>JAOPSE010000002.1:208843034-209443034 GCA_029449295.1 Zea luxurians
ATCGCGGCTTTCCGTGGCTGCGGCCTTTCTTTTTCTTCTTACCGTCCCGGGGAACGGCACCCGAGCCACCCGACTGGGCAGCCCCAGTTTGTGGGGCCGAGTGCCATGCACGGCCCTCGGCGGCTCTGGCGCATTTGTCAGCTAGAGCGAAGAGTGTGGGAACAGTCTCCACGTCATGCGTGGCCAACTTCTCCAACATTTTCTCATCACGTACTCCCTGGCGGAAGGCCGTGATGATGGAAGCATAGGAAATGCGAGGTATAGTACCTCGCACCTTGGTGAAGCGGGAGATGAACGTCCGGAGAGTCTCCCTGGGCTCCTGCCTTATCGCGTGGAGGTGGGCCTCCACACCGTGTTACTGGTAAGCGCTGGCGAAGTTCGCAACGAACCACGTGCAGAGCTCTTCCCAGGAGTAGATTGACCCTAGGGCGAGGTTCATGAGCCAAGTCCGGGCAGGTCCAGACAAGGCGACATGAAAATATGTTGACATCGCAGCGGTGTTTCCACCTACTGCTGTGATAGCGGTGACGTACACCTGCAGGAATTCTGATGGGTTTGACGTACCGTCGTACTTTTCCGGCAAGTGCGGCTAGAACTTGGATGGCCATGACACCGCACGGAGATGATCCACGAGAGAGGCGCAGCCCATGCTGGCCAAGGGGACACCCGCTTGGGACCGGGTGCCCATTGGGGCCTGCGGTGCTACCACAGCGAAGTCTTGATCGAGATTGCGACCCTCGATGTTTTGCCAGCGCTCACGCGCCGTTTCTAAAGAGACCCGGGTGTCCTCTCCCGCATGCCTACGGTTGAGCTCTGCCCGGAGGTCGTTGGTCTGTGCGCCCCTCACTGAGGGTGAGCGCACAGATGCCGACGCCTCATGTTGGCGTCGGGATGACCGCAGCCTCGATCTGGTCGAGGTAGAATGTGCCATGCCGAGCAGTCGGTCGACATCGTCCTGCCACTACTTCATGGCCCCCGGCGAGGCCGTGGAGCTTGGAGGATGACGCAGCAACTCCCTGGCCGTTGACAATGCTCCCGGAGCCGTCCTCGATGGAGTCCGGGATGTCTGCGCAGTTGTATGCTGTCGTGCAGCGTGCACAGCAGCAGTGCCCGGCACTGGGCCATTGGGAACCTGTGGCGTGGAAGAAACAACTTCTTCCTCCACCAGGAAATCTGTTGAAGTCTTGGCGCGGTGCTCAACGATTTGCACCATCATCATGAGCGAGAGAACAAGTAAAAACCTAATGCCTAGCCCCCTACCTAGCGCGCCAAATGTCACCTCAGCGCGTGCCCCATGGCAAAGAGGCTCTCGCCCCCGCCCTCCTACGGGGGTGAGGACAAGACCATCCAAGCCATGGAGCTGGGAGCACGGTGACAAGCGGTGCTTGCAGTCTGGCCGGGACCGCGTAACCGCGAGTGGGAGAGAAGCAAGGCATGGCTGCTACTCGAGGGATGAACCCCTCTTTAAAGGCAGACTCCCCCGCTCCCGCCTCGAAGCGTCACGAAAAGTCTCCCCCGATGCACACCGGGGTGTCCATCCTATGACACGGGGGCCCAGTCCCACAAGTCATATGGCTAGCGCGCTGGTTTTCGAGTGCAAAGAAGGCAAACCGCCGCGCAAGGAGCATGCCACGGCCCCGCGGTAGTGCGCCCCTTCATCTTCGCTACGACCAACGGTCAAGAAGGCGAACCGCCGCACAAGGAACGTGCTACCGCCCGGCGGTAGTGTGCCCCCTCGGCTTTGCCACAACCAGCGGTCCAACCTATGGCATGGGGCCCAGGCCCACATGTCATGTACCTGGCACGCCGGTTTCCGTGAGCGAAGAAGGCGAACCGACGCGTGAAGAGCGTGCCACCACCTGCGGTAGTACACCTCTTCGCCCCCACCGAAACCGACAGCCCAGTCTCTGGCACGAGGGCCCGGGCCCACGAGTCACCCTCCTTGGGTGCCGGCTCCTGAGTACAGAGAAGCCGAACCGCCACTCGCGCCAGTAGCGCTTCTCGGGGCTGCCGCAGAAGACGGAGATGTTAAATTTCCAAAGCCAATGCAGTGTCTCGAGGCACCCTACGCATGGCCCAATAAAGCCATTAAGTGCGGAAGTCACGGGTCAGTCAGCCGCGGGGACAGGCGTGGCAGTCGGTATGACCAAGGGTGAACCAGCAGTAATTGCACCAACGGGCGCGCGCGGGAGCAATGAGCCAATTGCCAAGCAAAACTTTGGCCCCACCTGCAGGCTCGTATCCTCCCCTGAGGCGGGCCCGGGGGCCACTGTCGGTATCCTGAATCAGGGGTACCCCTTACTACAGTATAAAGACACGGCGCCCGTGTGGTGATCTCTAGCCACGCGGTGAACAGTGCCCGACCCCACCACATGGACAGCTCAAGGAGAGCCACGTGGCCAGAAAAGATGATATATCCCAGGATGCAATCAGTTGGACTGGACCTCCACAAGGAAGCGTCGGACCCCTGTACGCATAGCCCGGACCCCCGAATATGGTCCGGGACTCCCAAGTAAGCATGTCGGGTCCCTTGGATGGGGTCCGGATCCCTCCATATAAGGTCCAGGCCACCCATAACGAAGTCCTGGGACAGGGGATATCCTGGCCTAAGCAAGGACCCGGTACTGACACATGTCCAGGCTTTATCCTGTGCTTGCGTCCCCGCTCGGGCGGAGACCCGATGCTGCCACGTGGCTTGTTGCCCGTGACGTAAGCCAGCGGGTGGAGCCTAACGTAAGGCCTCTAGGTCGCGCGGTCTCTGCATTTATTGCTGAGAGGACGCGCCACCTGTCCACCCTGCTGACAGGCGATGTGCCCCCTCAGCATTTAATGTGTCCCGTCCACTCCGCTGGCAGGCGGCGACCAGGCCACCCTACAAGCGGCGTACCTGTCCAATCAGACAGTGGGCAGTACGCCCATACCGCCGCACACATCATGGTCATCATGACTTATACATTACCAAGGAAGCTTCCCCTGCACGCCGATACTACGCAGATCTCGGATATCAGGGCGCAAGAAGATCGCTCCAGCAGAGAACAATAGTAGCTCCAAGTACTACATCTGTTATGTTCCTGGGCCCACATGTCGGGGCTCAGCACCCTTGTATGTGCCCCCCTTAGCTATAAAAGGGGAGGCATGCAACGTTTCAAGGGAGGATTGATAGGCACTCAAACACACTTAGACCCAGCTCAAGCTCTCAAGCTCAATACATCACACAGTGGAGTAGGGTATTACGCTCCGGCGGCCTGAACCACTCTAAACCCTTGCGTGTTCCTGAGTTCTTCATTCATCTACCGACAAGCAAAATGCTTAAGCCCCCTCCTCATCTTAGGATTTAGGGCGGGTGCACTCTGCCACCCCGCCGAAGAATTTCCTCTCCGACACAATTGATATCTATTAAAACCCTCTTGAAAGCTAAGAGGAGAATTTCATTTAGGGGGAGTTTTGTTTAAGTCAAAGGAAAAGTATTTGAAACAGGGGAAGAAAATTTCAAATCTTGAAAATGCTTCTCGCAATTTTATTCATATACCTTTGACCATTTGCAAAAAGATTTTGAAAAGACTTTCCAAAAGAATTTGCAAAAACAAAACAAGTGGTGCAAGCGTGGTCCAAAATGTTAAATAAAAGAAAGCAAACCATGCATATCTAGTGAAACTATAAATTGGTTTAATTCCAAGTAACATATGCACTTATTCAAAGGGAAATAGGGATTAAGATTTTCCTAAATGTTTTTGGTGGTTGAATGCCCAACACAAATAAATGGACTAACAAGTTTGCTCTAGATTATATATTCTACAGGTGCTAAAGGTTCAACACAAACCAATAAAAAGATCAAGTTAGGGTTCAAAAAGAAAGGAGCAAAAGAAACCGAAGAGCACCCTGGTCTAGGCGCACCGAACACTGTTCGGTGCGCCAGGGCCGTACGAGTCTGAACTTGTCACCTTCGGGTTTCAGAAGAGCCGCTCCGCTATAATTCACCGGACTGTCCGGTGTACCAGCAGAGCAATGGCTCTAGCGCAATGGTTGACTGCAACGGACACCTGCAAAAGTGCTACAGTGCGCGGACAGTTCGCGCAGAGTCAGAGCAGCCGCCAAAAGGCGCACCGAACAGTGAACAGTGTCTGTCCGGTGCAGCACCGGACTGTCCGGTGCCACTAGAATTAAAGCTCCAACGGTCGAAACCGCCAGAACCCTAACGGTTGGGTGACGTGGCTGGCGCACCAGACACTGTCCAGTGGTGCACCGGACTGTCCGGTGCGCTCATCGACAGCAGCCTGCCCCAACGGTTGAATTAGTGGTTGGGGGCTATAAATACCCCCCAACCACCTCCACTCCAACCATCCAAGCATTCACTACTCCTCATTCAATACAAGAGCAATACGCAACACTCCAAGACACAAATCAAAGCCTTCGATCCAATCAAAGTCCACAATTCAACTCTAGTATTTTAGGACTTGTGAGAAGATCGTCTTGTGTTTCTTAGTTGCTCTTGTTGCTTGGTTGGCTTTCTTCTTTCTCTCATTCTTACTCTCAAAAGCCTTGTAAGCGAAGCAAGAGACACCAATTGTGTGGTTGTCCTTGCGGGGTCTAAGTGACCCGGGAAATCAAGGAAGAAAGCTCACTCGGTCTAAGTGACCGTTTGAGAGAGGGAAAGGGTTGAAAGAGACCTGGTCTTTGTGATCACCTCAACGGGGACTAGGTTCTTTGGAACTGAACCTCGGTAAAACAAATCACTGTGTCATCCGCTTTATTTTCTTGGTTGATTTGTTTTCCCTTTCTCCTGGACTTAACTTTTACTCTAACACTAACCCCAGCTTGAAGTGTGCTTGAAGTTTGTAAATTTTAGTTTCCGCCTATCCACCCCTCTAGGCGACTTTCAATTGGTATCAGAACCTGGTACATCATTAGAGTCTAACCACTCGAAGTAATGTCGGGAGATCACGCTAAGAAGGAGATCATGACCGGCGGCAACAAGTCCGCAAGCTCGGGGAGAACATTTGAGGGAGTCCGGCCACAAGCATAAGGAGGAGTCCGCTTCCTCCATCAAGACACAACGGAAAGGTGACAAGAAGAAGAAAATGAAGAAAGTGGTCTACTATGAGATCGACTCTTTGTCACCCTCCACCTCTGGCTCCGAATCGTCATCTGTAACTTCTAAGCGCCATGAGCGCAAGAAGTATAGTAAGATGCCCCTCCGCTATCCTCGTATTTCTAAACGCACTCCATTACTTTCCGTTCCCCTAGGCAAACAACCATTTTTTGATGGTGAGGATTATTGTATGTGGAGTGATAAAATGAGGCATCATCTAACCTCACTCCACAAAAGCATATGGGATATTGTTGAGTATGGAGCGTAGGTACCAAAGGTAGGGGACAAGGACTACGATTCGGACGAGGCTGACCAAATTCGACACTTTAACTCCCAAGCCACAACTATACTCCTCGCCTCCTTGTGTCGAGAGGAGTATAATAAGGTGCAAGGATTAAAGACAGCCAAAGAAATTTGGGACGTCCTCAAAACGGCACATGAAGGGGACGAAGTGACCAAGATCACCAAACGGGAGACGATCGAGGGGGAGCTCGGTTGATTCATCCTCAACCAAGGAGAGGAGCCACAAGCCATGTACAACCGGCTCAAGACCTTGGTAAATCAAGTGCACAACCTCGGGAGCACAAAATGGGATGACCATAAAATGGTCAAGGTTATTCTTAAATCACTGGTATTTAGTAATCCTACTCAAGTTCAATTAATAGTGGTGATCCTAGATATAAGCTAATGTCTCCCGAGGAAGTGATAGGAAAGTTTGTGAGCTTTGAATTGATGATCAAAGGCTCCAAACAAATCGTCGAGCAAGGTAGCACCTCCACACCCAAGGTGCAACCCGTCGCTTTCAAGGCAACGGAGGAAGAAAAGAAGGAATCTACGCCAAGTAGAATCCGCATCGACGCCTCTAAGCTCGACAACGAGGAAATGACGCTCATCATCAAGAGCTTCCGCCAAATCCTCAAGCAAAGGAGGGGAAGGATTACAAACCCGCTCCAAGAAGGTGTGCTATAAGTGTGGTAAGCCCGGTCATTTTATTGCAAAATGTGCTACAAGAGGGGAAAGAAGAAGGAGAAGAAGAGGCACTACAAGAAGAAGGGCGGCGATGCCCACGTTTGCGGGAATGGGACTCCGAGGAGAGCTCCACCGACTCCTCCTCCGACGAGGATGCCGCCAACATCACCATCAACATGGGTCTTCTCTTCCTCGATGTCGCCCACAAGTGCCTCATGGCAAAGGACGGCAAAAGGAAGAAGGTAAAATCTAGAGCCTCCACTAAATATACAACATCTAGTGATGAGAGTAGCTCTAGTGAAGATGAGGACAATTTACTTACCCTTTTTGCCAACCTTAACATGCATCAAAAGAAAATTGAATGAATTAATAGGTGCTATTCATGAGAAGGATGAACTCTTGGATAGCCAAGAGGAATTCCTTATTAAGGAAAATAAAAAGCATGTTAAGCTGAAGAATGCTTATGCTTAGGAAGTAGACAAAAATGAAAATTTAACTAAGGAGCTTAGCACTTGCCATGACACTATCTCCAACCTTAGAACTGAGAACGCTAATTTATTTGCTAAGGTTGAGAAGTTAAATGCTTGTGATGATTCAATTACCAATCTTAAAAATGATAATGCTAGTTTGATTGCTAAGATTGATAAATTGAATGAATCAATTGCTAGCCTTAAAGCTGAGAATGATAAGTTAATTTCTAAGGCTAAAGATTTAAATGTTTGCAATGAATCTATTTCCTATCTTAGAGATGAAAATGCCATGCTAAAATCTAAGATTGATGAATTAAGTGTTTACAAACCTTCTACATCTAGTGTTGATCATGTTACTATTTGTAGATGTAGAGACATTAATATTGATGCTATTAATGATCACATAGCTTAACTGACTGCCAAAATCAATGAGCATGACATAGAAAATGAAAAATTTAAATTTGCTAGAAGCATGCTCTATAATGGGAGACGCCTTGGCATCAAGGCTAGCATTGGTTTCCAACAAGGAAGCAATGTCAAACTTAATGCCCCAAAAAGATTGTCTAATTTTGTTAAGGGCAAGGCTCCCATGGCTCAGGATAACGAGGGTTACATTTTATATCCTGCCAGTTATCTTGAGCATAAGATTAGGAGAATTCATGCTAGGAAGTCTCATTCTATTTCCCATCATGCTTTTATGTACAAGAATGAGGCATCTAGCTCTAGGCATTATACCCATGTTAAAATGCCTAAAAAGAAAACCTACTGCATCAAATGAACCCAATGTTTCATTTAAAATTTTGATGCTTCTTATGTGCTTACTAACAACTCAGGCAAAGTAGTTGCCAAATATGTTGGGGGCAATCACAAGGGCTCCAAGACTTGTGTTTGGGTACCCAATGTGCTTGTTTCTAATGTGGAAGGACCTAAGACCATTTGGGTACCTAAGAACAAGGCCTAAATTGTTTTGCAGGTTTATGCATCCGAGGGCTCAAGTTGGATTATTGGTAGCGGATGCACAAACCACATGACAGGAGAGAAAAGGATGTTCTCCTCCTATGAAAAAACGAAGATCCCCAAGTAGCTATCACATTCGGGGATGGAAATCAAGGTTTGGTCAAAGGACTTGGTAAAATTGCTATATCACCTGACCATTCTATTTCTAATGTTTTTCTTGTAGTTCTTTATATTACAATTTGCTTTCTGTATCTAATTATGCAAAATGGGTTACAACTATCTTTTACGGATATAGGTGTTACTGTCTTTAGAAGAAGTGATGATTTAGTAGCATTTAAGGGAGTATTAGAGGGTCAGCTATACTTAGTTGATTTTAATAGAGCTAAACTCGATACTTGCTTAATTGCTAAGACTAATATGGGTTGGCTCTGGCATCACCGACTAGCCCATGTTAGAATGAAGAATCTTCACAAACTTCTAAAGGGAGAGCACATTTTGGGACTAACAAATGTTCATTTTGAGAAAGACAGGGTTTGTAGCGCATGTTAAGCAGGAAAGCAAGTTGGTGCCCACCATCCACACAAGAACATCATGACAACGGACAAGCCACTGGAGTTACTCCACATGGATCTATTCGGCCCGATATCTTATATGAGCATCGGCGGGAGTAAGTACTGTCTAGTAATTGTGGATGATTATTCTCGCTTCACTTGGGTATTCTTTTTGCAGGAAAAATCACAAGCCCGAGAAACTTTGAAGGGATTCTTGAGACGGGCTCAAAATGAGTTTGGATTGAGAATAAAAAAGATAAGAAGCGACAATGGGACGGAGTTCAAGAACTCTCAAATTGAAGGCTTTCTTGAGGAGGAGGGCATCAAGCATAAGTTCTCTTCTCCCTACATACCTCAACAAAATGGTGTAGTGGAGAGGAAGAATAGAACTCTACTGGACATGGCGAGGACCATGCTTGATGAGTACAAGACTCCGAACCGGTTTTAGGCGGAAGCAATCAACACTGTTTGCTACTCCATCAACCGGCTCTACCTTCATCGAATCCTCAAGAAAATATCGTATGAACTCCTCACTGGTAAAAAGCCCAATGTTTCATATTTTAGAGTCCTTGGTAGCAAATGTTTTATTCTTGTTAAAAGAGGTAGAAAATCTAAATTTGCTCCTAAGGCTGTAGAAGGCTTCTTACTAGGATATGACTCAAACACAAGGGCATATAGAGTCTTCAACAAATCCACTGGATTAGTTGAGGTTTCTTGTGACATTGTTTGATGAGACTAATGGCTCCCAAGTGGAGCAAGTTGATCTTGATGAAAGATGAAGAGGCTCCATGCGTCGCGCTAAGGAACATGTCCATTGGGGATGTGTGTCTTAAGGAATCCGAAGAGCCTATACAAGCACAAGATCAACAGTCATCTTCCAATCAAGCATCTCCACCAACCCAAGATGAGGATCATGCTCAAGACAATGAAGATGAAGATCGAGAGGATGAGCCACCTCAAGAGGAGGACAATGATCAAGGGGGAGATGACCATGACAAAGACAAGGAAGTTGAGCAAGAAATTCAGGGTCAAAGACTGCCACCCAAGAGTCCACCAAGCAATACAAAGAGATCACCCCGTGAACTCCATTCTCGGTGACATTCATAAGGGGGTAACTAATAGATCTCAAGTTGCTCATTTTTGTGAACATTACTCTTTTGTGTCCTCTATTGGGTCATACAGGGTGGAGGATGCACTAAGAAATTCGGATTGGGTGTTGGCAATGCAAGAGGAACTCAACAACTTCATGAGAAATGAGGTATGGCATTTAGTTCCATGTCCTAACCAAAATGTTGTAGGAACCAAGTGGGTATTCCACAACAAGCAAGATGAGCATGGTGTGGTGACAAGGAACAAAGCCCGACTTGTGGCTAAGGGTTATTGACAAGTCGAAGGTTTGGATTTCGGTGAAACCTATGCACCCGTAGCTAGGCTTGAGTCAATTCTATATTACTTGCCTATGCTACTACCATGGCTTTAAGCTCTATCAAATGGACGTGAAAAGTGCCTTCCTTAATGGACCAATCAAGGAAGAGATCTATGTTGAGCAACCTCCTGGCTTTGAAGATAGTGAGTACCCTAACCATGTTTATAAACTGTCAAAGGCACTTTATGGGCTCAAGCAAGCCCAAGAGCATGGTATGAATGCCTGCGAGATTTTCTTATCACTAATGGCTTCAAAGTTGGTAAAGCCGATCCTACTCTATTTACTAAAACCATTGCAAAATATTTTTTTGTATGCCAAATTTATGTTGATGATATCATATTTGGGTCTACTAACAAATCTACTTGTGAAGAGATTAGTAGGGTCATGATTCAAAAATTTGAGATGTCTATGATGGGGGAGTTGAAGTATTTCCTAGGATTTCAAGTCAAGCAACTCCAAGAGGGCACCTTCATCAGCCAAACAAAGTACATTCAAGACATACTCAACAAGTTTGGAATGAAGGATGCTAAACCCATCAAGACACCCATGGGAACTAATGGGCATCTCGACCTCGACACGGGAGGTAAATCCGTAGATCAAAAGGTATACCGGTCGATGATAGGATCTTTACTCTACTTATGTGCATCTCGACCGGATATTATGCTTTCCGTATGCATATGTGCAAGATTCCAAGCCAATCCTAAGGAAGTTCACCTTAGGGCTGTGAAAAGAATCATGAGATATTTAGTTTATACTCCTAAGTTTGGACTTTGGTACCCCAAGGGATCCACCTTTGATTTAACAGGTTACTCAGATGCTGATTGGGCAGGGTGCAAAATTGATAGGAAGAGCACATCAGGGACTTGTCAGTTTGTGGAGAGATCCCTGGTGTCTTGGGCTTCTAAGAAACAAAAACTCAGTAGCTCTTTCTACCGCCGAAGCCGAGTATATTGTCGTAGGCCATTGTTGTGCGCAATTACTTTGGATGAGGCAAACTGTAACACCCTGAATTTGGGGGAATACAATTTCTTTCTAATTATCACCCAAATTCAAGTGTTACTCTTCTCTCTCTCACTCTAGGTTTTATCTATCTCTAGATTCTCTCTCCCTTTTCCCTTTTAAGTAGAAATAGCTTAAAATTAGGGGGATTTAATTATTTATTTTTGCCAAAACATTTATGAGTCATGACATGTTGCATCATGCTGAGCTTAAAATATTCTTTGAAGTGTTGTACATGTTTGAATTTATTTGAATTTGAAACCTAATTTGAATTTGGAATTGAAAACCCTATAGAAAAGAAATAGAAAAGGAGTTAGAAAATCCAGAGAAAAGAAAAAGGAAATGCAGCCCAGCCGGCCCAACTCGGCCCAGCTAGGTCGCACGCCCGCGCCGCCTGACAGGCGGTCAGAGGCGGCCCTCTCTCCCGTGTGCCCTCCCTCTTTCGCTCACTGCCCAGTGGGGCCGACCTATCGGCGTCGGTTTCTTCACCCGCACGCTTCCCCTCTCTCTGCCACGTGGGCCCGGTTCGCCAGTTGCTGAGCCGTTGCCCCATGCGTCCCCTTTTCTCTCTCTGCGCCGTGGGCCTGCCTTATCAGGTCCGCCCTCCCCGCGCCCGCTGTGGACTGGCGAGTGCGCACTCGCGCACATCGCCGGATTTCTCGGCCATGACGCCCGCCCATGCACCTAGCTCCCTTCTTAGAGCCCCGCCAATGCCCGCGCTCGCCCCCGCCTCATTTTGCGCAGCTTCGCCCTCTCTCGTGCTCTACCCATGCCGCCAGCAGCTGTCGGAGACCCGCACCCGCGTTCCCGGCCATCCAGCTCGCCGGAGATCGCGCCAAGCCTCCCCGAGCTCTGCCCCGAGGTGAGACACCTGTCCCCATGCCCAATTTTCCCTATTGTGCCCTGTGCTCGGCTAATTTCGACTTCGTCGGTGCTCGGCCGTGGTGGACCACCGTGCTTGCGTGGTGGCCGGCTGATTTAGCCCGGTCTAGTTCCCCGGCGTTATTCCCTAAGGTGCCTCTGCCTCTGCTAAAGCTAGCCTAGGCCTTAGCGCGCCTTAAGCCCCCTCCCCGTGGCCAGAATGCCTCACCGGAGTTACTCCGGCCCGCCCGAGACCCTCTCTCCGCCGTTCTCCCCTCTCTGCCCTCGGATTCGTGGCCTCTTCCCCGCCATTAAGTTCACCGTGGCGTTCTCTCCCTCTCTGTCCAACTCCGGCGACCCCGGAGCCACCCTAGCTCACGCTTGCCTCAACTCTGGCGACCTCACCGTAGCGGAGAAGAGCAGCGCCGCCCGCAACCATTCGCCCTCCCCGGTCTGATCCCCTCCGTCCGATCTTCATCGCACGCCCAGATCGTGGGATACCGCTTCGCACACGCGCGCCTGACGCCCTGGCCCGCCTGTCAGCGCCCAAGCCCCCTGGCGCTGGGCCCGCTCGGTCAGTGCGCCCTCCCCCTCTGTTGCTGACACCCCTGACCCACTTGTTAGTGCTCGCCCGCCCACACGCGCGCGCCCTTGGCTGTAGATCTAGTCTCAGCCGTTGGTTTTAGATCTGATGGTTAGATTTACCAGATACCCCTTCGCTCGGTAGTTTTATTAAAGAGACCCTCGGTTTATTGGAAATCAACCCGCCGTCCCTGGTTTTCGCGTGCAGGCCCCTGTAATCTTGCAGATTTAACCCTGGACTTTTAAATATTCACAGAATTAGACCTAATTTCATATTTTGAATTCCCAAACTTGTTTATTTCATATCTTTTGCATATGAACTCCAAATTTAGTGATTCAAATTACAAAATGTTCATAGGATTATTTTCTGTCTAAATAAAATAGTTTCAATTACTGTCTGCACATTCCAATTTTTATGATTAAGTATGAACTAATGTAGATGTAGTTTTATTTATTTAATAAAATAAATAAAAGGAGAACCATAGAGATTTAAACATGTTTAAGCTTGTGAGATTAATAATGTGTATTACATGAGTTCACCTCTGTTCTAATTTTTAGGTCAAAATAAAATAAATTGAACTATGATTATGTACTTGTAAGTAACACTTAAGGAAATAATAATCTATTTCCAAATGAAGTTAATTTATGTTATAGTTCACATTATACTTTGAATTCATTATCCCTTATGTAGTATTGTGTCTTTTTAAGATGTGTTCCAATGTTTGTACATGTTTGGTGTGATGTTCATTTGTACCTTCCAATTGTATTGAATGCATGCTGGCTTTATTTAGACAACGAGCAGTCTGAGGTTCCTGAGTGTGTTGTTGGAGACCTCCCTGAGCAACAACTTGGTGAAGGCAAGTGTCCTCTGACCTATTATGTCCTACATACTTTATGATTCATTTTCCCGCATTACTTTATAACCTGTATTTACTTATCCTTGTTTTTTTTTATCATTTTTGCTATTACCTTAACTCTAATCAATGAACATGATGTGAACATTTATGAGACGATACTGTTATCCTGATTATGTTGATGTGCTTATGATAATCTAGGGGGCTCAGGCCTTTTCCTGAGTACCTCTCCGTAAGGACCTGTTCGTGGAGTGACCACCCGGGATAACAGTGCAACCATGAGGGTGTAATGGGACGCCCTTAGCTGATTAATTAGATGAACCTGGGGTGTAGTTGGCTTTGCCGGAGGGCCATCAATGGGGGCCGGGGCGTAGTGCTCGCTCTGCCAAGGTTGGGGTGTAGAGGTTCATTCGATTTGGTTTTGTTAGTCACCCACCTTAGGGAGGTGTACCGCGTTTGTACGACTGGCAAAACCTAACGAGCAGCTATGCACCAGGGGAGTCTTTGTAAAGGCTACATAGTGAAACCTTGCCGACTCACCTTGGTAGTGTTTGAAGGTTTGATCGACCCGAGGCATAAAGGGATCACGACTTGTGGGTAAAGTGTGCAACCTTTGCAAAGTTTTAGAAACTGGTATATCAGCCGAGTTCACGGTTAAGAGCAGCCTTGGGATCCTCTTTGATTAGAAGAACTTTGGATACTTTTATGATGATGGTTAATAATGATGTTATAAATCCGATCTCTGGTATTTCCTCTTTTGAGGAGGTACTTCTGGGTAACAACTGGGTTTATTACTAAAAACTTGGCTCTACTAATAATAATAAATATTTGACCAACTAAAAGCAACTGCTTGACCTCAACTCCATATACAGCTAGTCCACTTTAGCCAAACAGGACATTTGCTGAGTATGTTGATGTGTACTCACCCTTGCTTTACAAACCACCCTACCCCAGGTTGTCCCCATTGTACTCAGTGCTCAGTAGGTGATGCTGGCAACATGGATGATTTCGATGAGTTTCAGGACTACGACGAGTTCTAGTTCTTTCTTAGTGGCAAACCCCTAGTCAGCTGCCTATGTAGGCTTAGCTTCTACGTTTCGTATTTCCGCACTTTGATAGTTATGCTAAAGACAATGGTCATGTAATAGACTCTGTGGATGTCTTGGACATCTTGTTGTAATAAAGTACCTTTCCGCTATTTATTTGGAGCATTGTGTGATGATGTCCAATTATGTAATCGCTGTGTACGTGAGTTCTGATCTTGGCACGTACATGGTTCACATTTGGTTTACCTTCCAAAACCGGGTGTGACACAAACCCTCAGGGACTATGGCTACAAATTGAGCAAAGTCCCTCTCCTATGTGACAATGAGAGTGCAATCCGCATGGCGGATAATCCCGTTGAACACAGCCGCACTAAGCACATAGACATTCGGTATCACTTTCTGAGGGATCACCAACAAAGGGGGATATCGAGATAGCTTATGTTAGCACCAAAGAACAATTAGCCGATATCTTCACCAAACCATTAGATGAGAAAACCTTTACCAGACTTAGGAATGAGCTAAACATTCTTTGATTCTCGTAACTTTGATTGACACTTTGCACACATAGCTCATTTATATACCTTTGATCATATCTCTTTTATGTCTACGACTAATGTGTTTTCAAGTGCATTTCTATGCTAAGTCATAGATTGTAAGGGAAATGGAGTCTTCGGTGAAGACAAGGCTTCCACTCCACTCTATCGGTATCATTTACCCTTCGCCATCACTTCACATCACTCCCAAATTGGTATAATCTTCCACTCATATTTACTTGTACAAATGGGGGAGAAAGTACAAAGGGCTCTCAAAAGACTCCGTTTTTGGCGATTAATGCCAAAGGGGGAGAAATATTAAGCCTAAAGCAAAAGGACCGCACCACCACCAATTTAAAATTTTCAATTGATATATTTTGGTATGTTTACCTTCAAGAATTTTTCAATTGGTATCTAAATCTTATTCAAATTTGTAAAACCCTCTTGAAAGCTAAGAGGAGAATTTCATCAGGGGGAGTTTTGTTTAAGTCAAAGGAAAAGCATTTGAAACAGGGGAAGAAAATTTGAATCTTGAAAAATGCTTCTCGAAATCTTATTCACATACCTTTGACTATTTGCAAAAAGACTTTGAAAAGATTTTCAAAAAGAATTTGCAAAAACAAAACAAGTGGTGCAAGCGTGGTCCAAAATGTTAATAAAAAGAAAGCAACCATGCATATCTAGTAAAACTACAAATTGGTCTAATTCCAAGCAACCTTTGCACTTACCTTATGCAAACTAGTTCAATTCTGCACTTATATATTTGCTTTGGTTTGTGTTGGCATCAATCACCAAAAAGGGGGAGATTGAAAGGGAAATAGGGATTAACCTTTTCCTAAATGATTTTGGTGGTTGAATGCCCAACAAATAATTAGACTAACTAGTTTGCTCTAGATTATATATTCTACAGGTGCTAAAGGTTCAACACAAACCAATAAAAAGATCAAGTTAGGGTTCAAAAAGAAAGGAGCAAAAGAAACCGAAGAGCACCCTGGTCTAGGTGCACCGGACTGTCCGGTGTGCCACCGGACACAGTCCGGTGCGCTAGGGCCGTACGAGTCTGAACTTGCCACCTTCGGGTTTCAGAAGAGCCGCTCCGCTATAATTCACCGGACTGTCTGGTGTACTAGCAGAGCAACGGCTCTAGCGCTACGGTCGACTGCAACGGACACCTGCAAAAGTGCTACAGTGCGCGGACAGTTCGCGCAGAGTCAAAACAGCCACCAGAAGGCGCACCAGACAATGAACAGTGCCTGTCTGGTGCAGCACTGGACTGTCTGGTGCCACTAGAATACAAAGCTCCAACGGTCGAAACCGCCAGAACCCTAATGGTTGGGTGACGTGGCTGGTCAACCGGACACTGTCCGGTGGTGCACCGGACTGTTCGGTGCGCCCATCAACAGCAGCCTACCCAAACGGTTGAATTTGTGGTTGGGGGCTATAAAATACCCCCAACCACCTCCACTCCAACCATCCAAGCATTCACTACTCCTCATTCAATACAAGAGCAATACACAACACTCCAAGACACAAATCAAAGCTCCGATCCAATCAAAGTCCACAATTCAACTCTAGTATTTTAGGACTTGTGAGAAGATCGTCTTCTATTTCTTTGTTGCTCTTGTTGCTTGGTTGTCTTTCTTGTTTCTCTCATTCTTACTCTCAAAAGCCTTGTAAGCGAAGCAAGAGACACCAATTGTGTGGTGGTCCTTGCGGGGTCTAAGTGACTCGGGAAATCAAGGAGAAAGCTCACTCGGTCTAAGTGACCGTTTGAGAGAGGGAAAGGGTTGAAAGAGACCCGGTCTTTGTGAGCACCCTCAACGGGGACTAGGTTTCTTTGGAACCGAACCTCGGTAAAACAAATCATCGTGTCATCCGCTTTATTTTCTCGGTTGATTTGTTTTCCCCTTTCTCCCGGACTTAACTTTTATTCTAACACTAACCCCGACTTGAAGTGTGCTTAAAGCTTGTAAATTTCAGTTTCCGCCTATCCACCCCTCTCTAGGCGACTTTCACTTACCTTATGCAAACTAGTTCAATTCTGCACTTATATATTTGCTTTGATTTGTGTTGGCATCAATCACTAAAAAGGGGGAGATTGAAAGGGAAATAAGGTTTAACCTTTTCCTATAAGTAATTTTGGTGGTTGAATGCCCAACACAAATAAACTCTAAACACTAAAAATACTTGTAAACAAAATAGCTCTCAGTTCTCAGTTCAATTTACAAATTCTGTTCAACCAAAAATACTTGTAAACATTCTGTGCAACCAAAATTTACACCAAAAAAATTGTTCTCGGATCAATTTACAAAAACACCAGATCAAGTGTACAATCAAAATACTTGTAAACAAAACAACTCTTTGTTCAGTAAATACTTGTAAACAAAATGGATCAAGTGTACAACCAAAATTCTATTCTCAGTTCTCAAACACCAAAAACCAGATCAAGTGCAGCAAATACTTATAAAACATCAGTTACAAGTAATTCAAACACTTGTTCTTGAAAGGGAAATAGGGTTTAACCTTTTCCTATAAGTAATTTTGGTGGTTGAATGCCCAACACAAATAATTGGACTAACTAGTTTGCTCTATATTACATATTCTACAGGTGCATAAAGGTTCAACACAAACCAATAAAAGATCAAAGTTAGGGTTCAAAAAGAAAGGAGCAAAAGAAACCGAAGGGTGCCCTGGTCTGGCGCACCGGACTGTCCGGTGTGCCACCGGACAGTGGTCCGGTGCACTAGGACCGTACACCTCCAAACTCGCCACCTTCAGGTTTTCTCAGGCCAC
Source organism: Zea luxurians (assembly GCA_029449295.1). Taxonomy (NCBI): domain Eukaryota; kingdom Viridiplantae; phylum Streptophyta; class Magnoliopsida; order Poales; family Poaceae; genus Zea; species Zea luxurians. Next base: position 208,860,165 of record JAOPSE010000002.1, read on the forward strand.
GCTCCGCTATAATTCACTGAATTGTCCGCTGTGCCACTAGACTGTCCGGTGCACCAGCGGAGCAACGACTACCAGCACAACGGTCGACTGCAACGGACACCTGTTGTCGGTGTTTCGAAAACCCGGGGGGTCCCTGGACCGACGAGTGAATCATCGCCGCGTGTCCCAGCCCAGATGGGTCGACGCGAGGCGGAACGCGAAGGGGGGGGAAGGAAGCGGCCGGAGGGAGGCAGGCGTGAGAGAGTGGATCCCGCGGCCTTCGTGTTAGCCCCGCGCCTGAGTCGGGTGCGCTTGCAATAGGGGGATACAAGCGTCCACGCGGGAGTGGGAGCGAGCGGCCTTGCGCGAGCACCGTCCCGTCCTTCTCCGCGCGGGCCAACCAACCCTCTGTAAGAGGGCCCTGGTCCTCCCTTTTATAGGCGTAAGGAGAGGATCCAGGTGTACAATGGGGAGTGTAGCAGTGTGCTAACGTGTCTAGCGGTGGAGAGCTAGCGCCCTAAGTACATGCCATCGTGGCAGCCGAAGAGGTCTTGGCACCCAGTTCGCGTGGTGTCGTGGCTGTCGGAAGAGTGCTGGAGCCTGGCGGGAGGACAGCTGTTGGGGCTGTCGAGTCCTTGCTGACGTCCTCTTGCTTTCGTAAGGGGGCTGAGAGCCGCCGTCGTCACAGGGCATGCGGGGCGCCATCATTACTCGCATGGTGGAGCGAGCCAGATGGGACGCCGGTCTGGTTCCCCGTAGCCCGAGTCAGCTCGGGGTAGGGTAATGATGGTGCTTCCTGTTGATGTGGTCGGTCCATGTCCTAGGCTAGGCGAGGTGGAGGCCCCTCCGAGGTCGAGGTTGAGGTCGAGCCCCCGGGTCGGGCGAGGCGGAGTTCGTCGTCTTCCGGGGCTGAGAGCCCATGTCCGAGCCCTGGGGTCGGTCGAGGCGGAGTTTGCCGTCTTCCGGGGCTAAGCCCGAGTCCGAGCCCTGGGTCGGGCGGAGCGGAGTTCGCCGTCTTCCGGGGCCGAGCCCGAGTCCGAGCCCTGGGTCGGGCGGAGCGGAGTTCGCCGTCTTCCGGGGCTGAGCCCGAGTCCGAGCCCTGGGTCGGGCGGAGCGGAGTTCGCCGTCTTCCGGGGCTGAGAGTCCGAGCCCTGGGTCGGGCGAGGCGGAGTTTCCTATGACGCCCGAGGCCGGCCTTGGCTGTTGTCAGCCTCACTCTGTCGGGTGGCTCAGCAGTCGGAGCGGCGCAGGCGGCGCTGTCCTCTTGTCAGACCGGTCAGTAGAGCGGCGAAGTGACTGCGGTCACTTCGGCTCTGTCGACTGGTGGGCGTGCGTCAGGATAAGGTGTCAGGCCACCTTTGCGTTAAATGCCCCTGCGATTTGGTCGGCCGGCATGGCGATGTGGCCAAGGTCGCTTCTTGGTGAAGACTGGGCCTCGGGCGAGCTGACAGTGTGCTCGTTGCTGGAGGGGGTCCTCGGGCGAGACGTAGGTTCTCCGGGGTCGGCTTCCCTTGCCCGAGGCTAGGCTCGGGCGAGGCACGATCGTGTCCCTTGAATGGACCGATCCTTGACTTAATCGCACCCATCAGGCCTTTGCAGCTTTGTGCTGATGGGGGTTACCAGCAGAGATTTAGGGGTCTTGAGGGTACCCCTAATTATGGTCCCCGACAGTAGCCCCCGAGCCTCCAAGGGAGTACTAATACTCGCTTGGAGGCTTTTTCCGCACTTTTTTGCAAGGGAACCAGCCTTTTTTGGTTGCATTCTGTTCCGGTGGGTGCGCGCGAGCGCACCCGCCGGGTGTAGCCCCCGAGGCCTCGGAGGAGTAGTTTTACTCCTTCGAGGCCTTAGTGTGTTTCGCAACACTTCGGCTGGTCTAGTTGTTCCCTCATGCGAGCTGGCCGTAGCCCGAGTGCACGGTCGGGTCCCAAGTTCTCGGGCTGGTATGTTGACGCTGTCAACGGTTTGGCCGGAGCTGGGTTTGCGAGAGCAGCCCTCGAGCCTCTACACAGGGCGAGAGGACGGTCAAGGACAGACTCGTCTTTTTTACATACGCCCCCTGCGTCGCCTTTCCGCAAGGAGGAGGGGGAAAGCGCCATGTTGCCCTCGGAGGGCGCCGAACATGGTGTTTCTGGTGAGCTGCTGGCGGGTAATCCGAGCGGACGCCCGTGCCCCATTTGCTAGGGGTCGGCTAGAGGCCCGGAGGCGCGCTCCAAAAGTACCTGCGGGTGATCTGCCGGACCCGGTCCCCCTTTGACGGGGTCCGAGGGCTCGATGCCTCCCTCTGATGGGATTCCGTTACAAGATCGCTCCCGCTGGTCTCAGAAATGTCCTAGGGTACCTCGGGAGCGTAGCCCGAGCCTTGGTTATGTATCGAACGTACCCAGGGTCATCCCTCGCTCTGTGTCTGAGGCGACTGTGAACCCTTCGAGGGCCAGCCTACGAACCCCTGATCAGTAATGGGCGCGGAGCCCGAGTGGCCTGAGGCGGGCCGTTGAACCCTTCGAGGGGCCAGCCATCGAACCTCTGACCAGTAGTGGGCGTAGAACCCAATCGATCTGAGGCGGCCGTTGAACCCCTCCGAGGGGCCGGCCTTCGAACCTCTGATCAGTAGGGAGGCTCGGAGCCTGTTTCCTTCACGGAGAAGGGTCCTTTTCGAGGTATCCCCCTTTCCCGGTCCCTGTTGTAAGAGAGAGAAAGAGGAAAAGGAAAAGGATACGAAGTCGAATGACGTGGCGTACCTTTTTTCGACGCGGTTATTATGGCGAAGGCGAAGCGTCGCTTGCTTCTCCCGCCTGAGGCATCGACTATCCCGCCGTGGAGTTAATGCGACGGGGCGAGTGGTTCGCGAGGCGGTCGTTGCGCGTGCGCACGCCGTTCGAGGAACGGATCACGGGCGCGCCGTCTTCACGCCGTGAGAGAGGGCTCCCTCGCTGCCCCTGGATGGGATGTGAGCTTGGCTGACGACGTGACCGCTGCTTCTGCCCGCCTGTCACCGCCATTACTGTCGGCCCAATTTTGACTGCATTTGACCGTCACGCTTGGCTGGCACTGCAGGGTTACCTCGAGTCGCGGTATTGACTCCGCAGTCGAGGAGGCGCGGTAGCGGCGTGAGTGGCGGTACAGTTGCTCACACGTAGCAACCGGCGTGCCGGTTGCATGACGCGTGGGCCTGGACCTCCATGTTGGGCTCGTTGGAGTCGAAGGGGCGCGCCCACTTGGCACGGTTGCATGCCGCCTGCATGGCTGTCCGCTCTTTCACCCGCTGGTCTGGGCAAAAGTGGAGGAGTGCTTGTAAAGGCACCTTAAGTGCTGGTGTTTTGTTCAACGCGGCTGTCGAGGCCTGAACGTGTATGTATTTTCGGCACGGAGCCGTGTTTTTTTCTTCATTTCGGGCACTAAGACTCGCCTTGTCGATTATCTTTACAGCTTCACCGAGCGTGAGTTGCCTCGTGCAAAGGTGACGAGTGAGGTATCCGTATCCCGGAGGAGTAGGAGTCCCTCGGCTCGGTCGGCCTTGCTGTCCGGGCCCCTCTTGCTTAGTTAAAGGAACCCCTCGGCCGCCCTTCGATGAGCCGAAGCTGGAGGTAGCGGTGTCAGCACGGACGGAGGCAGAGTTGGCTTCGAAAAGGAGGTGTGGTTGGCCAGAGCCAGGCCGGGTCGTCCACTGGCGGAACCGACGTCGGGGTTGAGCTGCCGAGGCCACAAGCCGAGCTGATGTCGTTGGGGGACAGCTGGCCGAGGCCTCGGGGTGGCCGGCCGAGCCGCCTGCTCGGGCCGGATTCTCGAAGAAGACCCTGGCGGCGATGGTCCGGGTGTGGTGCTGATGTCGTCCTTCAGAGTGGGGGCCCTCCGACCGCGTCGCCTTCCGAGGCTAGGTCAGACCCCGCCGAAGGTGTAGTTGATGCCGAGGGTGCTGCTGCCCCCTTCGGCTGTTGACATCCGAGCCTGCAGGATCAGGCTGTCTTGTAGTGTGTGTATGTTTTCTGCGGCCGCCGAGGCCTAAACACACCGTCGTCGTGTTGTAAAGCTGCGTTTCTTTTCCTCTTGTCTCGAGTATCCGGACTCATTTGTCGGTAACAGAATTTGTTTGTGCGGGCGAGAGTTGCTTTTCACGGAAGGTGATGAGTGAGGTATCCATATCCCGGAGGCGTAGGAATCCCTCGGCTCGGTCGGCCTTGCCGCTTACGCGCGCTCTTACTCGTCCATAGGGTTCTGTTATCGACGCAGTCGAGAAGGCCCGAAAAATCATTTCGGCAGAGGAGCTCTCGAGCATGAAGACTTGTTCGGTCCGTGGAGTCACTTATCCGAGCGCGAGTTACTTATCGCAGAAGGTGATGAGTGAGGTATCCGTATCCCGGAGGCATAGGAGTCCCTCGGCTCGGTCAGCCTTGGCTGCTTACGTGTACTCCGTCGTTTTCAGGATCCACTTTTGAAGTAGTCGAAGAGCACCGAAAGGCATTCTGGCAGAAAAGATTTTTTTTCTTTTTTCGAGGAAATTTTGACGCAGAGGGGGTTGCCCCCTTCTAGCCCCCGAGGGAGGGTCGGGCTTTGCCGAGGCAAGGCTGACCCTTCCTTGACGACCAGACTTGGTGTGTGAACGAGGTATACGAGCAACTTGAAAGCATCTTAAGGGTAGAAGCGACGTAGCTGTTGGATGTTCCAAGCATTGCTGTAGACCTCGCCCTGGCTGTCGGCCAGCTTGTATGTTCCGGGCTTCAGAACCTTGGCGATGACGAACGGCCCTTCCCAGGGAGGCATGAGTTTGTGCCGCCCTCGGGTGTCTTGTCGCAGCCGAAGCACCAGGTCGCCCACCTGGAGGTCTCGGGACCGAACCCCTCGGGCGTGGTAGCGTCGCAGGGACTGCTGGTACCGCGCCGAGTGTAGTAAGGCCATGTCCTGAGCCTCCTCCAGCTGGTCCAGTGAGTCTTCTCGGTTGGCTCGGTTGCTTTGGTCGGTGTAGGCCCTCGCCCTCGGGGAACCGTATTCTAGGTCTGTGGGCAAGATGGCCTCGGCCCCATAGACTAGAAAGAACGGTGTGAAGCCCGTGGCTCGGCTCGGCATTGTCCTCAGACTCCAGACCACCGAGGGGAGTTCCTTCATCCACCGCTTGCCGAACTTGTTGAGGTCGTTGTAGATCCGAGGCTTGAGTCCTTGCAGGATCATGCCGTTGGCCCGCTCCACTTGCCCATTCGTCATGGGGTGTGCCACGACAGCCCAGTCCACCCAGATGTGGTGATCCTCGCAGAAGTCCATGAACTTTCTGCCGGTGAACTGGGTACCGTTGTCGGTGATGATGGAGTTCGGGACCCCAAAGCGATGGATGATGTTGGTGAAGAACGCCACCGCCTGTTCGGACCTAATGCTGTTTAGGGGTCGGACCTCGATCCACTTGGAGAATTTGTCGATGGCGACCAACAGGTGCGTGTAGCCCCCGGGTGCCTTCTGCAAGGGGCCAACGAGGTCCAGACCCCACACAGCAAACGGCCAGGTGATGGTTATGGTCTGCAGAGCCTGAGCGGGCAGGTGGGTCTGCCTCGCGTAGAACTGACACCCTTCGCAGGTGCAGACAATTCTAGCAGCGTCGGCCACCGCCGTCGGCCAGTAGAATCCCTGTCGGAAGGCGTTTCCAACGAGGGTTCGAGGTGCTGCGTGATGGCCGCAAGCCCCCGAGTGTATCTCTTGCAAGAGCTCCTGGCCTTCGGCGATGGAAATGCATCGCTGGAGGATGCCTGAGGGGCTGCGGTGATAGAGCCCCTTCCCATCTCCCAGCAAGGCGAAAGACTTGGCGCGCCGCGCCAACCGCCGAGCTTCGGCTTGGTCGAGGGGCAGCTCTCCTTGGTGGAGATATTGCAGGTACGGGGTCTGCCAGCTTTGATTAGGCGTGACCTCGCTCTGTTCCCCCCTCGACACGCAGTGCCTCACCCTCGGGGGCCGAGGGTACCTCGGGCTGAGCCGAGGGCACCTCGGACCGTGCCGAGGGTACCTCGGACTGGGCCGAGGGTACCTCGGACTGAGCCGAGGGTGCCTCGGGCGGAGCCGAAGGTGCCTCGGGCTCGGGCGTATCCTCGGTCTTGACGGAGGGTTGATGCAGGTCTCGGGAGAATACGTCCGGGGGAACTGTTGTTCGTCTCGAGGCTATTTTAGCTAGCTCGTCCACAGTCTCGTTGTAGCGTCGGGCGATGTGTTTGAGCTCGAGCCCGTAGAACTTGTCTTCCAGGCGCCGAACCTCATCGCAGTAGGCTTCCATATTCGGGTCGCGGCAGTTGGAGTTCTTCATGACTTGGTCGATGACGAGCTGTGAGTCACCGCGAGCGTCGAGGCGTCGGGCCCCTAGCTCGATGGTGATTCGTAACCTGTTTACTAGAGCCTCGTACTCAGCCACGTTGTTGGACGCCAGGAAGTGTAGGCGTAGCACGTAGCGTAGGTGCTTCCCGAGGGGCGAGATGAAGAGGAGGCCTGCGCCGGCCCCCGTCTTCATCAGCGACCCGTCGAAAAACATGGTCCAGAGCTTCGGTTGGATCGGAGCCGTCGGGAGCTGGGTGTCGGCCCATTCAGCCACGAAGTCCGCCAAGACCTGGGACTTGATGGCCTTCCGAGGGGCGAACGAGATCGTCTCGCCCATGATCTCCACCGCCCACTTCGCAATTCACCCCAGGCCTCTCGGGACTGGATGATCTCCCCCAGGGGGAAGGATGACACCACAGTCACCGGATGAGACTCGAAGTAGTGTCGCAACTTCCGCCGTGTCAGGATCACCGCGTACATCAGCTTCTGGATTTGTGGGTAGTGGATCTTGGTCTCGGACAGTACCTCACTGATGAAGTAGACTGACCTCTGGACGGGCAATGCATGCCCTTCTTCTCGTCTCTCAACCACGATCGCGGCGCTAACCACCTGGGTGGTTGCGGCAACGTAGATCAAGAGGGCTTCTCCGGCAGCGGGGGGCACCAAGATGGGCGCATTCGTGAGGAGCGCCTTCAGGTTCCCGAGGGCTTCCTCGGCCTCGGGGGTCCAAGCGAAGCACTCGGCCTTCCTTAAGAGGCGGTATAGAGGCAGACCTCTTTCGCCGAGGCGCGAGATGAAGCGGCTCAGAGCCGTGAGACATCCCATGACCCTCTGTACGCCTTTCAAGTCCTTGATTAGCCCCATGCTGGTGATGGCTGCAATCTTCTCCGGGTTGGCTTCGATGCCCCGCTCGGAGACGATGAACCCTAAGAGCATGCCTCGGGGGACCCCGAAGACGCACTTTTCGGGATTAAGCTTCACGCCTTTCGCCTTGAGACATCGGAATGTCGCTTCAAGGTCAGAAAGGAGGTTGGAGGCCTTCCTCGTCTTGACTACGATGTCATCGACGTAGGCCTCGACCGTTCGGCCGATGTGTTCGCCAAACACATGGTTCATGCATCGCTGGTATGTTGCCCCCGCATTCCTCAAACCAAACGGCATTGTAACATAGCAGTACATGCCGAAGGGTGTGATGAATGAAGTCGCGAGCTGGTCGGACTCTTTCATCCTGATCTGGTGATACCCTGAGTAGGCATCGAGGAAAGACAGGGTTTCGCACCCAACAGTGGAATCCACGATCTGATCGATGCGAGGCAGAGGGTAGGGAACCTTCGGACATGCTTTGTTTAGACCAGTGTAGTCTACACACATCCGCCATTTCCCCCCTTTCTTTCTCACAAGCATAGGGTTGGCAAGCCATTCGGGATGGAATACCTCTTTGATGAACCCTGCCGCCAGTAGCTTGTGGATCTCCTCGCCTATGGCTCTACGCTTTTCTTCGTCGAATCGGTGCAGAGGTTGCTTCACGGGTCGGGCCCCAGCTCGGATATCCAGAGAGTGCTCGGCGACTTCCCTCGGTATGCCGGGCATGTCCGAGGGACTCCACACGAAAACGTCGGCGTTTGCGTGGAGAAAGTCGACGAGCACTGCTTCCTATTTGGGGTCGAGCTCGGAACCGATCCGGATCTGCTTGGAGGCGTCGTTGTAGGGGTCGAGAGGGACGGACTTCACCGTCTCCGCTGGTTCGAAGTTGCCGGCGTGGCGCTTCACGTCAGGCGCCTCCCTACAGAGGCTCTCCAGGTCAGTGATGAGGGCCTCGGATTCGGCGAGGGCCTCGGCGTACTCCACGCACTCCACATCGCATTCGTACGCGTGTCGGTACGTGGGCCCATCGGTGATGACCCCATTGGGGCCCGGCATCTTGAGCTTGAGGTAGGTGTAGTTGGGGACGGCCATGAACTTGGCGTAGCATGGCCTCCCCAGCACTGCGTGGTAGGTTCCTCGAAAACCCGACCACTTCGAACATGAGGGTCTCCTTTCGAAAGTTGGAGGGCGTCCTGAAGCAGACGGGTAGGTCGAGTTGTCTGAGGGGTTGAACGCGCTTCCCGGGGACGATCCCGTGGAAAGGCGCAGCGCCCGTCCGGACTGAGGACAGATCGATACGCAGGAGCCCGAGGGTCTCGGCGTAGACGATGTTGAGGCCGCTGCCTCCGTCCATGAGGACCTTGGTGAGCCTGACGTTGCCGATGATGGGGTCGACAACAAGTGGGTATCTCCCCGGGCTCGGCACGTAGTCTGGATGGTCGGCCCGGTCGAAGGTGATGGGCTTGTCGGACCAGTCTAGGTAGACCGGTGCCGCCACCTTTACCGAGCATACCTCCCGACGCTCTTGCTTGCGGTGTCGAGCCGAGGCGTTCGCCACTTGCCCGCTGTAGATCATGAAGCAGTCGCGGACCTCGGGGAACCCTCCTGCCTTGTGATCTTCCTCCTTTGCATCGTCGAGGGCCTTGCCACCCTCCGCGGGTGACCCGACCTTGTGGAAGTGTCGTCGAAGCATGGCACACTCCTCGAGGGTGTGCTTGACGGGCCCCTAATGATAGGGGCACGGCTCCTTGAGCATCTTGTCGAAGAGGTTGGCACCTCCGGGAGGTTTCCGAGGGTTCTTGTACTCGGCGGCGGCGACAAGGTCCGCGTCGGTGGCGTCGTGTTTCGCTTGCGACTTCTTCTTGCCTTTCTTCTTGGCGCCGCGCTGAGTTGACGCCTCGGGAGCATCTTCCGGTGGGCGGCCCTGGGGCTGCTTGTCCTTCCGGAAAATGGCCTCAACGCCTCCTGGCCAGAGGCGAACTTGGTGGTGATGTCCATCAGCTCGCTCGCCCTGGTGGGGGTCTTGCGACCCAGCTTGCTCACCAGGTCGCGGCAGGTGGTGCCGGCGAGGAACGCACCGATGACATCTGAATCGGTGATGTTGGGTAGCCTCTGTGCGCTGCTTCGAGAATCGCCGGATGTAGTCCCGGAGAGACTCTCCCGGCTGCTGGCGGCAGCTTCGGAGATCCCAGGAGTTTCCAGGGCGCACGTACGTGTCCTGGAAATTGCCGGCGAAGGCTTGGACCAGGTCGTCCCAGTTGGAGGTCTACCCCGGGGGCAGGTGCTCCAGCCAGGCTCGAGCGGTGTCGGAGAGGAACAGGGGGAGGTTGCGGATGATGAGGTTATCGTCGTCCGTTCCACCCAGTTGGCAGGCCAACCGATAGTCCACGAGCCACAGTTCCAGTCTCGTCTCCCCCGAGTACTTTGTGATAGTAGTCGGGGTTCGGAACCGGGTCGGGAATGGTGCCCGTCGTATGGCGCGACTGAAAGCCTGCGGACCGGGTGGTTCGGGCGAAGGACTTCGATCCTCCCCGCTGTCGTAGCGTCCCCCATGCCTGGGTGGTAGCCTCGGCGTGCCCTGTCGTCGAGGTGGGCCCAACGGCTGTGATGATGGCGCTCGTTGCCGAGGCGACCCGGGGCCGTAGGCGCTGTGTTTGCGCGTGCGCCCGGAGTGGACCGAGGCTTCCCGCATGAATCGAGAAGTCACGACGCGATGTTCCGAGGGGAACCCCTGCTTTCGGGAGGCAGAGCTTTCGGCCCGTCGGACCGCGGCGTCCTCTAGGAGATTCTTGAGCTCTCCCTGGATACGTCGCCCCTCGGTGGTTGATGGCTCCGGCATCGCGCGGAGGAGTATTGCCGCTGCAACCAGGTTCTAGCCGACTCCGCTGGAATCCGGCGGCGGCCTCACCCCGACGTCGTCGGCGATGTGGTGCTGGATGTCCTGGGGGAGATGACGCGCTTCTCCGGCCGAGGGTTGGACCGCCCATTCCTGCCCGATGTCCCGGCGGATCGGCACAAGCGTTCCTGCTCTAGGGGAGATGACGCGCTTCTCCGGCCGGGGGTTGGACCGCCCATTCCTGCCCGATGTCCCGGCGGATCGGCACAAGCATTCCTGCTCCCTCGTCGAGCCTGGCCTGCCTCTCGCGGATTTGCTCGAGTTGTGGGTCAGGACCCCCCGCCGGGACGGGGACCATAGCTAGCTCCCGAAGGATGTCAACGTGAGGCACAGGCCTAGGGGGATCACCGTTTTCCGGCATACCAAGATGGTTGCCTTCGCTGGGACCCCTTAGATCGACGTGGAAACATTCACGACTTGGGCCGCGGTCCTCGTTGTCGAGGTCGCGGCTGCCGTCGGAACAGTCGGAAAGGCAGTTGTCACATGCGGTCATGAAGTCTCGCACGACACTGGGGTTACCAATTCTGGAGAAATCCCAACAGAGGTCGGGCTCGCCATCTTCCTCGGACCCCGAGGGCTCATAGGTCGAGTCGGCCGTCAGTCGGCCCCAGGGTGACCGCACACGATACCCCAGAGGGTTTGGACTCGTCTCTATGAGAGTGCTCACCGAAGCGGGGTCGCTTGGTGGGTCAAGGCCGAATCCAAAAGACGCAAGATGGGAATCGGTCGGTACCTTTCGGTCGACGGGCGGTGACGAGGTCGCGTCTGGGACTGACTGCACCGTTGTCTCAGGTACGAGGGTGACGCCCAGCAAGTCCTTCGCGAGCATGCTGGCATCGTGCGTTTGCTTGAGATTGGTGTGTTGCGGGGAGGCGGCGCTCGTCTTCGTCTCAGACGTGAGATCGATGCCCGACGCGCCCTCCGTTGGGGCGCCGGCGCCGTCGACTCGCTTGACAGCCAACGAGGTGCCGCTTCCCGCTTGGCCTTGGTTGCCCCGCCTCCTCCTCCGTCGGCGGGGGAGGGGACGGGACAAGCCCGAATGTCGTCCTTCCAGCACGTGGGGAAGGCGTCGTCGATTCCCCCGCCGGTGAGCGGGTTGTCGACCGCCATTGTCGCTGTCGTGCGGCGGAGGAAGGAGTATCATGTTGTAGCTACCGTCGAGGGACATGAACTCAAGATTCCCGAAACGGAGCACCGTCCCGGGCTGGAAAGGTTGCTGGAGACTGCCCATCTGGAGCTTGACGGGAAGCTATTCGTCAACACGCAGCAGGCCCCTACCTGGCGCGCCAACTGTCGGTGTTTCAAAACCCGGGGGTCCCTGGACCGACGAGTGAATCGTCGCCGCGTGCCCCAGCCCAGATGGGTCGACGCGAGGCGGAATGCGAAGGGGGGGGGGAAGGAAGCAGCCGGAGGGAGGCAGGCGTGAGAGAGTGGATCCCGCGGCCTTCGTGTTAGCCCCGCGCCTGAGTCGGGTGCGCTTGCAATAGGGGGATACAAGCGTCCACGCGGGAGTGGGAGCGAGCGGCCTTGCGCGAGCGCCGTCCCGTCCTTCTCCGCGCGGGCCATCCAACCCTCTGTAAGAGGGCCCTGGTCCTCCCTTTTATAGGCGTAAGGAGAGGATCCAGGTGTACAATGGGGAGTGTAGCAGTGTGCTAACGTGTCTAGCGGTGGAGAGCTAGCGCCCTAAGTACATGCCATCGTGGCAGCCGAAGAGGTCTTGGCACCCAGTTCGCGTGGTGTCGTGGCTGTCAGAGGAGTGCTGGAGCCTGGCGGGAGGACAGCTGTTGGGGCTGTCGAGTCCTTGCTGACGTCCTCTTGCTTTCGTAAGGGGGCTGAGAGTCGCCGTCGTCACAGGGCATGCGGGGGCGCCATCATTACTCGCATGGTGGAGCGAGCCAGATGGGACGCCAGTCTGGTTCCCCGTAGCCCGAGTCAGCTCGGGGTAGGGTAATGATGGCGCTTCCTATTGACGTGGTCGGTCCATGTCCTAGGCTGGGCGAGGTGGAGGCCCCTCCGAGGTCGAGCCCCCGGGTCGGGCGAGGCGGAGTTCGTCGTCTTCCGGGGCTGAGCCCATGTCCGAGCCCTAGGGTCGGGCGAGGCGGAGTTTGCCGTCTTCCGGGGCTGAGCCCGAGTCCGAGCCCTGGGTCGGGCGGAGCGGAGTTTCGCCGTCTTCCGGGGCTGAGCCCGAGTCCGAGCCCTGGGTCGGGCGGAGCGGAGTTCGCCATCTTCCGGGGCTGAGCCCGAGTCCAAGCCCTGGGTCGGGCGAGGCGGAGTTTCCTATGATGCCCGAGGCCGGCCTTGGCTGCTGTTAGCCTCACTCTGTCGGGTGGCTCAGCAGTCGGAGCGGCGCAGGCGGCGCTGTCCTCTTGTCAGACCGGTCAGTAGAGCGGCGAAGTGACTGCGGTCACTTCGGCTCTGTCGACTGGTGGGCGTGCGTCAGGATAAAGGTGTCAGGCCACCTTTGCATTAAATGCCCCTGCGATTTGGTCGGTCGGCGTGGCGATGTTGCCAAGGTCGCTTCTTGGTGAAGACTGGGCCTCGGGCGAGCTGACAGTGTGCCCGTTGCTGGAGGGGGGTCCTCGGGCGAGACGTAGGTTCTCCGGGGTCGGCTTCCCTTGCCCGAGGCTAGGCTTGGGCGAGGCACGATCGTGTCCCTTGAATGGACCGATCCTTGACTTAATCGCACCCATCAGGCCTTTGCAGCTTTGTGCTGATGGGGGTTACCAGCTGAGATTTAGGGGTCTTGAGGGTACCCCTAATTATGGTCCCCGACACCTGCGAATGCTACAGTGCACGGGCAGTGCGTGCAGAAGTCAGAGCAGCCGTCAGAGGCGCACCGGACTGTCCGGTGCCACTAGAAGACAAAGCTCCAATGGTCGAAAGCATCCGAACCCTAACGGTTGGGTAACGTGGCTGGCGCACCGGACAGCGTCCGGTGGAGCACCGTACTGTCCGGTGCGCCCATCGACAGCAGCCACCCCCAACGGTTGTTTTGGTGGTTGAGGGCTATAAATACCTCCCAACCACCTCCACTCCAACCATCCAAGCATTCATCACACTTCATTCAATACAAGAGCAAAGTGCAACACTCCAAGACACAAATCAAAGCCACCGATCCGATCAAAGTCTCCAATTCAAATCTAGTGCTTTAGGACTTGTGAGAGGATCGTTCTTGTGTTTCTTTGTTGCTCTTATTGCTTGGTTGACTTTCTTCTTCCTCATTCTTGTTCTCAAGACACTTGTAATCAAAACAAGAGACACCAAGTGTGTGGTGGTCCTTGTGAGGGTCTAAGTGACCCAATTGATTAAGGAGAAAGCTCACTCGGTCTAGGTGACCGTTTGAGAGAGGGAAAGGGTTGAAAGAGACCCGGTCTTTGTGACCACCTCAACGGGACTAGGTTCTTTAGAACCAAACCTCAGTAAAACAAATCACCATGTTCATTCACTTTATTTCTTGGTTGATTTGTTTTCCCCCCTCTCTCCTGGACTTGACATTGTTCTAACGCTAACCTCGGCTTGTAGTGTGTTTAAAGTTGTAAATTTCAGTTTCCGCCTATCCACCCCCCCTCTAGGCGACTTTCAGTTCTAACAACAGTTACAAGTAACTCAAAAACTAGGAAAATTGATATTAGTCATCTAAACAGATCAAGTGTAAATCTAAAATATTTATTAATATTAGCCTCGTCTCATCCTACATGATAGTGTAGTCAGCTACCAGATAGTGACAATGGATAGAGATAGGAGTATCTGTTCTCAATTCTCAAACACCAAAAATCAGATCAAGTGCAAGCATATCTATTCTCAAACACCAAAATTTGTGTTCTTAGTTCTCAAACACCAAAAACCAGATCAAGTGCAGCAAATACTTGTAAACATCAAATTAGTGGTTGGCTAACTGAGTAGGCTTAATATTCACTTTTGTTATCATCATTAGCATAAAGGACACACACATCATGTCAAGTGTAGCATAATAGCATATCTGTTATTAAACAAAGAAATTCATAGAACTCACGGAAACATCATTGTTCTTAAGTAGCATATAAGTGTACCATCTCTATTCTTCAGTAGCATATAGGATAAATGGAATATATCAAGTGTACCAAATCTGATCTTAAATAGTATAAAGGACAGACACGTCGGATCAAGTGTAGCATATCTGTTCTTAAACAGGGAAATACATAGAACTCACGGAAACATCATTGTTCTTAAGTAGCATCTAGGATAGATGAAATAGAGCAAGCGTACCAAATCTATTCAGATCAGATGTGGTAGTGTCTGGCTAGGAAAGTCTTGAGCCATAGGTCACGATCATTAGGAGTCATGTCCATGAACACTAGGGAGGTGGCCTTGTGCTCCATCATGTGGTTCAGGGCATACATGAGAGCCTCCCTAGAGAACCCAAGATAGTTGATTACAACATTATATATTCTAGGTGCTACTTCAGCATGGATGCTTTCGCGGACAACAACATCAACATCTAAAATAGCCTCTTTCATCCCATTGAACATAGCAACATCCTCATCCGTCATGAACTTCTTCCTCTTCCCTAAGTTAGGCTTGCTATCATTGGAGTTACTAGGGGTACCCTTGTCAACAGTCTTAGCCTTGGCAGTTAGATTGGAACAATCAACAAACTCTAAGGTCACTTCAATGCCATCATTTAGGATGTCAACAACTTCAGTTGGCTTGCCCAAAGGCTCATTTGAACCCATTGCAAACCTACCTGTGGCAACCCCACTTCTAATATGATTTGCATAGGTATATAGTTCTATATGGGTCTATTGAGGTAATCAACATCTTTTGGGTGATCCTATTGAGTTAACAATTCAAGTTAGAACAAGAGAATTTGAAGTGGAAGAGTGCCATTAACAGGTTAGAAAAATGGAAGGTGTTGGTCCTAACCTTGATGTAAGCAGCGTAATGACCCTCTTCTAAGCTTATGACAAAGTTATCCTCATCCCAAAGAGCGCCAATAATGTCCTTCAGTTTGCAAACCTTGACCCACCTAGACCTCCACTTACGAAGGTGATTTTACACTTGTTGGCCTGTTACTTCTTGGCCACAAAACTCAAAGACATCTTTAGCAACAGAGTTAAGGTGGATTTCCTTAAAACCCTTGTCAGTCTTAAACCCATTTCCTATCAAGTCAACAAAATGACAGAGAACAAACCAAGACATTACATAAAAGGGGCTCTTCTCGTCCTGAGTATGTCAACACAATCAACATCAGTGGATTCATAAATAAATCTCAAGTTGTTTTGCCTCTATTGGTCTCTTTGGTGCATTGGGCCATAAGTGATAGACCTCCTAGCATGCAATCGGTGCCTCAACCATGCAGCCAACTAGGCTGACATTATTGCTACAAGGACCACTGCCTTTGCAATTAGCCAACGATGTGCAATAGCAGGATCCATTGCTAGAGTAATAAAATAGGAAAGGAAATTAGAGGTCTAAGTTGGCTCACATGTGTTGTGCTAGTTGCTAAAATGTAATTCATAGAACATTTATCTATAGCTCAGAGGCATACTAGCATCATAGAACATTGATATATAGCTCAGAAAATATCATTGATGTGCTAGTTGCAAATATATGAAAACAAATTGTTGCATGAGCCACGGCTGTGACATACAAGAGATGTTCCACCCAGAGTCATAAGCATCACATACTATTGATCGACAGCTCATAGACTTAAACAAGTATGAGAACAACACGTTGCAACAATAGTACACAACTCAGAGAATTAAACAAGTATGAGAACAACAAGTTGCAAAAGACCAGAACAAAATAGTATATCAATTCAGAACAAAGTAACAGAATACATAAGAACAACTTAGAAAAGCCTTGTAGTTTATAAAGAACAGTTTAGAACAAAATAACAGAATATGAGAATAGTTTACAAAGAACAGAGGAAACAAAGTATAAAAGCTCATTACTGGTATGAGAATAGAGGAAACGAAGTAACAAAATATGAGAACATATATGAGAACAAAGTATGAGAACAATTTACAAAGAACAATTTAGAACAAAGTAACATAATACACAAGAATCCTAGCGCATAAATACCAGATCTAAGACACAAGTAAAGCTGCGAGACCAGATAAAGTATACCAGATCAACATGAAGCTACATAGTACTCATAAATACCAGATATAAGTATACAAGATCAACATGAACCTTCCGTCCAATCTAGTTTATTCACTGGTCGTGCTCGTCCTAATATATTTTTGTGCATGAAGTTATACCAGATCTAAGAAACATGAAGCAAGCAACGATAAGAACATCAAGCTATACCAGATAAGAACATCAACATGAAGCTATACCAGATCTAAGAAAACGTGGCATAATAACGCATAAATACCACAAAACCATGATCTACACAACCAAGAACTACCAATAGTACTCAAAACATTCTTAGATCTAACGAAATCAAACCTCATTACCAATAGTACCGCATAAAACAAATGAAGATCTTTTGGTTAGGAGGAGGGCAAGGGAGATGTCAAACCTCATTACCTGGTAGGAGCAAGTGCACCTAGCGTTGGAGAGTGAGATCCCGTGCGCGAGAGACAGATAAGAAGAGAACCATGACCGCAAGGGGGTGCGACAGACGATCGATCGTCCCAGTGTTCGGAGCTGGGAGAGGAGACGAGACGGGAGAGGGAGAGCTAGGGGGTGAGAGGAGACGGGAGAGGGAGAGCTGGAGAGCGAGAGAAGGCAGAGTCTGGCCTCAACAGCGGAGGCTGCGAGAGGAACCCTAGCACGAGCTCCAAGCGAGGACAGAGGCGGCTGCGAGAGAACCCTAGCGCGAGCGCCAGGCAAGGACAGAGGCGGCTGGGAGAGGACCTTGGCTTCAACCCTAGTGTGAGCTCCAGGTGAGGACAAAGGCAGCTACGAGAGGACCAAGGCTTCAACCCTAGCACGAGCTCTAGGCGAGGACAAAGGTGGCCGTGAGAGACCCTAGCTACGAGAGGACCCAGGATGGAATGAGCGGAGCCTGGCACTCTTGGAACAGAGATTTTGGGCGAATCTGATGGGCCTGGATGAGATGGGTCTTTTGCACGAGTGTGGCCTGGCCCAGACATTTGTTCAAGCAACCAAACACACTGATATGTCTTAAACTTGCATGCAATGGGCCCTGCACGAGCGCACACATGCAACCAATCAGCCGATATATGAAGGCTATGCAGTGCGAGTGTGTGGTTCTTTGTCGTGTGGGGTTTAGGTTCTGTTTGAAACCATTGGAACTAATAGTTAACCAGCTAATAAATTATTAGCTGAGTTGAGTCAGCAAATGAACTAATTGTTACTGTGAGGTAGCTAACAATTAGTTACGGTATTAACTGATGTTGTTTGGAACCCAACAATTAAATTATAGTAGCTAACTATTAGTTAGATGTTCCAAACAAGGTCTTAAATGATTTCTAACGGCTTACTGTGGGGTAACAACCCATTAGCAGGGGATTGCGTGGTTTTCACAACGTATCTATTGGGTAACGACCCACGACCCGTTGGTTAGTGGAGGGGAATAGATCTACGCGCTTCGCGTGTGACGCATGACGACCGTCGAAACTAGTGCTTTATTGTAATAGAGATAGAGATTTAACTTGCTAAAAAGTAAAAACTAAAGTCAGTTTTAGGGCATATACATGCACCCTTAGCCTGTCACCAGTAGATCGTGTATATAGCAATGTAAAGAGTGAAGTTTGAAATGGAATGTGGATAAGAGATTGGATAGGAGAGCTACTAGAAACAGTCTTATATCTGTTTTTCAAATACAAGAGACATCTAGCTCTAGACCGTAAATTAGTTAGAAGACAATAGATATAGAGAGTCGTGTAGAGACGAACTCTTCGCGAAGAAATTGTCTCTTCTTTTTTTTTACCCTCTAAAGATATTTTAAGAGACTCAATACTAAATGATGTTGTATATATCCTTAGGCAGAGCTTCACGGTTAGGAAGGGTCTAGGGTTTATTGAAACCGGATCAAAATTAATATGACAAAGGTACAATAAAAATAACATAGTTTAAAAACTATAACAAAATATTACATAAAAATATATACATGTGAAACACGTCAACCTGAATCAATATCTTCACTGTTCATCGATTACAGAGGTAGAACCTAAAATCAAACATGCTTGCATAGTTTGTGTTAATATAAAATTTCAAGCATGATAACTAAAATATGAGGAAAAAGATGTTCACTAGTCCCGTACATCACGTACACCTTATGAAAAATCACGTATACGCTGCATTTTTCCGAGCATTGTGCAGCTTCTGGTGTACTTTAATTATAAAACATAGCTAAAACATAATATAATATAATGGACGTGTGTAAAACATGTGTCTAGCTATATTTATTACACTAATCAGAGAATTCAATAAATTGAATTGACCAATCAGCTAATTCCATGTCTCGAGCATAGAGTCAAAACACCGTCTTAATTTTTTACGTTTACACCCTTAAACACAATTGAAAACACAAATCAAGATACTTATTGTACATACCCTAATATGTACAAACCAAACACGGCCATAGTTCATTTAGACAAAGCAAAGCTTTATATGACTGTGGCACTATTTGTACAATGTATTTTCACATAAAACTGTTTTCTAATGTTTAAATACATGTTTAATTTCAGTTGTTTAAACTAGGACACTACGTAAGCGGGTGAAAGATATGATATTTAGCGAGGCGATCGATATCAAGAGCTGCGTTTGGATCCGTAACATATTTTCAAAATAACTGCCGTGAACCAAACACGGCCTATAATAGAGTGACAGTGACTCCACTATCTTCACAATTGGGGTAAGCTAATTTTTTTTAGAAAAAAAGTTTTCAAAGACAGGGAGACAACCATGAGCTGGACAGCTCGTCAACCGAAGCCTGATCAAAGTCTCGAGTCCAAGCAAAGCCAATATCACTACTAATAAAATTGTTCGAAGGACCGTCATGCAAAAACTCCATCAACAAAATTTGATTTTCCTTTTCCACCCCCAACTATTTCCCCTCCTTCCACTCCACGGAGAAGCGAAACCGACCTTTCCCCCTCCCCCGTATTCCACCTCGCGGAGATCCAGTCCAGCCCTAGGGTTTCGCCAGCGGCGAGCCAAACTCCACGAGCGGGGGAAGAGGGGAAAGCAGAGACGACGAGGGGGCAGCCATGGGGCAGCAGTCGCTGATCTACGCGTTCGTGGCCCGTGGCACGGTCATACTGGCCGAGTACACGGAGTTCACCGGCAACTTCACCACCATCGCCTCCCAGTGCCTCATGAAGCTCCCCGCAAGCAACAACAAGTTCACCTACAACTGCGACGGTCACACTTTCAATTACCTCGTGGAAGACGGATTCAGTGAGTTGTCTGTCCTGCCTTCCCGAATGATCCTTTTTATTAGCCGTGTGATTCATTGCGGAGTTCAACCGATCTGTCTGTACCAGGCATGGCCATGCCTGATTGTGGCCACCTGTGTGTAGATCTTGCTGATTTGGTCGATATGCGGTTAGGTCGTTTTGATTGCACTTGGTGATCATGTTGGCTGGTACTGTACAGTTGGTGCTGCGTGGGAAATGGAGGGAAGTATGCTCCCTGTGCTCGCCTTAGCTATACCCTTAGTTACCTGGTGAAGTCTTAGATGACAGGCATTGTTTGAGACTCGAGTTTGACAGTATTTGTAGATACGTGGAGTGCCGTGGTATTTGCTGAATCTTGTTCAGTTAAGCTCAGGGCATTAGCTGCAGCCGATGGCAGCAGTTCACCCGTGTTGCCTATAAGTTTGCTATTTTTAGTAGATGTATTTGGTGGTGACTGTTGCGTGCTTGTTTTTTTGGCTCCTTGTTACGCATGCACATTTGTATCTTTTAAGAACCAGTATGATTGCTGTTTTTGTTGAATGATGATTTGAATATAATATTATCTTTTTTTATTATGGTATAATGTCACGGTAAGATTCCATAGGCCATAAGGCAGAAGTTCTATTTCGATGTACTCCTGTTTCGAGGAGACATTGCCATCAATGATGATTTCATAAATAATAACCGGATACGGCACAGGTGTGGTAGGTAATCTATCTTTGCATTAGACTAAGGGTCTGTTGATGCATCCTACATAATATCAGAATGACTCTCCTCTAAGAATACTTAGGGGGGTGTTTGAATGCACTAGAGCTAATAGTTAGCTGCTAAAATTAGCGGAAGACATTCAAACAATCTAGCTAACAGTTCAGCTATTAGCTACTTTTAGCAAATTAGCTTATAGTTAGCTAGCTAATTCCACCAGTAAATTTTTAGCCAACTAACTATTAGCTCTAGCGAATTCAAACACCCCCTTACACTATTGCAAAATTAGTGTTTGTTATGTTCTCTTTTGGTCTTTTGTCTTGCTTTGTTTCATACCTGGGCCTTTTCCCTGTCAACTCATACTTGATACATGTATCATTAAGAGGCGAGGCGTGCACTCAATGTGAAATCAGATCATGTTGAGTGCATTTAATGGATTGTTTACCAGTTTGTAACAGCATCATCTTACTGTTATTCGCACTATAGTATTTCTAACAACATTATCACATTTAAGAACTCGAAAGTGCTTGTCTACCACCCTTAAACTGCGCACTTCTTAAACGAACTTGGTTTGTGTTGCAATAATGCCATGCCAGTCAATTTTAAATGAGTTAAATGCATCAGCGATGCCTAAACTTGTCAAAGGGTGTCACTTAGGCCCATAAACTTTGTAAATGTGTTTTGGGTCCCTAAAATTATTTATGGTGTACCCCACATCCCTAAACTTGTAAAATGGTGCATCACAGGTCCATTTCTGGACCATACCGCCATTGTGGTGCACCGCTAAACAAGTTTAGGGGCCTAGAAATGTGCTTTCAAAGTTCATGGACTAAAGTGGCACTAACACTTCAGGGGCTTATCATGCATTTAACTCATTTGAAATTACGGACGAAAACTACAAGTCTGCAGGTCTAATGCCCCACTTTGCTTTGCAGCATACTGCGTTGTTGCTGTTGAATCGGTGGGGCAACAAATTCCTATTGCTTTCATGGATAGGGTTAAGGAGGATTTCACAAAAAGGTATGGTGGTGGGAAAGCTGCTACTGCTGCAGCTAACAGCCTCAATCGAGAGTTTGGGTATGTATCACCAAGGTCTTGAACTCAGTGAATATATTGTGCCTCACTAGTCCCCCCCACCCTAATACAATGTATGTACTTTCTGCAGATCAAAACTTAAAGAACACATGCAGTATTGTGTGGATCACCCTGAAGAGGTTAGCAAGCTGGCCAAAGTGAAGGCGCAGGTTTCAGAAGTCAAGGGTGTTATGATGGAAAACATTGAAAAGGTACACTTTGTGGATTGATCATGGTTTACAGTCTAGACTGCTGGTATTAAGGGCCACTGTCAGAATGTTCTGATTGCTTTTTTCTTTTTCCATTTTTCAATGCAGGTTCTGGATCGTGGAGAGAAGATTGAGCTGCTTGTCGACAAGACCGAGAATCTTCGCTCACAGGTCTTCATGGAATTCCTTGCTCTGTAGTGCGCCACTGAATATTGTATTGTTTTCTTTTTGTAGCTGGTAGTTTCCACTGAATATTGTACATATTGCCTAGGAGGGCAAGTTAGTTTCCATAGAATATCTGTAGGTTAGAAAGGAAATCAATTTCAATAAATGCTGAAAGTTTGAAATATATATAAGCTACCAAGCAGCATACTATGCCAAATACCAAGAATATTGTCATTGTCTTGTTAGCATTATATGCAATTATAAATACGAAGTATTGAAATGAATGCATAAGGCCGTGTCCGCAGATCTTGTATATATCCGTGTAAAATACTGTTTTGCACTAACACTGTTTACAGTGTTGTGTTTGAAATAGAAGATGAGATAAGAGAGCTGCTGGAGATTGATAGCCTAACCTTTCTTTTAAGGGTTGCGTGCCCTTTCAATCGATGCCTTTTTTGGGTTTTTGATCTTAAATCTATTTTGATTTTGTTATGTAACTCCTATTTGCATGGTCGATTTGGGGTATGTGAAACAATGGCCAGATTCTTATAATCTGTCTGTGTTTGCAGGCACAAGATTTCAGACAGCAGGGAACAAATGTCAGGAGAAAGATGTGGTTACAGAACATGAAAATCAAGCTCATCGTCCTGGGAATAATCATCGCACTCATTCTGATCATTATCCTCTCTGTCTGTCATGGTTTCAAATGCCATTAAGCACAGACCAGAATACTGATACATTCAACTGCACCTATTATACTGCTGCTTGGAGCAAAAAAAGTATGATCTTTTGTTGTTTCGCTAGTGTGCTGTGGCCCGGTCATTATGCATAGGTGTTTTACATTGTCTTAGTGTTTGATAAATGATGGATGGTGACTGGGTTTGTTGTGTCAACTGTCATAACTATTGTGCATTTTTGGACGCTATATATGTGTAGCCTGGATATGAATAGATTTACTGTACTTATCCGGGCTGGTGTGACTCAGCCGTTTTCTCCTTTGGGCAATGTGCGCATTTGGGAGCATCTTGCATTGACCTCGTTTACCTCAGAAATGCAGCTTGGAAAATATGGGCACGGAATTGATTTTCCGTTTCAGGCTCTTGCAACATGACAAGACAATTTAGGGTCGAGACACAAAAATAAGAGACCAAAGCACGGCATAAGAAAATGGGTCGTTCGGACCGTGTCGTGCCTTAAATTTAGGCACGAAAGGTGGTGTGGCATGGCATGACACGACATGATGGGTCGTTTTTGAGCCGGCTTTGATGGGTCGTTTTTGAGCCGGCACGAAGTGAGGCATGAATTAGAAAACTTGTGTTAAAATGGTTATTTTATGATCTAATATTTTTTATCACTTCACAAAAGTCATAAAAAACATTGGTTTCTCTTACTCATATGATTTTTTAGTTTATAGCAAAGTTATAAAATTTTAAGGATATATATATATATATATATATATATATATAGTTTATGTATTAGGAGCCTTGTGCTCTCTTTAGTTGGAGAAAGCCCTGACCTGTCACTCGTAACCCAATATTGTCAGTAAAACCTTTTATACTTTGTTGTACATAAGTTTATGCTTATTTCGTCCTAACATCATCGTATAAAACCGTCTACTCTATCCAACCTTCCCCGATGGCTGCTGTGTGCGAGATAACTAGGGTTTTAGCGGCGGCGGTTGCACGAGACATGAGCAAGGATGCAGATGTGGGCGACCTTGGCACCGACCGCCTCATCAGGCTTTGCCTCCACCCACGTCGCCGCCGAGCCGGCCACTCCCTGATCCAAACCACGACCCCACCCAGATCCAGATCCACCCAGCTCAGCGCAGCCGCGGCTACCGGATCTCACAACAGAATATTGGTGTTCGAGGGTGCGGCGCCGCCGCTAGAGTCCGACTCGTGCATTCTCCGGGAGTCCGGCTAGTGCATTCAGCCGGCGGTGGAGGGTCGGTTGCGCGAGAGGACCTCGAGACGATGACCCCGAGGAGGGCCCTGTTCCTGCGCGCGTGCCACAACCGTTTGAACGCGCCACCGCCCACACCCTAGCCTCCGTCCCCTCGACTGAGGAAGAACGAGAATGCGGGGTACAAGACGCCAGAGTATCGCGTGGTGACGTCGCTGCGCTGGTGGAGGAACCGAGGTCGCTCGCTGAGCTGCCGCGGTGGAGATTGCGCGTCATGTGGGAGCTCACCTCCGCCCTCAACTTCCTCCACGTAAGTGGTCTAATTCTTCCGTGCCCTTCAATCTTCAATTGCTTCTGCTCTCCATTAGATAAGGTTTGAGATAATGTTTGAGAGTTGATTCTTCAGGTATGTTATGGTTGATCTGCTTCGGAGTTGCAGGTGTTCCGGCCATTGCTGAACATTGCGGTGGGAGTTGATAATTTTAGGAAGTTAAAGATATATTTTAAAACATCTGGTACCTAAGATTACGCATCCAAGTGATATCCTAGAGATAGGAGTAATAGCATTCATATTCATTTATAGATATATGCATTATCATTTCAAGTCTATATTGAGTGGCAGGGCACTTCCTAATTTTTGCTAAAAATTGTTTATCATGCATGTATCCACATTCAGATAAGTGAAATAATGGTACTTCATTTGGTATTGCAGGTGGTCTTTTATTCTCTATGGGGCTTCTAGGATACATCTTCTCCAGAAGCACCATAAGTCTTGTCTTGGGCATTGCACCAGAGCTAGCCACTCTGCTACTTGGCACTCTTAGTCTGAAGTTCTGGAGGAGCCACAGACCCAGCTTCCTGCTTATCTTGGCTCAGGCAGGTAGAATGAATATCATCATCCTAAGCTTTGTGTTACCAAGTATCTGAGTTACAATGTAATCACATTAAAACTAGATGGACCTATGTCCCGTTGCCTATCAACTTGCTTTTCCCCTGTTTTTGCAGCAATTTCTGCTTTCCTGGCATGGAAGTACTCTCATGCTTACTTCTTGATAACTCTTCTAACCTGTAAAGAATATATAGTACAATCACTGTCTTAGTATAGCGTTAATCTTTACTTCTGTGTACAGACAAATAGATTCCTTCCTTGGGGCTTCTACGCCTCACTGAGGTCATTTTCATCCAAAGCTTTTCCCCCCTTTGGACAAAGATCTGATGGTCTCTCCTGCTTGAAAATCATGCAGCATTGCAATGGGTTGTTTCTACGCCTATGTGCTACTTGCGGGAGGAAATCCCGCAAGTAAGTATATGCTCTTTTGTTTTTGTGATCCACCGCCCTCCAGAAGGCAAACTAGATTTTGATGTCTGCATATTAAAATTGCCGATATCAAATAAATCGTCCATTGAATCAGTTTTCTATGTTTTCAGAATGATGGACAAGGTACACCATGATAGTAGAATTTTTTACACCATGGTTATCTTGTTTTAATTCATCCTTGCTGCGCTCCAATTATTTTGCTGAATCTTAGCATAGAACTTGACCTTCTATTATTTGTATGTTTGGTTTGCATGGGATAACCTGGCATGGGATATATTTATGAACATTGATATCCTTTTTATGCTTACTCACATGGGATATTCTGATCTTCTAACTCTAGAGATTTTTCTTTTGGTAACCTGATCTTCTAACTCAAGTTTGCATTCAGTTTAGACTTTAGGTTATGTTAGTCATAACAAGCTTGAAAAGACATATTAACAAAGAAAGATCATATTAACAGTTCATGTTACGTTTGCAGATATGGACCTCGATGGTTTTCTCCACATTAGGAAAGATGGAAGAGCCTTTTGAACTCAATTTTTTGGTAACAGTGGTGTTATGGTGAAACAGAGTTTTGTGTGTATGTACCAACAACTAAAATGTAAACACGACATTATCGTAATTGAGTACATGAATAATTATCTCTTATATCTTATTGTAAAATCTAAAACAATTCTCCTATAGATGGTTAGCTTGCATTTTACGCTACAATTACCTCAGATCACTTCTTGTTGTATCTTACACCAATTTACGAAATTTCTTGATGCGTTTTATGACAACCTCGTGCGCTGAGAGATACATTCGGTCTACATTCGTTATTATGAAACAGATGGACGATTTACGCTAAAATTCGTACTCATTTACGTTGTTTTGGTTCACGATTTACGCTTAAATCCGTCTGAGCCAGAACCCGTGCACGACCGGTGGCGCGCGATTTTCGTGTCGTAAATTTGGGCTCCATTCGCCATTACGAAACAATTATACGATTTATGGTAAATTTTGTACTAATTTACAATGTTTCGGTTCACGTTTTACGCTGAAATCCATTCGAGCCAGAACCGCGCTCAATCGGTCGCACACGATTTTCACGCCGTAATTCAGGCCTCATTTGCTGTTACGAAATAGATATATGATTTACGCTAAATTGTGTACTCATTTACGTTGTTTTAGCTCACGTTTTACGCTAAAATCGATTCGAGCCAAAACCCGCGCACGATCGGACGCACGCGATTATTACGCCGTAATTTTGGGACCCATTTGCGGTTACGAAACAGATATACGGTTTACGCTAAATTTCGTACTTGTTTACGCTGTTTTGGTTTATGTTTTACGCTAAAATCTACCTGAGTCAGAACCCGATCACGATGGGACGCGCAAGATTTTTACGCCGTAATTTTCGGGCCGCATTCGCCGTTTCAAAACAGATCTACGATTTACGCTAAAATTCGTAATCATTTACGTTGTTTTTGTTCACGTTTTACGCTAAAATATGTCTGGTTAAGAACCCGTACCCAATGGGACGCACGCTGGTACGAGACATGGCTATACCTGGCTGGGGCTTCCTGGTACTAATGGAAGCCCAGGGCTTCCATTATCTCGTCTATATATATATATATATATATATATATATATATATCTCTATATATATATATAAGTTTTTTGTTCGTGCTTAGACCGACAGGGCACGATCATCGGCCCGCCGTGCTTCGGGCTAGGCTGGGCCTACCGTTTAGTATCTAGGCATGACACATCTCAGTCCAAAATTATTTCGTGGCGTGCTAGCCAAGCACAACACATCATCAGCCCACCGTGCTTCGGGCTGGGCCGGGTCGACACGACCTAACTTTCAGCTTTATACTTGAGTATGCGAGTTCTTTTCTTTTAGGTTGTCTTTGTAGCTCCCCAATTCTATCCCTATCTTATCCTCTATTTAAAAAAACTCGACTGGTAGGGGAAAGACCGTCTCTGCAATATTATATTAAGAAGAACCTCAATCGAAACCTTGACCGAGAAAGGTCACGAAAGTTGCTCCCTGTGTAGCATGAGGGTTCACGATCCACCCTCTATAGGTTAGATCTTTACTCGTGCTTTAAGCCTTCCCGGCCTCTACACGACGATTTGCCCTCTATAGGTAGCCCTTCTCATATGCACACAACCAGAAAACCAGCGAGTGACTTTTTTTAACCTAAGCCTTAAATACGCTCCCACTAGGATTTGAACTCAGGACCTGAGGAGTGTTACTCAGATCACCTAATCAACTCAACTAGAGGCCCTTTTGCCTTATTCTCTATTTTAAACTTTACTCTGCAAATAGTGTCAAACAATATCATGTAAAGTGTCGTGTTCCTTATTTTACATGATCCATCAAAAACAGTCTTACATATATAAAAAGGAAGAAGGCATTCCAATGGACTTGGTAATACGATAAATTGTTGGTTTCAAACATTGAGCACAAGTTTGTTAAAACCATTTCAATCTCTAGGCATCTCGATCGAGCCTATGGATCTACTCATAATCTTCTTATCTTGCATAGCTATATATTTTTGACATACATCATACCTGGCATCAACTTCACCATTTCTCCGTTATCCACCAATATGTTAAACTCCCTCTATTTTAAAATATAATTCGTTTTAAACTAATTATATATTCATTGAGTAACATATAAATGTAGTTTACATGTATGTCTATATTCATTATCATTTGAATCAATGTGGACGAAAAAAGTGAGCAAAAATAACTATATTTTGGAACAGAGGGAGTATTTTTTTTGACAAATATGGCATCAGATTCACCATTTCTTCATTATCCACCAACATGTTATTGACCGGTCTGCTAGCTTTTGAAAAATAGCAATTTAAGATAACGTTCAACTGAACCATCTTCTGCATTCACATTGATTTGGACGATTTTCACAAAAAAGGTTCCAAAGAAGTGGATCGAGAAGCGTTTGGCCACCAAAACCTGATTCTGGTGGCTAGAAGCCAAAACAAACAAGCCCTTTATGATGTAGGTTCGAGGCCTATATAGCTTGTGCAACGATAGACAGAGTCAATCTAGCCGACTACATATTAGCATAGCTAACTTTATCTCTGTTTCTTCTGGCTATCAGATCGACTTTTGACAGCCAAAGCTTTGCGTCTCAGCCTACTTCTGTGAGAATCGTTTATTTTGTAAAAATAGCTCAAACCAACGTAAGTGTAGAATCCACCGAGTCGTCGCAATGAGAGGAATCTATCACTCCCTAAATCCTAAACCGTGCAAACCCCTTCTTCATTTGCATGCAAGTCCCACGATATCTAGATTCATGTGACATCTGGATTATCTAGAAATCTAGATTCTCATAAAAGCTACTGAGAAAAAGCTATCCCAAATAGGCCCTTTCTCTAAGCAAGCCACTTTTTCTCCCTTTTTGTTGCTTGAGTAAAATCTGGATGGACTGCATCAAAGATTTCCTATCGGATCTTCTCTCTCTTCTTCTTGACCTTCTTACATCAAGTGCGCCAGAGTTTGCACCTTTGTGTTTTTGACAAACCTGAAGGGCATCATTTCTGTTGGAAGTCTCAAAATCTAATATGCTACTCTAGGCAACATGATGATTAGCAAGACAACCCTTTGATACTTTCTTTGCATCAAATTGGTCTAGTTTGCTAATGACAATCGGTTGTTCAACTTCTTTGATTGGAACATTTATAGAGCCATTTTTATGGTTACTTGTGCATCGATCTTTTCTACAGGATTAGTGAGAACTTCATTGTCCTTCGACACATTTGCTTGCTCTGCTAGTGCCTTATCCTTTTCTTGGACTTGATTAGTGGATTTATCTAAAACCAGCTTAATAGGTATTGTCTTGTTGGGGCTCAGTTGGCCCTAGCAGAATTGGCTATGAGGGACAAATCATTGCTCATTATGAGCTAAACTAATAGATATCCTCCAATGGTGAGTTCTTTGATGCAATAAAGGATAAGGAATTCACAATCCATCTTTATATGTGTGTTGTGTTTTTGTTTGGAGATAGCTTGATCGATTTGAGAAATTGGTCTTGCTAATTTTTGCTTGTCTGGGAGTTTTGGGCTTGTCCCTGAGCTTAGAAGAGTTGATAATGATATTGAGGCTTTCTTAATTACCAATGGACTTTTCTAGCCCACCTCATGATCTAAGACTTCCTATCCCTTCCTAGATTCTCTATGTTCATAGATTATCACATTTTCCAATAGTGAAATTTTAGCTTGTCCCAACCGAATCAAGATGTCTGGACTATTTATTTCTAGACTTTTAGCCATGGAAGGTGTTTTGTTGCAAGGTGAAAGATGTGCTCTTCATCATGCACAACTTGCATTTCTAATTTTGCCTCATTTGACTTTCTAAACCGATGATTTGATTCATGCAAACCGATTTGGGAGGCATAACATGAATCCTTAGGCATTACGACCATGTTGGATCAGTTTATAGAGTTGAACAACATTGTACTATGAGGCAATTAAGCATGCACTGCTTCTATCCCAGGTTTGAGGGGTACAGACCAAATTATGTGTGTAGTGTATGTAGCAACAAAAAACATAGTTCTAACTCCTTTTAAATTGGCTCTACTAGTTTCAAGCACCTAGGAGGCCAATTCAAGTAGATTAGTAAATACCAACTTATTTTGATGATAATTGTTGGGGACCTGTTCTCAAATGCTTCGAATTAAGAATAAGGCAACACAAAAAAGAGGTTAATGGTTAAAGTCCTTCGTCCTTTGAAGCATTATTTCCCTTAGGATATAACGATCTTCGGATGAAGGTCATGAAGGACGAACCTTCATCATCTCAGTATGTGTTAATGAGAGACGAAGCATATGAAACATGAGAAATATCATGGATAATCATGTGACATTATTAACATATCTTCATTATACCATCATGGATAAATAAGAACAATATTGAATTACATTCGTACCTTTGGCTTAATAGAAGGTAAAAAATCCAAGTGTAACGCATGAGCGAATATAAGTCAGCGTGAACAGTACGACGGTACTATTCATCTCTTTATAGGCACAGGGCGCAGCCTGTGTAAAATTACATTCATGCCCTTTATGTTTACTATTGTCTTAAGGACAATCTACCGAGGTCTAGATGGCATTTCCCCCTTTAAGTCGGTTCCTCTTTTTGCCATTAAGCCGAAGCACTCTTGCGCGTAGCTTCGGGATTGCATCAATCTTCGTCTCGAACATGCTTTCCATGTCGTGTATCGTTTTATTCTGAGTTCGAAGGTACCTGTATGTATATTACACTTGGGAAACATTTTTGAGGACCTTCGGAAGACGAAGGCCCCCAACAGTAGCCCCTCGCAGTATTAATTTGTTATAAGAACAAATTCAGACTGCGACATGAACGAAGGCCTTAAGCCGAAGGTCCGAAAAACACCTTCCATTTGCTAGAATAGCAACAATCAATGACAGACGGGCCCCTCCAAGTTGTAGCGCACTAGGCGTATAAATATGAACTCACACCGGCTGCATTTGATACGCTGCTTGTGCTATTTGCATTATTTTCTCAAACTTTTAGCTCTTGCTCACTAGCACTCGCTAGATTTTCAAGCTTTTTGAGTTTCAGTTAAAAGACGCGTTTTTACCATGTCTGGGAAAAAATGACTGAGAAGGAGAAGCTGACTGAGGAGACGAAGCTGTTTGAGGAAAAGAAGGTTGCAGATCCTTATATTGTTGGATTTATTGAGTCAATGGCAAAGACAAACACAGAGAATATTACTAAGGAGATACTGGAAGGTTTATTTGAAGATACTTGTGACAGCGATAGCTATGATGTGGAAAGTGGGGATGAAGATTCTGAAGATCGGCCCTGGCGGCCAAGCCATGCTGTCTTCGGAAAATCGACCATTAAACAGAGTCATCTTGAGAACATGAGAGGAAGGTACTTTCGGGACATGTCTATTATGAGGGCTGGCGGAGACAACAACGTCCCTGCCCCTGAGGAAAACGAAGTTGTTATTTACCGAAGCTTCTTCAAGGCTGGACTTCGGTTCCCTTTGAGCAAATTTGTAGTTGAAGTGCTGAAAATCTACCAGATCTTCCTTCATCAGATCACCCCCGAAGCTATAATGAGGATGAGGATTTTTGTCTGGGCTGTAAGGAGTCAAGGGCTAGAGCCAAGCACGAAGTGCTTCTGCAGTATGCACGAACTTTTATATGAGACGAAGACCATTGGTAAAGAACAGTACCACAACAACTTTGGTTGTTATGGTTTTATCGCTCGCCCCAACGCAAGCCACCCGGTGCTAACTTTTCGGAAGAGATGGCCCGGAGCCTGGATGGAAGAATGGTTTTATGTGAAGAATGATTTAAAGGCAAGGGAAGACATTAAAGAAATCATCATGCACCCTATCTAGTCCCGCTTCGGCCTCCGAAGGCCGAAGGTGGAAATTGATGATGCTGTCGAAGCATGTAAGAGGGCTTTCAGCACTGTTTGCTCCTTCATTGGTACAAGAGATTTGATTCAAGAACATATAGCCTTTAGGGTATGGCCGCTTGTGGAAAGCTGGGAAATGCCGAAGGAGACCATCACTGATTCCGGTGAGGGTAATTTAGTCCGATTGAAGTATACTTTCAGGTTTGGGGATAAGTTTGATGAGCCAAATGATGACTGGCTGAAGTGCATTGAAGCTACTAGAGATGAGCTACTTGGGGCATACTCCAAGGCCGAGGACAATGCCTTGTCCGCAGCTTTCGGGGGTCGGAATAAGAAAAGATTGAACAGGGTATTTGATGCTATTGGCTTCGTATACCCTAACTATTTCTACCCGCTGCGAAGGCAAGGGATAAAGAGAAAGATTGCCGCTTTGGGAAAGGTTGCTGCTTCGGCCATCACAACTGAGCCGAAGGGCAAGAAGATGAAGGTTCTGACTCACAGGCCGCGCTATATTGAACCAGCCGTAGTGCCTGAATAAGGCGCAGGGTCCTCCTTAGCAGTCGAAGCAACATAAACTACTCCGATTGCACAGAGCACTGAAAAGGCGGTCGTAATGCCGAAGGTATCCATAGCCGAGCCAGCCAAAGATAAGGTTTGTAAGGCTGAAAAATCAAAGGCTAAAAAAATAATGCAAGTTCCAAAAATTCTGAGCCCTCCCACAGAGGCAACACTGCCGAAGGTGCAAAAGGCTTCTGCTGCAACTCCCAAGAGGAGGAGAATGGCCAACGTGTTGGATGCTGTGCTGGAAACTATGAAGGTTTTAAGCCCTGCTGCTACAAAGAAAGTTACTAAAACTCCAAAAACGCAGGCCGAAGCCAAAACTAGGCAAGCAGAAACTGAAGCTGTGCAAACTCAAAATGAAGCCGAAGCTGGGCCTTCAGTGCCCACCGAGATGGAGCCTGCTGACCCTAAGGAAAAAACGACAGAGCGTATTGCATCTGAAAAAATCGAAGCTCTTGCTCCCGGAGCTTCGAACAAGAGTATTGACTACATTATTCGTCATGCTTCGGGAAAAGAACTATCCTAAGAAGAAATGTTAGAGGCACGACACTACGCCCAAAAATTGAAATATCTGAAGGGGGTGTTAGTGTTCAATGGTAGTGACGAAGAAGATTTTTTGTACTGTCTCCCGGATGACAAAGAAATATCTGTTTGCCAGGAGATAGGTAAAAGCATCGGATTCCTGAAGCTGGAAGACGGCCTTTCGATTTTATCAAAGGATGAACTTGCTGACAGCCTGGCATACAATAGCATAAAGGTATAAAAGTTAACTTTGAATTTGAAAATGAGGTATTTTATTTGTCATACTCAATTCTTTCCTCCTCTTGCAGGGCTTGATTCTTAGTAATGCCCTTAGGGCACAGAAAAATATTGGAGACGAAGGCTATACAATGGCTCTGAACAACCTTTGTTCAGAGGTGATTGAATTAAGAAACAAAGGTATTGAAAAGGACAAAATTTTAATTTCTCTGGTTGACAAAGTGAAAGAAGACGAAGCTAGTTTCAAAGCTCAAGCCGAAGCCCAAAAGATTGAAATTGAAGACCTTCAGAGACAACTGGCCGAAGCTAAGGAAAAATGCGCACTTGCAGAAGCTAACTAAGAAATCAATGAATATTGGAAAAATCATTTAGAGAAAAATGTTGAAGAACTTTGCACATCTTAGGAAAGGTGCTTTGAAAAACCCTTGGATTGTGTGAAGAAAATAAAGCTAGTTTCGCCAAAGTGGGTGCCTATTCTGCCGAAGAAAACTTCATACGAGGCAACCCCGAAGGCGTTATTGAATGGATAAGTGGAGAGGCCGAGACCTTCGAAGAAATTTTAAGTGATCGCAGGGATGTTTGCGTGTTTTTCGGTGCGTGGGGCATTTCAGCCATCTTGGAGAAGGTGGGATGTGATCATATTAAAGCCGTGGCCTAGGCCGAAGCTGCCTTCTCCGTAGATGATACGAAGGATCCTTCAGCTGAAGCGACCTTGATGGACGGAAAATTTTACAATGATGTCTGGGTGAATGGTGGCAGAGAGATGGCCCATGAAATTATAAAGAAAAGTGAAAAAGATACCCATGACATCCGAGCAGAAGCAAGGCGAGCTGAAGAAGCTGCAGAGCGCGAAAAACGTATAGGTATTGCTTTTTGGCTTTTAGCTTCGACATTTGTTTTTGTTGCTTCAGACTGATTAACTTTTCCTACTTCAGCTGAATTATCTCCGCCGTCGGAACCGTTCGATCCCCTAGCAGATCCAGAAATGAAGGAAGCGCTAGACATTATAAATATGGCTGAATCCATTGTTGATGAAGTTGTTAACAAATTGCTGCACGAAGTTGCAGAGAAAGTCCTTAAAGAAGAATAGCACTTATTGTAATAACATTTTGAGATGGTCAACGTATGAGACACTAGAATGGACATTGTACCTTTATTGTAACAAGACTGTAATATTTGATATGTATAGCTTTGAATCGAAAGTGTAAATTATTGTACTTCATTTCTTTGCGATGCATGAAACTTTACATACATACCGTTTTTGAGCCTTCGGCGAAAAAACACCTTCCCTTCTTTTCATGCTTCGTAAAGAAAAAAAATCCATGCTTTGCAAAATATCCATGCTTCGCAAAGAGGGATCCCTTCTTTTGTGACAAGGCCGATGAAGCTGTATTTCCCGAGGCTTACTTCGTGCCTTAGCACATTTTCATTTTTACGAAGCATTCGCCGAAGATCAACTTCGTATTCAATTCGTGTCATTGATGTAATATGATGTATGATGTGATGTTATACGAAATGATGTGATGATATGATGCAAAATGATGAGGATGCCGAAGACACACACCCACACTGAAACACACAAGCTCTGCATCCCCTTAGGAATGACTTTGGAGCCTTCTTCACCGTTTATTTTTTTTGTGTTCACCGTTTATTTTTCGGTGTAAGTTCTGCATCCCCTAATGAACGTCTTTTGAACTTCTTCGCCTTCTATTTCGGCGGTATAAGTTCTGCATCCCCTTAGGAACGACTTTTGAACTTCTTCGCCTTATATTTCGGCGGTATTTGGCTCTGCATTCCCTTTGGAATGACTTTTGAGCAGAAAACTTACGCTGCGCTCCCTTAGGAACGACTTTTTGTAGCTTCGGTAATTTTAGCTCTGCATTCCCTTGGGAACGACTTTTGAGCTTCGTATCTGTTGAGCTTCGTAAGTCCGTGAAGAAGATATATTCCATTCTGATAGAAGCAAGATCATTACAAGAAATTAAAACTAAATTTACATTGCTTGTTCCTTATTAAAAAGCAAAATGACATAGAACATAAAAATATTTCAGAGGCAGGATATCGCTCAGTATATGTGCTTTGATTCTAGCACAATACTGTTGACTGTACGAGCTTCGGATTCCTCTATGAATTCACGTTGCTGTTGGGAGTGCTGGCGCCCTTCTGGCTGCTGGCTTTGGGAATAAGTGGGTTGCAGTGGTGGTGGCGGTGAGAGCTAAGGCCACAAAGCTTGTGAATGGCTTGCCGAAGCAACAGAAGCTGCAGGATGATTGGCCACATATTCTGGTATATAGGGAGAGTGGCACAAAGCAGTGTGCAAGACCTGCTTCGGCTGATTCTGCCGAGCTTCGGCTTCGGCGATCTCCTTTTGCTTTAGAATAGTGATTTGGCACATTCTTGTAGTATGGCCCTTGTCCTCACCACAGAATAAGCAATAGATTTTCCTGGGCTGATCCCCATATCTTCCTCCGAAGCCCCTGGCGCCTCTGCCCCTTGGAGCTGGCGGCCTGAAGGAGCTTTGCTGCTGTCCCGAAGACTGTGAGGTGTATTATGGCCTCTGAAGCTGACTTCATTTGTCATCATTCTGACTGGAGCTACGGATTGATCTGACATGCCTATGATGGATTCTTCCTCCAAAGCCCCTAGTCATCTCAGAGAATCTGTAAGCTTCCTCCCTTCTTTGGCAGAAGTCGTTGTCAGCCCGGATGTACTCATCCATTTTCTGAAGCAGTTTCTCCAGAGTCTGGGGGGCTTCCTGGCGAAGTATTGAGCCGTAGGTCTTGGCCGAAGACCCTTGATCATGGCCTCAATGACAATTTCATTGGGCACTGTGGGCGCTTGTGCTCTCAGTCGCAAAAACCTTCAGACATACACCTGAAGGTATTCCTCATGGTCTTGCGTGCACAGGAACAAGGCCTGAGCTGTGACTGGCTTCGTCTGAAAGCCTTGGAAATGGTAACCAGCATGTCCTCGAGCTTCTGCCACGACGTGATTGTCCCGGCTGAAGGGAAGAATACCATGTCTGAGCTACGTTCCGGACTACCATGACGAAGGACTTTACCATGACAGCTGCATTGCCTTCGTATGAGGATATTGTTGCCTCATAGCTCATCAAGAATTGCTCTGGGTCCGAGTGCCCATCGTACATGGGTACCTGGGGTGGCTTGTAGGATTGTGGCCATGGAATAGCCTGCAATTCTGCTGCCAAGGGAGAAGCATCATCAAAAGTAAAGGTATCATGATTAAAATCATAGTACCATCCATCTTCGTTGAAGAAGCCCTCTTGACGAAGCTCCCTGTGTTGGGGCCTTCGGTCTTGATCATCTTGAGCAAGATGACGCACTTCCTCAGTAGCTTCATCGATCTTCCTTTGAAGATCGGCCATCCAAGCCATCTTCTCCTTTTTCCTTTGCACCTGTTGGTGGATGATTTCCATGTCCCTGATCTCCTAGTCCAACTCCTCCTCCTAGAATGTTGGGCTAGTGGCCTTTCTATTCTGGCTTTGAGCCTCTCGGAGAGAGAGGGTCTCCTGGTTTGTGTCCAGTGGCTGCAGTGCAGCCCCTGGCGCTGTTATCTTCTTCGGCGGCATGACGAGGTCGATGCTTTGCCGAAGGTTGTGGAAGTGAGTACACAGGAGGTGGGCGCTAATGTTGGGGACTTGTTCTCAAATGCTTCGAATTAAGAACAAGGCAACACAAAAAAAGAGGTTAATGGTTAAAGTCCTTCGTCCTTCGAAGCATTATTTCCCTTAGGATATAACGATCTTCAGACGAAGGTCATGAAGGACGAACCTTCATCATCTCAGTATGTGTTAATGAGAGACGAAGCATATGAAACATTAGAAATAACATGGATAATCATGTGACATTATTAACATATCTTTATTATATCATCATGGATAAATAAGAACAATATTGAATTACATTCGTACCTTCGGCTTAACAAAAGGTAAAAAATCCAAGTGTGACGCACGAGCGAATATAAGTCAGCGTGAACAGTACGGGGGTACTATTCATCTATTTATAGGCACAGGGCACAGCCTGTGTAAAATTACAATCATGCCCTTTATATTTACTATTGTCTTAAGGACAATCTACCGAGGTCTAGATGGCCTTTTCCCCTTTAAGTCGGTTCCTCTTTTTGCCATTAAGCCGAAGCACTCTTGCGCGTAGCTTCGGGATTGCATCAATCTTCGTCTCGATCATGCTTTCCATGTCGTGTATAGTTTTATTCCGAGTCGAAGGTACCTGTATGTATATTACACTTGGGAAACATTGTTAAATCATGTTTTTTGAGGACCTTCGGAAGACGAAGGCCCCCAACAATAATGATAGTGAAACAATCTTCCTTGTTGACGACGAAATCAAGACTTCCGAAACGGATGGCCATTCTAGGGGTCCAGACTGCGTCGCTGTCGTTGCTGGTCATCTAGAGCTTAAAGAACTTCGTCAAGAACACGTAAGGTCCCTAACTGGCGCGCCAACTTTCGATGTTTCGAACCTTGCTCCGACAAGTAAATTTCTGTGTGTGTGTGTGTTCTAGGTTTTAGACGTTTTGCGTGGTGGGCGCAAGATTTATAGTGGTTCGAGCAGAACATCTCAACATCCAGTCGTTGGTGGTTCACGCTACCAGCACCATTGTTGAACAATTCTCGTAGTACGGGTTACAAGCGGGCGAGAGAGGGAGGAGAGGCTCCCATGTCTCTTGTGATGGAGGAGGTGGAGCTAAGGGCTACAAAGTGGAGTCCTAACTAAGTCTTAGCTTAGCGGTGGAGCTCCGACCTTTGGGCCCTCGTCGGTGCGTCCTCCTTCCTCTCGTGGGTCCATCGTATTTGCGTGTGGGTGTCAGTCTTGGCGTCTTCTTGTGTCTCCGTCTTCTTGTGTATGGGCACTGACCTCCTCCTTTTATAGGCCAAGAAGGGGTTGACCGACGGTGGCTTCCTCAAGGAGGAGACAACGGGCAATGGTAAAACCGAGTGTTCTACCATGGGGTGAAGCCACACACGCCCATGGGCCCCGGGGTCGTCCGGTTGTCACATATTCTTTATAGCGGACAACGTGGGTAACATGTGAAAGGGAAATGTGCCCTTGGGCTATTTCTATACTATTTTGGTGATTAGATGCACAACACACTATGTGTGAACTAACATAATATTGAGCAAAGGAACATCTAGATGGATCAAGTGTGAAGTCAAGTCAACAAGGAGCAAAAGGATTTCAGCTGAAACAGATAGCATTGCACCAGCTGTGGGTGCACCAGACACTGTTCGGTGCCCAGGCTGGCTCAGCGACGAACTCGCTGCTCTCAGGAATCGCCGAGGACGCCGCGGCTAAAATTCATCGGGCTGTCTGGTGTGCACCGGACTGTTCAGTGAGCCAACAACGTCTGCGCCAACGGTCTGCAGCGTGATCAGCGCGCAATCAACGGGCGACGCGTGGCCTACGCCAACGATCACAATGTCAGACTGGACTATCCGGTGTGCACCGGACAGTGTCCGGTGTGCTAAGGGGACCGAGGGTTCAACAGTCGGCCACACCAAACAAGGAAAGAAATCGTGCACTGTTCATGTTCGGTGGTGCACCGGACTGTCCGATGCGCCAACCGACAGAAGTCAAGAATTGCCTACCAAATGGAGATCCAATGGCTTCTAGCTACCTTGGGGCTATAAAAGGGACCCCTAGGTGCAGGGAGCAACACACCAAGCGTCCGTTGAACATCCTAAGATGCTTAGACTCCGCAAGCACGCATCCGAATCATTGTGTTTGAACTTTGAACACTTGTTGAGTTGTGAACTCGCTGCACTGTGTTTGTGTGCTTGTTTCTTGACTTGTGTGCGTGTTGTTGCTGTGATTCTAGCTCTTGCGTGTGTTTCTATTCCCTCCCTTACTCTTGTGGTTTTCATTGTGATCAATATTGTAAGGGTGAGAGGCTCCAACTTGTGGAGATTCCTCACAAAGGGAACATCTGCTATAAGGAAGAAAACCGTGGTATTCAAGTGGATCATTGGATCGCTTGAAAGGGGTTGAGTGCAACCCTCGTCCATTGGGACACCACAATGTGGAAGTAGGCAAGTGTTCTACTTGGCCGAACCACGAGATAAAATTCGTTATGTCACCTGTTGTTATTCGTGTGCGATTCTCTCTGCTTCTACTCACTTGAGGCCTTCAAACTATCTGGTCTTAACCACGACATCATTGAGGTACACTTTTATGGTTGTTTCGATGAGGTCGCCAAAACATTTGATTATGCACCGCAGGTATGTGCCCCCGCAT
Organism: Zea luxurians; assembly: GCA_029449295.1. Classification (NCBI taxonomy): domain Eukaryota; kingdom Viridiplantae; phylum Streptophyta; class Magnoliopsida; order Poales; family Poaceae; genus Zea; species Zea luxurians. The sequence goes on from JAOPSE010000002.1 coordinate 208,898,914, forward strand.
TCTTAGTAGTCCGAGCTGAAAGGGGTGATGAAGGATGTTGCCGGTTGGTCGAACTCCATCACGATTTGGTGATAGCCCGAGTAAGCATCGAGGAAACTCAGAACTTCACAACCTAAGGTGGAATCGACCACCTGGTCGATGCGCGGGAGGGGGAATGGATCCTTTGGGCATACCATATTTAGGCTAGTGTAATTGGTGCACATTCTCCATTTCCTACTTTCCTCTCGAACAACATGAGGTTGGCCAACCACTTGGGGTGGATAATTTTCTCAGATAAATCTGACTACGAGAAGCTTGCTGATCTCTTCCTCTATGGCCTTGGACTTTTCTTCGTCGAAGCGGCACAACCGCTACTTCACTGGTTAGGATATGGGATTGATCCATAAAGAGTGGTCGGCGACCTCCCTTGAGGTGGCCTTCATGTTGGAGGGTTTCCAGGAAAAAAATGTCCTTTTCCATGCAGCGGGAGTCGACGAGCGCACTTTCCTATTTTTGAGAGAGGTTGGACACGACGCGCACCACCCGTCCATCGACGCGCTCGGGTTCCAGAGGCACCTCCTTTACATCATTTACTGGCTTCAAAGTTATGTCCATTCTCTTTGCATCGGGCGCTTGCTCGTACAATGTCTAGAGCATCTCCGAGAGCTCCTGATTAGTGTCGGCTTCCTTGGCCAAGTCGCAGTACTCGACCTTGCACTCATACACATGGCGCACTGTGGTGCCTATGGTGATGGAACATGTGGGCCCGACATTTTCAGCTTCAGGTTAGTATAATTAGGGATAGACATAAACTTCACGTAACATGGTTGCTCGAGGATGGCGTGGTAGGTTACCTAAAACCCAACTACCTCGAAGGTTAGGGTTTTGGTCCTAAAGTTGGCTGGCGTCCCATAGGTGACGGGGAGATCAATTTTCCTGAGTGAGGTCGCCCTCCTTCCTGGTATGACCCCATGGAATGGCCCTCCTGTTGGTTGGAGGCGTCCTCGATCAGAGCCCATGGCATCGAACATGGTGGAGTAGAGGATATTGAGCTCACTCCCCCGTCCATCAACACCTTTGTCAGCCGCATCAATCTGACAATGGGGCTGACGATGAGCGGGTATCATCGAGGTTGGGGGATGTGCTCTAGGTGGTCAGAGCGGTCATAGGTTATGGAGTGGTCGGACCAGTCAAGGAAGATCGGGGACGCTTGCCGAGCCTAGAGTACTTCACGTCGTTCCGACTTTCGATGCCTTCTTGACGCGTAGTAGTCGGACCACCGAAGATCAGCAAACACCCAATTTCGTCGGGGAAAGTGACCCCCACTTTCTCTTGCTCGCCATATTGGTGGGACTCGGACCCTTTCTCGAGTAGTGTTCCCATGCTCGGGAACTTCCTAAGCAAGCCACAATATTTATAGGCGTGTCGGACTAGGTAGCTGGTTTGAACACGAGGCCTCGAACAGTTTCTCGAAATGGTCAGTGGTCTCCTGAGTCGGTGGTCTCTTTCCTTTGTGGCCTACGACAACTACTAGCATTCGTCGTGCCTCCACATGTCCTTCTTTCTCTCATTGTGCCGGACTTTGGAGCCTCAGTCGGGTTCTACGTCGCGCTTGGCTTTCTATCTACGGTGGTAGAAAATCACCCCCACTAGATGCGTGGGTTGTCGTAGTGTCAAGGAGTTCCTTTGTGGTTTGTGGGCTCTTGCGCCCTAGCTTATGCATTAGAGTCTCAATCGTGGTTCCCGAAATGAAAGCACTGATAACGTCGACGTCAGCAAGGTTAGTCAGCTCGTTGCATTGTCATGAGAAATACTGGATGTAGTCCCTTAAGGTCTCATCAGGCGTCTATCGGTAATTCTTGAGGTCCCACGGGTTTTTAGGGTGAACGCACGTGCCCTCAAAATTTCCTACGAAGATTTCCTCGAGGTTGGCCCAGTTTTGGATGCAATCCGGCCTCAAGTTCTCTAACCATGCACGCGTCAAAATCTACCAAATACAGGGGTAAGTTGTGGATTATGAAGTCGTCGTGGTCTACTCCTCCCGCATGGCACGCCAGTCGGTAGTCTCTCAACCAGAGGTTGGGGTTTGATTATCTCGAATATTTTGTGATGTTGGTAGGTGCCCTTTACCATTGTGACACATGTGCTCGAAGGATGCGACGGCTATAGGCTCGAGGCCCCGACGGTGACGAGCTCAGGCTTCAATCCCAATTAGGGCCGAAGTGGTCTCCACGATGTTGGTAGTACAGATGGGGATCGCCTGACCCGTTACGTCCCTCGTCTCCGGGCTCGTGGTCAGGAGAGCTCCACGCACTTCGGCTTGACCTTAGGTGTCGGTGACGTGGGACTCGCACCACACTTTCTTTGAGCTCGGGGTAGTCATGACGTGGCATCGTTCGCTGTTGGCGTAGATGCGCTGTATCGATTGGTCCCTGGCTCGTGACATCGTGACATGGAGCTCTCGGCCTGCTGTCGCATAACGAGGCTGAGAAGGTCCTGAATTTCCTGATTAGCTTTTTGCATGCTAAGAGTATCCGCCTTGGGGAGTTTGTCCAAAAGCGATGCGGCGGCTGCAACGTTTTGGCTTGCTCGAGGGAAACGAGGTGGCCCGCCCCCGCCGCATTCTAAGCGACGGTAGGCGTTCATCATTGTGGCATACCTTCGCCCTTCTACTCGGCATGGTCGCCCCGTCCGCCACCATGGAACTCCCAGTCTCCCTGTCACGGGATGCTAACTACTCCATGAAGGGCTCAAGCCCAATCGTGATTTTTTAGGCGGTGGGTTGAGCTAAGGCGGGGAAGATACCATGGCGCGTATAATCACGCTGGCAGAAGCTCCCCCGGGCTTTCCATGAGGGTTGATTTGGTGACAAAGGGATCCCGGGAGGATTGGAGGGGATTGAGGGGGAAATGAACTAATTTCCCCCTCAATCCCCTCCAATCCTCCCGGGATCCTGGGTCACCAAATCAGCTCTGAGGGGGAAACAATCCCCCGTTGTGTTGGCTGCGAGGCATTTTTGGCGGGGGTTGCAACTCGCTTCACTACACGGGGAGGTGAGCCCGTCCTCTGATCCCGACAGGAGGATGTCTAGGAATGAGTCCCGAACGGGGTCCAACACCCCTACGACATCGGTACGAGCTGGTCACACTGCTCTTTGCGACCCACACATTCCTTCTGAGCGGGCCAAGCCAAAGGTCGCCAAAACCTCTAACAACATTTGGTAAGCCACTCATCAAAGGAGCTAGGGCTTTAGGGGCCTTGATCATCGCCCCTTCCTTTAACGGCGAAATCAAGACACCCAAAACGGATGGCTCTTATGGGGGGTCCAGGCTGCGCGCTGTCGTTGCTGGCCATCCAAAGCTTGAAGAACTTCGTCAAGAACGTGCAAGGCCTCTACCTGGCGCGCCAACTATCGGTGTTTCGAACTTCGCTCCGACAAGTAATATTCTATGTGCGTGTTTTGCGCTCCAGAAGATGTGTGGGACAGACACAAAATTTATACTGGATCGGGCAGAACATCCCTACATCTAGTTATCGATGGCTCACGCTACCGGCACCATTGTTGATCAATGCTCCCAAGTCTCTTATGGTGGAGGTGGAGCTAAGGGCTACAAAGTGGAGTCTCTAAATCTTGGCTTGGCGGCGGGGCTCCGGCCTCTGGGTCCTCGTCAGTGCGTCCTCCTTCCTCCCGTTAGTCTGTTGTCTTTGTGCCTGGGTGTCCATCTAGGCGTTTTGTGGTGTCGCCTTTTTTCTTATGTACGGGGACCGACCTCATCCTTTTATAGGCCAAGAAGGGGTCGGCCGGCAGTGGCTTCCTCAAGGAATCACCGGGCAATGGTAAAACTGAGTGTTCTACCATGGGGCGAAGCCACACGCGCCCGTGGGACTTGGGGTCATCCGGTTGTCTCGTATTCTTTATAGCGGACGGTGCGGTCAACCTGGGGCCCGAGTGCCATCATTCGAGCTATGCGGACCCTGGCCTCCGTAGCCTGGTGCTCGGCACAGCTTGTCTTGTTATGTCGTGCAAGCGGTCTTCGCACTCAGGCCTAGTCCCGATAGTTCATGAGTGCGTTGCGGGCCGAGGGGTGCATGAGTCATAAATGCACCATAATCCGAGGGGTTCGTAGGTCGTGAGTGTGTTGCAGGCCAAGGGGCTCATAGGCCATGAGTGGGAGGCGGACCGGTGTCTCTGTCGTGGCTCGGTGCCAGGCGTATATAATACGGTTGGTCACTTATGGTGGGTCGGTCTCAGACCAAGCGAGGGATCCACTGAAGTGATTCCCTTCGGCTCGCCCGACCCTCCTGTTTGGTTCCGCCACGCTCGACCTTGGTCTCGATGCCGCAGGATTCGCCCAGGGGTGGGTGCTTCCATGGTAGACGTTTTCTTTCTCCTCCATTTGACTGACGGGACCTAGTTGCCAGAGGCTTTTCACCTACTGCGCTTGCTAACCAATAGGCCCCATGGACCTTGATTTTATCCCCGATACCCGTGTCAAAAAATTATATTTGAAAATGAATCAATTAAAAATACAAACACATTTGGTCCAGTGACTAGTCTATCTGCAAAATATGTCAGACAAACGTTTATGTGGCTCAACACTGTGGCTGCCACACATGAGGCGGATCTGAAGGGTGGCTCGGAGGGCCCCAATCCCCTACTTCCATTCCATAAAACTCCATTAAATATAGAGGTCAAGCCCAGGCGAGCGCATGTGCCGCCGGTGCATAAGAACAAGGCCTTTCCTCTAAGGGCCTATAAAAAAACTAGTCAACAATAGTTTAGCCGGTGCATAGTTTAGTATCGAGTAAAAAATCAAGTTACATTAACTTGGCAAGTAGAACAAGGTGTTTATTGTGGCAGTTTGTGTCAATCTCTCATACAACTCGTTTTGGTTATATGACGAAGTGGAACCAACGCATGCTAGTTTAGTATCAAGTAAAAAATCTAGTTACTTTAGCTCGGCAAGTTGAACATGATGTTTATTGTTGAGCCCTGGTAGAGGTGGAGAGTGAAGGAGGAATAAGAAGAGAGAAAAAAATGAGTCCTTAATTTATTGGAGAAAGAGTTGGAAGGTGAAGGAGAAGGGACGATGAAGAAGAATAGAGAAAAATGAGGCTCCCTGCTAGCTTGTGCTGGCTCCGCTGTTGGTCATGAGAAAATCAGCTCCTCCTTTAATCCATTTTTAGATCCGCCACGGGACTTCTGGCCCAACCGACTTTAGTCACTTGCTTGATCAGCTTAAGAAAGATGACCCGACCGACTTTCTTATGCTTCATCCTAAATATTTTCCCGTGTCAACAATTACGCTAATCAATCCGAAACATGACACAGAATTCATGCATGCTGCAGCTCGATCGTCGTCGGTGGTTGCCTGCGCAGGCGCAATGCACTGCGGTGCTACCGTCGCTCGCAGAAAAGCCTCGAGCTCTTCATCAATACTCCTACTGCAGCACGAAGCAGCTGAGCCTCAGCACATGGCGGCAAGCGGTTTGTAGCAGGCGTCATGCGGGTCATCAGCTCCGTCCTCTCGGTTCCTTGACAGCACCGTGCGGTTTCTGCTGTCGCAGACGGCAGAACACGGAAGCAGCAGGCGCCGGGTGCCAGGCCAGCCCCACGGCGCGTGGCTCGAGTGCTCTGGTCACCGACGCGGCCGTCGCCGGACGGTTCGTGGTCGTGGAGCTTCTGCACCGTACCCGGCCGCATTTACCTCACCCCCTCACCGCTGGCCATTCTGCTGGTGCTGGCGCACTGCACTGCACTGCATGTGCATCTGCGGCAAATTTATGGGCGGCGACTCACCGGCGGAGCTGTAGAGGAGCCTATCCCTAGAAGGCGCCTCTGGGTGCTCCGCCCGGCTCGGCTCATGCGGTCGTCACTGGCGTGTACTCCTCCGCCTTTGCTGCTGCAGCAGTGTGCGGTGCACTAGCAAGTGCGGTGCGGTTGATGACGCTGCTCGTACGGACGACGAGCCCTACGTCGGCTCCTGCTCGTCCTCTCGGCTGCTCCTCATAAATGGCGCACCAAGCACCATGCCGTGGCAGGGCTTCGGCCGAGAAGATACGCCAAAGCCACTAGGCAGCAGGCTCCCGCCACGCGCCCGGGACGCCGAGCGGATCCACAAAACAGGTTCTCGAGAGATCTCCATTCTCCACGCAACTTTTATGCGCCGCGTGTTGCGTAGTACAAGGTCCTGTCCGTCCGTTCGATCGTCCGGTGTTTTCTATAGTACAAGGTTCTCGAGAGATCTCCATTCTCCACTCACCTGATCGAGAGCGGCAGGGCGATGCCGGATTCGCGAGCCTGCTGCGCGCGTGCCCTGGCGCTGCGTCTCGCGGGACGGGACAGGCGATGCGATTCGGGACGGCTACTTCAATTCACCACCAGCCTCGTTCAAGTAATCAAGTCCCCTGGTAGAATTTATTCGCGCCCAGATTTGAATGGGGGTTTGTTCCGGGTAGAATTCATGGTGTCTTTCGAGACGCACCGCGGAGACACATGATGGCTCGATACTACTGGAGTACATGGTGGCACTTCGTTGACGGAGAGATGGACCATGATCGTACGAGCAAGTACGTGGGGGTCATCATGTCGTCAAATCTAGCGAATGGATCATAAGAGCATCTGCGAGCGACTACATAAATGTCTCGTCAAGATAAATTTTAGCTACTCAACAGCAAAATAATTTTCCAAAAGACTGGCTATCTAATTCGTCAAACTATTCGACTCTCTAAATTGACCCTCTCACTGTACTGACCAAATTTGGCTAGACACCTGATTAACCAAACTAGATAGATGTTAGAGTGAAGATAGTACAAATAGAGTGTAATCTTTATAAAAATTTAAATATAAAGTCAAAATATAAAGCTGAAAAATGAAGGATCTCTCATAGAATCTCTAAAACATGCAATCTGTCGTCAAACGCAATCCGCAAACAACAACCGTGGTACGAAACGACGAGATCTTCTGACTCAAAGTATGGTTAAGATCGAGTGAGCAGAGAGCGCTGTTCTAGAGATAGCCCGGCCTAGAGTGCTGTCTACTTGTCCAGGGGGCGGATATAGTGGTTTTATTGGGTCAGTCAATTCCCACTAAAATCTATAAATCTTTTTAACAAAATACTGTTAAAGTTTAAAAAGTACAAGACTCTGTAATAATATCATATAATGAGCTTGACCCTAGTGTCCTAAAATGCTAGATTCGATCGAGAGGACGCAACTGTTGAATTAATATGGGTCTGGCCTAAATTAATATTCAATAATAGTAATTGCTAAAGGCTTCCTTTAATGCTACGGTGTAATAGTATTTTATTACCATAACGAAAGTTTAAGAGACAATTCAATAAACTTAAATAGGTGGATCTTTAATGCATCTATTGAGAAGCTGAGAAAAGTATGAAGGACTGCCACACGCGCGCGCCACCTGCCGGGGTGTGGTAGATCGGAACTTGGTCCGAATATTCATTTCTAACGGTGCGCATTTTGCTTTGAGTGATGGCCGTCCGTTACCGGTCGTTTCCTGTGTTATGGTTAGTAACGGACGAACTGTAATGACTATTAATTAGTAACAGACGTCAATTTTTGGCCGACTGTAACGGTAGGTCTGATGGCGACCGTTGCTGTTCGCTGGCTTCTCGTTACAACAATACACACGTAAAATCTCATACGTGTTGCACACAACAATTCCCGTCCCACCTTCTGCGAGCCTAGAGTGTGGGAGAGCAGGCCTCCGAAATCGTCGTCCGCAGAGTGACACTTGCACGTGTGTGCAGGCGATCAGGTTTTTGGGGAGCGTAGTCCGCAGAGCGACACTTGCACGTGTGTGTGCAGGTGATCAGGTTTTTGGGGAGCGTACTCGCGACTGCTCGATTCATCCGCTAGACAACACTGATCATGTTCCTCGTCGCCGACACTGTTCGAGGGACTGCACCATTGCACCGCGTACATCTGCCTGCATCGACTGCGTACGACTACATCAAACATACACACGAGATATCTCGTGTGAATGGAGTCACTGATTGTCTCGTGTGAATGGAGTCACTAATGTCTTGAGCATCGATCCCTCCGCAGGGCACATTCTGTTCCTGGTAATTATGCATGTTTTACTGTTGTTTACTGCTTATATGAGTATTGATACACACATACATTTAATCTATGCTCATGATATCGTCACATACGTTACTGTAATTTTCTGGATTAAATTAAAACTAAAAATGTCTAATTCTCTAACATCAAGGAAACCGTTGCCCTAGAAAAAAACTATAATAAAACTCTACAAAAATTTATGACACCAAATAGTTATCATGAGTGTTTCATTTTATATCCATTTTGGGTTATAAAACCTAATACTTCATCCTGGCCCTACCAAAAAAATTAATTAAATCCTAAAATTGCATGGACTACACGCACGCATTTTGTAGGGAGTGCTAGCAGAGCATCACGCCATCACGAGCACAGATTAGGGCTGTTTGGTTTGTGGCTAAACGTGCCACACTTTGCCTAAGGTTAGTCGTTCGAATTGAAGAACTAACCTTAGGCAGAAAAGTGTGGCAAAGTGGGACAAGTTAGTCATCAAACCAAACATGCCAATGCATTAGCTATTACTTGCAGTTGCAGCTAGGCGGCTGGTACATGATCAGCACACATTAGCTGGATCCCCCACACGAGCACACTGCTAAGAACTACCCGGACTCGGACCTCAAACACACACACACACAAGCCCTAACGTGACGAACACAACACACGGCCAGACATGCTGCACAGACAGCGCTACAACGAAGCGAACCCTACACGTACGATATATATTATTGTTACGTGCCACACCCACGTACTACCACGCGCAACACACGCATGCATCTACTAGACCAGGCACCTCCCGCAGCCCAGGGCCAGCTCAAGGCGTGACGCCGCCAGCGCCCCCGCCGCCGTAGCCGCCGAAGGGGGTGCCACCGCCAGCGAAGCCGCCGAACGGGATACCGCCGCCGAGGGGCCCGAACCCGCCGACGCCGCCCAGCGGGCCGACGCCTCCGACGCCACCCCCGACGCCGCCCAGCGGGCCCGTGACGCCGCTGAAGACGCCCCCGCCGTTGTTGCCGAAGCCGCCGCCGTACCCGCCGCCCACGGCCGGGAAGCCCGGGAGGTCGCCCATGCCACCCACGCCCACGAAGAGGTTCTTCTTGTCCGCCACGCCGGCGACGCCCGAGCCAGAGTCGTCGTTGTTCTTGGTCCCGGCCGCGGCCGGGAGCGACGCGGTGCTGCCGGTGGACGTCGTGGAGACGCCCGGCACAGGCACGGCCCTGGCCGCCGCCGCCGTCGCCGCGGCGTGCAGCACCAGCGCGACGCAGAGCACTACGAAGCCGATGCTGCCCCTGATGGCCATTGTATCAGTGATCTTTCTCTGCGCGTTTGCTGCTGTTGCGTTGGGTGTGATGATGAGAGATAGATCAGGCCTGCGCGTTTAAATAGAGGCGGGAGGAGGCTGGCAGGTGGAGAGCGGTGAATGAGAGTAACTGAATGGTATAACTGCGTGGAAATAATTAAGCTTGGGATAAGTGGAGGCAGGAGGAGAGCAAAAAACAGTCTGCTGTGCATGAGGTGTCACGTGTTGAGTTCCTGTTCCTGCTCGATTCTACCTCGTAGGAGTAGGTCGATTGGTTTCGTGCTTTCGTGTCGCGTGCAGCTGCCTTTATTTTTATTTAGTTTCTAAAAGTTATTCATTAATATGGCATGTTTGTTTCTCGTCTCATTTTAGAATCTTATTTTAGATTATTATACTATTCTCAGTAGTGACGTCAATAAATAAGAGTAAAGTGAAATGAAGATTGAAATATGCTCTCTCAACGAATAGTTTCACAACATGATTTTATAGGCTAACATGTGATTTGTTACATCTAAGCAACTAATAGAAATAGATAAAATAAATGAAAAGATGAAATTTGTAAGCCTCACACCATGCTGTTATGACCCGCTCAATCAAGGCACAGTGCACGCATGGCGGCGAGGGGAATGGCCAGCGTGAGGGGGACGCATGAGGGAGGTTAGGGGAGAGGTGCACCACACTACCATAGATTATCAAATCCGTTCCCTTCCCAGTAACACACCCACATAGAGAGAAACACACGAGATATAAGATGTGCAGTTGGGACTCTGGCCTCTTTCTCTTCTCTATCTTATGAGGATGTACATGTTTCTTTATATAGAGACGTGAGGTCCCTCAGGGATATAAGTGACATTTGATCACGTAACCCTTCGTTAGGGTTTCTTAACACTCCCCCTTGCACGAATACCGTGACCAACACATGCATCAATAAAACTCATAAAACCCAGTAGGAAAAATATGGAGAAAGAATGCATATTGACGCAAATTGCATTTGCACTTTGTTGCCTCGTTAAAAACCTTATATGAAAAACTTCAGGAAAACTCACTAAGGGAAAACGAGCACAATAAATGTCATCACGACATAATTTGATCTTCTAGATCTTGATTCCATTGAATCTTGTACAAGGGCTTGAATTTAGAAATGTTCCCCCATGATCCCTGCAAAACTGTTTCAATATGCCAAAACACCCTCTTCTAGAAGTATATGCACATAGAGATTTAGCAAGCGAATTGCATATTGTTGCAAGGATTATTCAGGAACTTCACCTCAACTCACTTCTAAGATACACGAGTGTCGGCGTTTCGGACCCGGGGACCCTCAACCGAACCGACTAGTGAATTTTGTGCCGCGTGCCCCTGCCCAGATGGGTTGATGCAAGATGAAACACAAGAGGAGGGATGAGGCTTATATTATCTTGCACCGGGGTGCTTGCAGTAGGGGTTACAAGCTTCGCGAGAGAGGGAACGGGTCCTAGGTCTCCTGAGGAGTCTAGTGTTGCGGAGTGGAGTTCGATGTTTGAGTGAGCCCGTCTCCGTCGTCCTTGCCGCCCGTGCCCCTTTTCTCTCCTTGAGAAGGCCCTGGGTATCCCCTTTTATAGACACAAGGGGATGGTCCAGCTGTACATATGGGGGTGTTGCTATGTGCTAACGTGGCCGGCGGAGAAGTGCTTGAGTCCTGTAGAAGCGTAGCTAGCGGTGCGGCCCTGGGTCCTGCTGACGTTTCTTTGCCTTCATAGAGAGCTTGAGGACTACCGACGTCATGGACGCGTGCGGGAAACTGTGGCGGAACTGCCCGAATTATTCCAACTTAAGTGCCTAAGTCCTGCCTTAGAGGCTAGACTACACTTAAATGGGAATAACCCGTCAATCCCTCGGATCTAGTCCGACACGGCCACTGACAGGATCAAGTACCACAATCTCACTGGATGGTGAGTCACAGAGCAAATACAATAAAGCATAAAACCATGCATGTGAGAGTATTAAATTATTACATCATCATCATCGGAGTTTTTGCAAAAGTAACCATCATTGTTCGACGTGCAGCGGAATAAAACTAACGGCAAATAAACAGAGAGATGGGGAAGCCTGTCCCATCACTCCTCATGCTCCCCCTCAGCCGAGGCGGGGTCCCACTCGACAGTCCATCCTGGTGGCAAGGCGGACGGCCAAGTCACTCCAGCAACCATGTCCTCCAGAGAACCTGTAAAATTGTGCCACAAGCAAGGCTGAGTATACTAATACTCAGCTAGACTTACCCGGTGTGAGGAGTCTACTCCTCTACCTCTAGACATGCAGTTGTTTGGCTGTGGGGTTTGGTTGCCAAAAGCACTAGCTGAGTTTCTAAATCAAGTTGTTAACTTGGTCAAATTAAGTGTGACTCTCTTAAGGCTAAAGATGTACTATCTACTCATACATAGTAGCAAACATTTTTAGCAATCAACATCTTGTATCATATCATCACAATTTCACTTGTTACTCAATGTAACAGCATGGATCAAGCAGTCTCATTAGCTGCGAGAAACAGACGATTCGAATCGAGTTTTTAAACCTTGCAAGGTAAACCTAAACACACGACATGTAGGGGCACTCCGTCCCCACACACATCAACCGTCCCCTTCGATTCCCTGGCAACAGAAAGGGGCTCACCGCCTTGGCGTACAATGCCCCACTGACCCCGACTGCCGTCGTGCAGTGACCGCACTTGTACCCACCATAACCGGAATGGGAGACCACGTCTCAGGTCGCGTGAGGAGGGCAATCTGCGGGCAGGTTCACTCAGGTACTAGGCTTACCGATTTACCATATTTCTCGGCATGTGCTTAGTACGTTCAAACGCTTGACTCACGGTACCACACCTTAATCCTTATTCCAGTTTTTGTCCCGTGAACAACCAATCCCCATGGATTGTTGCCCACAACCAACATCAATATGATAAGAAAGTGGATACAACCAATTCCTGACCTCGCGAGAGTGCTAGAAAAATCACTCGACTTGTACCGAGATCCTATTTAATAAAGCAGCTACTCGTCTTAGCATACTAGTATTCATCTCAATGGGGTTCCTGAGATCATGCAACTAGGGTTTCAAACAACTCCTACACTTAAGTGCACAAACAATCCTACAATCATTAAGTGTAGTAAAATAGTATAAATAACAGGTTATGCATAAAACCGGGGCTTGCCTTCCAAAGCTGTGGCAGACAGATCCTCTGGTGGAGGCTCTGGTGCTGGCTCTGGGGCTACCTCCTGAGCAGCTCCTTGCTCCGGCACGAGAACGTACTCTCCGTCAGCAAGGTTACAGTCTATCGAAATGCAATGAACATGTATGTCATGATTATGCAGGATTTAACAACATTATGCTAAGCGAAGAAAAACTAAGTTGACGAGTAACTTAGGGTTTTCGGGTCATATGTGGCTTTTAATGGTTTATGCTTATCATTTCTAGGTCTAGGTTTTGCTAGGGATAGGCATAGGTAATTGGTATTGCCTCTATATATCTTAGTGGACAAGTTATAAAGAGTTTTAGGATGATACTAATTTTTCCATTGTTCATATTTCCCTTTCTTTATTCTCATTTCATGGCTTCTAGGGTAGGTTTGAACTACGACAGTGGTTTAATATTTTCCAAAAATTCTGTAAAAATTACAGGGGATTGCCATGGGTCACTATAGCCCATTTTAGGAAATTGAGGTTCAAAATAAAAAGGCTAAGCTTTAGACAAAAATAACAAAGGTGGTGTAAAATGGGCCACTTTACACTATACCTCTCCATTAGAGTTGAGTTCCTTCCTAAGGGTTATTTTTGTTGGGATCTAACAGTAATACTAAACCTCTGTGCCAAAATTCACAGAAAGTTAATTGGTAATTATTTAGTTGTGATTTTCTAAAGTTTTATGCCAAAAAGGTGCTTATAACTAACTTGTCATTTGAAAAATATCAAACAACAGATTTTGTATTTTTCCTATGTTCATAATAACCAAACATTAGTTATAGCAAGGTTTGGGGTGTCTTTGCCTTAGGGTTATTTTTCTAAGGTTTTTCTAAGTTTTCCTTGTTTTCTTCAAATAATAGATATCCTATTTATTTTATATTAAACCAGGGTATAACAAATTTTTCTAGTAAACTATACTGAATAAGTACCCTAACAAAAATAGGAGTGCCCCTTGGTTCATTATTTTAATCACTTTTTCTATTTTTCTTAACCTTAAGCATATTGTAAAATAAATGGCAAAAGCTACCTTAATGGGGTGGACAGAGAGGTTTAGCATTTTTAAACAGGTCAGTAGGTGGACATAAACTTCTCCAAATTTTCTTAACCTTAGTCAAATAGCACAACTATTTTTCTTTCTATTATTGAGCTTTTGGCCAAAACTATAATTAAATCAGAACCTTAAAGTTTTCTATAGTACATAGGGGGTTTTATATTTTTCTTAAGTAGGTTACAATATTTAGAGTTTGATAAAATTTGTTTGACCAAATTTGGATGAACTAAACAGAAGTTATGAATTTTTAAAGTCTCTGTTCAATTTAAAAACAGATTTAAATAAGAGTTTCCTGTAAAAACAATTTACACCGAGGTCCCTGGGTTTAAACTGAATCAACCCACTCAAATCTACCCCTGAGCCACTATTCCCCTGAGTCACTGACAGTTCAAAAAGCCCCCTGACCTTCTCTTCCTCTCACCCGCAGTCCTTCCCCCAATGTAAACAGTACCCGCGGGAAAGAAAAGGGTGGCGCGGCTTACCGGCGGCGAGATAGGTCCGGCGAAGGGCAGGGTTGGCTCGGGGAGGCTCTGGCGGTCACAGCGAGTTGCGGCTCGACGGCGGGGATGGCCGGAATCGTCCGGTCCACGTGCGCAGGCGGGTGTTCTCGTCGGCGGCGAGTGTACCGGCCAAACTACGGTGATCTAGTTCAATCCAAGGGCACGGTGAGCTTCACGGGGTGATGTAGAGACTGTGTGCACCAAGAATTGGAAAATGGTTGAGTGGATTACCCGGTCCACATACTCCGGCGGGGTTGCGAACTCCGGTGACCCTCAACTGGCCTCTCCGGCGAAGTAGGTTTCGATTCCTCGCTCGGGGAGCTTCACGGGGGTGTACTTAGTCGTCTCCGAGGGTTGGACGAGGCTGGGAAGGGCTGGGCTGGCCGGTCTACGACGGCAGGGGCTCGGGTGGCCGCAGACACGCCGTGCACGGGCCAACGACGGTGAGTTGAGCTCCGGTGAGGCTTGAGCGTGCGCGGAGAAGTGTGGCCGATGCCTTAGTGGGTTTTATAGGCGCGGGCGCACACAGGGGACACGGGCGCGGCTCGGCGCGGGGTCGGGCGCGGGCGTGCTCTGGCGTGGCAGAGCGCGTCGAACACGTGGAGCTTTTCTTCTGCCCTCGTTCCACAGCTCACCCAAGTCGCAAACGTGCGAATCTTGGCATAAATCCGGTGCGAGTCTTTTCCTGGCACCTAGGGCTATCACTCAACTGTGAGACGCCATGGCAGATATGGCCTAGGGAGGGAGATCTTGGGTCGCCAAATCGGGTGTGTCTCTCTGCCCACCTCGCGACAAAAACCATGCCAAGGCATGTCAAACGTCCAAGTCTCGAGCTCAGCTTTTTCCAGTGGGTGCCTTAGGTGGTATGCCACATTTTTGGTATTGAACACAGGTGGATTTGGTGCCAGCTTCGAGGTGAACACGGCTGATCTTTGGTGTAGGTGTAGTTTTTAACTTAGAGAGAATTAGGGAGCTCTAGCTCTCTCTCCACTTGGAGATTTGATTTGGGGTTTCTCCAGGGGTCTTTTTGCAATATTTCCTTCCCCTAATTGCTGGTTATAAGGTTTACTTAAGGTTTGGTTGAAGATTACCCATGTTTTGCACATTTGCTCACTCTTTCTCCCCCTCTCATTCATGGCCTTGAGATATAGGGTTAAAGAGAGGTCTAGGGTTTTCCCCCTCTTGTCCAAGGTAGTAAGTGCACAAAGATTTGAGTAATACCTCTTAAGTCATTAACAAACTTTGATTAACACATGAGCTCCAAAGTTCCTATGTAGTTCCTTAAGTCTCTACCACATATGATCACAGCCCTTAGTGCCAAGGTGGGCTCTAACCATGGTAACACCTGAGGTGTTACAGCCCTCCCCCCTTAAAGGAATCTCGTCCCGAGATTTTAGGTAGAGTCCTCAGGAGGGTGCCAAGAAGGTGTGCTGGTGTGTGGTTTCTGCTTTCCTTTAAGTTTTCTTTGGTTAACTGTTCTTCGAATGTCATCCTTTTTGCAACTTCAGAAGGAAGTCCTTTTTAAGTTAAAACCACAACTTAGACTACCCTTACTATCTAAGTTTTTCTTATAATTGTTTTCAAAGGGCAGGTGGGGGTGGGGTTTTGTGGTTACGTACCGACTCCTTTAGGCAGAAAGTCGGGGAAGCGAGAGCGTAGAAAATCCTCAGTCTCCCACGTAGCTTCCTCTGCTGAATGGTGACTCCACTAAACTTTATACATTTTAATTGATCTTGCCCGTGTTGATCTCTCCTTCTGATCCAGTATCTTGACGGGGTACTCTTGATAGGACAAGTCTGGTTCTATCTCAATGTCTGGTTCCGGTAGCACTTCAGTGGGTAGGCGGACACATTTCCGCAGCTGAGATACATGGAATACATCATGAATAGCTGACATGCTGGGTGGCAACTTCAATTGATATGCTACAGGTCCACAAGCCTCCTGGATCTCATAAGGTCCAATGTATCGAGGAGCTAACTTGCCCTTGATCCCGAATCTCTGGATACCCTTGGTGGGTGATATCTTAAGATAAACATGATCTCCCACCTCGAACTGTAGAGGCTTCCGCCTTTTATCATGATAGCTCTTTTGCTTGGCTTGAGCAGCTTCTAAGTTCTTCTTGATGACTCTGACCTTTTCCTCTGCTTCAAGAACCAAATCTGGCCCAAATATTTCCCTTTCTACTGCTTGAGACCAATTCAGCGGGGTTCTACATCTCCTCCCATATAAGGCTTCAAAAGGTGCCATCTTCAGACTGGACTGATAGCTGTTATTGTAAGAAAACTCTGCCAAAGAAAGACATTTGTCCCAATCCTTTCCGTAGTGTAGTGCACATGCCCGCAACATGTCTTCCAAAATCTGATTCACCCTTTCAGTCTGGCCATCGGTTTGGGGATGGTATGCTGAGCTCCGTATCACATGGGTCCCAAGTGATTCCTGCAATTGTTCCCAAAATCGTGCCACAAACGGTGCTCCTCGGTCTGAGACTATAGTCCTTGGTATCCCATGCAAACGAACTATCTGGTCGATGTAAATTTCCGCATACTTCTCCGTCCTGTGAGTGGTATGTACTGGCAAGAAATGAGTGGTCTTGGTCAATCTGTCCACAATAACCCAAATTGAATCATGGTGCCTGGAGGTGTTTGGCAACCCCACGATAAAGTCCATGCAAATGTCCTCCCATTTCCAAGATGGTATGGGAAGGGGTTGTAGAGGACCTGCTGCCTTCAAATGACTAGCTTTGATCCTTTGGCAGGTGTCACACTCGGATATATACTTGGCAATTTCTCTCTTCATTCTAGTCCACCAGTACAAGGATCTGAGATCATGGTACATCTTGTTACTACCAGGGTGCATGGAGAACTTGGAAAGGTGAGCTTCATCCAGTATCTTCTTTCTGAGCTCAGGGTCCTTGGGAACAACCAATCGATCTCCAAACCATAAAATTCCTTTACTGTCCTGACGGAAGCACTGGTATTTTTCTGCCTTCTGCTTGAGCATGTCTTTGATAACCTGAACACCTTTATCCCCAATCTGTGCTTGTACTATTTGCTCTTGTAGTGTGGGCTCCACCGAGATATAACTTAATTTACCGGAGGGAACAACTTCTAGGTTCAGCTTACACAACTCATCACACAGGGTGGTGACTCTTGCATCCATGTTCATACAATTGTACTGGGCCTTTCTGCTCAAAGCATCTGCCACAACATTGGCCTTGCCAGGATGGTAATGCACCTCCAAATCGTAATCCTTGATTAATTCTAACCATCTCCTCTGCCTCATGTTCAGATCTGCCTGAGTGAAGATGTATTTGAGACTCTTGTGATCAGTGTACATGTTACAATGAGCTCCCATCAAGTAATGCCTCCAAATCTTGAGAGCATGAACCACAGCTGCCAACTCCAGATCATGTGTAGGGTAGTTCTGCTCATGGGGTCTAAGTGCTCGGGAAGCATAAGCAATCACTCTGTTCTCTTGCATCAAGACACACCCCAATCCTATACCAGAAGCATCACAATAAACTTCAAAAGGCTTGGTGTTGTCAGGTTGAGCCAGCACTGGGGCTGTTGTTAAATGCTGCCTCAAAGTATGAAAGGCATCTTCACACCTTTGGCTCCAATCATACTTGACTCCCTTTTTCAACAGTTCAGTCATTGGTTTGGCAATCCTGGAGAAATCCGGAATAAATCGTCGATAATACCCGGCCAATCCTAGAAAACTCCGAATCTGCTTCACTGTAGTTGGGGGTTTCCAGTCCATCACCTCTTGTACCTTCTCAGGATCAACTGATATCCCTTCCTGAGAAATTGTGTGACCCAAGAATTTAATCTCCTTCAGCCAAAATTCACATTTAGACAACTTGGCATACAGCCGATGGTCACGCAGTCTCTGAAGTACAGTATGCAAATGCTTAGTGTGCTCGGCTTCATTCTTGGAATAGACTAGGATATCATCGATGAAAACGACCACGAACTTGTCCAACTCTGGCATGAATACCGAGTTCATCAAGTACATGAAATAAGCCGGGGCATTGGTCAGCCCAAAAGACATCACCAAAAACTCGTAAAGCCCATATCTGGTTGAGAAGGCCGTCTTGGGAATATCACTGGCACGGATCTTGATCTGATGGTAGCCCGAGCGAAGATCTATCTTGGAAAATACCTTGGCTCCTACCAACTGATCAAACAGAACATCAATGTGGGGCAGTGGGTATTTGTTCTTGACGATCACCGCATTGAGAGGGCGGTAGTCAACACACATCCTCAAACTTTCATCCTTTTTCTTCACAAATAATGCTGGACATCCCCATGGTGAAGTACTTGGGCGAATAAACCCCTTGTCCAACAACTCTTGCAATTGCTTCTTCAATTCTGCCAATTCCGCGGGAGGCATCCTATAGGGTCTCTTGGAGATAGGAGAAGTCCCGGGTTGCAATTCAATGGCGAACTCAATGTCTCGGTCAGGTGGCATTCCTGGCAACTCATCCGGAAAAACATCTGGGTAGTCACAGACTACTGGGATCTTTTCCACTGGGGATTCTATCATAACGAAGGCACAAGAACGGGTACAACCCTGATCAGGCAAATATAAAACAGTCTCGCCGTAAGCAGGGGAATGAATCTCAATTGCTCTGGCTCCAATATCCAATACTGCCTGATGCCTGGTCAACCAGTCAGCTCCCAATATAATATCCATGCTATCCAATCCTAAGATGAGAAGGGTGGTTCTAATCACAAGACTACCAAATTTTATAGGCACTTGCCTGCTGATTTGATTGGTGGCAATCCTGCCTCCTGGTGTTGAAATTGTGATACCCCCATTGGTGTGATGAAAGGGAAATTGACACTTGGCACTAAACTTGGCACTAATAAAGCTATGTGATGCACTAGAATCAAAAAGAATAATAGCAGGACAATTTAAAACGGTAAAGATACCAGTCATGACGGGTGCTCCCTCGGGAATATCAGCCATGGTGGTAAAGTTCAGCTTGCCCTGCCTCACTTGCACCTTCTGCCTCTTGCCCTGGTTTTGATTGACATTCTGCCCCTGCTGGTTCCTGGGGCAATTCTTGGCATAATGCCCGGTGTTGCCACAGGTGAAACACCTGTTGTCATTTGCCTGGCGGTACTGCTGCTCTGATTGTTTCTCTGAGCGGGAACCTGGGTGCGGTTGGGTGCCTGCTGCTGCTGCTGTGGTCGGATCACCCATCTCCCTTGCTGCTGCTGGGGTCCCCTGTTCTGAGTGTCGGACACAATCCTGAAGCGCTGTGGCTGAGATGAGGGTCCTGCCACATGGGTCTTCCTCTTCTTCTCTGCCTGACGAGCTGTGATACAGTCCTCCTGGGAAATGGCCATGTTGACCAACTCGTTATAACTGTTGGCCCTGACAGTGTTGAGATGATCACGGAGCTTAGTGTTGAGCCCCCGTCTGAACCTGTCCCTCTTCTTCTCGTCCGTGTCTGCATGGTACCCAGCATACTGGCACAAGTCGTTAAAAGCCTGGGCATATTGCAACACTGTCCGGTTGCCCTGAGTGAGTGCTAGAAACTCGTTGAGCTTTCGGTCCATGCCTGCGGGTATGTGATGTCCCCTGAAAGCTGCCTTAAACTCCCTCCATTCCACCTCTCGATCCTCTGGCTGCATGGCAAGAAAATGGTCCCACCAAGTCCGTGCGGGTCCGCGAAGCTGCTGGGTGGCGAATCTGACTTTAGTGACTTCTGAGCAAGCTCCATGGAGTAGCGGGAATTTGGATTCCACTACTCGCAACCACACATCTGCATCAAGTGGATCCTCTGCCCTTGTGAACAACGGTGGCTGGGTACTGAGGAACTCCTGGTAGGTAGCTACCGCGGGGTGACGTTGATGGTCTCCACCACCATAGTGCTGAGGTGGTGGCTGACGCTGAGCTAGCTGCCTCAAAATCTCGTTCTGCTGAGCCATCAGCTCCTGCAGAGTGGGGGGTGGTGGCGGCGGTGGAGGAACGTGCTCATTCTGGCCACGACGCTGCCTCCCGGCCATCTGAAAAAACCACATAAATACTTAACACCATATCTCCAATTTCAAGATTTAATCGCGGCGAAAAGAGTCACAGCAAAATGATAGACTCCAACTTCAACAAAAGGATTTATAAAGGCATAACTTTTTCCTTCCAAATTTAAAACTGATAATAGTATCCATCCAACATGCTTCCAAGAGAGTTTATCACGATTACATCATTTGTCCTAAAAAGACTCAACTCTACCTAGCCTAGTACCCCAAGGGTGCAAAAGCCAAGCTAGCTGCGAGGAGTCCTACATTACCGATCTCTATTCCTACTCTGGCAACTAATGAGCGAAAGAGGCGACACTCGACTCGGGGGAAGGTGGCCTCCCTGAGCCAGCAGTGTCTACGCTGGAAGCAGGCTCCTCCCCTCCCTCAATGTCGACGTCCTCGTCACCCTCCCCATCTTGGATCTCCTGATGATGCATATCTAGGTGCTCATTAGCCTCTGCGAGCTGCTGCTGGGTGTTGAGAAGCTGATCTTCGAGAACCTCGATGGTGTTCTCCCTCGTTCCCACCAATTCCTCCAACTCATGGATCTCATCAGACAGCTGCTCCACTTGTAAATCTTTTTCTACCAGCTCCTGGGACAAGTCAACCACGAGCTCCTCCCTGTTGTCCAGGGTGATCTTGGTTGCCTCCAATAATGCCATTAGATGAGACATTGCCTCTCCATGCATCACTTGCAGACGATACAGGGCGTTCATGCATCGCACCGACAGGTGAGCCGTGTGGCCTGGGTAGAGAGCCTAGATGTCCTTGGCATGCTCCACCCGATCCTTCCACATCGGGTCGTCCTCCTTTTCGGCGGGAAACAAACCAATGGGGTGGGTAGAGAGCTCCAAGGGATGGAACCCACAGAAAGTCGTCAACCCGTGCAGAGCGATCGCCTCGATCGTGTCCTCCGCCCGGTATCCGAAAGACTCGGAGTCCAGTGAGCGCCAGCCTGGCTGCAGGGGATGAGGCTCCAAGGTCATCCTCACCCTACAGCGGGGCACCCGGTGCTTCTCGAACTGTTGCACCGCGTACTGAGGGGGTGTCATGTACCTGGCTCCCTGAAGTACCTCCCACAAAATACGGGGGAAGCCCTCTCGTGCAAGCCCGTCAGTGTGGGTTAGTGCATTTCCGTCCTCTGAGGATCCGTGGGAAGTCATCTGTGTACGGTTGAGTGTAAGTAAAAGAAAAAGAATTATAAAAAGAACAAGAGAAATAAAACTCAACCTTTCTTTTAGTTAAATAAAAAGGTACTGGAGACTTAGTTGGTTATCACCTTGTTTTTAAGTCTTTACTCAATTGCTTAATTTAGCAATGCATGCATGCTCGTCCTGAACGACCTCACCAACATAAGGGGATAGGGAAGAACTCCCAACCCTTAAAGTGGCCTATGGGGCCTAAAGATTTAGCCACCTAGCTACCCTTCTATCATCCTAAGGCTTCACGTCCTAGGTCTATCCTGCTCGTCCTATGATCTATCCAACATTGTTTCTATCAAGTTTTATTTTTGAAAAGGGGATGGTATTCATATTTTATTGATTCCTCTGTGGTGGTACAAGCTCCGATACCAGCTGTGGCGGAACTGCCCGAATTATTCCAACTTAAGTGCCTAAGTCCTGCCTTAGAGGCTAGACTACACTTAAATGGGAATAACCCGTCAATCCCTCGGATCTAGTCCGACACGGCCACTGACAGGATCAAGTACCACAATCTCACTGGATGGTGAGTCACAGAGCAAATACAATAAAGCATAAAACCATGCATGTGAGAGTATTAAATTATTACATCATCATCATCGGAGTTTTTGCAAAAGTAACCATCATTGTTCGACGTGCAGCGGAATAAAACTAACGGCAAATAAACAGAGAGATGGGGAAGCCTGTCCGATCACTCCTCATGCTCCCCTCAGCCAAGACGTGGTCTCCCATTCCGGTTATGGTGGGTACAAGTGCGGTCACTGCACGACGGCAGTCGGGGTCAGTGGGGCATTGTACGCCAAGGCGGTGAGCCCCTTTCTGTTGCTAGGGAATCGAAGGGGGCGGTTGATGTGTGTGGGGACAGAGTGCCCCTACATGTCGTGTGTTTAGGTTTACCTTGCAAGGTTTAAAAACTCGATTCGAATCGTCTGTTTCTCGCAGCTAATGAGACTGCTTGATCCATGCTGCTACATTGAGTAACAAGTGAAATTGTGATGATATGATACAAGATGTTGATTGCTAAAAATGTTTGCTACTATGTATGAGTAGATAGTACATCTTTAGCCTTAAGAGAGTCACACTTAATTTGACCAAGTTAACAACTTGATTTAGAAACTCAGCTAGTGCTTTTGGCAACCAAACCCCACAGCCAAACAGCTGCATGTCTAGAGGTAGAGGAGTAGACTCCTCACACCGGGTAAGTCTAGCTGAGTATTAGTATACTCAGCCTTGCTTGTGGCACAATTTTACAGGTTCTCTGGAGGACATGGTTGCTGGAGTGACTTGGCCGTCCGCCTTGCCACCAGGATGGACTGTCGAGTGGGACCTCGCCTCGGCTGAGGGGGAGCATGAGGAGTGATGGGACAGGCTTCCCCATCTCTCTGTTTATTTGCCGTTAGTTTTATTCCGCTGCACGTCGAACAATGATGGTTACTTTTGCAAAAACTCCGATGATGATGATGTAATAATTTAATACTCTCACATGCATGGTTTTATGCTTTATTGTATTTGCTCTGTGACTCACCATCCAGTGAGATTGTGGTACTTGATCCTGTCAGTGGCCGTGTCAGACTAGATCCGAGGGATTGACGGGTTATTCCCATTTAAGTGTAGTCTAGCCTCTAAGGCAGGACTTAGGCACTTAAGTTGGAATAATTCGGGCAGTTCCGCCACAGAAACCATCATTACCTGTTGCCGGAGTAATCTAGATGTGACATCGGTCTTGTTCCTTCGTAGCCTGAGGCGGCTAGCTAGAGGTAGGGTAATGATGTATCACCTGTAGCGTAGTCGGTTCGAGGCCGAGGTCGAGCGAGGCGGTGACTTCTCCTGAGGCCGAGGCCAAGGTCGAGGCCGAGGTCTGGCGAGGCGGAGACCTTCTCCTGAGGCCGAGGCTGAGGCCGAGGCCTGGGGTCGGGCGAGGCGGAGACCTTCTCCCGAGGCCGAGGCTGAGGCCGAGGCCCGGGGTCAGGCGAGGCGGAGCTCCCTGTTGCGCCCAAGGCTGAGCTCGGGAGAGGCCGTGACTCACTGTTGTTAGTCTTACCCTGGTGGTTGGCACAGTGGTCGGAACGGGGTAAATAGTGTTGTTTTCCTGTCAGAACGATCAGTAAAGGGGCGAAGTGACTGCGGTCATTTCGACCTTGCCAACTGAGGCGCACGTGTCAGGATAAGGTGTCAGGTGTTCCCTGCATTAAATGCGCATGCGATACGGTCGGCGGTAAGGCGATTTGGCCGAGGTTTCTATACAACAAAGTTTGCCCGAGCTTAGCCTCAGATGAGCCGGGGGTGCGCCCGCTGCCTAAGGGGGCCCTCGGGCGAGGCGTGAATCCGTCTGGGACCACTGTTCTTGCCCGAGGCCGGGCTCGGGCGAGACGAGATCGCGTCCCTTGGTAGATGAGGCTTTAACTTTGCGCTTTGCTTACCAGCCTTTACGGTCTGTTTTGAAGATGTTTTTCAGCCATGCTTAAGAGTATTGGGGGTACCCCTAATTACGGTACCCGACAGTAGCCCTCGAGCCTCAAAGGGAGTGTAGGCACTCGCTTGGAGGTTCTGCCGGATTTTTTTGCAAGGAGACTAGCCCTTCTAGGTTATGTTTTGTTCCGATGGGTGCGCGCGAGCGCACCCGTCGGGTGTAGCCCCCGAGGCCTCAGAGGAGTGGTTTGACTCCTCTGAGGTCTTAATTCTTCTTGTGATTCCTCGGTCGGCCTTGTTGTTCCCTCATGCGGCCTGGCCACAGCCCGGGTGCAAGGTCAGGCTCCGAGTTTTTAAGCTGGTTTGTTGACGTGGTCAACAATTTGGCCGTGGCCTAGTGCGAGAGCAGCCTCCGAGCCTTTGCACGGAGTGAGAGGACGATCGAGGACTGTCTCGGCTTTTTATTGTACGCCCCTTCGTCGCCTTTCCGCAAGGAGGAGGGGGGAACGCGCCGTGTTACCCTTGGCGGGCACGGAACAAGGTGTTTCCAGTGAGTTGCTAACGAGTAATCCGAGTGGGCGCCCGAGCCTTGTTCGATAAGGGTCGGCTAGTGGCCCAGAGGCACGCTCCAAAAGTACCTACAGGTGATTTGCTGGACCCGGACCCATTCGATAGGATCCGAGGGCTCGGTGCCTCCCTTCGGTGGGATTCCATTACAAATCGTTCCCACTGGTCTCGAAAATGTCTTAGGGTACCTCGGGAGCGTAGCCCGAGCCTTGGCCATGTAACGGACGTACCTAGGGTCATCCCTGACTCTGCATGTTCTAGGGCGGCTGTTGAATCCCTTCGAGGGGCCAGTCTTCGAACCACTGATCAGTAAAGGGCTCGGAGCCCGAGTGCTCTAGGGCGGTCGCCGAACCCCGCGGGGCGCAACCTTCGAACCCCTGATCAGTAGGAGCGCTCGGGGCCTGCTTCCTTCGCTGCGAAGGACTCCTTCGAAATGTCCCGTTTCCCGATCCCTGCAGAGAGAGAGAGAGAGAAAGAGAAAGGAGAGGAAGAAAGGAGATATTTCGAAACAGTGTGGCACACCTTTTTTGAGGCAGTCATCATGACGGAGGCGAAACGGCGCCTGTCCGCCTGCCAGAGGAGACGTTTGTCCTGCCATGGAGTCAATGCGATGGGACGGGCGACTTGCAGGGTATCTGTTTGTAGCATCCCAAAAATTCAAATCCTAAAATTTTCTCAAACTCGCTCTAAATTCAAAATGAATTTCAAATTTCATTTCAAAATGTTTGTTTGCGAGTTGATATCAACAAATAAAATTATAGTGGTCTATATTCTCTCTAAAATCTCCTCAAAATATCCTACAAATATTTCCCCAGTGATCACCCTCAAACTCTTTCAGAAATACTGCCCAAATATTCCACCGATATATGTCCAAGTATTTTCTTCCTAAAGAAATACCTTCAGAATCATTTTTCAAGCCCCCACAAATATTTTCTTCATAACTTTCTTCATGCTCATACGTATACGTATGCCTCCGGTGTCATACGGTGAGCTCTACAAGCTAATTACACTCATATAAGACAAATCCATTCTAATCTCCCACTAATCCTCTCATCCTCCCACTAATCCCCTCATCCCCCCCTCTAATCCCCCCACCATGGCTATAAATAGAGGGGCAAGGGCCTCCTCTCATCCCACCCCAAGCCCATTTCATGGAAACTCTCCCCCCCCACACACACACCCACTCCATGTTCCACACAAGCACACACTAGCACAAGGATCGTTCGTCCCCCTGTTCTTAGTTTGTTCGTTCGTTCGTCCGATCGTTCGATCGTTCGTCCGATCGTTCATGGTTCGTTCGTCCGTTCGTCCGATCGTTCGATCGTTCGTCCGTTCGTTCGTCCAAACAATCTTTTTCATGCCGTTATGCTGCCGAAATTCCGATCGTTCGTTCGATCATTCGATCGTTCATCGTTCGTTCATAGTTCCTATCCATCGTTCATCGTTCATTCATACGAACTATTCACCATCACTATTTACCGTTACTATTCACTGTTACTATTTACCGTCACTATTTTTACCGTCACTATTTACCGTCACTATTTACCGTCACTATTTTACCATCACTATTTACCGTCACTATTTACCATCACTATTTACCGTTACTATTTACCGTCACTATTTTTACCATCACCATTTACCGTCACTATTTATCGTCACTATTTACCATCACTATTTACCGTTACTATTTACCGTCACTATTTACCATCACTATTTACCGTTACTATTTACCGTTACTATTCACCGTTACTATTCACCGTTACTATTCATTGATCATCCGATCACCCCAAATTTCAACTACTCATCCATCATGTTGTCCAGTCCACCTAAGGCCAGCCAGACCCATATTCCAGTCATACAAACTCTAGTGACTGTGATTTTCATTCCAGTAGGGAACTTCCCATCTGGTCACCCATCCCAGGTTTCTTCAAGTTGAGCACGCTTAACTTTGAGATTCCTTCGAACCAGGCTTCCAAACTCCGATTCCAATAATTCTTGTTTCTAAATTCTTATCGAATTATTTCCTATCCAACCATGTCATCCCTTAAGCATGGTTCATGTTCCAAAAAAATCCCAAAATACTCTTGTCCCATATTCTGCCTATAACTCTCCTGTTCATACTAAGTCAGACGATTCATTCGTCACTATTCTCACCAACAGTGAACTTCACTGTGCTACACCACATACACCCAGCTATAAATACACCCAGCTACCCTCTCCCTCTCCACACACACTCAACACCCTCAGCCAAGGCAAACAACCCACCCACTCAGTTACTATGCTCTGTCGGCTACACGCATAGTGTCGCTTCATCTCCAGTCCACCCTCCTGGTAAGCACCTCCGCTCCACTACCAGTAATATCACAACACCACATGACACAAATTCTACTCAAGACTCTACCCATCCATATATCACTACTCTGACCACTATACTAAATATTTGTTGGTATACTTGCTTGTTTGTATGTTTGCTTATTCATGTTGCATAATTATCGGAGCGTTCGTACCGTCTCGTGGAGGCCAGATCTACAAGTCTACGCCAGGAGCCAGAAGCCAGTTCCGCGAGCTCTCCTTCCCCCTTCACCGGATAAGCACGGCAAGCTCACTGGATCCCTTTGATGCATAAATTATCTATGCTTTTACAACCACAACCCTCAGCCTGTTATTTTATGCATGATATGATTTTGAGACAAGTTATTATGGCCACCCAGCCGCTTGCCGCAATCAATACTTGATATATTTGTTACAAATGATTTGAGAAAAGGTGTGAGTTTTCAAAAGAAAATGCTTTTCAAAATGTGTTTGATGAAGGGTTTTCACCCTTATCACCTTTGAGTAGGGATGATCAGGGACTCCCTAGTTTAGGGGAGGGCCTAAGGTGATGGCTCAGCTGGTTTAGGCGTGAGCAGAAGGATTGTCCCCTCTTATAAGGACTGGTTTGTCATCTTTCACTACCTGTACTCATGATAAGTACAACCACTCGAGACTGTGTGGGCAGTCACTCAATCTGAACTCGTACGGTTCAACCCCAGGGTTATGAAGGCTGGGGAGCACCGGGAGGATAAGGAGGGGGAATGTTTTGTCCGGTTTGGACATGGCGGTGGCCTGACTCCTTCCGGTATAACCGTTAAGGTTAGGACGTGCGAGGAAAGAAAGAGATTCGGATTCGGGTCTCACTAGCTATGAGATCGCAGAGCCGGACTAGTGGGTAAAGTGTACACCTCTGCGCAGAGTTTGAAAACCTATTCGAATAGTCCGTGTCCACAGGAATGGATGAGTCTGGTATGGTATGGCAATTAATGTTTTGTTTTCAAAAAAAGGGTGCAGTTGAGAAAAATGTTTTTTAAAAGGTTCGGCGGTTGAGTCGTGAGCTATGGTGGACGGGAAGTCCAGTAGCTGTTTTTGAAAATGAAAACCAGTGGGAAACTGCTGAGATACCTGGATGGTTTAGTCCAGGGGATTTTGTTCTATATTGGAAAAACTTCCTGCTCCTTTGGAGAGGATGCACTTTGAAAAATACAAAATGTTTTACAAAACAACCCTGCATAAAATATTACCGTTTCTACAAAATATCCTGAGCTCCACATATTCCATGCATTATATCTGATTTCCCCATTCCGCGGGTGAAGGTGGGCTGCTGAGTACGTTTGTACTCACCCTTGCTTATTTGTTGTTTTTCAGAAAAAGGAGATCGGGTAAGAGTTATGCCTGTTCCCAACCTTGCCTGTGGCTGTTGGACCGCTGATTTGCTCCACTGCGTATATCGGGCTGCTTCAGCCCCACTCTGATGATATGTCCTGAGTTGTGGACCAACTCTTAAAGTTGATCGCCACCCTTATAGGTTTTTCTCGTTTAAGCAGATCTGAAATCATCTGTTGTATAAATGTGTTTACTAGCCTCCTGGGACTAGTAATTGTATCACATTTGAGTCCCAGAGGATTGGGGCGCTTCAGGTGGTATTAGAGCTGTTTGGTTGGCCGCAGGACGTAACCCTTAGCCTGATCAAAAGTTTGAGTCAAAACTATTTTCTTAAAAAAAATTCTTGCTCTCATCCCTTCATTTCAAAAATGCTTTCCCCCTTTCCTTCTCTCAGAAGTCAGATGGAGGTTCGCTGCCAAACCAGCTTTTGCCAGAATGAAGATGGTTTCCCCAAGTTGTTGAGAGCATGCACAGTTCGCCTCAGAATCAGGAGCCAGCCAGAGTATGATGGTCGTGAATTCGTCGAGCATGGCACGGAGAAGTGTGTCGTGACTGTATACATTGGATCCAGTCCACACCATGTGGAATGGAGTGTCACTGCTGCTGGGCACAGATTCAAAGACACCTGCCAAGTCGTCGCTCACAAGGCATTGAGGACGCTATTCAGATCTATGAAGAAGAAGTGGCCGACACCCCACTCAGATTCTTTCCGCCCTTTCAGAGAAACCGCCCCGTTTGGATGGTCAGGATGCGTGCCTTGGAAGGGCAGCAGCTGCTTGAGGACGACCCCACAGTCGTGTACCTCACTGCATACCTGCTCACCCTGGATGCATAGTATGATTTCTTGGCTCGGCACCACCGTCAGATGATTGCCCGAGCAGAAGATGCAGAGAAGCTCAACCATAAGCTCCATGTGGATCTCACCACAGCTCAAGCTCGTGTAGCTGCCTTGGAAAGTCGTGAAGTCATTGCTGTGGAAGCCCTGAAGCAAGCCAAGGATGAGCACGTCCAGAAGTTGATGGAGGCCTACTTGGTAACCCATAACCAACGTAGAGCCCTGCGGATCCAAGAGCCCGCTTCATCCAACCCTGTTCAACCCATCAGAGCTGAAGACCCCTAGATTCTTGAAGGTCACCCGGTCTCTATCAGAGGAGAGATGAAGACTTGGGAACTACCGGAAGGAGCCATAGTCCTAGAAGGAATTCCAGTCTCCCCTCAGGCTATGAATAAGCAAGAGCACCTCGAATCCTCCCAAGATCCCCCACCGGAGTTGTTTGAGCCCCTCACCATGAAGAAGATTCTAGCACCGTCCCGTGAGATCAAGGAAGAAGCTGCAAGCACCCCGCCAGCACCGCCACCCTCTGAGGAGCTACAAGGGTCAGTCCCGTTCGAAGAAGAGTTCAACCCCGTGTTGCCATCTCAGTCGCCGCCAGAAGAAGTCATCAACATTAGCTCTCTCTTGACCCATCCAGGAGATATCTCAGATTGAAGTTGTGTGGAAGCCTTGCTAGAAGAGAAGCTGCCTAGTCTAAAGTTAGTTATGCCCAGTACTCTGCATGCATTGGGTAGTGAAGTTTTTCTTCACTTTGGCTAGAGCCCTGCATGTATGAGAGGTAATCGTGTAGACTCGTGTTTTGCAAAACTCTAATTGTGTGGCCCCCTAGGGCATTTCAAAATGAATTTCGCTTGATGTTTTCTCCTCTTTTGATTGCATATGTGATGCTTTAACGTTAGTGCTCATAAGTTGCATTTAGCATAGTTCTCAATTCAGGAACCGAGCAATAGTAGTTATGCTTAGCCCCCGAATCTGAGTAGTCCGTGCTTTGGAAAAACTCTATTCTTCCCTTATTCAAAACATTTGATTTGTTTGTGCTTATCATTGCTGAGCTTGTGTGTTTTCTTTTTGTTTTTCTTAAAAGGTTTTCTCTAAAAACATAGATCACAAATTAGAGCTAATCCTCACCTTATGCTTCCATTCTCATCTTAACCCATCTCAAGAGAAAAGCACCTTACCCAAGAAGATACCGGAAAGCTTACCCTTGAAGCCTGGAATAAGCTATAGAAGAAACCTATCCAGCCGCTCAGTCAAAAGGACCGACCGTGAGAATCAAAGCACTGCCCCTGAGTCAAAGTAAACAGGAAAAGAGGACAAAAGGAGTTATTACCATACAGAGAGGCAAAGATTCTGGGAGCCAGACACCACAAACATCAGGGTCATTGACCCCACCACTCACCCATGCCCCCTGCATGCGTGCTCCACCCCCATACGCACTATCACCACCCCATGTCCCCTTTGCAGCGCACCCACCGCCACCATCATCGCCGGCAACACCAAGTCCCCCCTCCACCGCGCTTGCTTCCACGTAGCACCTGCTCCATCATCACCACTCCTCACCCCCCTCGAGCACCCCCGCTCGCCTATAAAACCCCCCACCAGCTCCCTCAACTCCCATCTGGCTCAAGCAAAGCATACACCTGATACAATCCCCTCTGCCAAATCGCAAGCAACTCCATTTTCCACTCCCTCGCCCCTAAGATCACAATGCTTGGTGATTCTTGGGTTGAAGACTGTTGTACATGGTTCAACATCTTCGGTTTACTCCTCTGTATGATGGTAATACTCTTTGATAGAATCCTCCAGTGGGAAGAGCAGAGGGAAAGAAAGAGGCAGTGAAAAGTGAAAAGTGAGAAGAGAAGAGAAGATAAGAAGAAGGTTGTCCCAAAATCAACCCTGTGTCAGTCATCTCTCTGTAGCCTGGTCAAGCAGCAACAGCAGAAGAAGGCCCCGTAACACCCTTGTTATGAGGTACTTCAAGGAGTTCAAATCCCCAAGATTCAAGAGTTCTACCCTCATTCTTTTAAGTGGGGTAGTGTTCCAGTAAGGTTCCTGTTATGGAGAAAAAGAAGAAGGCATGTAGCAAGCTTGTGGAGGACCAGATCATCAAAGCATATGAATTTCTAGATAAGAAGTGGTCACCCAAGTTCCATTGATGAAGCACCAGAAGACCAATCAAAGAAGAAATCCATGTGGAAGTTCGTAAGAGGAAGGTTTGCGTGTTGGCATCGTTGCTTCTTCAGTAAGCTAGCTGCCAAGCGAAAGCTAGAAGCCTGAAGATGATCTTTGAGTAGGCAGAATCAGCGTTTGCAATCAGCAGCCAGATGCTCCTCAAGAGCCAGATTTTGTTGAAGTTCCATCTCCTCGAAGAGTCTGCAAAGTGAAGATAAGTAGCTGAAGTAAAGCTATACCCATAACCCTTCTAAGCCGAATCTCGAGGACGAGATTCCTTTTAAGTGGGGTAGATTTGTAGCATCCCAAAAATTCAAATCCTGAAATTTTCTCAAACTCGCTCTAAATTCAAAATGAATTTCAAATTTCATTTCAAAATGTTTGTTTGCGAGTTGATATCAACAAATAAAATTATAGTGGTCTATATTCTCTCTAAAATCTCCTCAAAATATCCTACAAATATTTCCCCAGTGATCACCCTCAAACTCTTTCAGAAATACTGCCCAAATATTCCACCGATATATGTCCAAGTATTTTCTTCCTAAAGAAATACCTTCAAAATCATTTTTCAAGCCCCCACTGTGGCGGAACTGCCCGAATTATTCCAACTTAAGTGCCTAAGCCCTGCCTTAGAGGCTAGACCACACTTAAATGGGAATAACCCGTCAATTCCTCGGATCTAGTCCGACACGGCCACTGACAGGATCAAGTACCACACTCTCACTCGATGGTGAGTCACAGAGCAAATACAATAAAGCATAAAACCATGCAGGTAAGAGTGTTAAATTATTACATCATCATCATCGGAGTTTTGCAAAAGTGACCATCATTGTTCGAAGTGCAGCGGAATAAAACTAACGGAAAATAAATAGAGAGATGGGGAAGCCTGTCCCATCACTCCTCATGCTCCTCCTCAGCCGAGGCGGGGTCCCACTCGACAGTCCAACCCGGTGGCAAGATGGACGGCCAAGTCACTCCAGCAACCATGTCCTCCAGAGAACCTGTAAAATTATGCCACAAGCAAGGCTGAGTATACTAATACTCAGCTAGACTTACCTGGTGTGAGGAGTCTACTCCTCTACCTCTAGACATGCAGCTGTTTGGCTGTGGGGTTTGGTTTGCCAAAAGCACTAGCTGAGTTTCTAAATCAAGTTTTAACTTGGTCAAATTTAAGTGTGACTCTCTTAAGGCTAAATGTGTACTATCTACTCATACATAGTAGCAAACATTTTAGCAATCAACATCTTGTATTAACTCATCCTATTTCCACTTGTTACTCAATGTAGCAGCATGGATCAAGCAGTCTCCTTAGCTGCGAGAAGCAGACGATTCGAATCGAGTTTTTATCCTTGCAAGGTAAACCTAAACACACGACGTGGCGAGGTACTCCGTCCCCACACACATCAACCGTCCCCATCGATTCCCCGTCAGCAGATTAGGGCTCACCGCCTTGGCGTACAATGCCTCACTGACCCCGACTGCCGTCGTGCAGTGACCGCACTTGTACCCACCATAACCGGAATGGGAGACCACGTCTCAGGTCGCGTGAGGGGTAAAGTCTGCTGCCAGGTTCACTTAGGTTCTAGGCTTACCAATTTACCATATTTCTCGGCATGTGCTTAGTACGTTCAAACGCTTGACTCACGGTACCACACCTTAATCCTTATTCAAATTTTATCCCGTAGACAACCAATCCCCATGGATTGTTGCCCACATACCAACATCAATATGATAAGGAAGTGGATACAGCCAATTCCTAACCTCACGCGAGTGCTAGAAAAATCACTCGACTTCTATCGAGATCCTAATTAAATAAGCAGCTACTCGACTTAGCATCCTAGTATCCATCTCAAAAGGATTCCTGAGATCATGCAACTAGGGTTTCAAACAACTCCTACACCTGAGTGCACAATCAATCCTACAATCATTAAGTATAGTAAAATAGCATAAATAATAGGTTATGCATAAAACCGGGGCTTG
Source organism: Zea luxurians (assembly GCA_029449295.1). Taxonomy (NCBI): domain Eukaryota; kingdom Viridiplantae; phylum Streptophyta; class Magnoliopsida; order Poales; family Poaceae; genus Zea; species Zea luxurians. The sequence continues at coordinate 208,931,919 of JAOPSE010000002.1, forward strand.
CCTTCCAAGGCTGTGACAGGCAAATCGTGTGGTGCAGACTCGGGTGCTGGATCTGGGGCTACCTCCTGAGCAGCTCCTTGCTCCGGCATGAGGACGTACTCTCCGTCAGCGAGGTTACAGTCTATCGAAATGCAATGAACATGTATGTCATGATTATGCAGGATTTAAAAACATTACGCTAAGAGAAGAACACTAAATTAATGAGTAACTTAGGGTTTCCGGGTCATACGTGGCTTTTGGTGGTTTATGTTTATCACCTTTAGGTTTAAGTTTTTGTTGAGGATAAGTATAGGGAATTGGTATTGCCTTTATATACTTCAGTGGACAAGTTATAAAGAGTTTTTAGGATGACACCAATTTCCCGTTATTCACTTTTCCCCTTCCTTCATTTTCTACTTATGGTTTCTAGTGTAGGTTTGAACTACGACAGTGATTTAACATTTTCCAAAAATTCTGTAAAAATTACAGTGGGTTGCCATTTGCTATTCTAGCCTGTTGTAAGAACCTGAGGCTTAAAATATGGAGGCCATGCTTTAGACAAAAATAACAAGAGTTGTGTAAAATGGGCCACTTTGTACTACAACTCTTCATTAGAGGTGAGTTCCTTCCTAAGGGTTATTTTTGTTGGCATCTAACAGTAATAATGAACCTCTGTGCCAAAATTCACAGAAAGTTAATTGGTGGGTATTTAGTTGTGATTTTCTAAAGTTTTATGTCAAAAAGGTGCTTATAACTAACTTGTCATTTGAAAAATATCAAACAACAGACTTGTATTTTTCTTATGTTCATAATAACAAAAAATTAGTTATCCCAAGGGTTGGGGTGTTTTCACCTTAGGGTTATTTTTGTAGGGTTTTTCTAAGCTTTCCTTGTTTTCTTAAAATAAAAGGGATCTTATTTATTTTATACTACACCAGGGTATGATAGATTTTTCTAGTAAACTACATGGAATAAGTACTCTAACAAAAATAGGGGTGCCCTCTGGTTCATTATTTAAATCATCTTTTCTATTTTTCTTAATCTTAAGCATATTGTAAACTGAATGGCAAAAACTAATTTAATGGGGTGGACAGAGAGGTTTAACATTTTTAAACAGGTCAGTGAGTGGATAGAAACTCCTCCAAATTTTTCTAACCCTAGTCAAAAAGTGCAACTATTTTTATCCCCATTATTTAGCTTTTGGCCAAAACAATAATTAATTTAGAACCCTAAAGTTTTTTGTAGTACATAGGGGTTTTTATATTTTTATTAAGTAGGTCACATTATTTAGAGTCTGACAAAATTGGTTTGACCAAATTTGGATGAACTAAACAGAAGTTATGGATTTTCCAAGTTTCTGTTCAAATTTAAAATCAGTTTTAATAAGGTTTTCTGAAAAAGTAGTTTACACCGAGGTCCCTGGGTTTAAACTAAATCAACCCGCACAAATCTACCCCTGCGCCACTATTCCCCTGGGTCGCTGACAGTTCAAAAAGCCCCCTGACCTTCTCTTCCTCTCACCCGCGGTCCTTCCCCCAATGTAAACAGTACCCGTGGGAAAGAAAAGGGTGGCGCGGTTTACCGGCGGCGAGATAGGTCCGGCGAAGGGCAGGGTTGGCTCGGGGAGGCTCTGGCGGTCACAGCGAGGTGCAGCTCGATGGCGGGGATGGCCGGAATCGCTCGGTCCACGTGCGCAGGCGGGTGTTCTCGTCGGCGGCAAGTGTACCGGCCAAACCACGGTGATCTGGTTCAATCCAAGGGCACGGTGAGCTTCACGGGGTAACGTAGAGACCGTGTGCACAAGGAATCGGAAAATGGTTCAGTGGATTACCCGGTCCACGCACTCCGACGGGGTTGTGAACTCCGGCGACCGTGGACTGGCCTCTCCGGCGAAGTAGACTTCGATTCCTCGCTCGGGGAGCTTCACTGAGCTATGCACACTCGTCTCCGAGGGTTGGACGGGGCTGGGAAGGGCTGGGCTAGCCGGTCCACGACGGCAGTGGCTCGGGTGGCCGCGGACACGCCGTGCTCGGGCAAACGACGGCGAGTTAAGCTTCGGTGAGGTTTGAGTGTGCGCGGAGGGGTGTGGCCGATGCCTCAGTGGGTTTTATAGGCGCGGGCGCACACAGGGGACACGGGCGCGGCTCAGCGCGGCGCGGGGTCGGGCGCGGGCGTGCTTTGGCGCGGCAGAGCGCGTCGAACACGTGGAGCTTTTCTTCTGCCCTTGTTCCACAGCTCACCCAAGTCGCAAACGTGCGAATCTTGGCAAAAATCCGGCGCGAGTCTTTTCCTGGCACCTAGGGCTATCACTCATCTGTGAGACGCCATGGCAGATATGGCCTAGGGAGGGAGATCTTGGGTCGCCAAATCGGGTGTGTCACTCTGCCCACCTCACGACAAAAACCATGCCAAGGCATGTCAAACGTCCAAGTCTCGGGCTCAGCTTTTTCCAGTGGGTGCCTTAGGTGGTATGCCACATTTTTGGTATAGAACATAGGTGGATTTGGTGCCAGGTTCGAGGTGAACACGACTGATCTTTAGTGTAGGTATAGTTTTTAACTTAGAGAGAAATAGAGAGCTCTAGCTCTCTCTCCACTTGGAGATTTGATTTGGGGTTTCTCCAGGGGTCTTTTTGCAATATTTCCTTCCCCTAATTGCTGGTTATAAGGTTACTTAAGGTTTGGTTGAAGATTACCCATGTTTTGCACATTTGCTCACTCTCTCTCCCCCCTTATTCATGGCCTTGAGATATAGGGTTAAAGTGAGGTCTAGGGTTTTTCCCCCCTCTTATCCAAGGTAGTAAGTGTACAAAGATTTGAGTAATACTTCTTAGGTCATTAACAAACTTTGATTAACACATGATCTCCAAAGTTCTTATGTGGTTCCTTAAGTCTCTACCACATATGATCACAGTCCTTAGTGCCAAGGTGTGGTCTAGCCATGGTAACACCTGAGGTGTCACACCCACAAATATTTTCTTCATAACTTTCTTCATGCTCATACGTATATGTATGCCTCCGGTGTCATACGGTGAGCTCTACAAGCTAATTACACTCATATAAGACAAATCCATGCTAATCTCCCACTAATCCTCTCATCCTCCCACTAATCCCCTCATCCCTCCCCTAATCCCCCACCATGGCTATAAATAGAGGGGCAAGGGCCTCCTCTCATCCCACCCCAAGCCCATTTCATGGCAACTCTCTCCCCCCCCACACACACCCACTCCATGTTCCACACAAGCACACACTAGCACAAGGATCGTTCGATCGTTCTTCGATCGTTCGTCCCCCTGTTCTTAGTTTCTTCGTTCGTTCGTCCGATCGTTCGATCGTTCGTCCGATCGTTCATGGTTCGTTCGTCCGTTCGTCCGATCGTTCGTCCGTTCGTTCGTCCAAATAATCTTTTTCATGCCGTTATGCTGCCGAAATTCCGATCGTTCGTTCGATCATTCGATCGTTCGTTCGATCATTTGATCGTTCATCGTTCGTTCATAGTTCCTATCCATCGTGTAGGATTACGGGGATGCTACACTAGCGCAAAACAAAATTTTCAACCCCATAATACCAAGAACTACTGCGGTTATAGGTCATGGAATTACCACTAGACGCGCAGAGCAGCGGAAGACGTCTCGATGTAGACGAACGCGTCGAGCAGTGCCGTGCAGTCGCCGGCGTCCTTCACGTCCTCGCACGGTTCGTCCAAGTGCTCCAGATGCAGCACCTCTGAGGTATCCACACGTACAGGGAGGAAGCGCCGCGTACCGAACTGCTAGGTTCACGACGGCGGCTTGGCGAGGGCGAGAGGCGAGCGGCGGCTGCTGGTTTGCAGGTGGCGAATTAGGTTATCTCTTAACCGCGCCCCCGCCCCTCATTATATAGGCGTTATGGTGGGCTTCTGACGCCGAGGCCCATCATTAACCCTAAAGCCCAGTCTAATTTCGGATCTAATCCGAATTAGGCTTCCTTCCCCTTAAGTGTGTGACCCTATAGGTTCACGTACAAATAGACATAGCCCGAGTACTCTTACTTGGTCCAATAATTGACAGCGGCCTCTAGCAAGACATGTCAACTCCTATGTGTACGTAAAGATCATATCAGACGAACCATTGCGACATTACGTACATGCTGTTCCCTTTGTCTCACGATATTTGGTCTGGCTCTAAGCTGACCTCTCTTTCTCGATACTGTGAATTGGAATCCTTTCAATGGTTAACTCTTAACCCTAGCACGACCATGCATTTCTTGATCCAATCACTCGAGGGGCCCAGAGATATCTCTCTCACAAAGAGAGGGACAAATTCCATCTTGACTGACCATGCCTCATAGCATGCTTCCTGACAAACCCAAAACTACCTTTATAACTACCCAGTTACGGGATAGCGTTTGATAGTCCCTAAGTAAGTCAATTCACATCTTGAGAACATGCGACAATCTCAGGTCTAAGGATACAGTATTCATGTTGCAAGAAGAGAACTATATTACAATATCTCACGTTGGGTCGGTCCAGCCTCATGTCATACATGCGCCCACATTATTAGTTTAACATCTCCATGTTCATGACTTGTGAAATGTAGTCATCAACTAATACATATGCTAGTCATCGACTCTGACTAGGGACATCATTTAGAATAACCATATAAGTAAAGAATCTCACAAACAATTCACATAATTGCTAATCAATACAAGGTGCCTTCCATGGATATTCAATTAAGCAATATATATATCATGGATACAAAGAAATATGCTCATCTCTATGATTATCTCTAGGGCATATTTCTAACACATCGTTCATCGTTCGTTCATACGAACTATTCACCATCACTATTTACTGTTACTATTCACCGTTACTATTTACCGTCACTATTTTTACCATCACTATTTACCGTCACTATTTATCATCACTATTTACCGTTACTATTTACCGTCACTATTTACCGTAACTATTTTTACCATCACTATTTACCGTCACTATTTACCGTCACTATTTACCGTTACTATTTACCGTCACTATTTTTACCATCACCATTTACTGTCACTATTTACCGTTACTATTTACCGTCACTATTTACCATCACTATTTACCGTCACTATTTACCGTTACTATTCACTGTTACTATTAACCGTTACTATTCATTGATCATCCGATCACCCCAAATTTCAACTACTCATCCATCATGTTGTCCAGTCCACCTAAGGCCAGCCAGACCCATATTCCAGTCATACAAACTCTGGTGACTGTGATTTTCATTCCAGTAGGGAACTTCCCATCTGGTCACCCATCCCAGGTTTCTTCAAGTTGAGCACGCTTAACTTTGAGATTCCTTCGAACCAGGCTTCCAAACTCCGATTCCAATAATTCTTGTTTCTAAATTCTTATCGAATTATTCCCTATCCAACCATGTCATCCCTTAAGCATGGTTCATGTTCCAGAAAAATCCCAAAATACTCTTGTCCCATATTCTACCTATAACTCTCCTGTTCATACTAAGTCAGACGATTCATTCGTCACTATTCTCACCAACAATGAACTTCACTGTGCTACACCACATACACCCAGCTATAAATACACCCAGCCACCCTCTCCCTCTCCACACACACTCAACACCCTCAGCCAAGGCAAACAACCCACCCACTCAGTTACTATGCTCAGTCGGCTACACGCATAGTGTCGCTTTGTCTCCAGTCCACCCTCCTGGTAAGCACCTCCGCTCCACTACCAGTAATATCACAACACCACATGACACAGATTCTACTCAAGACTCTACCCATCCATATATCACTACTCTGACCACTATACTAAATATTTGTAGGTATACTTGCTTGTTTGTATGTTTGCTTATTCATGTTGCATAGTTATCGAAGCGTTCGTACCGTCTCGTGGAGGCCAGATCTACAAGTCTACGCCAAGAGCCAGAAGCCAGTTCCGCGAGCTCTCCTTCCCCCTTCGCCGGATAAGCACGGCAAGCTCACTAGATCCCTTTGATGCATAAATTACCTATGCTTTTACAACCACAACCCTCAGCCTGTTATTTTATGCATGATATGATTTTGAGACAAGTTATTATGGCCACCTAGCCGCTTGCCGCAATCAATACTTGATATATTTGTTACAAATGATTTGAGAAAAGGTGTGAGTTTTCAAAAGAAAATGCTTTTCAAAATGTGTTTGATGAAGGGTTTTCACCCTTATCACCTTTGAGTAGGGATGATCAGGGACTCCCTGGTTTAGGGGAGGGCCTAAGGTGACGGCTCAGCTGGTTTAGGCGTGAGCAGAAGGATTGTCCCCTCTTATAAGGACTGGTTTGTCATCTTTCACTACCTGTACTCATGATAAGTACAACCACTCGAGACTGTGTGGGCAGTCACTCAATCTGAACTCGTACAGTCCAATCCTAGGGTTATGAAGGCTGGGGAGCACCAGGGGAATGTTTTGTCCGGTTTGGACATGGCGGTGGCCTGACTCCTTCCGGTATAACCGTTAAGGTTAGGACGTGCGAGGAAAGAAAGAGATTCGGATTCAGGTCTCACTAGCTATGAGATCGCAGAGCCGGACTAGTGGGTAAAGTGTACACCTCTGCGCAGAGTTAGAAAACCTATTCGAATAGTCCGTGTCCACTGGAATGGACGAGTCTGGTATGGTATGGCAATTAATGTTTTGTTTTCAAAAAAAAGGGTGCGGTTGAGAAAAATGTTTTTTAAAAGGTTCGGCGGTTGAGCCGTGAGCTATGGTGGACGGGAAGTCCAGTACCTGTTTTTGAAAATGAAAACTAGTGGGAAACTGCTGAGATACCTGGATGGTTTAGTCCAGAGGATTTTGTTCTATATTGGAAAAACTTCCTGCTCCTTTGGAGAGGATGCGCTTTGATACAAAATGTTTTACAAAACAACCCTGCATAAAATATTGTCGTTTCTGTAAAATATCCTGAGCTCCATATATTCCATGCATTATATCTGATTTCCCCATTCCGCGGGTGAAGGTGGGCTGCTGAGTACGTTTGTACTCACCCTTGCTTATTTGTTGTTTTTCAGAAAAAGGAGATCGGGTAAGAGTTATGCCTGTTCCCAACCTTGCCTGTGGCTGTTGGACCGCTGATTTGCTCCACTGCGTATATCGGGCTACTTCAGCCTCACTCTGATGATATGTCTCGAGTTGTGGACCAACTCTTGAAGTTGATCGCCACCCTTATAGGTTTTTCTGGTTTAAGCAGATCTGAAATCATCTGTTGTATAAATGTGTTTACTAGCCTCCTAGGACTAGTAATTGTATCACATTTGAGTCCCAGAGGATTGGGGCGCTTCACTGTTGCGCGTGTGCGAGTCGTTCGAGGAACGGAAAAACCGTTTTGCCTTCGAGTTTGAAATTCACGAAGGGTTCGGGCAAAGTTTTGGGTGGATTTCGCTCGGGCCTTTATATACCCGGAAGAGGGACCGACAATGGTTCTTTACCCTGCCATTTGCGCTTGTCTTCTGCTTTTGTCTTTGCAACCTAAGAGAGTAGACAGAGAAGAGAAAACCGCGCACCTCATCCCCTTCGCTTCCACCGCTTTAGCTCGGCGATGGCTGACAAGGCGACCGTCATTCCGCCGCGCGACCCGTGGCCTTTCTCCACCGTCACTGTGGAGGATCTGCAGGCCCTTGTTACCGAGGATTTGCTCCGTCCTCTCTCTGGAGGGCCGCATCCTGAGTGGTTGGCCCCCGGGAGCGAGGCCGAACCGACTCCGCCGCCGGGATACGTGGTCAGTTTCACCCCGTTCCATGAGCGGGGGTTTGGGATGCTGGCGAGCCGCTTCATGCGGGCGCTCCCGCATTACTACGGGGTGGAGCTTCACAACTTCAACCCCAACTCCATCACGCAGGCGGCTATTTTCTTGGCAGTTTGCGAGGGGTTTCTAGGGATTGACCCCCACTGGGACCTGTGGACCCATTTCTTCTCCGCAGAGTTCTTCGCCGCGTCGACGGACGTGAAGAAGGTCTGTATGGCGGTGCGGGCTGGCGGCTGCACCCTCCAGCTGAGGTTGGGGCGTGCACAACAGTACATCCCTGCCTCCCTTGTATCTTCGAACAAGGGGTGGCAGAACCAGTGGTTTTATCTCTGGAACGACGACAGGATGCTTTCGCCGTATTCTCAATGAGTGGTGACCGACGCCGATGATAACTAGCGTTGGGGGGCCACACACGAGAACCAGGACAAGCTCCAGCCCATTCTCCATGCCCTGCAGAAGTTACAAGCCGAGGGCCTTACCGCCGCGGGGGTTGTCGCCGCTATCCACCGTCGGAGGGTGCTCCCATTGGCAGAGCGGCGGTTGCGGCTCTCAATGATGAAGCCGAGGGTTGATTTGGAGGGTTCACGGATGTCCTCGACCCCCCTCACCACCGACGACCTCCTCAAATGGGTAGCAGGCACGGTAGGGAGGCTGGACGCTGGTGTCCTTAGCCAGCCCCCGATGCGTCCGACCATGGGTATGTGTCCCTGGTAAGTGTCCAACCCTCTTTCTGTTTTGCGCCATGTTTCTTATGTATTTTAGCTCTTACTGTTGGGATTTTTGTTCGTCCCCAGGGGTTGAGGAGTTTTAAACTCTCCCAGCCACCGGTCCTAGAGGACGCGGCGGGCTGAACCACACGTAGGCTCGCCGCGGAGAAGGATAAGGAGAGGAAGGACACGGAAAAGGCCCGAGCTCGCGAGAGGATGCGAGCTTGGGAAGCCTTTGAGAAGCGTCGTCGGAGGCAAGCAAGGGATGGGCTCCCGTTGGAGCCATCGCCGGACACGCCTGACGACAACGATGATGATGATGATGATGATGATGAAGACGATGACATGGCGGCTCGGCTCGGCCGCAGTCCGGATCTGAGGCTGGACCAGGGGTCGTCAAGCCAGCTTCCAGGGGGGCTCGCGTCACCAGCGTTCGGGGCCGGGACACCGGGTCCCGGTCCGAGGAGCGAAGGCGGGCCGAGGGGGTACTTGACCCCTTGGCCGAGATAATTGGGGTGACTCCGGGGGGGGGGGCAGGCTGAACCGCATCCCCCCAAGAGCAGGTGCCCGTGCCGGCCGTACGAGATATTGGTCCCTCGGCTGTCGTGACGTCGCCTGGGCAGGCTGCCCCCCGGTGCCTAGGGCATCCGAGGCGGAAGCGGCATCGAAGCCAGCTGCGGGACAACCCTTGGCAGCACCCTCGGAGACTGGGGCCCTAGGGGTCTTCCCGCAGGCACGATTGGCTTTGCCCCGAAGCGGGTGAGTATCTGAGGGTACCTCTTTTTCAGTTATTTCGCTGTGTGTCTTGAATTTGCCCCTTCTCCCTTTCAGCAAGCGGAGGCAGGGCTCGGTTGGACTGACCCCCGTGAAGGCGCTTAAGACAGGGCTGGCCTCTGCAGCCGGAGTTGCAGCGCGCCACGCTGGTTGGTTGGCCTCCGTGCAAGGCACTCTTCGGCGGGGGGGGGGGGGGGCCCAGGCGGCATGGGCTGTCATGGGGCAAGCCTCCTAGGTCGAGCCCCCTGTTGAAGCGACCATCATGCCGGGGGAGGCCATTGACGCAGCCGCGGCCCCGAGTCCGCCTGTTTTGTTGCCGGCGCCGGCATCGATTCCTGCTGGGGCTGTTGCTAATTCGCCCACAGAGCCGCCCATCGCTGCTGATGTAGAGATGGCTGAGGCGCCTCTGCCCTCGGTCATCCCTGATCTCCCCATTTTCGACCGTGAGGAGGGGGCAGCCATTGTTGCCGAGGTCGGTGAGCGGAGGCTTGTCACCTTGGCCGAGGAGAGGCCCGATACATCGACTGCGGTGGCACCCGATGCATCAACTGCGGGGGGACCCGGCGCCTCGGTCGCGGGGCGCGCAGAACCGTGGCCCGTCTTGGGGAGCAGCGGCCTTATCCCCACGCAGCTCAATCCCAATGAGTGGTGTGGGCAGCCGCTCTTGTTCTGGAGCCGCGACACCTCGGAGCCCCTCCTTTCCCTTCACGATGAGTTGGAGGAGCAGTTCCGGGATAATTTCTGCGAATATACCGAGGCGGCGATGAGGTCGCTTCGGACGACCATAGAAATCCTTTCTAGGGACATTCCCAGGGTCTTCCAGGTAAGGATTTAGACGTATGCCTCGCGTGATCAGGGCATTCTTTGTGATATCCTATTTTTCTCCCTCAGGAGCTCGCGGACATGAGCACCGCCAAGTCGCTATTCATCCGTCGTGAGAGCGACGTTTGAGAGTCGCTGTGGTCCCAGTGGGCCGCGCTTACCAAGGCTAATGAGCGCCTCGCCCAACGGAGCGCCGAGGTGGCAGACCTTCGGCTGCTCTATGATGAGCTGAAGTCGGAGGCGGCGGCGGCGCGGACAGAGGCGGCGTCGGCACGAACAGAGGCTTCGTCGGCACAGGAGTAGGTGGCCTCCTAGGCCGGGGAGATGCAGTAGCGGCAGCAGGAGCTCGACCAGGTCACCAGCGAGCGGGACCAATTCCAGAGCCAAACTGCCGAGGCCGTGAGCCGGGCTGAGGCCCTTAGGGGACATCTGGCTGAGGTTACGGAGCGGCTAGCCGAGGCGATCGCTCGGGCCGGGACCCTTGCGGAGGGCCTGGCCGTGGCCGTCGAGTCTGCCTGGTCCGCCCAAGCCATGGCCTCGCAGCAGCGTGCCCGGGCCGAAGGTATGTTTTGCCTACTTTGTGACTTTGGTTTAGCTTCATCCTTTTTCTCGTGTCTGAAGAACATCATCCGGCTATCTTCAGGGTTCGAGGCGGCTCTCGACGAGTCCGCCAAGAACTGCAAGGCACTTGCCCAGGCGGCTGAGTAGAAAGAGGTCGACCACGTGGCCTTGTCTGAGGCAATCTCGGCCTTCTGTCAGACCTTTGGCCTTGACGATGTCCCCTCGGGTAGCTCCCCCCAGAGTCGCCTGCGGGCCTTGGGCGGCCACGTGTGCAGCAGACTCCGCGGGGCGCTGCACCACGGCGTTAGGCGGGCCTTCGCCGTCCTTGCTTTCCACTACGACGTGGATTTGGAGCGGGTCAGCGAGGGCTACTGCCTACCTGATGACGAGGACGCCGCCCTGGCGGAGGTCCGAAGGCTTGATGCGGCTGCCGAGGGCCCAGGCGTGGCATTGGCTTCCTTCTTTGAGATGGAGATCCTTCCGCCTGTGTCACCGTCCGAGGCCGGTCCAGATTCTGCCGCAGGTAGGAACGACGCCGAGGGTGCTGCTCCTCCTCCTGCCGACACCTGAGCCTGTGGGGAACAATTTATCCTAAGTATGTGTATGTTTCTTGCGGCCGCTGAGGCCTAAACATTTTCAGTGTTAGAGTATAAAGCTGCGTTTTCTTTCCTCTTGTTTCGAGTGTTAGGACTTGTTCGTCGGTAGCAGAATCATTTATCCGAGCGTGAGCTACCTTTCGCGGAAGGTGATGACTGAGGTATCCGTATCCTGGAGGCGTAGGAGTCCCTCGGCTCGGTCGGCCTTGCCGTTCAAGGTCTCTCTCGCTCGTTTTTAGGATTCTAGTATCGATATTGTTGAAAGGCACGGAAGTCGTTTTGGTAGAAAAATTTTCAGAGGAAAATTTTGATGCAGAGGGGGTTCCCCCCTTCTAGCCCCCGAGGGAGGGTCGGTTTTTGCTGAGGCAAGGCCGATCCTCCCTTGACAGCTATACTTTTTATTTGTACATGTAAAGGGACCAAGGTACATGAACGACTTGAAACACTTTAAGGGTAAAAGCGACGTAGCTGTTCGATGTTCCAAGCGTTGCTGTAGACCTCGCCTTGATCGTTGGCCAGGTTGTATGTCCCGGGCTTCAAAATTTTGGCGATGATGAACGGCCCTTCCTAGGGAGGAGTAAGCTTGTGGCACCCTCGGGCGTCTTGTCATAGCCGAAGCACCAAATCTCCCACCTGGAAGCCTCGGGGCCAAATCCTTCGGGCGCGGTAGCGTCGCAGAGACTGCTGATACCACGCCGAGTGTAGCAACGCTACGTCCCGAGCCTTTTCCAACTGGTCCAATGAATCCTCTCGGCTGGTCTGGTTGTTTTAGTCGTCGTATGCCTTTGTCCTCGGGGAGCCGTATTCTAAGTCCGTGGGTAGGATGGCCTTGGCCCCATAGACTAGGAAAAACGACGAGAAACCCATGGCTCGGCTCGGCGTCGTCCTCAGACTCCAAACCACCGAGGGTAGCTCTTTTATCCACCGCTTGCCAAACTTGTTGAGGTCGTTGTAGATTCTTGGTTTTAGCCCCTGCAAAATCATGCCATTGGCGCGCTGCACTTGCCCATTTGTCATTGGGTGAGCTACGGCGGCCCAGTCCACACGGATGTGGTGGTCTTCGCAGAAGTCTAGGAACTTTTTCCCAGTGAACTGCGTGCCATTGTCGGTGATGATAGAGTTTGGGATCCCAAAGCGGTGGATGATATTCGTAAAGAACGCCACCGCCTGCTCGAACCTGATGCTGGTTAAGGGTCAGACTTCGATCCACTTGGAGAATTTGTCGATGGCGACCAGCAGGTGCATGAAGCCCCCGGGTGCCTTCTGCAAGGGACCGACGAGGTCCAGACCCCACACAGCGAACGACCAAGTGATAGGTATGGTTTGTAGAGCCTGAGCAGGCAGGTGTGTTTGTCTCGCGTAGAATTGACACCCTCGGCAGGAGCGTACAATCCTAGTGGCGTCGGCCACTGCGGTCGACCAGTAGAAACCTTGTCGGAAAGCGTTTCCTACGAGGGCTCGAGGTGCTGCATGGTGACCGCAAGCCCCCGAGTGTATTTCTTATAACAGCTCTTGTCCTTGGGCGACGGATATGCATCGTTGGAGAATGCCTGAGGGGCTGCGGTGGTACAACTCCTTTTCATCCCCCAGTAAAACGAACGACTTGGCACGCCGAGCCAGTCGCTGAGCTTCGGCCTTGTCGAGGTGCAGCTCTCCCCGGAGGAGATATTCTAGGTACGGGGTCTGCCAGTTTAGGTTTGGTGTGACCCCATTCTGCTCTATCTCGACGCGCAGGACCTCACCCTCGGCGGCCGAGGTTACCTCGGGCTGGGCCGAGGTCTCCTCGGGTTCGGGTGCATCGTTGAGTTTGACAGATGGTTGATATATGTCCCTGGAGAAGACATTCGGGGGAACCGTTGTTCGTCCTGAGGCTATCTTAGCCAGCTCATCTGCAGTCTCGTTGTACCATCGAGCAACATGGTTGAGTTCCAGCCCATAGAACTTATCTTCCAAGCACCGAACTTCGTCACAGTAGGCCTCCATTTTTTGGTCGCGGTAGTGAGAGTTCTTCATGACTTGGTTAATAACGAGCTGCGAGTCACCACGAGCGTCGAGGCACCAAACCCCTAGCTCAATGGTGTTGCGTAACCCATTCACCAAGGCCTCGTATTCGGCTACGTTGTTTGATGCCGGAAAATGGAGGCGTATTGCATAACGCACATGTTCTCCGAGGGGTGAGATGAAGAGCAAGCCCGTGCCTGCTCCGGTTTTCATCAACGACCCATCGAAGTACATGGTCCAAAGTTTGGCCTGGATTGGAGCCGTTGGCAACTGGGTGTCGGTCCATTCAGCCAGGAAGTCGGCCAAGACTTGGGACTTTATGGCCTTCCGAGGGGCAAATGAAAGTGTTTCCCCTATGAGTTCTACTGCCTATTTCGCTATCCTACCCGAGGCCTCTTGGCACTGGATGATCTCTCCCAGGGGGAAGGATGACACCACAGTCACCGGATGAGACTCGAAGTAGTGTCGCAACTTTCGCCGTGTTAGAATCACTGTGTACAGTAGCTTCTGGATTTGCGGGTAGCGGATTTTGGTCTCGGAGAGCACTTCGCTGATGAAGTAGACTGGCCTCTGGATGAGCAGTGCATGCCCCTCTTCTCGTCTCTCGACTACGACCGTAGCGCTGACCACCTGAGTGCTTGCGGCAACGTAAATCAAGAGGGTTTCTCCCGCAGCGGGGGGCACCAAGATGGGCGCATTTGTAAGGAGTGCCTTTAAGTTTCCGAGGGCTTCTTCAGCCTCGGGAGTCCAAGTGAAGCGCTCGGTCTTCCTTAAGAGGCGATACAAGGGCAACCCTTTCTCGCCAAGGCGCGAGATGAAGCGGCTCAGAGCCGCAAGGCATCCCATGACCCTTTGTACTCCCTTTAAATCTTTGATGGGCCCCATGTTGGTGATGGCCGCGATTTTCTCTGGGTTGGCCTCGATGCCTCGTTCGGAGACGATGAACCCTAGGAGCATGCCTCAGGGGACTCCGAAGACACACTTCTCGGGATTGAGTTTTACGCTCTTCGCTTTTAGGCACCTGAACGTCACCTCAAGGTCAGAGAGGAGGTTGGAGGCTTTCCTTGTTTTGACAATGATGTCATCGATGTGTGGCAGAACCACCCGAATTATTCCAGCTTAAGTGCCTAAGTCATGCCTCAAGGGCCGTGACACACTTAAATCGGAATAACCCGTCAGTCCTTCAGATCTAGTCTGATAGAGCCACTTAACCAGGATCAAATTCCACAATCTCACTCGAAGGTGAGTCACAGAAGAAATACAATAAAACAGGAAACCTCAAATTAAGTACTGAATTATTACATAAATCGGAGTTCTGGAGTAGCAAATAAGTTCATTAAGTAAGGTGCAGCGGAATATCGATGTCGTCGGTAATGAGGAAATGGGCAAGGCCTAGCCCACTACTCCTCATGCTCCTCTCCTGCCGGAGCAACATCCCACTCGACCGTCCAACCCGGTGGCAGGGTGGTAGGCCAAGTCACACCATCAACCAACTCCTGCATGGTACCTGCAAAAATGGTGCCACAAGCAAGGCTGAGTATACTAATACTCAGCTAGACTTACCCGGTGTGAGGAGTCTACTCCTCTACCTCTAGACTATGCAGCTATTTGGCTGAGGGGTTTGGTTTGCCAAAAGCACTAGCCGAGTCTAAAAACAAGTTTTAGCTTTTCCAATTCTAGTATCATTAATTCAGCTAAGTTTGCTCTTTCTAAGCATACATGGTAACAATCAATTAGTTCAAACAACAAGTTATCTCATATAACCACATTTCACTTCTTACTCGATGCAGTACAAGGAATCAAGCAGTCTCATTAGCTGCGAGAAGCAGACGATTCGAATCGAGTTTTAAACCTTGCAAGGTAAACCTAAACACACGGCATGTCAGGGTACTCCGACCCCACACATGACAACCGTCCCCATCGATTCCCCGTTCGCGTCCAGGCCTCACCGCCTTGGCATACAATGCTCCACTGACCCCGGCTGCCGCCGTGCAGTGACCGCACTTGTACCCACCATAGCTAGCATGGGAGAACCAGTCTCAGGTCGCATGAGGGATAAAGTCCGCGCCCGGCTTCACTCAGGTACTAGGTTTACCGGTTACCATTTTTCCCGGCATGTGTTTAGTACGTTCAAAAGCTTGACTCAGGTATCCACACATTAATCCTTAATTCATTTTCCCGTCTCATGGACAAGGCATCCTCCCTGGATCCAAGTCCATAGACCAACATATATCCCATTATCAAGATGAATACAATCAATTCCTGACCTCGCGCGAGTGCTAGAAAAATCACTCGACTTCTACCGAGATCCTGATTAGCAAGCAGCTACTCGACCTAGCATACTAGTATCCATCTCAAAAAGGAGTCCTAAGTTCATGCAACTAGAGGTTTCAAGCAACTCCTACACTTAAGTGCACATTACAAACCTACAAGCATTAAGTGTAGTAAAGTAGCATATAATAACATGGTTATGCATAAGACCGGGGCTTGCCTTCGATTGCTGGGGCTGCGGGGAGATCCTCAATGGCAGCCTCTGAAGCCTGCTCCTGGTCCTCCTCTTGGACAGGTCCTTGCTCGGGGATGAGCACGTACTCTCCGTCGGCTAGATTACAATCTAATGAATGCAATGCGTAAGATATATGCATGATATGATATGTGCTTTTTTTTTTGAAATCATAACTTAAAGGTGTATAATCTTTCTTGAGTTAAACAAAGTCAACTTTACTTATGCAAGACCCTTGGGTGGTATACTTGGTAGATTAAGTTAAACTTTAGCTAAGGCAAGTGGTAGGTTTTACTTTTAGGGGTTCCACTGAATTCCTTTAAGTCTTAGGGATAAATGATAAGTACCCAAGTTAGACTTATTGAGGTGGGGTTTATTTCCTCTTTCCTTTTTCTTTATTCTCTTTAATGTTTTGGAGTAGGTTTGAACTACAAGTTGCTTTTATAAAATTCTAAAAATTCTGTAAAAATTACAGTGGCTTGCTACTGGTGTGTGTTTCTCTGTCTTAAAATTTGGGGATCAGAAGGTGAATAGTTTTCTCTGCACAAAATTGTTAAATTCTAGGGTAAAAGAGGTGCTTTGAACTACAACTACCATTTAACAGTGGGTAATTCTTCAAAACTTATTTTTGCTGGCTTTTAGGTGTTATAACATGACTTGATACAAATTTCTAGTCATTAATACCTTTTAATTATTTTTCTATGGTTTTCTCAATTTTCTAGCCAAATGGGTGCTTTCTACTACCACTATATTTGAAAAATATCAAACAACAGAATTCTTATTTTTCTTAGTCATTGTTTTGTGCAAGAGCAATCATTCTGAAGTTTGGCATCTTTTTGCTTAAGGGAAGGGGGTGGGGTGCCTTATTTGAATTAAATGGCCTTTCCCTTGAATTATTAACAAATGGTATGAGTTTGCTTCTTTTTCATGGGTTTGCATTTTTCTCTGGTAGTTTACCTCATCATGGACTTAGCTAATTTTTGGTTGCCCATTATCTCATTATTTGAGGTTGTTCATGATTTAGTTGGAAAATGCCTTATTATCACTTTGTATTTATTTCCCTTACTAAAAAAAGTTGGACTGAGGTGCTCTATAATTTTGCAGTGGGGCTCTGGTGGTTATAAGTTCACTGGATTTTTGTTAAGCATTTTGGTTATAGTTTTGCCTCTTTAATAATTGATTTTCAGTCTTATTTAGGCTAAACAAATCACTTTAATTTAAAACTAATCCAAACTAATAGTCTCTGTATTTTTCCTAGGTTCTTTGTTTCATAAATAAACTAGGAAAAATAATATTAGTCACTGTTCATTAGTTTCTAACACCCTTATGATTTTCTCTAAGTTTTGGTCAAAACATCTTCAAATGAGAAACTACATCATAATGTCTAATGCTGGGGTTCCTACTATTTTTAAACAGTGTCTAAAAGAGGTCTGAATACCCACAAATTTTCTTAAGTCTAGTACAGAAGAAAAACTAATTTTCCTTGATTAAATAAGGTTTAGGGGGTTTCTGTTTTTAATTTTAAACTCTAAAAGGTTGAACAGAAAGCATAGGGTTTACTATTTTTAAATGATAGATTGTAATATACAGAGGCTAGCAAAATTGGTTTGACATTTTTTGAGTAAGAATTCATCAAGTTATGAATTTTACAAGTTCTCTGGTTATTTAAAAGGATTTCAGAATCGATTTAAATGAAAACTACTTTGCACTGGGGTCCCTGGACGTTTTCTTAAGTTTTCCTCGCGAATCAGTCCTCAGGTTACTATTCACCAGGGTCTCTGACATTGCAGAAAACCCCTCGGGTTCTTCACCTCCTAACCCGAGGTCCTTAGCTAATCTTAAACAGTAGCCGCGGCGGGGAAAAGGGCGGAGGGGCTTACCGGCGGCGAGACTGCTCCGGTGAAGTGGTCGAGGATGAAGGGGAGGTCCTGGGGATCACAACGGTGGGCGAAACACCGTCGGAGATGGCCGGAGTCGGTCGGTCCACGCGCGCAGGCGGGGATGCTCGTCGGCGGCGAGGAGACCGGCCTGGCCACGGCGAGATAGGTCAATTGAATGGGTCAGAGAGGTTCACGGGATGCCAGAGAAGACATGAGCGAAAGGAATTGGGCGGAGACTCACCGGATAACTCGGTCCACGCGCGGCGGCGGATGACCGAAGTCCGGCGAAGTCGATCTCGGGCCTCCGGTGAAGTCCGGCTGGGTCCGAGGGCTTGGCGAGCTTCACGGGCTACTGGTGGAGCTGGCCGAAGTACTGGCTTGACTTGAGGGTGGCTGGAGGGAGCTGGCCACGGTGGCCGAAGCTCGGGCGGCAATGGCGGGCGGAAATCAAGCTCGCCGGAGCTAAGGAAAGCGGCTGGCCGAAGAGGGTGAGTGCGGGGTGAAGTGAGGCGCGCCTGGGGAGGCTTTATAGGCGCGGGCGGGCACGGCCGAGGGCGAGGACGCGCGGCGGACTTGACCGAACGCCGGGGAGCGCGCGCGCGCGGGTTGGGCGAGCTCTGGCACGCCGGCCAGGGTCGAACACGTGGGAGCACGCGTTCTGCCCAAGTTCTGGCGCGTGTAGTCGCTCATCCGAGCCTGCTCTCGCCTTGGTCAATGCACAAAACCTCTTCCCCTCCCTACAAGCTACCATTCTTGTGTGGAGGTCATAGGATTTTGCCTACTGGTTGCAGAGATATGGAGCCAGGAAATCTGGTCTGTCTCCCTGCGCAAATCCGAGGCAAATCCAAGGTTTAGTCGTGTCTAGGGCTCGCGTCCCAATGCCATCTTCTGGCACACGATAGAGGGGTTAGTTAGGCACATTTTTGTCAATGGGACCATTAGGATTCGAGTTAAGGATCAAGGTGAACATCTCTGATCTTTGGATCAAGGTCTGATTTTCAGAAATCTGAAATTCAGAATTCTTATTAAGTCCACACATGGAAAGCTTGATTTGGGGTTTTATTTGAGCTATTTTGGCTAAGCTTTCTCAATCTTTCTTGCTGCCCATTAAATATACTTTAATTTTTATAATTGGCTCAACTCAAAATTTTAAACTTTTCACTTCCTTTTTCTTACTTTCTGAATTTTGCTCTTGGGGCTCATTTTGGGATTTTTAAACTAGGGTTGCATGATCTTATCTTTTAAGGGACTCAATTGCTTTGATCATGACACTTTTAAGTATGCACTTGGTGACTTCATCATTACTTAAGTTATTTTGATGCTCATGCTTACTTTGGTTCACATAAAATAATGGTTCTAGGTTTAGCTTTTGAAGGAAAAACCCTGAGTGACACTGGGGTGTCACAGCCTTCCCCCCTTAAAGGAATCTCGTCCCGAGATTCGGGCCAGAGTCCTCCCGGGGTAAAGCGAAGGGTGAGACTGATAGGAAAAAGGGTGATGATTGCCATTATTAGGATAAACTGCTCTTCGAATGTCATTCTCTTTGCAACTTCAGAAGGAAGTCCTTTTAAGTTTTTCTTTATAGTTACTTCATTCTGAATTAAGATCATATTTTTGGAAATTAGATTCGAAAGGCAGGAGGGGGGGTTGGGGGTGATTACGTACCAGCTTCCTTAGGTAGGCAATCGGGAAAGTTGGATCTCAGGAATTCCTCGGTTTCCCAAGTAGCTTCCTCCTCTGAGTGATTACTCCACTGGACCTTGAACATCTTGATCGATTTAGCCCGAGTTGATCTTTCCTTGCAATCCAGAATCTTGGAGGGGTACTCTTGGTACGAGAGATCTGGCTCTATCTCCAATTCTGGCTCTGCTAAGATTTCAGTCGGTAATCGAACACACTTCTTCAGCTGAGATACATGGAAAACATTGTGAATGGCAGACATCCTTGAAGGTAACTTCAGCTTGTATGCCACGGGTCCACATGCTTCTATGATCTCATAAGGTCCAATGTAACGAGGGGCTAGCTTGCCTTTGATCCCAAACCTCTGCATTCCCTTGGTGGGTGATACCTTGAGGTATACAAAACTTCCCACCTCGAACTGGAGAGGTTTCCTTCTTCTATCATGATAACTCTTCTGCCTGGCCTGAGCAGCTTCTAGATTCTTCCTGATTAGCTTGACCTTCCTTGCGGCTTCAGTCACTAAATCAGGTCCAAAAACTTCTCTTTCACCAGACTGAGACCAATTGAGTGGTGTCCTGCACCTTCTTCCATAGAGAGCTTCAAAAGGTGCCATCTTTAGGCTGGATTGATAACTATTGTTATAAGCAAACTCTGCCAAGGAGAGGTGCTTATCCCAGTTCTTGCCACAATCGATCGCACAAGCTCTCAGCATATCTTCCAGGATTTGGTTTACCCTTTCCGTCTGACCATCAGTCTGTGGGTGGTAAGCTGAACTTCTGATTAGCTTAGTTCCCAAAGACTTTTGCAATTGTTCCCAAAATCTGGCAACAAATTGGGCTCCTCGGTCAGAAACAATGGTCCGAGGTAATCCGTGCAAACACACGATCCGGTCAATATACAATTCTGCATACTTCTGAGCCTTATCAGTGGTGTGCACAGGAAGAAAATGTGCCACTTTTGTCAATCGGTCCACAATAACCCAAATTGAATCATGATGACGAGAGGTGTTAGGCAGACCCACAATGAAATCCATGCTGATGTCGTCCCACTTCCACGAAGGTACGGGTAGTGGTTGCAAAGCTCCAGCGGACTTCAAGTGGCTTGCCTTTACCCTCTGACAGGTGTCACATTCTGATACATACTGGGCTATCTCCCTCTTCATTCTGGTCCACCAATACAAAGGCTTCAAATCATGGTACATCTTGGTGCTTCCCGGATGCATAGAGAATCTGGAGAGATGAGCTTCATCCAAAATTCTCCTCTTGAGATCCCGATCTTTAGGAATTACCAATCTGCTTTTGAACCATAACACACCCTTCTCATCCTGGCGGAAACAATTATACTTCTCAATCTTCTGATGGAGATTCTTCTTGATAATCTGCACTCCCTTGTCACTGAGTTGGGCCATAATAATCTGGTCTTGCAAAGCTGGCTCAACAGAAATGTGAGACAAAGAACCAGAGGAAATTACTTCAATTTGCATCTTGCTCAACTCATCACACAAGGTGTTAATGCGAGAATCCATCAGAACACAGTTGCACTGCAACTTCCGACTCAAAGCGTCAGCTACCACATTAGCCTTTCCTGGGTGATAATGCACCTCCAGGTCATAATCCTTGATCAGCTCTAGCCATCTTCTCTGCCTCATGTTAAGATCAGCCTGAGTAAAAATGTACTTAAGGCTCTTATGATCAGTGAAGATGTTGCAGTGGGTTCCCATTAGATAGTGCCTCCACATCTTCAATGCATGAACCACTGCTGCTAACTCAAGGTCATGAGTGGGATAATTCTGCTCATGAGGCCTGAGTGCTCTTGAAGCATAAGCAATGACTCGGTTGTCTTGCATCAAGACACAACCTAGCCCGGTGCCCGAGGCATCACAATATACATCAAAAGGCTTGCTGCTGTCGGGTTGCGCCAATACTGGTGCTGTGGTCAGATGCTGCCTTAATGCATGGAAGGCATCTTCGCACTTCTGACTCCACACAAATTTGACTTCTTTCTTTAGCAACTCAGTAATAGGCTTCGCAATTCGAGAGAAGTCCGGAATAAATCTTCGGTAATAACCAGCTAATCCCAGAAAACTCCGAATCTGACGAAGAGTTGTTGGTGGCTTCCAGTTCATCACCTCTTGCACTTTATCAGGATCAACAGCTATTCCAGCCTGAGAGATAGTGTGACCCAAGAATTTGATTTCCTTTAGCCAAAAATCACACTTGGATAACTTGGCGTAAAGGTGGTGCTCTCGTAGACGTTGAAGCACTACATGCAAATGCCCGGCATGTTCTTCCTCGTTCTTTGAGTACACCAGAATGTCATCGATGAAAACCACCACGAACTTATCCAATTCCGGCATAAAAACAGAATTCATCAGATACATGAAATACGCTGGTGCATTTGTCAGCCCAAATGACATCACCAAGAATTCATATAGCCCATATCTGGTTGAGAATGCCGTCTTCGGAATATCACTTGCTCGTATTTTGATCTGATGGTAGCCAGAGCGAAGGTCTATCTTGGAAAACACCTTGGCCCCGACCAACTGGTCAAAGAGAACATCAATACGAGGCAAAGGATACTTGTTCTTGATAGTTACCGCATTAAGAGGGCGGTAATCTATACACAGCCTCAAGCTTTCATCCTTCTTCTTCACAAACAGTGCTGGGCATCCCCAAGGCGAAGTGCTTGGGCGAATGAAACCCTTATCCAGCAACTCTTGCAATTGCTTCTTCAATTCTGCCAACTCAGCGGGTGGCATTCGGTAGGGCCTCTTGGAAATTGGGGCCGTTCCCGGTTGCAACTCGATGGCGAATTCAATGTCCCGGTCCGGTGGCATTCCTGGCAATTCATCAGGAAAGACATCTGCATACTCACAGACTACTGGGATCTTCTTCAGGGGTAGCTCCGTCATAGAGAAAGCACATGACTGAGAAGAACCCTGACTAGGCAAAATCAAAGTGAAATTTCCGCAGAAGGGAGAACTAACTTCCACGGTACGACTGGCTACATCAAGCACAGCTTGGTGCAAGGTCATCCAATTTGCCCCTAGAATAATGTCCACATTCTCCAATCCCAACACAAGAAGAGTGGTTTTGATAATGTGGCTTCCCAGTTGAATAGGCACACTTTGGTTTAATTGATTAGTTGCAATTTTACCCCCAGGTGTGACTATCATGAATGACCCTTTTGAGTGAGAGAATGGCAGTTTGCATTTAGCACTGAACTTTCGGCTAATGAAACTATGAGATGCACCAGAATCAAACAGAATTAAAGCAGGTTGATTATAAACTGAAAAGATACCAGTCATGATAGGAGCTCCTTCTGGCACTTCCTCAAGAGCAGTGAAGTTGAGCTTCCCTTGCCTGACTTGCACCTTCTGCTTTCTTCCCTTGTCTTGATTTGGTGCTGGCATCTGCCTCTGCTGGTTCCTGGGGCAATTTTTAGCATAGTGGCCCACATTGCCACAAGTGAAACACTTGTTCCCATTGCCCTGGCGGAACTGCTGCTGCTGCGGAGGCTGATTGTTCCTTGGGGCGGGAGCTGGGTAGCGGTTGGGTGTCGGCTGCTGCTGCTGCTGAGGTGGCCTGATCACCCATCTGCCTGCCTGCTGCTGGAAACCCCTGCTCTGGTTGTGAGAAACAATCCGGAACCTCTGAGCTGGAGCGGATGGTGCTGCCATTGGTGCCTTTCTCTTCTTCTCTGCCCGGTGAGCAACAATGCAATCCTCCTGGGAGATGGCCATATTGACCAACTCATTGAAGCTATTGGCCCGGACAGTGTTGAGTCGTTCCCGCAGCTTGGTATTGAGACCCCTGCGGAAGCGATCCCTCTTCTTCTCATCGGAATCAGCATGATACCCTGCATACTGGCATAAGTCATTGAAGGCTTGCGCATACTGCAGTATCGTGCGGGTTCCTTGATTGAGGGCCAGAAATTCATTCAACTTCCGATCAAGAATGCCAGCTGGAATGTGGTGTCCTCTGAAGGCAGTCTTGAATTCCTCCCAAGATACCTCACGATCAGCGGGGAGCATAGCACGGAAGTGATCCCACCAAGTCCGAGCAGATCCGCGAAGCTGCTGCGCGGCGAAGCGGGTCTTGGTAGCATCAGGGCAGTCTCCCGTGAGGAGGGGAAACTTGGACTCGACGACGCGAAGCCATACGTCGGCGTCCAACGGATCCTCTGCTTTGGCGAACAAGGGCGGCTGCGTGCTCAGAAACTCCTGGTATGTTGCCATAGCCGGAGGTCGCTGAGGCTGGCCTCCACCATGCTGCTGGGGGTGGGGCTGCCGCTGCAAGAGCTGTCGCAGAATCTCATTCTGCTGGGCCATCAGCTCCTGCACTGTGGGAGCTGGAGGAGGTGGCGGGGGAACCTGCTCGTTCTGCCCGCGACGCTGCCTAGCTGCCATCTGAAAACAGAGATTGTCGCCATTGTTATCCCAACTCACAATTTCGAACGGCAAGATATCATTTCATATAGAAGAAAAAGAATGCCATAATCATAATATCAGGTTCGAAATGAAGATAACATGGTGACAAGGATCCCACAGATTCCAAATGTTCACAGGGTTACATTTATCAGGGGAAAGTACCCACAAGCCTAGTCCAAAATGTGATACTACTAAGCTCGCATAGGTTTCTATCCACCTAAAATGTCAAGGTGACAGCTTAACCCTGAGCGGTGGAAGCGACACTGGATGCGGGTGAAGGGGGCATCGCGGAGGTAGTCCCATTGGCACCAGGGGCTGGTCCTAGCTCCTCGGGAGCCTCTTCTCCCTCGCTTCCTGCTTCATTGGCCTCCATTTCCAGGTGGTGCATGTCCAGGTGGTCGTTTGCTTCCTCGAGTTCCCTCTGCACATCGTGAAGCTGGTTCTCCAAGACATCAATAGTGTTGTCTCGGATCTCCACCTGCTGTTCCAGGGTAGCGATACGCTGGTTCAGCCTCTCCACCTGCAGATCCTTTTCCACCAACTCTGTGGATAGGTCGACCACGAAATCTTCCCGACTGTCAAGAGTGAGCTTGGCAGCCCGAGCGGTGTTAGCGAGAAGTGTCATAGCATCGCTCTGAAGGGCCTGAAGGCGGTACAGCGCACTCATGCACTGAACAGTGACCCTCCCAACCAAGTCAGGATACATGGCCCACACATCCTTCACATGGCTCACGCGGTTACACCACATGGGATCATCCTTCCTCTCAGCAGGGAAGAGTCCCAAGGGGTGCATCACCATTTCCAGGGGGTGGTAGCC
This sequence comes from Zea luxurians, assembly GCA_029449295.1. Taxonomy (NCBI): domain Eukaryota; kingdom Viridiplantae; phylum Streptophyta; class Magnoliopsida; order Poales; family Poaceae; genus Zea; species Zea luxurians. The sequence continues at coordinate 208,956,433 of JAOPSE010000002.1, forward strand.
ACAGAAAGTCGTCAGAGCCTTCATGGCTGCTGCCTCAACGGTGTCGTCCGTCCTGAGTCCGATCGTCTCAGAGTCAAGAGAACGCCAACCCGGCTGAAGGGGATGAGCCTCCAAGGCCAGCCAGACCCGACAACGAGGTACCCGATGCTCCTCATACAACTGCACCGTGTACAAAGGGGGCGTAGGGTAACCGGCGGAGTTAAGCACTTCCCACAAGATGGATGGAAAGCCATCGCGAGAAAGGAAGTCAGAACTGAAACGAGAGTCTCCTCCACTAGCGGGGGTGGGTGAATTCATCTGCGGAAGGGGATCAAAGATAAAGATTATGGTGGAGGGAAAAAGAAAAGAGAGCCCGAATGATTTTAAAGAAAAAGGGGTTAGCTCAGTTTTAATTCCTCTTTGTGTTTTATAATGCATGCATGCTGGAAGAAACGTTACCTCTCAAAAAGAAAATAGGGTGCCTTTTTAGGGCATCCTAAATTATAGGTATTGGCCCACGGGGCCTAATTAATTAGCCACCTATTTCCCTTTATGCCTAAGGCCTTTCGTCCTAGGTCTAGCGGTCTAGTCCTGACGATCTATAGCAGTTTCTAGGCAAGTTTTAGATTTTGAAAATTGGTATTCTTGGTTTATTGTTTTTCTCTGTGGTGGAATTTGCTCCGATGCCAGCTGTGGCAGAACCACCCGAATTATTCCAGCTTAAGTGCCTAAGTCATGCCTCAAGGGCCGTGACACACTTAAATCGGAATAACCCGTCAGTCCTTCAGATCTAGTCTGATAGAGCCACTTAACCAGGATCAAATTCCACAATCTCACTCGAAGGTGAGTCACAGAAGAAATACAATAAAACAGGAAACCTCAAATTAAGTACTGAATTATTACATAAATCGGAGTTCTGGAGTAGCAAATAAGTTCATTAAGTAAGGTGCAGCGGAATATCGATGTCGTCGGTAATGAGGAAATGGGCAAGGCCTAGCCCACTACTCCTCATGCTCCTCTCCTGCCGGAGCAACATCCCACTCGACCGTCCAACCCGGTGGCAGGGTGGTAGGCCAAGTCACACCATCAACCAACTCCTGCATGGTACCTGCAAAAATGGTGCCACAAGCAAGGCTGAGTATACTAATACTCAGCTAGACTTACCCGGTGTGAGGAGTCTACTCCTCTACCTCTAGACTATGCAGCTATTTGGCTGAGGGGTTTGGTTTGCCAAAAGCACTAGCCGAGTCTAAAAACAAGTTTTAGCTTTTCCAATTCTAGTATCATTAATTCAGCTAAGTTTGCTCTTTCTAAGCATACATGGTAACAATCAATTAGTTCAAACAACAAGTTATCTCATATAACCACATTTCACTTCTTACTCGATGCAGTACAAGGAATCAAGCAGTCTCATTAGCTGCGAGAAGCAGACGATTCGAATCGAGTTTTAAACCTTGCAAGGTAAACCTAAACACACGGCATGTCAGGGTACTCCGACCCCACACATGACAACCGTCCCCATCGATTCCCCGTTCGCGTCCAGGCCTCACCGCCTTGGCATACAATGCTCCACTGACCCCGGCTGCCGCCGTGCAGTGACCGCACTTGTACCCACCATAGCTAGCATGGGAGAACCAGTCTCAGGTCGCATGAGGGATAAAGTCCGCGCCCGGCTTCACTCAGGTACTAGGTTTACCGGTTACCATTTTTCCCGGCATGTGTTTAGTACGTTCAAAAGCTTGACTCAGGTATCCACACATTAATCCTTAATTCATTTTCCCGTCTCATGGACAAGGCATCCTCCCTGGATCCAAGTCCATAGACCAACATATATCCCATTATCAAGATGAATACAATCAATTCCTGACCTCGCGCGAGTGCTAGAAAAATCACTCGACTTCTACCGAGATCCTGATTAGCAAGCAGCTACTCGACCTAGCATACTAGTATCCATCTCAAAAAGGAGTCCTAAGTTCATGCAACTAGAGGTTTCAAGCAACTCCTACACTTAAGTGCACATTACAAACCTACAAGCATTAAGTGTAGTAAAGTAGCATATAATAACATGGTTATGCATAAGACCGGGGCTTGCCTTCGATTGCTGGGGCTGCGGGGAGATCCTCAATGGCAGCCTCTGAAGCCTGCTCCTGGTCCTCCTCTTGGACAGGTCCTTGCTCGGGGATGAGCACGTACTCTCCGTCGGCTAGATTACAATCTAATGAATGCAATGCGTAAGATATATGCATGATATGATATGTGCTTTTTTTTTTGAAATCATAACTTAAAGGTGTATAATCTTTCTTGAGTTAAACAAAGTCAACTTTACTTATGCAAGACCCTTGGGTGGTATACTTGGTAGATTAAGTTAAACTTTAGCTAAGGCAAGTGGTAGGTTTTACTTTTAGGGGTTCCACTGAATTCCTTTAAGTCTTAGGGATAAATGATAAGTACCCAAGTTAGACTTATTGAGGTGGGGTTTATTTCCTCTTTCCTTTTTCTTTATTCTCTTTAATGTTTTGGAGTAGGTTTGAACTACAAGTTGCTTTTATAAAATTCTAAAAATTCTGTAAAAATTACAGTGGCTTGCTACTGGTGTGTGTTTCTCTGTCTTAAAATTTGGGGATCAGAAGGTGAATAGTTTTCTCTGCACAAAATTGTTAAATTCTAGGGTAAAAGAGGTGCTTTGAACTACAACTACCATTTAACAGTGGGTAATTCTTCAAAACTTATTTTTGCTGGCTTTTAGGTGTTATAACATGACTTGATACAAATTTCTAGTCATTAATACCTTTTAATTATTTTTCTATGGTTTTCTCAATTTTCTAGCCAAATGGGTGCTTTCTACTACCACTATATTTGAAAAATATCAAACAACAGAATTCTTATTTTTCTTAGTCATTGTTTTGTGCAAGAGCAATCATTCTGAAGTTTGGCATCTTTTTGCTTAAGGGAAGGGGGTGGGGTGCCTTATTTGAATTAAATGGCCTTTCCCTTGAATTATTAACAAATGGTATGAGTTTGCTTCTTTTTCATGGGTTTGCATTTTTTCTCTGGTAGTTTACCTCATCATGGACTTAGCTAATTTTTGGTTGCCCATTATCTCATTATTTGAGGTTGTTCATGATTTAGTTGGAAAATGCCTTATTATCACTTTGTATTTATTTCCCTTACTAAAAAAAGTTGGACTGAGGTGCTCTATAATTTTGCAGTGGGGCTCTGGTGGTTATAAGTTCACTGGATTTTTGTTAAGCATTTTGGTTATAGTTTTGCCTCTTTAATAATTGATTTTCAGTCTTATTTAGGCTAAACAAATCACTTTAATTTAAAACTAATCCAAACTAATAGTCTCTGTATTTTTCCTAGGTTCTTTGTTTCATAAATAAACTAGGAAAAATAATATTAGTCACTGTTCATTAGTTTCTAACACCCTTATGATTTTCTCTAAGTTTTGGTCAAAACATCTTCAAATGAGAAACTACATCATAATGTCTAATGCTGGGGTTCCTACTATTTTTAAACAGTGTCTAAAAGAGGTCTGAATACCCACAAATTTTCTTAAGTCTAGTACAGAAGAAAAACTAATTTTCCTTGATTAAATAAGGTTTAGGGGGTTTCTGTTTTTAATTTTAAACTCTAAAAGGTTGAACAGAAAGCATAGGGTTTACTATTTTTAAATGATAGATTGTAATATACAGAGGCTAGCAAAATTGGTTTGACATTTTTTGAGTAAGAATTCATCAAGTTATGAATTTTACAAGTTCTCTGGTTATTTAAAAGGATTTCAGAATCGATTTAAATGAAAACTACTTTGCACTGGGGTCCCTGGACGTTTTCTTAAGTTTTCCTCGCGAATCAGTCCTCAGGTTACTATTCACCAGGGTCTCTGACATTGCAGAAAACCCCTCGGGTTCTTCACCTCCTAACCCGAGGTCCTTAGCTAATCTTAAACAGTAGCCGCGGCGGGGAAAAGGGCGGAGGGGCTTACCGGCGGCGAGACTGCTCCGGTGAAGTGGTCGAGGATGAAGGGGAGGTCCTGGGGATCACAACGGTGGGCGAAACACCGTCGGAGATGGCCGGAGTCGGTCGGTCCACGCGCGCAGGCGGGGATGCTCGTCGGCGGCGAGGAGACCGGCCTGGCCACGGCGAGATAGGTCAATTGAATGGGTCAGAGAGGTTCACGGGATGCCAGAGAAGACATGAGCGAAAGGAATTGGGCGGAGACTCACCGGATAACTCGGTCCACGCGCGGCGGCGGATGACCGAAGTCCGGCGAAGTCGATCTCGGGCCTCCGGTGAAGTCCGGCTGGGTCCGAGGGCTTGGCGAGCTTCACGGGCTACTGGTGGAGCTGGCCGAAGTACTGGCTTGACTTGAGGGTGGCTGGAGGGAGCTGGCCACGGTGGCCGAAGCTCGGGCGGCAATGGCGGGCGGAAATCAAGCTCGCCGGAGCTAAGGAAAGCGGCTGGCCGAAGAGGGTGAGTGCGGGGTGAAGTGAGGCGCGCCTGGGGAGGCTTTATAGGCGCGGGCGGGCACGGCCGAGGGCGAGGACGCGCGGCGGACTTGACCGAACGCCGGGGAGCGCGCGCGCGCGGGTTGGGCGAGCTCTGGCACGCCGGCCAGGGTCGAACACGTGGGAGCACGCGTTCTGCCCAAGTTCTGGCGCGTGTAGTCGCTCATCCGAGCCTGCTCTCGCCTTGGTCAATGCACAAAACCTCTTCCCCTCCCTACAAGCTACCATTCTTGTGTGGAGGTCATAGGATTTTGCCTACTGGTTGCAGAGATATGGAGCCAGGAAATCTGGTCTGTCTCCCTGCGAAATCCGAGGCAAATCCAAGGTTTAGTCGTGTCTAGGGCTCGCGTCCCAATGCCATCTTCTGGCACACGACAGAGGGGTTAGTTAGGCACATTTTTGTCAATGGGACCATTAGGATTCGAGTTAAGGATCAAGGTGAACATCTCTGATCTTTGGATCAAGGTCTGATTTTCAGAAATCTGAAATTCAGAATTCTTATTAAGTCCACACATGGAAAGCTTGATTTGGGGTTTTATTTGAGCTATTTTGGCTAAGCTTTCTCAATCTTTCTTGCTGCCCATTAAATATACTTTAATTTTTATAATTGGCTCAACTCAAAATTTTAAACTTTTCACTTCCTTTTTCTTACTTTCTGAATTTTGCTCTTGGGGCTCATTTTGGGATTTTTAAACTAGGGTTGCATGATCTTATCTTTTAAGGGACTCAATTGCTTTGATCATGACACTTTTAAGTATGCACTTGGTGACTTCATCATTACTTAAGTTATTTTGATGCTCATGCTTACTTTGGTTCACATAAAATAATGGTTCTAGGTTTAGCTTTTGAAGGAAAAACCCTGAGTGACACTGGGGTGTCACACGATATAAGCCTCGACCGTTCTACTGATGTGCTCTCCGAACACATGGTTCATGCACCCTTGGTACGTTGCACCTGCATTCCTCAAACCAAATGGCATAGTAGTATAACAATACATGCCAAAAGGTGTGATAAAAGAAGTCGCGAGCTGGTCAGATTCTTTCATCTTGATTTGGTGATAACCTGAATAGGCATCGAGGAAAGACAGGGTTTCGCACCTAGCGGTGGAGTCCACAATTTGATCGATACAAGGCAGAGGGTAGGGAACCTTGGGACATGCTTTATTTAACCCAGTGTAGTCTACACACATCCTCCACCTCCCACCTTTTTTCTTTACAAGTACAGGGTTAGCTAACCATTTTGGATGGAATACCTCTTTGATGAACCCTGCAGCCATTAGCTTGTGGACCTCCTTGCCTATGGCTCTGCGCTTTTCTTCATCAAAACGGCGCAGGTGCTATTTCACGGGTCGGGCTCCGGCTCGGATGTTCAGTGAGTGCTCGGCGACATCCCTCGGTATGCCTGGCATGTCCGAGGGACTCCACGCAAAAATTTCGGCGTTTGCGCGGAGAAAGTCGACGAGCACTGCTTCCTATTTGGGGTCGAGCTCGGAGCCGATCCTGACTTTCTTGTTGGCGTCGTTGCTGGGGTCGAGAGAGACAGATTTAACCGCCTCGGCTGGTTCGAAGTTGCCGGCGTGCCGCTTCGCGTCGGGCGCCTCTTTGGAGAGGCAATCCAGGTCGGCGACGAGGGCTTCGGATTCGGCGATGGCTTCGGCGTACTCCACGCATTCCACATCGCACTCGTAAGCGTGGCGGTATGTGGATCTGACGGTGATGGTTCCCTTGGGGCCTGGCATCTTGAGCTTGAGGTACGTGTAGTTGGGGACGACCATGAACTTGGCGTAGCACGGTCTTCCCAACACCGCGTGATAGGTCCCTCGGAACCCGACTACCTCGAAAGTGAGGATTTCCTTTCGGAAGTTGGAGGGAGTTCCGAAGCAGACGGGCAAGTCAAGTTGCCCAAGGGGCAGGACACGCTTGCCGGGGACAATCCCGTGAAAGGGTGCTGCACCGGCCCGGATCGTGGACCGATCAACCCCCAAGAGCTCTAGGGTCTCGGCATAGATAATGTTGAGGCTACTGCCTCCGTCCATGAGGACCTTGGAGAGCCTTATGTTGCCGATGACAGGGTCGACGACAAGCGGGTACCTTCTTGGGCTCGGTACGTAGTTGGGGTGGTCGTCTTGGTCGAAGGTGATGGGCTTGTCGGACCAGTCTAGGTAGACTGGCGTTGCTACCTTCACCGAGCAGACCTCCCAGCGTTCTTGCTTGCGGTGTCGAGCCAAGGCATTCGCCACTTGCCCACCATAGATCATGAAGCAGTTGTGGACCTCCGGGAACTCTTCTTCCCTGTTGCCTCCTTTCTCGTTGTTGCCTTGGTCCTTGCCACCCTCAGCCGAGGGCCCAGCCTTATTGAAGTAACGCTGGAGCATGTTGCACTCTTCAAGGGTATGCTTGACGGGACCCCTGTGATAGGGGCACGACTCCTTGAGCATCTTGTCGAACATGTTGGCCCCTCCGGGAGGCTTCCGAGGATTCCTGTGCTCGGCAGCAGCGACGAGATCCGCGTCAACGGCGTTGCGTTTTGCTTGCGCCCTCTTCCCGGTCTTTTTCTTCGTGCCACGCTGGACGGGTGCCTCGGGGTCGTCTTCCTTCTGCCTTCGCTGAGGCTGCTTGTCCTTCCAGAAGATGGCTTCGACCGCCTCCTGACCAGAGGCGAACTTGGTGGCTATGTCCATCAATTCGCTCGCCTTAGTGGGTGTCTTGCACCCCAGTTTGCTTACCAAGTCCCGACAAGTGGTGCCAGCGAGGAATGCCCCGATGATGTCCGAGTCGGTGATGTTAGGCAACTCGGTGCACTACTTTGAAAACCGCCGGATGTACTCTCATAGGGATTCCCCTGGCTGCTGGCGGCAGCTCCGGAGATCCCATGAGTTCCCAGGGTGCACGTACATACCTTGGAAATTTCTAGCGAAGTCCTTGACTAGGTCGTCCTAGTCGAAGATCTACGCAGGGGGCAGATGCTCCAGCCAGGCCCGGGCAGCGTCGGAGAGGAAAAGGGGGAGGTTGCGGATTATGAGGTTGTCGTCGTCCGTCCCTCCCAACTGGCATGCCAGCCGGTAATCCACGAGCCACAACTCTAGCCTCGTCTCCCCTGAGTACTTGGTGATGGTAGTCGGGGCTCAGAACCGGGCTGGGAACAGCGCCCGTCGTATGGCCCGGCTGAAGACCTGCAGACCTGGTGGTTCGGGCGAGGGGCTCCGATCCTCCTCACTGTCATAGCGTCCCCCGCGTCTGGGGTGGTAGCCTCGGCACACCTTTTCCTCGAGGCGGGCCTGATGGTCACGACGGTGTTGCTCGTCACCGAGGTGATCCCGGGCTGCAGGTGTCTCATCTCCCGTGAGCTCGGTGTGGACCGAGGCCTCGCGCATGTGTTGGGAGGACGCTGCGTGATGCTCCGAGGGGCACCCTCGCCTTCGAGAGGCAGAGCTCTTGGCTCGTCGGGCTGCGGCATTTTCCAGGAGGTCCTTGAGTTCGCCCTGGATACGCCGCCCCTCGGTGGTAGACAACTCCGGCATCGTTCAAAGTAACATCGCCGCTGCAGCTAGGTTCTGGCTAGCCCATTGAAGGCCGGGGGCAGCCTTGCCTTGGCATCATCAATAATACGGCGCTGGACGTCCTGGGCCCGATGACGCGCTCATCCGGCGAGTGCTCGGCCTGCCCACTCTTGTTCGATGTTTTGTCGGAGCTGTACAAGTCGCCCCGTTTCTTCGTCGAGCTTGGCCTGGATCTCGCGGAGTTGCTCGAGCTGTGTGCCCTGACCCCCCCGTAGGGACCTAGGCCACAGCTAGCTCCCGTGGGATCTCAACGCGAGACGCAGGTGCAAGGGCGCCGTCATTTCCTTGCATGCCGAGGTGGTTGTCTCCGTCGTGATCTTCCTGATCGATGTAGAAGCACTCGTGAGTTGGGTCGCAACCCTCGTCGTCAAGGCTGTGGCCATCATCAGAGTAGCCGGAGAGGCAGTGGTTACATGCGGACATGAAGTCTCACATGGCACTGGGATCACTGAGTCTGGAGAAATCCGAACTAAAGTTGGGGTCGTCCTCTTCCTCAGAACCCACGGGTCCAGAAGTTGAGACGACCGTCAGTAGAGCCCAAGTTGACCACATATGGTACCCCGGAAGGTTAGGATATGCCCTTGCGAAAGCGCTTACCGAAGTGGGGTCGCTTGGTGGGTCGAAGCTGAATCTAAAGGGAACAGGATGGAAAACTGATGGTACCTCCTGGTTTGTGGGCAGCGGTGAAGTTGCATCAGAGATGGAATGTGTCGTTATCTCAGGTGCAAGACTAATGTCCGACAAGTCCCTCGCAAGGGTGCCGCCGTCATTAGTCCGCATGGGGTTGGCACCTTGCTGGGAAGCGACACCCGTCGTTGTCCCAGGTGCGAGGATAACACCCGACATGTCCCCCGTAGGGGTGTCGGCGTCGTCGACTCGCTCTGGTCCGACAGCCGATGAGGTGCTGCCTCCTGCCTGGCCATGGTCGCTCCGTCTCTTCCTCCTCCGGCGAGGAGGATGGCGGGGTTGGCCCGAGTGTTCTTCTTCCGCCACAGGGAGATGTCATCGTCGAGTTTGCCTCTGCCAGGCGAGCCGACGACCGTCGTTGTTGTCGTGCTGCGGGGGGAGGGAGTACCATGTCGTAGCTGCCGTCGGGGGACATGAACTCGAGACTCCCAAAGTGGAGCACCATCCCGGGTTGAAGAGGCTGCTAAATATTGTCCATCTGGAACTCAACGGGAAAGTATTGTCAACACGCAGCGTCCCCTACCTGGCGCGCCAACTGTCGGCGTTTCAGACCCGGGGGACCCTCAACCGAACCGACTAGTGAATTTTGTGCCGCGTGCCCCTGCCCAGATGGGTTGATGCAAGATGGAACACAAGAGGAGGGATGAGGCTTATATTATCTTGCACCGGGGTGCTTGCAGTAGGGGTTACAAGCTTCGCGAGGGAGGGAACGGGTCCTAGGTCTCCTGAGGAGTCTAGTGTTGCGGAGTGGAGTTCGATGTTTGAGTGAGCCCATCTCCGTCGTCCTTGCCGCCCGTGCCGCTTTTCTCTCCTTGAGAAGGCCCTAGGCATCCTCTTTTATAGACACAAGGGGATGGTCTAGCTGTACATATGGGGGTGTTGCTATGTGCTAACGTGGCCGGCGGAGAAGTGCTTGAGTCCTGTAAAAGCGTAGCTGGCGGTGCGGCCCTGGGTCCTGCTGACGTTTCTTTGCCTTCGTAGAGAGCTTGAGGACTACCGACGTCATGGACGCGTGCGGGGAACCATCATTACCTGTTGCCGGAGTAATCTAGATGTGACACCGGTCTTGTTCCTTCGTAGCCTGAGGCGGCTAGCTAGAGGTAGGGTAATGATGTATCCCCTGTAGCGTAGTCGGTCCGAGGCCGAGGTCAAGCGAGGCGGTGACTTCTCCTGAGGCCGAGGCCGAGGTCGAGGTCAGGGTCGAGCGAGGCGGAGACCTTCTCCCAAGGCCGAGACTGAGGCCGAGGCCCGGGGTCGGGCGAGGCGGAGCTCCCTATTGCGCCCGAGGCTGAGCTCGGGAGAGGCCGTGACTCACTGTTATTAGTCTTACCCTGGTGGTTGGCATAGTGGTCAGAACGGGGTAAATAGTGTTGTTTTCCTGTCAGAACGATCTGGAAAGGGGCGAAGTGACTGCGATCATTTCAACCTTGCCAACTGAGGCGCGCGTGTCAGGATAAGGTGTTAGGTGATCCCTGCATTAAATGCACATGCGATACGGTCGGCGATAAGGCGATTTGGCCGAGGTTGCTATACGACAAAGTTTGCCTAAGCTTAGCCTCTGACGAGCCGGGGGTGCGCCCGCTGCCTGAGGGGGCCCTCGGGCGAGGCGTGAATCCGTCCGGGACCACTGTTCTTGCCCGAGGCTGGGCTCGGGCAAGACGAGATCGCGTCCCTTGGTAGATGAGGCTTTAACTTTGTGCTGTGCTTACCAGCCTTTACGGTCTATTTTGAAGATGTTTTTCAGCCATGTTTAGGAGTATTGGGGGTACCCCTAATTATGGTACCCGACAACGAGGTAACTGCACATATCAACATAAATAAGCGACTTTAACTGGTGGTGTTCGATCGACTGGATCTACATATCTGATAAAAACTTCCATAAAGGTTCACATATTGATCATCAAACTGACGCCTTCCGAGCACAATATGACATTCAGTGTCTCACAATTGTGATCAATATTAAGCATTCATTCCCCTTGACGATGACATACTTCACTATCCCTCGTGACTCAAACATATTCTTCAAGGTATGTGTCTCATTGTTCATCTAGACAATGAGGATGGATGAGGTTGGTGTGCTACACTTTTCATTCTATCATGCACCACAATGTATACATAGTTGTGTAAAGCAAATAACTTGTCCTTCGAGGACTTAGGGATAATATAGTGCAACAGTATATATTCTAAATAAGAATCATCGCTCTAGGCGTTCATTCATTGTAACTTCTATGATAGTGCAACAAAAGTCCATCAAAGATCGTAATCCATTATTGATTCTTCATCAATAAGATACAACATTATAGTCTATTATTCTGGTATGATGGGGATATTTTGCTAGTAACACCTAAACCATCTGAGTTTTTGCTATTAGGGCTAATGTCGCGCGCTGCCGAGGTGGCCTCTTGGCAGCGGCCCGTCTGGAGCACATGGCGCCCTGGTTATTCGCGTTCATCGGGCGTCGCTACTCTCAAGGAGTTGAGCACATCTTGCGTCACTTAGGGGCGAGCATGATCTCCACCACGCTTTGTCTTCCTCGTTTGCGGGTGAGTAGGGATGGCAATGGGTACCTGAAACCCGAATACCCGACATGTTTTACCAGATATGAAGGCGGGTATGGGATGATTTCTCTACCCGTGGTTATGTTAATGGGTAAAAACCTCTACCCGTTGGATAGATGGGTATGGGTTGGTACTACCCCTACCTGTCTACCCATGGGTAAAATATACCCGCATCAATACCACTATAACCATCTAATAGAGTCCATCTTAGCTAAAATAAAACCCTTCTCTAGCTATCATTTTTTTAGATACCAAGTTATGTAATCATATGATTTGTTATATGTGAACTTGAAGTTGTGTTTGTATGTTTATTTAATATTTTGAGTGATTGGTATATTGGAATTTAAGACTTTACTAGCGGGTATGGGTTACTCAACGGGTAAAAATACCCACGCGGGTACGGGTATGTGTAAGATTTTATACCCGCGAGCGTATATGGGTAACCTGACGGGTAGAATTTTTTTATGGGTATGGGTATGGAATGGTATTACCCGACGGGTATGTACCCGTTGCCATCACTATGGGTGAGGCTTCCCCATGGCGCGGTTCGTAGGGACACAATTGACAACTCCCTTTCTCAATATATAGACCAAGAGCAGCAGATCCAATCTACTCAGAAAGAACGTACCTCTCGATTGCGTAGATATGGAATCGAAGTATATCACGTAGGATAGTTCGGCTAGGCTGAAGGACCTACCGGCTTGATGGAGAGTTGATGCAGATATGATCCCGCAACAACATCGAGGCAGAGCGTGTTGATAACATGTTGAGAACTACATTACCACAGATCACTAGATGCGCTCCCTTCCCTCTCATTAGAAGTAGAGGCGCGAGGAGTCATAGAAGCATGTTTCCTTCCCAGCAACCCATGCACATAGAGAGGAACACACAAGACACATGATGTAGGCTTGAGCCTTTGGCCTCTTTCTCTTCTCTATCTTATAAGGGGGTACAAATTCCTTTATATAGAGACGTGAGACCCTCAGGAGTATAAGTGGTATTTGCACATACAACCTTTCGTTAGGGTTTCTTAACACACACATGAGTGGTGCTAGTGGATCATTCAGAGAAGGACTAGAAAACTACCGACAAGGAAAGAGAAATCAACAATGGAAGAGAACTACGATGATTACTGCTCCAGTGAAGGCAGGAGACCTGAGGCGAAGCAGAATGACGGAGGTCAGAGGGAACCGAGAGGATGCTTGGAGAGTGGCGAATCAGGAGGAGTGGCGGAAAATGCAAATCACAGCATGCTATTTATAGACCCATAATAAACTCTGATCATTACCTTTTAGTGGACTAAAATCGGTGCCTACAACAAAAGCAACACCAGACTTGGCTGATGCAGGTTAGAGTTGAAGTACACATTTACATGATCGTGAGTTGTCACACCCGATTTTGTAAGGCAAACCGAATGCAAACCATGTACGTGCTAGGATCAAAAATCCACGTACACAATGATTACATAATTGAACATCATCACACAGTGCTCAAATAATAACATAAAGAAGTATTACTTTATTACATCATGATGTCAGAGACATCCACATAGTCATTAACTTAAATAGTAATCAAAGTGCTAAAGCAAAACATAGTAATGACGAGGCCTTCACAAGCAGCTAACTGGGTTTTGCCACTAATCTAGTCTAGAACTCCTCGAAGTCCTGGAACTTCTGAAAGTACTCTGCATGGCCTTCATCTTCTCCTGGGTAGGGGTTGCAATGTGGACAACCTAGTGTTTTATGTTTAAGCAAGGGTGAGTACACATCAACGTACTCAACAAATGTCCCGTTTGGCTAAGGTAGACTAGCTTTATATGGGGTGAAGCTCAGAGCAGTTGCTTTTAGTCCGTCATGTATTTATTATTAGTAGAAGCCAAGTTTTAGCAATAACCCCACGTTATTATCCCAAAAGGTACTCCCTAAACGAGGAAATACAAGAAGATCTATAATTATAATCATCATCATTAAACCATCGTCATAAATGCATCCAAAATATCTCTAATCAAAGGAGCTCCTAAGATTGCTCATAATCATAAGCACGATGGATATACCAGTTTCTAACCCTCTGCAGAGGTCGTACACTTTACCCACGAGTTGTGATCCCTTTTTGCCTCGGGTTGTACAGACCCTCAAACACTCCCATGGTGAGTCGGAAAGTTTTCACTACATAGCTTTTATAAAGATTGCCTAGAGGTCATAGCCACCCGTTAGGTTTCTCCAGTTTGATAAACACAGTACCTCTCCATGAAGGAGGGGTGACAAACAAAAGCAAAACAAAAGAACCTCGGCACCCAGCCTCGGGCGAGCAAGTACTGTGCCCAAACCCCATTGACGACACTACGATGAAGCAAATTAGACCTCAAGTTCCTCTAATTAATCAGCTAAGGGCGTCCCATACCAACCTCATGGATGTACTGTTTTCTCGGGTGGTCATCCAACAAACAGATCCTTACGAGGAGGTACTCGGGAAACAGCTCGAGTCCCCTTTAGTGCCACAAGTTCATCATCATATCTAGAATAACATCATCATATCATAAATTATTCTCACCATGTTCATTGATTAAAGTAAAGCACTACCGTGATATTGATCATAATAGCTCAGCCCAAAAAGGTAATTCAAGGATAGGATAAACAGAAAACTAGTCAATCTTTAAGTTGATCATGGTATGTGGGATAATGAATTATAAAGTGAATATGTCATAATAGGTTAGAGGACACTTGCCTTCACCAAGGTGCTCCTTAGGGACTTCTCCTGCAACTCCCTAAAAAATATGGGCTGCTCGTTGTCTACGCAAAGCAATCATTCAGTCAACACACTTGGGGAAATAACAAAAGAACAATACACCAAACATATGCAACATAATAATCACAGGTTCAACAGAAAGGTGTAGACAATGTGGTGTTTCCTAAGTCTAGGGTAGATCACTACATAGGGTGGTTTGTTGTTGACTAACCAAGTCTATGTGATTATAATATTTGTTCAAATAAGGTTAGTGTAGTGATGGGGTTAATCATTAGATTATGCTAAGTTTTAAAATTAGAACATTTGTTAGAGTTGTCTACTCTTATTTTATTAAGGCTCTAATTATTCATTTTCAAACTAGGGGTTGTCTATATATTGAGACAATTAAACTGTGTATGAATATAATTCCAGCAGATAGACAAAACCATAAAGAACATTTTGCAATTTGAAACACTTAATTTGGAGTTCATATGACAAAGTTATGTTTTTTGGAAGTTTTGGGATTTAAAACTCTAATTTTAAACACATTTCTATGATTAACTAAAAGCTCGATGGCCTAACAGCAAGACCACAGGGGCTCTCGTGAAAAAATGGGGATGACGGGTTCATTCTTGGGAAACCAAGGGTTTCTTTAACAAAAGTGCCATGCGAAGGGGTATCGGGCCACACGGGCCATCAGATCTTTGATCCACGATTGCGATTAGAACCGTAGGGGGCAGACGAGCAGGCGCGAGGCGCATGCGGTCAACAGGTGGGGCCCGGGGGTCAGCGGCTCAGGCGCGGGTGCGGGAACTGGCCGGCCGGACCTAGTGGTCAGCGGCTCGGGCGGGCAGTGAGGTGTGCGGTGGGCGTGGGGCGGTCTGACGGGCGGGACCCACCTCTCAGTGACCCAAGAGAGGGGAAAGGGATATGGCGCCGGGAGACTGACAGTGGGCCCTGGATGTCAGGGTCATCGTCTACCTCCCGCCCGTGCATGGCGTAGGCACCATGGCCGGGGCGCCGACGACCGATCGGAGGACCACATCAGGACAACACAACGCCGTCATCGACCCTCACCGGCGACTGCACAACGGAGAATATTGAACAAGGGAGAGAGAAAAGGAGAATCAGCCAGTGGGCTTACCTTGCGTGGAGCTCGACCGGGGCGGGGCTTCGGGCGACGGTGGCAGACCACGGTCGGGAACGGCGGGGTGAAAGGGAAATAGGGTAAATAATTTTGGTGGTTCAGTGCCCAACACAAATATTGGACTAACTAGTTTGCTCTAGATTATATATTCTATAGGTGCATAAAGGTTCAACAGAAACCAATAAAAGAACAAAGTTAGGGTTCAAAAAAAGGAGCAAAAGAAACCGAAGAGAACCCTGGTCTGGCGCACCAGACTGTCTGGTGTGCCACCGGACAGTGTCCAGTGCGCCAAGGACCGTACAGATGTGAACTTGCCACCTTCGGGTTTCAGAAGCGCTGCTCCGCTATAATTCATCGGACTGTCTGGTGTGCCACCGGACTGTCCGGTGCACCAGCGAAGCAACGGCTCCAGCACAACGGTCGACTGCAACGTACACCTGCAAAAGTGCTACAGTGCGTGGACAGTTCGCGCAGAAGTCAGAGCAGCCACCAGAGGCACACCAGACAGTGCACAGTACCTGTCCGGTGCCACAAAAGCTCCAACGATCGAAACCGCCAGAACCCTAACGGTTGGGTGACGTGGCTGGCGCACCGAAGAGCGTTCGATGGCGCACCAGATAGTGTCCGGTGCGCCCATCGACAGCAGCCTTCCCCAACGGTTGAATTGGTAGTTGAGGGCTATAAATACCCCCAACCACCTCCACTCCAACCATCCAAGCATTCAACACTCCTCATTCAATACAAGAGCAAAGTGCAAAACTCCAAGACACAAATCAAAGCCTCCGATTCAATCAAAGTCTCCAATTCAATTCTAGTGTTTTAAGACTTGTGAGAGGATCGTTCTTGTGTTTCTTTGTTGCTTGGTTGGCTTTCTTCTTTCTCTAATTCTAATTCTCAAAGCCTTGTAAGCGAAGCAAGAGACACCAAGTGTGTGGTGGTCCTTGCGGGGTCTAAGTGACCCGGGAAAATCAAGGAAGAAAGCTCACTCGGTCTAGGTGACCGTTTGAGAGAGGGAAAGGGTTGAAAGAGACTCGGTCTTTGTGACCACCTCAACGGGGACTAGGTTCTTTAAAACCAAACCTCAGTAAAACAAATCACCGTGTCATCCGCTTTATTTGCTCTTGATCTGTTTTCCCCTCTTACCCAGACTCGAACTTAATTCTAACGCTAACATCGTCTTGTAGTTTGTTGTTTTAAGTTATAAATTTCAGATTACGCCTATTCACCCCCCTCTAGGAGACTTTCAATTGGTATCGGAGCTGGGTACTTCATTAAAGTCTAACCACTCAAAGTGATATTAGGAGATCACGCCAAGAGGGAGATCATGACCAGCGACAAGTCCACAAGCCATGGGAAGGCTCCATCGAGGGAGTCCGGCAACAAGCTAAAGGAGGGATCACCTCCTCACAAGTCGCATCAAAGTGACGACGAGAAAAAGAAGATGAAGATGGTGGTCAACTACGAGACCGACTCTTCGTCACCATCCATCTCTGGCTCCGACGCGTCGTCCGTCACTTCTAAGCGCCATGAGCGCAAGAAGTATAGTAAGATGCCACTTCGATATCCCCGTATTTCTAAGCGCGCTCCTTTACTTTCTGTTCCATTAGGCAAACCTCCATTTTTTGATGGCGAGGATTATTGTATGTGGAGTGATAAAATGAGGCATCACCTAACCTCACTCCACGTAAGCATTTGGGACATTGTTGAGTTTGGAGCGCAGGTACCATCGGTAGGGGACGAAGGCTACGACTCAGACGAGGTTGCCTAAATCCGGCACTTCAACTCCCAAGCCACTACTATACTCCTCACCTCTCTATGGCGAGAGGAGTATAACAAAGTGCAAGGGTTGAAGAGCGCCAAGGAGATTTAGGACATGCTTAAGACCACGCACGAGGGATATGAGGTGACCAAGATCGCCAAACAGGAGACGATCGAGGGGGAGCTCGGTCGTTTCGTCCACAACCAAGGAGAGGAGCCACAAGCTATGTACAACCGGCTCAAGACCTTGGTGAATCAAGTGCGCAACCTTGGGAGCACCAAATGGGATGACCATGAAATGGTCAAGGTTATTCTAAGATCACTCGTTTTTTGCAATCCTACGCAAGTTTAATTAATATGTGGTGATCCCAGATATAAGCTAATGTCTCCCGAGGAGGTTATAGGGAAGTATGTGAGCTTTAAATTGATGATCAAAGGCTCCAAACAAATCATCAACTTGGAGCAAGGCGGCACCTCCACACCCGAAGTGCAACCCGTCGCATTCAAAGCGCCAGAGGAAAAGAAAGAAGAGTCTACACCAAGTAGGCTCCCCATCGATGCCTCCAAGCTTGACAACGAGGAAATGGCGCTCATCATCAAGAGCTTTCGCTAAATCCTCAAGCAAAGAAAGGGGAAAGATTACAAGCCCCGTTCCAAAAGGGTGTGCTACAAATGTGGTAAGCCCGGTCATTTTATCGCTAAATGTACTATGTCTAGTGGTAGTGACAGGGGTGACGACAAGAAGGGAAAGAGGAAGGAGAAGAAGAGATACTACAAGAAGAAGGGCGGCGATGCCCACGTGTGTCGGGAATGGAACTCCGATAAGAGCTCCACCGACTCCTCCTCCGACGAGGACACCACCAACATCACCGTCAACAAGGGTCCCTCTTCCCCAACGTCGGCCACAAGTGCTTTATGGCAAAAGACGGCAAAAATAAGAAGGTAAAATCTAGAGCCTCCACTAAATATACAACATCTAGTGATGAGGGTAGCTCTAGTGATGATGAGGATGATTTGCTCACTCTTTTTGCCAACCTTAACATGCAACAAAAAGAAAAATTGAATGAATTGATAGGAGCCATTCATGAGATGGATGAACTCTTGGACAGCCAAGAGGAATTCCTTATTAAAGAAAACAAAAGGCATGTTAAAGTAAAAAATGCTTATGCTCAGGAAGTAGAGAAAAATGAAAATTTGACTAAGGAGCTTAGCATTTGCCATGACACTATTTCCAACCTTAGAACTTAGAATGCTAGTTTAATTGCTAAGGTTGAAAAATCAAATGTTTGCCATGATTCAATTACCAATCTTAGAAATGAAAATGCTAGATTAATTGCTAAGATTGATAAATTAAATGAATCAATTTCTAGCCTTAAGACTAAAAATGCTAGTTTAATTTCTAAGGCTAAAGATTTGAATTTTTGCAATGATTTGATTTCCAGTCTTCGAAATGAGAAGGCTATTTTACATGCTAAGATAGATGAATTAAATGCTTGCAAACCATCTACATCTACTGTTGTCCATGTTTCTATTTGCACTAGATGTAGAGATATTAATGTTGATGCTATTCATGATCACCTTGCTTTAATTAAACAACAAAATGATCACATAGCTCAACTAACTGCTAAAATCAATGAGCATGAAATTGAAAATGAAAAATTTAAATTTGCTAGAAGCATGCTCTATAGTGGGAGACGCCCTGGCATTAAGGATGGCATTGGTTTCCAATAGGGAAGCAATGTCAAAATTAATGCCCCTAAGAAATTGTCTAACTTTGTTAAGGGCAAGGCTCTCATGGTTCAGGATAACGAGGGTTACATTTTATATCCTGCTGGTTATCCTGAGCACAATATTAGGAGAATTCATGCTAGGAAACCTCATAATGTTACTCTCCATGCTTTCATGTTTAAAAATGAGGCTTCTAGTTCTAGGCAATCAACCCATGTCAAATTGCCTAAAAAGAAATCTCCTACTGCATCAAATGAGCCAATTGTTTCATTCAAGACTTTTGATGCATCTTATGTTTTAACTAACAAATCAGGCAAAATAGTTGCCAATATGTTGGGGGCAAACACAAGGGCTCCAAGACTTGTGTTTGGATACCCAAGGTGCTTGTTTCTAACGTCGAAGGACCCAAGACTGTTTGAGTACCTAAGAACAAGGCCTAAATTGTTTTGTAGGTTTATGCATCCGAGGGCTCAAGTTGGATCATTGATAGTAGATGCACAAACCATATGACTGGGGAGAAAAGGATGTTCTCCTCCTATGAGAAAAACGAAGATCCCCAACGAGCTATCACATTCGGGGATGGAAATCAAGGTTTGGTCAAAGGACTTGGTAAAATTGCTATATCACCTGACCATTCTATTTCCAATGTTTTTCTTGTAGATTCTTTAGATTACAACTTGCTTTCTGTTTCTCAATTATGCAATATGGGCTACAACTGTCTATTCACAGATGTAGGTGTTACTGTCTTTAGAAGGAGTGATGATTCAGTAGCATTTAAGGGAGTGTTAAAGGGTCAGCTATACTTAGTTGATTTTAATAGAGCTAAACTTGACACTTGCCTAATTGCTAAGACTAATATGGGTTGGCTCTAGCGTCGCCGACTAGCCCATGTTGGGATGAAGAATCTTCACAAACTTCTAAAGGGAGAGCACATTTTGGGACTAAAAAATGTTCATTTTGAGAAAGACAGGGTTTGTAGCGCATGCCAAGCAGGAAAGCAAGTTGGCGCCCATCATCCACACAAAAACATCATGACAACGGACATGCTACTGGAGCTACTCCACATGGATTTATTCGGCCCGATCGCTTACATAAGCATCGGCGAGAGTAAGTACTGTTTTGTAATTGTGGATGATTATTCTCGCCTCAGTTGGGTGTTCTTTTTGCAGGAAAAATTACAAAGCCAATATACCTTAAAGGGATTCTTGAGACGGGCTCAAAATGAGTTCGGATTGAGAATCAAAAAGATTAGAAGCGATAATGGGACAGAGTTCAAGAATTCACAAATTGAAGGCTTCCTTGAGGAGGAGGGCATCAAGCACGAGTTCTCTTCTCCCTACACACCTCAATAAAATGGTGTAGTAGAGAGGAAGAATAGAACTCTACTGGATATGGCAAGGACCATGCTTGATGAGTACAAGACTCCGGACCGGTTTTGGGCTGAGGCGATTAACACCGCCTGCTACTCCATCAACCGGCTCTACCTTCACCGAATCCTCAAGAAGACATCATATGAACTCCTTACCGGTAAAAAGCCCAATGTTTCATATTTTAGAGTCTTTGGTAGCAAATGTTTTATACTTGTTAAAAGAGGTAGAAAATCTAAATTTGCTCCTAAGGCTGTAGAAGGCTTTTTACTAGGATATGATTCAAACACAAGGGCATATAGAGTCTTTAACAAGTCCACTGGACTAGTTGAAGTTTCTTGTGACATTGTGTTTGATGAGACTAATGGCTCCCAAGTGGAGCAAGTTGATCTTGAAGAACTAGATGATGAAGTGGCTCCATTCGTCGTGCTAAGGAACATGTCCATTGGGGATGTGTGTCCTAAGGAATCCGAAGAGCCTACACAAGCACAAGATCAACTGTCATCTTCCGTTCAAGCATCTCCACCAACTCAAGATGAGAAACAAGCTCAAGGTGATGAAGAAGAAGATCAAGAAGATGAGCCACCTCAAGAAGAGGTCAATAATTAAGGGGGAGACGAAGACAATCAAGACAAGGAAGATGAACAAGAATTACAGGGTCAAAGACCGCCACACCCAAGAGTCCACCAAGCGATTCAAAGAGATCACCCCATGAACTCCATCCTCGACGATATTCATAAGGGGGTAACTACTTGATCTCGAGTCGCTCATTTTTGTGAACATTACTCTTTTGTTTCCTCTATTGAGCCATACAAGGTAGAGGATGCATTAAGAGACTCAGATTGGGTGATGGCAATGCAAGAGGAGCTCAACAACTTCACGAGGAATGAGGTATGGCATTTGGTTCCACGTCCTAATCAAAATGTTGTAGGTACCAAATGGGTATGCCGCAACAAGCAAGACGAGCATGGTGTGGTCATAAGGAACAAAGCCCGACTTATGGCCAAGGGTTATTCACAAGTCGAAGGTTTGGATTTTGATGAAACTTATGCACCCGTAGCTAGGCTTGAGTCAATTCGCATATTACTTACCTATGCTACTTACCATGGCTTCAAGCTTAATCAAATGGACGTGAAGAGTGCCTCACTCAATGGACCAATCAAGGAAGATGTCTATGTTGAGCAACCTCCTAGCTTTGAAGATAGTGAGTACCCTAACCATGTTTATAAACTCTCAAATGCGCTTTATGGGCTCAAGCAAGCCCCAAGAGCATGGTATGAATGCCTGCGAGATTTCCTTATCACTAATGGCTTCAAAGTTAGAAAAGCCGATCCTACTCTCTTTACTAAAGCTGTTGCAAATGATTTGTTTGTATGCCAATGTTGGGGACTTGTTCTCAAATACTATGAATTAAGAACAAGGCAACATAAAATGTTAAATGTTCATGCCTTTCGTCCTTCGAAGCTTTATTTCCCTAAGGATATAACGATCTTCGGACGAAGGTCGTGAAGGACATACCTTCATCATCACAGCTTATATTAACGAAAGACAGAGCATATGAAACATGAGAAATAACATGAATAATCATATGACATTGTCAATTTATGTTTATTATATAATCATGAATGAATAAGAACAAAATTGAATAACATTTATACCTTCGGCTTGATGAAAGGCAAAGGTACAAGAGTGACGCACGAGCGAATACAAGTCAGCGTGAACAGTACAGGGGAACTGTTCATCTATTTATAGGCATAGGACGCAGCTTGCGAAAAATTACATTCATGCCCTTTACATTCACTGTTAACTAATAGTCAACTCTATGAGGGCTAAATAGCCTTTTTCCCTTTAAGCCGGTTCCTTTCTCTGTCATTTAGCCGAAGCTCCCCTTTGCATAGCTTCGGAACAACTCCAGCCTTCGTCGCGATCATGCTTTTAGCTCAAGTCTGAAGGTACCTGTTTATAAACCATACTTGGAAGACATTGTTAAATTACATTTTGAGGACCTTCGGAGGACGAAGGCCCCCAACAGTAGCCCCTCGCAGTATTAATTTGTTTAAGGTAACAAATTCAGAATGCGACATGGACGAAGGCCCTAAGCCAAAGGTCCGAAAAAACACCTTCCCTTTGCTAGAATAGCAACAGTCAGTGACAGGCGGGGCCCATTGGTTTGGAGCGCGCCGAGCGTATAAATAAGAGCTCGCACCGACCTCATTTGGTACACTGCCTATGCCATTTGCTTTATTTTCTTAATTTCTTAGTTGTTGCTCACCAACACTTGCTAGTTTTTCAAAGCTTTTTGAGCTTCGGCTTGAAAGACACATTTTCGTCATCTCTGAAGGAAGGAATGTCTCAGGACAAGAAGATTGCCGCTGAGATGAAGCTTGCTAAAGAGGAGAAGCTTTTTGAGGAGAAGAAGGCTGCGAATCCATACATTGCTGGATTTGTCGAGTCAATGGCAAAAAAAATACAGAAAAGATTACAAAGGAGATATTGGAAGGCCTGTCTGAGGATACTGGTGACAGTGACAGTTATGATGTAGAAAGTGGTGGCGAAGATTCTGAGGATCGACCCTGGAGACCAAGCCATACCATTTTCGGAAAATCTTCCATTAAGCAAAGTCACCTTGAAAACATGAGAGGAAGATACTTTCGAGATATGTCTATCGTGAGGGCTGGCGGAGACAACAACGTCCCAGTCCCTGAGGAAAACGAAGTTGTGATTTTTCGAAGCTTCTTCAAAGCTAGGCTTCGGTTTTTGCTGAGTAAGTTTGTAGTTGAAGTATTGAAAATCTACCAAGTTTTTCTCCACCAGCTGACCCTCGAAGCTATATTGAGGATGGGAATCTTCGTCTGGGCAACAAGAAGCCAAGGGATAGAACCAAGTGCTAAGTGCTTCTGCAGCATGCACAAACTTCTGTATGAGACAAAGGCCACAGGGAAAGAACAGTATCATAACAACTTCGGTTGTTATGGATTTGTCGCCCGCCCCAACGCAAGCTACCCGGTACCGACATACCGGAAAAGGTGGCCCGGGGCCTGGATGGAGGAATGGTTTTATGTGAAAAATGACTTGAATGAAAGAGAAGATATCAAGGAAGTTATTATGCGACCCATCTGGTCTCGCTTCGGCCTCCGAAGGCCGAAGGTTGAAATTGACGAAGGCATCGAAGCATGTCAAAAGGCATTTGGTATTGTCTTCTTCTTTATTGGTATGAGAGATTTGGTACAAGAGCACATAGCATACAGAGTATGGCCGCTTATAGAGAGCTGGGAAATGCCGAAGGAAACCATCACCAAATCTAGTGAAGGTGATCTATTCCGGTTGAAGTACACATTCAGATACAGGGATAAATTCGATGAACCTAACGATGACTGGCTAAAATGCATTGAAGTTACTAGTGATGAGCTGCTTGGGTCGTATTCCAAGGCGGAAGATAATGCATTATCCATAGCCTTCAGAGGCTGGGGAAAGAAGAGATTGAACAGAGTTTTTGACGCTATTGGCTTTGTTTACCCGGACTACCGTTATCCACTGTGAGGCCAGGGAAAGAAGAGGAAACCTGCTGCTTCGGACACTCTAGATGAGCCCGCACCGAAGGGCAAAAAATTGAAGGTCCTTACCCATCAGCCACGCTATATTGAGCTAGCCGTGGTGCCAGAGTTTGGCGGGGAGGCTTCTTCAGCTGCTGAACCAGAAAAAGCTGCTCCCCCTGTGCAAAGGACTTAAGAACCAACTGCAATGCCGAAGCTACCCTCAGCTAAGCTAGCTGAGGCGAAGACTGATAAGGGTAAAGCTAAAGATACAAATATTGGAGAATCAAAAGTGTTAAAAACTTTGAGCCCTTTATCAGAAGTAACAGTGCTGAGGGCACAAAAAAGTTCTGCCACAACTCCCAAGAGGAGAAGGATGGCAAATGTACTAGATGTGTTAGAATCAGTAAAGACTTTGAGCTCTACTCCTTCAAGGAAAGTTACCGAGGATTCAAAAGTGCCAACCGAAGCTGGAACAAAGCCGGCCGAAATTGAAGTTGTAGTAATCCAAGCTGATACCGAAGCTGGGCCTTCAGAGCCCGCTGAGAAAAGGCCTTCAAAAATTGAAGAAAGGGCAACAGAAGAGAGGGCCACAGAGCGAGCTTCGCCTGAAAAGGTTACGACTCCTGCTCCCGAAGCTTTAGAAGAGACCATTGATTACATCGTCCGCCATGCTTCAGGAAAGGGACTTTCTAAGGAAGAGAAACGAGAGGCTCAACATTATGCCCAAAAACTGAAATACCCAAAGGGGGCATTAGTGTTCAATGGTAGCGGGGAGGAAGATTTTTTGTACTGCCTCCCGGATAATAAAGAAATATCCGTCTGTCGGGAGATGAGTAGAAGCTTCGGATTTCCGAAGCTATAAGAAGGCCTTTCGGTGTTATCAAAGGATGAATTGACTGACAATTTAGCATATAATAGCATAAAGGTATGAAAGCTAGTTTTGTATTTGAAAACGAATTGCTTCATTTGCTTATACCTGATCTTGCCCTCGTCTTGCAGGGCCTAATCCTTAGCAATGCCCTTAGAGCACAGAAAGACATTGAATATGAAGGGTACACAATGGCTCTGAACAACCTTCGTTCAGAGGTGATTGAACTAAGGAACGAAGGCCTTGAAAAAGACAAAATATTAATTTCATTGATAAACAAAATAAAAGAAGATGAAGCTAATTCCAAGGCTCAAGCTGAGGTCCAAGGGAATGAGGTCGAAGAGCTTCAGAAACAACTAGCAGAAGCTAAGGAAAATGCTGAAAGTCACCTAGAGGGGGGGGTGAATAGGTGGAATCTGAAAATTATAAACTTAAGCACAACTACAAGCTGGGGTTAGCGTTAGAAAAATAAACGAGTCTGGAAGAGAGGCCGAAAACAAATCACAAGCAAATAAGAATGGATGGCATGGTGATTTGTTTTACCGAGGTTCGGTTCTTGCAAACCTACTCCCCGTTGAGGTGGTCACAAAGACCGGGTCTCTTTCAACCCTTTCCCTCTCTCAAACGGTCACTTAGACCGAGTGAGCTTCTCTTCTCAATCAAATGGGACACTAAGTCCACTACAAGGACCACCACACAATTGGTGTCTCTTTTCTTGATTACAAGTGTTGTGGAAACAAGAATGAGAAAGAAGAAAAGAAATCCAAGCGCAAGAGCTCAAAAGAACACAAAAGTCTCTCTCTCTAGTCACTAATTTGTTTGGAGTGATTCTGGACTTGGGAGAGGATTTGATCTCTTTGTTTGTGTCTTGTATTGAATGCTATAGCTCTTGTATGAGGTTTGAAGGCTGAAAACTTGGATGCCATGAATGTGGGGTGGTTGGGGGTATTTATAGCCCCAACCACCAAAATGGCCGTTGGGGATGGCTTCTGTCGACGGGCGCACCGGACAGTCCGGTGCGCCAGCCATGTCACCCAACCGTTAGGGTTCGACCGTTGGAGCTCTGACTTGTGGGGCCACCGGACAGTCCGGTGGTGCATCGGACAGGTACTGTAGACTGTCCGGTGCGCCTTCTGGCGCCTGCTCTGACTTCTGCGCGCGCAGGCGTGCATTGTAGCGCATTTAATGCCTTCTACAGACGACCGTTGGCGTGAAGTAGCCGTTGCTCCGCTGGCACACCGGACAGTCCGGTGTTACACCGGACAGTTCGGTGAATTATAATAGAGCGGCCTCCCAAATTTCCGAAGCTGGCAAGTTCAGAGTCGTTCCTCCCTGGTGCACCGGACACTGTCCGGCGGTGCACCGGACAGTCCGGTGTGCCAGACCAGGGCTGCCTTCGGTATACTTTGCTCCTTTGTTTTGAACCCTTTCATTTATCTTTGTATTGGTTTGTTGTGAACCTTTGGCACCTGTAGAACATATTTTCTAGAGCAAACTAGTTGGTCCAATAATTTGTGTTGGGCAATTCAACCACCAAAATTCATATTGGAAAAGGTTTGACCCTATTTCCCTTTCAATCTCCCCCTTTTTGGTGATTGATGCCAACACAAATCAAAGCAAATATGAAAGTGCAGAATTGAACTAGTTTGCATAAAGTAAGTGCAAAGGTTGCTTGGAATTGAAACCAATAAACTTATTTCAATAGATGTGCATGGATGGTTTTCTTCTTATTTAAAATTTTGGACCTCATTTGCACCACGGGTTTTGTTTTTGCAAGTCGTTTGTTAAATTCTTTTCAAAATATTTTGCAAATAGTCAAAGGTTCATGAATAAGATTGAAAGAAGCATTTTCAAGATTTGAAATTTTTTCCCCCAGTCTCAAATGCTTTTCCTTTGACTAAAACAAAACTCCCCCTAAATAAAGTTCTCCTCTTAGTGTTCAAGAGGGTTTTGCAAGTTTTGAAGATACTACTTTCTCCCCTTTTTTGAACATAATAGGATATCAAATTGAAAAACTTCATTTGTAAAATTCGGTGGTGGTGCAGTCCTTTTGCTTTGGGCTCATACTTTCTCCCCCTTTGGCATCAATCGCCAAAACGGATACTTGTGAGTGAAATATAAGCCCTTTTTCAAACTTTCTCCCCCTTTGGCGAACACAAAAATATGAGTGAAGATTATACCAAAGTGGAGAACGATGCGGAGTACCGGCAAATATAATTGGAGTTGAGTGGAAGCGCCTTCTTTGTCGAATACTTCAATTCCCTTTCAATATCTATGACTAAGCATAATATTATACTTGAAAACACATTAGTCATAGTCATAAAAGAGATATGATCAAAGGTATATAAATGAGCTATGAGTGCAAAGAATCAATCAAAATTCCTAGAATCAAGAATATTTAGCTCATTCCTAAGTTTGGTAAAGGATTGCTCATCTAAAGGCTTGGTAAAGATATCGGCCAATTGATCCTTGGTGTTTATATAGGCTATCTCGATATCCCCTTTTTGTTGGTGATCTCTCAGAAAGTGATACCGAATGGCTATGTGCTTAGTGCGACTGTGTTCAACGGGATTATCCACTATGCGGATAGCACTCTCATTGTCACATAGGAGAGGGACTTTGCTAAACTTGTAGCCATAGTCCCTAAGGGTTTGCCTCATCCAAAGCAATTGCGCGCAACAATGGCCTGCGGCAATGTACTCGGCTTCGGCGGTAGAAAGAGCTACTAAGTTTTGTTTCTTTGAAGCCCAAGACACCAGGGATCTCCCCAGAAACTGACAAGTCCCTGATGTGCTCTTCCTATCAATCTTACACCCTGCCCAATCAGCATCGGAATATCCTAATAAATCAAATGAGGATCCCTTGGGGTACCAAAGACCAAACTTAGGTGTTTGAACTTCCTTAGGGTTGGCTTGGAACCTTGCACACATGCATACAGAAAGCATAATGTCCGGTCGAGATGCACATAAATAGAGTAGGATCCTATCATCGACCGGTATACCTTTTGATCTATGGATTTACCTCCGGTGTCGAGGTCGAGATGCCCATTGGTTCCCATGGGTGTCTTGATGGGCTTGGCATCCTTCATTCCAAACTTGGTAAGAATATCTTGAATGTACTTCGTTTGGCTGATGAAGGTGCCCTCTTGGAGTTGTTTGACTTGAAATCCTAGAAAATACTTCAACTCCCCCATCATAGACATCTCGAATTTTTGAATGATGATCCTACAAAACTCTTCACAAATAGATTTGTTAGTAGACCCAAATATGATATCATCAACATAAATTTGGCATACAAACAAATCATTCTCAATGGTTTTAGTGAATAAAGTAGGATCGGCCTTTCCGACTTTGAAGCCATTAGCGATAAGGAAATCTCTTAGGCATTCATACCATGCTCTTGGGGCTTGCTTGAGCCCATAAAGCGCCTTAGAAAGTTTATACACATGGTTAGGATACTCACTATCTTCAAAGCCGGGAGGTTGATCAACATAGACCTCTTCCTTGATAGGTCCGTTGAGGAAGGCACTCTTCACGTCCATTTGGTAAAGCTTAAATCCATGGTGAGTAGCATAGGCAAGTAATATTCGAATTGACTCAAGCCTAGCTACGGGTGCATAGGTTTCTCCAAAATCCAAAACTTCGACTTGTGAATAACCTTTGGCCACAAGTTGTGCCTTGTTCCTTGTCACCACACCATGCTCTTGTTTGTTGCGGAAGACCCACTTGGTTCCTACAACATTTTGGTTAGGACATGGAACTAAATGCCATACCTCATTCCTTGTGAAATTGTTGAGCTCTTCTTGCATCGCCAACACCCAATCCGAATCTTGAAGTGCTTCCTCTACCCTGTGTGGCTCAATAGAGGAAACAAAAGAGTAGTGTTCACAAAAATGAGCAACACGAGATCGAGTGGTTACCCCCTTATGAATATCTGCTAGGATGGTGTTCATGGGGTGATCTCGTTGAATTGCTTGGTGGACTCTTGGGTGTGGTGGCCTTCAATTTTGTTCATCCTCCTTGTCTTGATCATTTGCATCTCCCCCTTGATCATTGTCGTCGTCTTGAGGTGGCTCATCTTCTTGATCTTCTCCTTCATCATCTTGAGCCTCATCCTCATCTTGAGTTGGTGAAGATGCTTGCATGGAGGAAGATGGTTGATCTTGTGCTTGTGGAGGCTCTTCAAATTCCTTAGGACACACATCCCCAATGGACATGTTAGCGCGACGCACGGAGCCTCTTCATCATCTAGCTCATCAAGATCAACTTGCTCCACTTGGGAGTTGTTAGTCTCATCAAACACAATGTCACAAGAAACTTCAACTAGTCCAGTGGACTTGTTAAAGACTCTATATGCCCTTGTGTTTGAATCATATCCTTCTACAGCCTTAGGAGCAAATTTAGATTTTCTACCTCTATTAACAAGAATAAAGCATTTGCTACCAAAGACTCTAAAATATGAAACATTGGGCTTTTTACTGGTGAGGAGTTCGTATGATGTCTTCTTGAGGATTCATTGTAGATATAGTCGGTTGATGGCGTAGCAAGCGGTGTTGACCGCCTCGGCCCAAAACCGATCCGAAGTCTTGTATTCATCAAGCATGGTCCTTGCCATGTCCAATAGAGTTCTATTCTTCCTCTCCACTACACCATTTTGTTGTGGCATGTAGGGAGAAGAGAACTCATGTTCGATGCCCTCCTCCTCAAGAAAGCCTTCTATTTGTGAGTTTTTGAACTCCGTTCCGTTGTCGCTTCTTATTTTCTTGATCCTCAAGCCGAACTTATTTTGAGCCCATCTCAAGAATCCTTTCAAGGTCTCTTGGGTTTGAGATTTATCTTGTAAAAAGAATACACAAGTGAAGCGAGAATAATCATCCACAATAACTAGACAGTACTTACTCCCGCCGATGCTTATGTAAGCTATCGGGCCGAATAGGTCCATGTGGAGGAGCTCGAGTGGCCTGTCAGTTGTCATGATGTTCTTGTGTGGATGATGAACACCAACTTGCTTCCCTGCTTGGCATGCGCTACAAATCCTGTCTTTCTCAAAATGAACATTTGTTAGTCCCAAAATGTGCTCTCCCTTTAGAAGCTTGTGAAGATTCTTCATCCCAACATGGGCTAGTCGGCGGTGCCAGAGCCAACCCATGTTAGTCTTAGCAATTAAGCAAGTATCGAGTTCAGCTCTATTGAAATCAACTAAGTATAGCTGACCCTCTAATACTCCCCTAAAAGCTACTGAATCATCACTTCTTCTAAAGACAGTAACACCTGTATCCGTAAAAAGACAGTTGTAACCCATTTTGCATAATTGAGAGACAGAGAGCAAGTTGTAATCTAAAGAATCTACAAGAAAAATATTGGAAATAGAATGGTCAGGTGATATAGCAATTTTACCCAATCCTTTGACCAAACCTTGATTTCCATCCCCGAATGTGACAGCTCGTTGGGGATCTTGGTTTTTCTCGTAGGAGGAGAACATCTTTTTCTCCCCAGTCATATGGTTTGTGCACCCGCTATCGATGATCCAACTTGAGCCCTCGGATGCATAAACCTACAAAACAGATTTAGTTCTTGATTTTAGGTACCCAAACAGTTTTGGATCCTTTGACATTAGATACAAGAACTTTGGGTACCCAAACACAAGTCTTTGATCCATTGTGTTTGCCCCCAACATACTTGGCAACTATCTTGCCTGATTTGTTAGTTAGCACATAAGAAGCATCAAAAGTTTTGAATAAAACATTATGATCATTTGATGCAGTAGGAGTTTTCTTCTTAGGCAATTTGGCATGGGTTGATTGCCTAGAACTAGATGCCTCACTCTTATACATAAAAGCATGATTAGGACCAGAGTGAGACTTCCTAGAGTGAATTCTTCTAATTTTGTGTTCGGAATAACCGGCAAGGTATAAAATGTTACCCTCGTTATCCTGAACCATGGGAGCCTTGCCCTTAACAAAATTAGACAATCTTTTAGGCGAGACATTAAGCTTGACATTGTCTCCCTATTGGAAGCCAATGCCATCCTTAATGCTAGGGCGTCTCCCACTATAAAGCATGCTTCTAGCAAATTTAAAATTTTCATTTTCCAAGTCATGCTCATTGATTTTAGCAGTTAATGTAGCTATGTGATCATTTTGTTGTTTAATTATAGCGAGGTGATCATGAATAGCATCTACATTAACATCTCTACATCTAGTGCAAATAGAAACATGTTCAACGGTAGATGTAGAGGGTTTGCAATCATTTAATTCAACAATCTTAGCATGTAAAATATCATTCTCATCTCTAAGATTGGAAATAGAAATATTGCAAACATCTAGTTCCTTAGCCTTAGCAATCAATTTTTCATTCTCATTTCTAAGGCTAGTAAGACAGGTATTCAACTTATCAATCTTAGCGATCAAATTGGCATTATAATTTCTAAGATTAACAAGAGAATCATCACAAACATTTAAATTCTCAACCTTAGCAATTAATTTAGCATTCTCATTTCTAAGGTTGGAAACAATGTCATGGCAAGTGCTTAGCTCACTAGTTAATTTTTCATTCTTCTCTACCTCCTGAGCATAAGCATTTTTAGTCTTAACATGCTTTTTGTTTTCTTTGATAAGAAAGTCCTCTTGGCTATCTAAGAGTTCATCCTTCTCATGAATGGCACTAATCAATTCATTTAATTTCTCTTTTTGTTGCATGTTAAGATTGGCAAAAAGAGTAAGCAAGTTATCTTCCTCATCACTAGAATTATCCTCATCACTAGAGGTTGCATATTTAGTAGAGGATCTTGATTTTACCTTCTTCTTCTTGCCGTCCTTTGCCATAAGACACTTGTGGCCGACGTTGGGGAAGAGGAGCCCTTTGTTGACGGCGATGTTGGCGGCATCCTCGTCGGAGGAGGAGTCGGTGGAGCTCTCGTCGGAGTCCCACTCCCGGCAAACATGGGCATCGCCGCCCTTCTTCTTGTAGTACCTCTTCTTTTCTCTCCTCTTTCCCTTCTTGTCGTCGCCCCTGTCACTATCACTAGATAATGGACATTTTGCAATAAAATGACCGGGCTTACCACACTTGTAGCACACTTTCTTGGAGCGGGGCTTGTAATCTTTCCCTCTCCTTTGCTTGAGGATTTGGCGGAAGCTCTTGATGATGAGCGCCATTTCCTCATTGTCGAGCTTAGAGGCGTCGATGGGGATTCTACTTGGAGTAGAATCTTCTTTCTTCTCCTCCGTTGCTTTGAATGCAACGGGTTGTACTTCGGGTACGGAGGAGGAGGCGCCTTGCTCGATGATCTTCTTGGAGCCTTTGATCATTAATTCAAAGCTCACAAATTTACCTATCACTTCCTCGGGAGACATTAGTTTATATCTTGGATCACCACGAATCAATTGAACTTGAGTAGAGTTAAGAAATACGAGTGATCTAAGAATAACCTTGACCATCTCATGGTCATCCCATTTGGTGCTCCCGAGGTTGCGCACTTGATTTACCAAGGTTTTTAGCCAGTTGTACATGGCTTGGGGGTCTTCTCCTTGGTTGAGCATGAAGCGACCGAGCTCCCCCTCAATTGTCTCCCTCTTGGTGATCTTGGTCACTCATCTCCTTCGTGTGCCGTTTTGAGCACGTCTCAAATCTCCTTGGCGCTCTTCAATCCTTGCACCTTGTTATACTCCTCTCGACTTAGAGAGGCGAAGAGTATCGTGGTGGCTTGTGAGTTAAAGTGCCGGATTTGGGCAACTTCGTCCGAATCATAGTCCTCATCCCCTACGGATGGTACCTGTTGGGGACTTGTTCTCAAATGCTTCGGATTAAGAACAAGGCAACATAAAAAGTGTTAAATGATAAAGTCCTTCGTCCCCTTAAACATTATTTCCCTTCGGGATATAATGTGTCCCGGACGAAGGTCACAAATAACATATCTTCGTAAGCACAATAAATTATGACGAAGAGCTTACATGCAACATAAAAAGTAATATAAACATTTAAATATTACCACAACATCACTTCTATTTTATTATCATGTAAAAATGGAAATGACTTTAGATTACAAGTGTACCTTCGGATTGCAGGAAAGCAAAAGTACAAGGATGACGGAAAGCAAATGCCAAGTCAGCGTCAATAGTACGGGAGTACTGTTCATCTATTTATAGGCGTGGGACGTAGCCCATGCAAAATTACATTCATGTCCATTACATTTGCTACTGACTTATAGGAATCTATCAAGGCCTAAGTAGTCTTTTCGTCTTTAAGTCGGTTCCCCTTTCTGCTATCGCGACGAAGCTTTCTGCGCATAGCTTCGGTTGTGCACCATCCTTCGTACAGCTTGGTAATCAGCCCGTCCTTTATTTCAATCCCCCTTCGTCTGGCTTTGGCTTCGTTCTGACCGTACTCCATGTTCATGATCTGAGTCCGAAGATACCTGTTCATATAACTCACTTGGAAAATATTGTCAAATTATGTTTTTGAGGACCTTCGGAGGACGAAGGCTCCCAACAGTAGCCCCTCGCAATATTAATTTGTTAGTGATAAATTCAGATTGCGATGTGGACGAAGGCCTTAAGCCGAAGGTCCGAAAAAACACCTTCCCTTTGCTAGAATAGCAAAAGTCACTGACACCTGGGACCACACAGTTTCCGTCATATCGAGTGTATAAATAGGAGCCCGCCACATTTGATTTGGCACGCTCTCTTTGCCATCTGTTTTTCCTGCTTATAAAGCTTTCTGCCCAAAAATATTTGTTTTCTTTCCTAGTTTTAAGCTTCGGAAGCGAGAAGTAAGATTTCCGAAGGGATGTCTGAGGAGAAGAAGGCTGGTGTCGAGATGAAGCTAAGTCTCTCTAAAGAGAAGAACCTGGGTTTTCTTGAGGCAATGTCGAAGACCAATACAGAAAAAATCACCAAGGAGATTTTAGAAGGTTTATCTGAAGATACTGGTGACAGCGACAGTTATGATGTAGAAAGCGGTGGGGGAGAGTCCGAAGATCGACCATGGCGGCCAAGTCACTCGGTTTTCGGGAAAACCACTATTAAGCAGAGTCATATTGACGATATGAGGGGGAGATATTTTCGAGATATATCTATTGTGAGGGCTGATGCTGGAGAAAAAACTTCTCCTACCCCCGAAGAAGATGAGGTCGTGATCTTCCGAAGCTTTCTCAAGGCTGGGCTTCGATTCCCCCTAAGCAGCTTTGTTGTCGAAGTCCTGAAGACATTTCAAATCTACCTTCATCAAATTACTCCCGAAGCTATCATAAGAATGGGGATCTTTGTCTGGGCTGTGAGAAGCCAAGGTTTAGAACCAAATGCTAAAAGCTTTTGCAAAATTCATGAGTTGTTATATGAGACGAAGCCCTGGGGGAAAGAACAATATCACAACAACTTTGGTTGTTACAGCTTCGGTGCCCGCTCCGAGTCAAGCTGCCCCGTGCCAACCTTTCGGAAGAGGTGGCCCGGTGCCTGGATGACAGAATGGTTCTATGTAAAGAATGACTTGACAGCATAGGAAGATGTTAAAAGTATCATTATGCGTCCTATCTGGCAACGCTTCGGACTCCGAAAACCGAAGGTTGAAATGGATGAAGCGGCCGAAGAATGCCAAAGAGCCTTCGGCGTAATCTGCTCTTTTATTGGGACAAGGGACTTGGTCCAAGAGCATATTGCCTTCAGGGTGTGGCCACTTGCAGGAAAGTGGGAAATGCCGAAGGAGACCATCAAAGAGTCTGACGAAGGTGGACTGGTCAGACTAAAATACACATTCAAATACGGGGATAAATTTGTTGAACCTGATGACGACTGGTTAAAAAGCATTGAAACCTTAAGTGACGAACTGCTTGGGGTATATTCGAAGGCCGAGAATACTGCATTATCGGCAGCCTTCGGAGGCCGAAAGAAGAAGAGGCTCAACCAGGTATTTGATGCAATCGGGTTTGTCTACCCTGACTATCATTATCCGGTGCCAGGCCACAAAAGAAAAAATACTTCTCCTGCAACAGAAGTTGCCACAGGTGCTTCTAGTGAGCCAGCGCCGCAAAGAAAAAAGATGAAGGTGCTCACCCACCGGGCACGTTTTATTGAGCCGGCCATAGTACCTGAATTTATCGGTGAAGTCTCTTTGGCCACTGAAACTACAGAGCCAGCTCCAGTGCCGAAGATCGAAGAAAAAACTGAAGCACCTTCAGCAGAGAAGGCAGAAAAACCGAGAATTGAAGGACCAAAAATATTGGAAATCTTAAGTCCTTCAGCAAGTGTTGAGACAATAAAAAATCAAAAGGGTCCATCGGTGACCCCAAAAAGAAAAAGAATGGTGAACGTGCTAGATGTTTTGGAGACAATTAAGTCTTCAAGCATAACTCCAAAAAAGACTGTTGAACTTTCTGAAGTGTCTACTGAAGCTTTAGTTGCTGAAGCTTCGAAGCAACAACTTGAAGCTGAAGCTGGGCCTTCAGAGCCCACCAAGGAACAATCTTTGGAAACCGAAGAAAAAATAAAAATGTCAGAGCCAATTTTGGTTGAAGAAATTGACACTGCCGCCCCCGAAGCTCCTTCCAACATATGCGATTACATTGTGCGACATGCTTCGGGGAAGAAATTATCTGAAGAAGAGATCTATGAAGCCAATCACTATGCCAGAGAATTAAAATATCCGAAGGGGGCAGTAGTGTTTAATGGGACAAACGAAGATGACTTCCTATACTGTCTCCCTGATAACAAAGAATTATCTGTCTGCCGGGAGATGGCTAGGAGTATGGGGTTTCCGAAGCTTGAAGCAGGACTATGCGCTATGACGAAGGAGGATCTTGCGGATAGCCTCGCCTATAATAGTCTGAAGGTGCGAGAATTGCACGTTTTTGAAAATTTATGATTCAAAATCTATTGTTTTATTCTTATACTAACTTTTTACATATAGGGCTTAATACTAAGCAACGCGCTGAGAGCGCAAAAGAATGCCGAAGACGAAAGCTATGAAATTGCTTTCAACAACCTTCGGACAGAGGTTATCAAACTAAGGAACGAAGCCCTGGAAAAGGACAAAATTCTAGTTACATTGGTGGATAAAATAAAGGAGAACGAAGCTGTATTTAAAGCACAAGTTGCAGCTCAAAAGCACGAGATTGACAATCTTCGGAAGCAATTGGCCCGGGCAAAAGAAGAACGCATACTTGAAGAAACGAGGCGAGAATGTAGCGACCAATGGGCTAATCACTTGGAAGGAACCGTTGAAGAGCTTCGGTCTTCTAAGAAAAGGTGTTACGAAAAATCCATGGAATGTGTAAAGAAAATAAAAACCAGCTTCGCCAGCGTTGGCGCATTTTCGAGTGAGGAAGATTTTGTGAGAGGTAACCCGGAAGGACCGATCGAATGGATCAGCCATGAGGCTGAAGCCTTCGAAGAAATTTTAAACAGTCGCGGAGACATTTGTGTCTTCTCGGGTGCCAGGGGTATTGCTACTATGCTGGAGAAAAGAGGTTGCGATCATGTTAAGGCTCTTGCATAATCCGCAGCCAGCTTATCTCCTGAAGATATTAAAGATCCCTCGGTCGAAGCTAGCCAGGCTGGTGGAAAATTTTTCACCGACGTCTGGGACAATGGTGGCCGAGAAATGGCCCGAGAAATTATTCAGAAGAGTGAGAAGGGTATTCACAACGCTAGAGAAGTAGCTAAGGCCGCTGACAGAAACTCAGAGCCCGAAGGGCAAATAGGTATTAGCTAATGGTTTTTATTGTGTTGTAATTTTTTATTTTAAACTTTCGTTCGCAATTTGTAATAGCAATGTGGCCGTATCATGTCCTCCTTCAGATCCTACTGAAGCGTCTGCGGGCCCTCTCCCGAAAGGAGACGAAGAAATTAAAAAGATGGCTGAAGCTATCATGGATGAAGTTGTTAACCGACTCCTGAATGAAGCTGCCGAAGTTGTTTTAAGAGAAGATTAAGCACCATTGTAAAGGCTTCTGAAATAAAATATGTGTGACATTTTGTAACCCTGTGATATATTTGCTTTTAATGATTCGATTCTTTACGATGCATGAAACTTTACATACGTACTGTTTTTGAGCCTTTGGCGAAAAAACACCTTCCCTTCTTTTCATGCTTCGTGAAGATAGAAGAACTTATGCATCACGACAATGTTCATAGTGCTCTGATGAAGGATATCCAAGCTTCGTGAAAATATTCTCCGAAGCTATATTCCGAAGATCAACATTGTATTCCCTTGTGACTTTGCACGATTTTCACTTTCTCAAAGCGTCCTTTCGAAGGTTGATACTGTGTCCCCTTCTTTTGCCATATGCAGCATGATGTATGATGCTTATGCTATGCAAAATGATGTGATGGTGTTATGTTATGTAGATGACATTTGTTCGAAGATACACACATATCCCCGTAAAACACACAATATTTTTGTATCAGTGCTGACTTTTCGCTGTAAGCTCTGCATTCCCTTAGGAACGACTTTGGAGCTTCTTCGCCTTTTACTTAGGCGGTATCAGCGTTGACTTTTCGCTGTAAGCTCTGCATCCCCTTAGGAACGACTTTGGAGCTTCTTCGCCTTTTACTTAGGCGGTATCAGCGTTGACTTTTCGCTGTATGCTCTGCATTCCCTTTGGAACGACTTTGGAGCAGAAAACTTACACTGCGTTCCCTTTGGAACGGCTTTTTGCGACTTCAGCAAACTTACTCTGCGCTCCTTAGAACGACTTTTTGTTGCTTCGAAGGATTTTTGATAATTCGAAAGGTCCTCCTTGTTGTCGCAAATCTTAAAGGTTCAGCAACTTAAGCCTGAGAAAACAAGTTTTCCTTGTTGCAAACAACGAAACTATTACATGAAAACTGAAAAATGCTCTTTATTACACAGAAAATAGAACTAAATGGAAAAGACTGCTATCAAGGTAGGATATTTGTCAATAGATGTGCTTCGACTCTGGCACAGTGCTATTGACTGTGCGAGCTTCGGATTGTGCCCTGAGATCCCTTTGGTGTGGAGCATATTGGCTTCCTTCCGGCTGTTGGCCCTGTTGCAACGGTGGTGGAGGCGGAGGCTGTTGCCAGGAAGCTTGAGGTTGACTCACCGAAGCAACAGAAACTGCAGGGTGATTGCCTATGTATTCTGGGATGTAAGGCGGATGGTACGAAGCAGTATGCATGACCTGCTTCGGCTGAACTTGTTGTGCTGCAGCTTCGGCTATCTCCTTTTGCTTCTGGATGGTAACATGGCACATCCTGGTGGTATGGCCCTTGTTTTCACCACAGAACAAGCAAAACATTCTCCTTGGTTAATCTCCAAATCTTCCGTCGAAGCCCCTGGCGCCTCTGCCTCTTGGAGCTGGTGGCCGGAAGAAACTTTGCTGTTGCCCCGAAGCCTGTGAGGAGCACTGCGGCCTGTGCTGCTGACTTCCTGTTGGCGTTTCGGGACCGGGGGGTCCCCGAGCCGACGAGTGAGTGTGCCGCGTGCCCCAGCCCAGATGGGTCGAGCGCGTGGGCGAGCGCGAAGGGGGGAGGAGAGCGAGAGGTCGGTGGCCGGAGCCGGGTCGTGACGAGGGAGACGGAGATCCCGCGGCCTTCGTGTTCGTCCCGCGCCCAGGTCGGGTGCGCTTGCAGTAGGGGGTTACAAGCGTCCGCGCGGGTGAGGGGAGCGAGCGGCCCCAAGAGAGCGCCTGCCCCTGCCCTCGTTCCCGCGAGGCCAACCTTCTCTAAGAAGGCCCTGGTCCTTCCTTTTATAGTCGTAAGGAGAGGATCCAGGTGTACAAAATCGGGGTGTAGCATGGTGCTACGTGTCTAGCAGGGGAGAGCTAGTGCCCTAAGTACATGCCAAGGTGGCAGCCGGAGAGATCTTGGCACTCAGCCGGTGTGGCGTCGTGGCTGTCGGAGGAGTAACGGAGCCTGATGGAGGGACAGCTGTTGGAACAGCTGTGCTCTTGCTGACGTCTCCCTGCTTCCGTAAGGGAGTCGAGAGCCGCCGTCGTCATGGGTCTAGTGGGGCGCCATCATTGCCTATCTGGCGGAGCTGGCCAGATGGGTCACCGGTCTTGTTCTCTGTGACCCGAGTCGGCTCAGGGCAGGGTGATGATGACGCTTCCTGTTGACGTGGCGGACTTGTGTCCTAGGTCGGGCGACGTGGAGGTTCCTCCGAAGTCGAGGTCGAGTCTGTCCTGCATGGTCGAGGCCAAACCTGAGCTCCTGGGTCGGGCGAGGCGGAGGTCGTTCGGCAGAGGCCAGGGCGGAGTCCGAGCCCTGGGTCGGGCGGAGCGGAGTTCGTCGTCTTCCGGGGCCTTAGCCCGAGTCCAAGCCCTGGGTCGGGCGGAGCGGAGTTCGCCGTCTTCCGGGGCCTTAGCCCGAGTCCGAGCCCTAGGTCGGGCAGAGCGGAGTTCGCCGTCTTCCGGGGCCTTAGCCCGAGTACGCCGTCTTCCGGGGCCTTAGCCCGAGTCCGAGCCCTGGGTCGGGCGGAGCGGAGTTCGCCGTCTTCCGGGGCCTTAGCCCGAGTACGCCGTCTTCCGGGGCCTTAGCCCGAGTCCGAGCCCTGGGTCGGGCGGAGCGGAGTTCGCCGTCTTCCGGGGCCTTAGCCCGAGTCCGAGCCCTGGGTCGGGCGGAGCCTCCTATGGCACCTCTGGCAAAGCCTGGTCGCCCGTCGGTCTTACCTTTTGCGTTAAATGCCCCGGTGGCTTGGTCGGTTGGCGCGGTGATTTAGTCAGGGTTGCCTCTCAACGAAGGCAAGGCCTCGGGCGAGCCGGAGATGCGTCTGCCGTGAAAAAGGGGCCTCGGGCGAGACGAAAACACCTCAGGGTCGGCTGACCTTGCCCGAGGCTAGGCTCGGGCGAGGCGCGATCGAGTCGCTCGTATGGACTGATCCCTGACTTAATCAAACCCATCAGGCCTCTGCAGCTTTATGCTGATGGGGGTTACCAGCTGAGAATTAGGCGTCTTGAGGGTACCCCTAATTATGGTCCCCGACAGTAGCCCCCGAGCCTCGAAGGGAGTGTTAACACTCGCTTGGAGGCTTGCGTCGCACTTTTTTGCAAGGGGACCAGCCTTTCTCGGTTGTACTTTGTTCCGGTGGGTGCGCGCGAGCGCACCCACCTGGTGTAGCCCCCGAGGCCTCGGAGGAGTGGTTTCACTCCTTCGAGGTCTTAATGCCTTGCGTAATGCTTCGGCTGGTCTGGCGGTTCCCTCATGCGAACAGGCCGTAGCCCGGGTGCACTGTCGGGGCCCAAGCTCTCGGGCTGGTATGTTGACGCTGTCAACGGTTCGGCCGGAGCCGGGTTTGCGAGAGCAGCCCCCGAGCCTCCGCACAGGGCAAGAGGACGATCAGGGACAGACTCGGCTTTTTTACATACGCCCCTACGTCGCCTTTCCGCAAGGAGGAGGGGGGGGGAGAGCGCCATGTTACCCTCGATGGGCACCGAACATGGTGTCTCCGGTGAGCTGCAATCGGGTAATCCGAGTGGACGTCCGTGCCCCGTTCGTTGGGGGTCGGCTAGGGGCCCGAAGGCACGCCCAAAAGTACCTGCGGGTGATCTGCCGAACCCGGTCCCCTGGCGACGGGGTCTGAGGGCTCGTTGCCTCCCTCCGATGGGATTCCGTTACAGGATCGTTCCCACTGGTCTCGGAAATGTCCTAGGGTACCTCGGGAGCGCAGCCCGAGCCTTGGTTATGTATCGAACGTACCCCTGGTCATCCCTCGCTCGGCGTCTGAGGCGACTGTGAACCCTTCGAAAGGCCAGCCTTCGAACCCCTGATCAGTAATGGGCGCGGAGCCCGAGTAGCCTGAGGCGGTCGTGGAACCTTTCGGGAGGCCGACCTTCGAACCCCTGACCAGTAGTGGGTGTTGGGCCCACGCGATCTGAGGCGGCTGTTGAACCCCTCGGGGGGCCAGCCTTCGAACCCCTGATCAGTAGGGAGGCTCGGAGCCTAGTTCCTTCACGGGGAAGGATCCCTTTGGGGGTATCCCCTTTCCCGGTCCCTGTTGCAAGAGATAGAGAAAGAGAAAAAAGGGAAAAAAGGATACGAAACCGAGCGACGTGGCGTACCTTTTTTGGTGTGGTCGTGTTGGCGAAGGCGAAGCGTCGCCAGCTGCCCCTGCCAGAAACGTCGCCTGTCCAGCCGCGAAGTTAATGCGCCGGGGCGAGCGGTCGGCGATGCTGCCGTTGCGTGCGTGAGCCGTTCGAGGAACGGCTGTTTTGCTTTGCGTTTTTTGAACCCTGCGTCCGGTTCGGGCGGTACGTTGGAACCGTCTTGACCTTGGTCTTTATGTACCCCGGAGACGGTCCGGTGACGGTTCTCGACTCCGCTTCTCGCCTCCCTCCCAGGTTTTTTGCAGCCTGAGAGATCTAGCCAGGAAAAGAAAACCGCCCTCCCCTGTCCTTCGCGCCGCCACCCTTTCTGCCTTGGCGATGGCTGACCGGGTGACCATCATCCCGCCGCGCGACCCGTGGCCCTTCTCCACGGTGACGGCGGGTGATCTGGAGGACCTCGTCGGCGAGGGTTTGCTCCGCCCTCTTACCGATGAGCAGCGGCCGGAATGGATTCCTCCCGCGGGCGGAGTCGCTCCATCCCCTCCACCGGGGTATGTCGTGAGCTTCATCTCCTTCCATGAGCGGGGATTTGGTGTGCCGTCGAGCTGCTTCATGCGGGCCATCCTGTTCCATTACGGGGTGGAACTGCACAACCTCACTCCCAACTCCATCGCGCAGGCCGCTATATTTGTAGCGGTGTGCGAGGGGTATCTGGGGATCGCCCCCCATTGGGATTTGTGGACTCATCTCTTCTTCGCCGAGCTTTTTGCTTCGCCGACGGGGGAGAGGAAGGTCCGTGCAGCGGTGCGGGCCGGCGGCTGCACCCTTTTGTTGAGGCAGTCGCGGTCGTTGCAGTATATCCCAGCCGTCCTCGCATCCTCAAACAAGGGTTGGCAGCGCCGGTGGTTCTACCTCCAGAATGACGAAGAGTTGCTCCCGCCGTTCTCTCAGCGGGTCGTCACCGCCGCTCCTGACGCCTGGCGCCATGGGACTC
Organism: Zea luxurians; assembly: GCA_029449295.1. NCBI lineage: Eukaryota > Viridiplantae > Streptophyta > Magnoliopsida > Poales > Poaceae > Zea > Zea luxurians. The sequence continues at coordinate 208,997,845 of JAOPSE010000002.1, forward strand.
CACACGAGAGGCAGAGGAACCTCGAACCTCTTCTCCAGGCCCTGAAGGCGTTGCGGGAGGGAGGACTCACCGCCGCAGGAGTGGTTGCCGCCATCCACCGCCGGAGGGTGCTCCCCCTGGCGGAGCGGCGGCTGTCGCTTTGGGAGATGACCCAGGAGGCCGACTGGGAGGGGTCACGGATGTCCCCTGATCCTCTTCCCCACGACGCCCTCCACTAGCGGGTGTCGGCCGCGATGGGGAAGCCAGACCCCCACGCCTTCTCCCAGCCTCGAATGCGCCCCGACCAGGGGTGCGTCGCTCTGGTGAGTGTTCGCTCCTTCCTTCTTCATATACCGGGTTGCTTCTGGTTCTTACGATTGGGTTTCTTTCCCCCTCCTTTTCAGGAGGTGGGGCGGCACAAACCCTCCCTGCCGCGGGTCCCGGAGGACGCGGTGGGTCGGGCGGCGCGGCGGGTCGCCGCGGAGGAGGAGAAGAAGAAAAAGGATGTGGAGAAGGCCCGGGCCCGCAGGCGGAGGCGGGCTCGGGACGCCCTGGAGAAACGCCATCGCCAGCAGGAGAGGGAAGGACTTCCCAGGGAGCTGTCGCCGGAGACGCCCGACGATGACGACGACGACGACGACGAAGAGGAGGAGGATGACATGGCCGCCCGTCTCGGCCTCAGCCCAGGCTTGGGGTGTGGCCGGGAGCTGTCGAGTCAGCCCCCGAGCGGGTCGACGTCGTCGGTTCTTGGAGCCGAGGCGCCGGATCCCCGACCTGAGGGGCGGGGGCAACCCGAGAGGGTTCTTGACCCCTCGGCTGGAGGAGCTGACGCGACTCCAGGGAGCCGGGCCGAGGGGTCCGTTCCTCGGGAACCGTCGCCCGCGCCGGCAGCATGGGGGAGCGGTCCTCAGGTTGCCATGGCGGCGCCTGGGCAGTCCGCCTCCCGGGCGTCAGGGGCGTCCAAGGCGAGGGCGGCGCCGGGGCTGTTGGCGAGGCGGACCTCGGCGGTGGTTCCAGGGAGCGGGAGCCAAGAGACCTCCCCCCAGGCACAGTGGATCATGGCCCAGAGCGGGTAAGTACCTTGGAATGTCTCCGTCCCGGCGCTTCATTCATACGTCTGGGCCGTGATTTTCCCTTTCTTCTTTTTTCCAGCAAGCGGAGCCATGGCCCTACCGACCTGGCGCCTCGGAAGGCCCTCAAGACGGCGTCGGTCCAGGCAGCTGGTGCCATCTCGGGCCCCGCCGCTCAGCCGACCCTTTCGCAGGGCGCTCCGCCGCACGGGGCTCAGGCGTCGCATGTTCCGGGGGAGCAGGTCCCCGAAGCGGGCTCCTCTGCCGAGGTGGCCATCGTGATCGGGGAGGCGGCCGGCGCCGACGCGGTCCCGAGCCCGCCTGCCGTGTCGGCCATGCCGGCGTCTGCCGCTACCGCAGTTGGCACCGTCCCAGTCGGAGAGCATACGGTTGCCGCCGGCGTCGAGACGGCCGCAGCGTCGGCGCCCGGGGCCTCGGAAGAGGTGGGCGCGGACGCGCAGTGCTTCCAGGCGGGCGGCAGCCTTGTCGCTGTGCGGCGGAGCCCCGAGGCCCGGGGCCAGTTGCTCCGATTCCGGACCCGCGAGGCTTCGGGCCCTATCTTCGTTCTTGACGACGAAGGGGAGGACCAGTCCTGGGACGAGCTCCGCAAGCGTGCGGAAGCGACGGTGGGGTTGCTCCGATCGTCGCTGGAGGTTCTCTGCGGGGACGTCCCCAAAATCCTCCAGGTAATGGTTTCAGGCATACCTTCTCCCTTCTGCGAGCGAGGCGTTCGTCGTGATGCCTTGTTTTCCTTTCCAGGATCTGACAGACCGGAGCACCGCCAAGTCGTCGTTCATCCGCCGCGAGGCCGACGTCTGGGACTCGCTGCGGTCCCTGAGGACTTCGCTCGCCGGGGCTACCGCGCGCCTTTCACAGCAGGACGCTAAGATAGCGGACCTCCAGTTGCTCTGCGCTGACCTGAGGGCCGAGGCGGCGGCGGCGCGCACGAAGGCGCTACGACAGCGGTCGGAGCTCGCCCAGGTTGCCGAGGAGCGGGACCAAACTCGGGGCCGGGCCGCCGAGGCTGAAAGCCGGGCCAAGACCCTCGCGGCCGATCTGGCCGCGGCCCAAGTCACGGCCTCGGAGCAACGCGTCCGAGCCGGAGGTGTGCCTCGTCCGTCCTCGGTTCTCGTTCTTGTCCGTTTCTTCCGCTTGAGTTTGAGGTCTTTCTTCTGGTTGTTCGCAGAGCTCGAGTCTGCTCTTGACGAGTCTGCCAAAGCGCTCGCCGAGGCGCTCGCTGGAGCTGCTGAGCAGAGGGAGGTCGATCTCGCGGCCATGTCCGAGGCCGTCTCGGAGGTCTATCGGACCCTTGGTCCCGGCGACGTCCCTTCAGGAAGCTCTCCCCAAAGCCGTCTTCAAGCCCTAGGTGATTACGCGCGCGGTAAAGTCCGCGGGGCGCTACACCACGGCGTCAGGCGGGCCTTCGCCGTGCTCGCTTCCCACTACGTCGTGGACTTGGAGCGGGTCAGTGAGGGGTATTGCCTTCCTGACGAAGACGAGGCCGCCCTGGCAGAAGTTCAGCGGCTCGACGCGGTCGCTGCGGGTCCGAGCGCGGCGCTGGCGACCATCTTCGAGGCGGAGATTCTTCCTCCTGCGCCGTCGCCGGAAGCGGAGATGGACCTTACCGACGGCGGGGGTGGAGCCGAGGGCGCGGCGCCTTCCCAAGGCGACGCCTGACTCTTGTTGAGGCAATTTCTGTTGGGTGTGCGCTTTGCCGCGGCTGCCGGGGCCTGGACACTTTACTTCTCTTTCGTGAAGTCATGCTCCTTTTCGTTTCGATTTTCACGCCTGGCCCGAATTGTCGACAACAGGGTGATTTCCCGAGCTGGGTCCTTTTTCGTGGCAGGCAATGAGTGAGGTGTCCCTAGCCCGGAGGCATAGGTGTTCCCCGGCTCAGTCGGTCTCGCCATTTACTCGTACCCAAGTTCGCTCCTCGGGACCCTGCTTCTGACGCATCCGGGAGAACGCAAAAAACCCTTCTTGATCGAAAAAAGAATTTCTTTGACGCGGAAAGGTACGTCCAAACTCGACGAGAGGGGTTCCCCCTTTTTAGCCCCCGAGGGAGGGTCGGGCTCTGCCGGGGCGAGGCCGACCCTTCCTTGATGACTGATTCTCATGTGTGAGTGGGGGAAGGGCGCAGCCCCCGGGCGTCGTTCGTGCAGAGGCCGTTTGGCGAATCGGGCTCCTGCCCGGATATCCGGCGAGTGCTCGGTGACATCCCTCGGTATCCCGGGCATGTCCGAGGGACCCCACACAAAAATGTCGGCGTTTGCGCGGGGAAAGTCGACGAGTACTGCTTCCTATTTGGGGCCGAGCCCAGAACTGATCCGGATCTGCTTGGAGGCGTCGCCACTGGGGTCGAGAGGGACGGCCTTAACCGTCTCCGCTGGCTCGAAGTTGCCGGCGTGTCGCTTCACGTCCGGCACCTCTCGGGAGAGGCTTTCCAAGTCGGCGATGAGGGCCTCGGACTCGGCGAGGGCCTCAGCGTACTCCACACACTCCACATCGCATTCGAACGCGTGTTTGTACGTGGGGCCGACGGTGATGACCCCGTTGGGGCCCGGCATCTTGAGCTTCAGGTAGGTGTAGTTCGGGATGGCCATGAACTTTGCGTAGCATGGCCTTCCCAGCACTGCGTGGTAGGTTCCTCGGAACCCGACCACCTCGAACGTCAAAGTCTCCCTTCGGAAGTTGGAGGGTGTTCCGAAGCAGACAGGAAGGTCGAGCTGTCCGAGGGGCTGGACGCGCTTCCCAGGAATGATCCCGTGGAAGGGCGCAGCGCCTGCTCGGACGGATGACAGATCGACGCGCAGGAGCCTGAGGGTCTCGGCGTAGATGATGTTGAGGCAGCTGCCCCCATCCATCAGGACCTTGGTGAGCCTGACGTCGCCGATGACGGGGTCGACGACGAGCGGGTACTTCCCCGGGCTCGGCACGTGGTCGGGGTGGTCGTCCCGGTCAAAGGTGATGGGCTTGTCGGACCAATCTAGGTAGACTGGTGCCGCCACCTTCACCGAGCAGACCTCCCGACGCTCTTGCTTACGATGCCGAGCCGAGGCATTCGCCGCATGCCCTCCGTAGATCATGAAGCAGTCGCGGACCTCGGGGAACTCTCCTGCTTGGCGATCTTCCCTTTTGTCGTCGTCGTGAGCCCTGCCGCCCTCTGCGGGTGGCCCGGCCCAGTGGAAGTGGCGCCGAAGCATGACGCACTCTTCGAGGGTGTGCTTGACGGGCCCCTGATGGTAGGGGCACGTCTCCTTGAGTGCTTTGTCGAAGGGGTTAGCACCTCCGGGGGGCTTTCGAGGGTTCTTGTGCTCGGCGGCGGCGACAAGGTCTGCATCGGGAGCGTCGCGTTTCGCTTGCGACTTCCTCCTGCCTTTCTTCTTGGCGCCGTGCGGAGCAGACGCCTCGGGAGCATCTTCCGACGGGCAGCCCTGGGGCTGCTTGTCCTTTCGGAAGATGGCCTCGACCGCCTCCTGGCCGGAGGCGAACTTGGTGGCGATGTCCATCAGCTCGCTCGCCCTGGTGGGGGTCTTGCGACCCAACTTGCTCACCAGGTCACGGCAGGTGGTGCCAGCAAGGAATGCGCCGATGACATCGGAGTCGGTGATGTTGGGCAGCTCGGTGTGCTGCTTTGAGAACCGCCGGATGTAGTCCCGAAGGGACTCTCCCGGCTGTTGCCGGCAGCTTCGGAGGTCCCAGGAATTCCTGGGGCGCACGTACGTGCCCTGGAAGTTGCCGGCGAAGGCTTGGACCAGATCCTCCCAGTTGGAAATCTGCCCCGGAGGCAGGTGTTCCAACCAAGCGCGAGCAGTGTCGGAGAGGAATAGGGGGAGGTTGCGGATGATGAGGTTGTCGTCGTCCGTCCCACCCAGCTGACAGGCCAGGCGGTAGTCCGCGAGCCACAATTCCGGTCTCGTTTCCCCCGAGTACTTTGTGATAGTAGTCGGGGGTCGGAATCGGGGCGGAAACGGCGCCCGCCGAATGGCTCGGCTGAAGACCTGCGGACCGGGTGGTTCGGGCGAGGGACTCCGATCCTCCCCGCTGTCGTAGCGTCCCCCACGCCTGGGGTGATAGCCTCGGCGCACCCTTTCGTCGAGGCGTGCCCGACGGTCGCGATGAGGGCGCTCGTCGCCGAGGTGACCCGGGGCCGCAGGCGCGGTGTTGCGCGTGCGCCCGGTGTAGACCGAGGCTTCCCGCATGGGTCGGGAAGTCGCGGCACGAGGTTCCGAGGGGTACCCCTGCCTTCGAGAGGCAGAGCTTTCGGCCCGCCGGGCCGCAGCGCCTTCCAGGAGATGCCTGAGCTCTCCCTGGATTCGCCGACCCTCGGTGGTCGATGACTCCGGCATCGCGCGGAGGAGCATCGCCGCGGCTGCCAGGTCCTGACCGGTTCCGCCGGATGCGGGTGGTGGCCTGTCCCTGGCCTCGTTGGCGATGCGGTGCTGGAGACCCTGGGGTAGGTGACGTATTTCTCCGGCCGGGGGCTAGCTTGCCCATACCTGCCCGGCGTCCCGGCGAATTGCCTCGAGCGCTCCTGCTCCCTCGTCGAGCCCGGCCTGCGCCCCGCGGACTTGCTCGAGCTGTGGGTCGTGACCCCCCGCCGGAACGGGGACCACAGCTAGCTCCCGCGGGATGTCGGCGCGAGGCACCGGCCCAGGGAGATCGCCATCCTCCGGCATGCCGAGATGGCTGCCTCCGGAGGGACCCCCTAGCTCAACGTGGAAACATTCGCGGCTCGGGCCGCAGTCCTTGTCGTCAGGGCTGCGGCTGCCGTCGGAACAGTCGGAGAGGCAGTAGTTACATGCGGTCATGAAGTCCCGCATGGCACTGGGGTTGCCAGATCCAGAGAAATCCCAGCAGATGTTGGGGTCGTCGTCTTCCTCGGACCCAGAGGGCCCGTAGGTCGAGACGCCCGTCAATCGGTCCCAGGGCGACCGCACACGAAACCCCAGAGGGGTTGCACTCGCCTCAACGTGAGTGTCCGCCAAAGCGAGGTCGCCAGGCGGGTTGAGGTCGAGTCGAAATGACGAAAGATGGGGAGCAGTCGGTACCTTTTTGTCGACGAGGAGCGACGAAGTCACGTCGGGGGCTGATCGCGCCATCGTCTTGGGTACGAGGGCGACGTCCTGCAGGCCCTTCGTGAGCGTGCTGGCGTCGTCCACCTGCTCGGGGTCGACGTGTTGCGGGGGGATGGCGCTCGCTTTCGCCTCGAACGCGAGGGTGACGCCTAGCGTGTCCTCCGTTGGGGCACTGGGGATGTCGATTTGCTCGACAGCCGTCGGAGCGCAGCCTCCCGCTCGGCCCTGGTTGCCCCGCCTCCTCCTCCTCCGATGGCGGGGGAGAGGATGGGGCGAGCTCGAAAGTTGTCCTTCCCCCACGCGGGAAAGACGTCGTCGATTCCGCCACCGGCGGGCGGACTGTCCGCCACCATTGTCGCCGTCGCACGGCGGTGGAAGGAGTACCGTGTCGTAGCCGCTGTTGAGAGACATGAACTCGAGGCTCCCGAAACGGAGCACCGTCCCGGGTTGGAGAGGTCGTTGGAGACTGCCCATCTGGAGCTTGACGGGAAACTGCTCGTCAACACGCAGCGTGCCCCTACCTGGCGCGCCAACTGTCGGCGTTTCGGGACCGGGGGGTCCCCGAGCCGACGAGTGAGTGTGCCGCGTGCCCCAGCCCAGATGGGTCGAGCGCGTGGGCGAGCGCGAAGGGGGGAGGAGAGCGAGAGGTCGGTGGCCGGAGCCGGGTCGTGACGAGGGAGACGGAGATCCCGCGGCCTTCGTGTTCGTCCCGCGCCCAGGTCGGGTGCGCTTGCAGTAGGGGGTTACAAGCGTCCGCGCGGTTGAGGGGAGCGAGCGGCCCCAAGAGAGCGCCTGCCCCTGCCCTCGTTCCCGCGAGGCCAACCTTCTCTAAGAAGGCCCTGGTCCTTCCTTTTATAGTCGTAAGGAGAGGATCCAGGTGTACAAAATGGGGGTGTAGCATGGTGCTACGTGTCTAGCAGGGGAGAGCTAGTGCCCTAAGTACATGCCAAGGTGGCAGCCGGAGAGATCTTGGCACTCAGCCGGTGTGGCGTCGTGGCTGTCGGAGGAGTAACGGAGCCTGATGGAGGGACAGCTGTTGGAACAGTTGTGCTCTTGCTGACGTCTCCCTGCTTCCGTAAGGGAGTCGAGAGCCGCCGTCGTCATGGGTCTAGTGGGGCGCCATCATTGCCTATCTGGCGGAGCTGGCCAGATGGGACACCGGTCTTGTTCTCTGTGACCCGAGTCGGCTCAGGGCAGGGTGATGATGACGCTTCCTGTTGACGTGGCGGACTTGTGTCCTAGGTCGGGCGACGTGGAGGTTCCTCCGAAGTCGAGGTCGAGTCTGTCCTGCATGGTCGAGGCCGAACCTGAGCTCCTGGGTCGGGCGAGGCGGAGGTCGTTCGGCAGAGGCCAGGGCGGAGTCCGAGCCCTGGGTCGGGCGGAGCGGAGTTCGTCGTCTTCCAAGGCCTTAGCCCGAGTCCGAGCCCTGGGTCGGGCGGAGCGGAGTTCGCCGTCTTCCGGGGCCTTAGCCCGAGTCCGAGCCCTGGGTCGGGCGGAGCGGAGTTCGCCGTCTTCCGGGGCCTTAGCCCGAGTACGCCGTCTTCCGGGGCCTTAGCCCGAGTCCGAGCCCTGGGTCGGGCGGAGCGGAGTTCGCCGTCTTCCGGGGCCTTAGCCCGAGTACGCCGTCTTCCGGGGCCTTAGCCCGAGTCCGAGCCCTGGGTCGGGCGGAGCGGAGTTCGCCGTCTTCCGGGGCCTTAGCCCGAGTCCGAGCCCTGGGTCGAGCGGAGCCTCCTATGGCACCTCTGGCAAAGCCTGGTCGCCCGTCGGTCTTACCTTTTGCGTTAAATGCCCCGGTGGCTTGGTCGGTTGGCGCGGTGATTTAGTCAGGGTTGCCTCTCAACGAAGGCAAGGCCTCGGGCGAGCCGGAGATGCGTCTGCCGTGAAAAAGGGGCCTCGGGCGAGACGGAAACACCTCAGGGTTGGCTGCCCTTGCCCGAGGCTAGGCTCGGGCGAGGCGCGATCGAGTCGCTCGTATGGACTGATCCCTGACTTAATCAAACCCATCAGGCCTCTGCAGCTTTATGCTGATGGGGGTTACCAGCTGAGAATTAGGCGTCTTGAGGGTACCCCTAATTATGGTCCCCGACACTTCCCTTATCATCACTTTGAGTATTGTGGATGGACCTGACATGCCTCGGATAGAATCTTCCTCCGAAGCCCCTGGTCATTTCAGAAAACCTGAAAGCCTCCTCCCTTCTTTGGCGAAAATCGTTGTCGGCACGAATATACTCGTCCATCTTCTGGAGCAGCTTCTCCAAAGTTTGAGGAGGCTTCCTAGCAAAGTATTGAGCTGAAGGTCCAGGCCGAAGTCCCTTGATCATGGCCTCAATTACAATTTCGTTGGGCACCGTTGGTGCCTGCGCCCTCAAACACAAGAACCTTCTGACATACGCCTGAAGGTATTCTTCATGATCCTGAGTACACTGGAACAAGGCTTGAGCAGTGACCGGCTTCGTCTGAAACCCTTGAAAGCTGGTTAACAACATGTCCTTCAGTTTTTGCCATGAAGTGATCGTTCCTGGTCGAAGGGAGGAATACCAGGTTTGAGCAACACTCCTGACAGCCATAACAAAAGATTTTGCCATGACTGCAGCATTGCCACCATACGAAGATACTGTTGCTTCGTAGCTCATCAAAAACTGCTTCGGGTCTGAATGGCCATCGAATATGGGAAGCTGGGGCGGCTTGTAGGACGGAGGCCAAGGTGTAGCCTGCAGCTCAGCGGACAGGGGAGAAGCATCATCGAAAACAAAATTTCCATGATGGAAATTGTCATACCAGTCATCTTCGTTGAAGAAACCCTCCTGATGAAGGTCTTTTTGTTGAGGCCTTCGGTTCTGCTCATCGTGAGTAAGATGGCGAACTTCTTCAGAAGCTTCGTCTATCTGCCTTTGCAGTTCAGCTAGCCTGGCCATCTTTTCCTTCTTCCTCTGCACCTGTTGATGAAGCATCTCCATATCTCTGATCTCTTGATCTAGCTCATCCTCTTGAGGCGTTGGGCTGACAGCCTTCCTCTTCTGGTTTCGGGCTTCCCGAAGAGAGAGAGTCTCCTGGTTGGGGTCCAGCGGTTGCAGGGCTGCAGCCCCAGTAGCTGAAGCTTTCTTCGGCGCCATAGCGAAGGTTTATGGCTTCCGAAGGTGTTCAAAAACTCAAAGTGGAAGTGAGTTCACCGGAGGTGGGCGCCAATGTTGGGGACTTGTTCTCAAATGCTTCGGATTAAGAACAAGGCAACATAAAAAGTGTTAAATGATAAAGTCCTTCGTCCCCTTAAACATTATTTCCCTTCGGGATATAATGTGTCCCGGACGAAGGTCACAAATAACATATCTTCGTAAGCACAATAAATTATGACGAAGAGCTTACATGCAACATAAAAAGTAATATAAACATTTAAATATTACCACAACATCACTTCTATTTTATTATCATATAAAAATGGAAATGACTTTAGATTACAAGTGTACCTTCGGATTGCAGGAAAGCAAAAGTACAAGGATGACGGAAAGCAAATGCCAAGTCAGCGTCAATAGTACGGGAGTACTGTTCATCTATTTATAGGCGTGGGACGTAGCCCATGCAAAATTACATTCATGTCCATTACATTTGCTACTGACTTATAGGAATCTATCAAGGCCTAAGTAGTCTTTTCGTCTTTAAGTCGGTTCCCCTTTCTGCTATCGCGACAAAGCTTTCTGCGCATAGCTTCGGCTGTGCACCATCCTTCGTACAGCTTGGTAATCAACCCGTCCTTTATTTCAATCCCCCTTCGTCTGGCTTTGGCTTCGTTCTGACCGTACTCCATGTTCATGATCTGAGTCCGAAGATACCTGTTCATATAACTCACTTGGAAAATATTGTCAAATTATGTTTTTGAGGACCTTCGGAGGACGAAGGCTCCCAACAGTACCTATGCACCAAACTCAACAACGTTCCAAATACTAGTGTGGAGTGAGGTTAGGTGATGCCTCATTTTATCACTCCACATGTTATAATCTTCACCGTAAAAAACCGGTGGTTTGCCTAATGGAACAGAAAGTAATGGAGTACATTTAGAAATGCGAGGGTAGTGTAGGGGAATCTTACTAAACTTCTTGCGCTCATGGCGCTTAGAAGTTACGGACGGCACGTCGGAGCCGGAGGTGGATGGCGATGAAGAGTCGGTCTCGTAGTAGACCACCTTCCTCATCTTCTTTTTCTTTTCGCCACTCTGATGCGACTTGTGTGAAGGGGATTCCTTCTCCTTCCCCTTGTTGCGGGACTCTTTCGATGGAGCCTTCCCGTGGCTTGTAACGGGCTTCTCGCCGGTCACCATCTCCTTCTTGGCGTGATCTCCCGACATCACTTCAAGCGGTTAGGCTCTAATGAAGCACCGGGCTTTGATACTAATTGAAAGTCGCCTAGAGGGGGGGTGAATAGGCGGAATCTAAAAATTATAAACTTAAGCACAACTACAAGCCGGGGTTAGCGTTAGAAATATAAATGAGTCCGAAAGAGAGGGCGAAAACAAATCACAAGCAAATAAGAACGGATGGCACGGTGATTTGTTTTACCGAGGTTCGGTTCTTGCAAACCTACTCCCCGTTGAGGTGGTCAGAAAGACCGGGTCTCTTTCAACCCTTTCCCTCTCTCAAACGGTCACTTAGACTGAGTGAGCTTCTCTTTTCAATGAAATGGGACACTAAGTCCACTACAAGGACCACCACACAATTGTTGTCTCTTGTCTTGATTACAAGTGTTGTGGAAACAAGAATGAGAAAGAAGAAAATCAATCCAAGCGCAAGAGCTCAAAAGAACACAAAAGTCTCTCTCTCTAGTCACTAATTTGTTTGGAGTGATTCCGGACATGGGAGAGGATTTGGTCTCTTTGTTTGTGTCTTGTATTGAATGCTATAGCTCTTGTATGAGGTTCGAAGGCTGAAAACTTGGATGCCATGAATGTGGGGTGGTTGGGGGTATTTATAGCCCCAACCACCAAAATGGCCGTTGGGGATGGCTTCTGTCGATGGGCGCACCGGACAGTCCGGTGCGCCACCGGGCACTGTCCGGTGCACCAGCCACGTCACCCAACCGTTAGGGTTCGACCGTTGGAGTTCTGACTTGTGGGGCCACCGGACAGTCCGGTGGTGCACCGGACAGGTATTGTAGATTGTCCGGTGCGCCTTCTGGTGCCTGCTCTGACTTCTGCGCGTGCAGGCATGCACTGTAGCGCATTTAATGCCTTCTGCAGATGACCGTTGGCGCGAAGTAGCCGTTGCTCTGCTGGCACACCGGACAGTCCGGTGAATTATAGCGGAGCGGCCTCCCAAATTCCCGAAGCTGGCAAGTTCAGAGTCGTTCCTCCCTGGTGCACCGAACACTGTTCGGTCGCACACCGGACAGTCCGGTGCGCCAGACCAGGGCTGCCTTCGGTATAATTTGCTCCTTTGTTTTGAACCCTTTCATTTGTCTTTGTATTGGTTTGTTGTGAACCTTTGGCACCTGTAGAACATATTTTCTAGAGCAAACTAGTTAGTCCAATAATTTGTGTTGGGCAATTCAACCACCAAAATTCATATTGAAAAAGGTTTGACCCTATTTCTCTTTCAAATGCGCTATTGCAGAGGCTGGTCGAGAGGCCAGTGAGTATTGGAAAAATTATTTTGAAAAAACAGTTAAAGAACTTAGCGCATCCAAGGAGAGATGTTTTGAAAAATATTTAGGCTGTGTGAAGAAGATAAAGACCAGCTTCGCCAACGTGGGCACCTATTCAAACGAAGATAACTTCATACGAGGCGACCCTGAGGGTGTCATTGAGTGGATCAGCGGAGAAGCCGAAGCTTTTGAAGAAATCTTAGGTGATCGTGGGGATGTCTGTGCGTTCTTTGGTGCGAGAGGAGTTTCGGCTATCTTGGAGAAGGCAGGTTGTAATCATGTTAAAACCTTGGCCCAGGCCGAAGCTGCCCTCTCTGTAGATGACACAAAGGACCCCTCGGCCGAAGCGAGTTTTCTTGGCGGAAAATTTTTCACTGACACCTGGGAGAATGGTGGCCGAGAAATGGCCCACGAGATAATGAAGAAGAGCGAAAAAGATATTCATGACGCTCGAGAAGCAGCGAAAGAAGCTGAGAAAGCTACAGAACTCGAGAGACGAATAGGTATCGTTTAATTGGTTTTAGCTTTGTCGTTTGTTTTCGTGGCTTCGAACTGATTAATTTTTTCTATTGCAGCTGAACTATCTCGTCCACCAAAACTGTTTGACCCCCTAGCAGACCCGGAAACAAAAGAAGCCATAGATATCATTAATGTAGCAGAATCTATTATCGACGAAGTTGTTAACAAGCTGCTAAATGAAGTTGCGGAGAAGGTCCTGAGAGAGGATTAGTAGTTGTTTGTAAAAACATTTTTAGATAATCAATGTAACTTTGCTGTATTAAGACTGCGATGCTTGATGTATATATTTTTGAATGTAAAATTTTTTGTAATTCAGTTCTTTGCGAGGCATGAAACTTTATATACGTACCACTTTTTGAGCCTTCGGCGAAAAAAACACCTTCCCTTCTTTTCATGCTTCGTAAAGAAGAAAATTCGTGCTTCGAGAAAAAATATCCTTGCTTCGTAAAAACATTCCATCTTCGTAAGCAAAGGATCCTTTCTTTGGCATTAGAACAGACGAAGCTGTATTTCTTAGCTTTGTGCCTTAGCATGCTTTCATTTTTTATAAAATCTCCAAAGATCGACTTCGTATTCAATTCGTGTCATTGGTGCAATATGATGTATGATGTGATGATATGCGAGATGATGCGATGATATGATGCAAAAGATGATGCTAATGCTGAAGATACGCACCCACTCACGCACACTGGAGCACACCATCTCTGCGTCCCCTTAGGAACGATCAAAATCTCTTTGCCGTTTATTTTTCGGCTTCACCGCTTATTTTTCGGTGTAAGTTCTGCATCCCCTTAGGAACGACTTTTGAACTTCTTCTCCTTCTATTTCGGCGGTATTTTCGCGTTGACTTTTCGCGCTTCGCCTTATATTTTGGCGGTATTTTCGCGTTGACTTTTCGCGCTTCACCTTATATTTTGGTGGTATTTTCACATTGACTTTTCGCGCTTCGCCTTATATTTCGGCATTATTTGGCTCTGCATTCCCTTATGAATGACTTTTGAGCAAAAAACTTACTCTGCGCTCCTTTGGGAACGACTTTTTAAGCTTCGGCAAGACTTTTGCTGCGCTCCCTTAGGAACGACTTTTTGAAGCTTCAGCAATTTTCAAGCTTCGTAAATCTGTGAAGAAGATATATTTCATTTTAACAGAAGCGAAACCATTACAAAGAATTAAAACTAGACTTGCATTACTTGTCCTTTATTAAAAAAACAAAATGGCATAGAGTAAAAAAGTGCTTCGGAGGGTAGGATATCTCTCAATAGATGTGCTTTGACTCCGACACAGTACTGTTAACTGTGCGAGCTTCAGATTCCTCCCTAAAATCCCTCTGTTGCTGAGTGTGTTGGCTCCCTTCTGGCTGCTGACCCCATGAGTAAGTAGGCTGTAGAGGGGGCGGAGGTGGAAGATGTGGCCAAGGAGCCTGTGGCTGACTAGCCGAAGCAATAGAAGCTGCAGAGTGATTGCCCACATATTCTGGTATGTAAGGTGAATGGCACGAAGCAGTGTGCAGGACCTGCTTCGGTTGATTCTGCCGAGCTTCGGCTTCTGCAATCTCCCTCTGCTTTTGGATAGTGATTTGGCACATTCTTGTAGTATGGCCCTTGTCTTCACCACAAAATAAGCAGTAGATCTTTCTGGGCTGATCCCCATATCTTCCTCCGAAGCCCCTGGCACCTCTGCCTCTTGGAGCTGGCAGTCGGAAAAAGCTTTGTTGCTGCCCCGAAGATTGTGAGGTATACTGTGGCCTCTGCAACTGACCTTTGTCATCATTCTGAGTAGTGTTGTGAATTGACCTGACATGCCTCGGGTGGACTCTTCATCCAAAGCCCCTGGTCATTTCAGAGAATCTGTAAGCTTCCTCCCTTCTTTGGCGGAAGTCATTGTCAGCCCAAATGTATTCATCCATCTTTTGAAGCAGCTTTTCTAGAGTTTGTGGGGGCTTCCTAGAGAAATATTAGGCAGTAGGTCCTGGGCGAACACCTTTGATCATGGCCTCAATGACAATCTCATTAGGCACTGTAGGCGCTTGTGCCCTCAATCGCAAGAACCTTCGTACATATGCCTGAAGGTACTCTTGGAATAAGGCTTGAGTTGTGACCGGCTTCGTTTGAAAGCCTTGAAAACTAGTGACCAACATGTCTTTAAGCTTCTGCCACGATGTGATTGTCCCTGGCCGAAGAGAAGAATACCATGTTTGAGCTACATTCCGGACTGCCATGACGAAGGACTTCACCATAACTGCGGTATTGCCTCCATACGAAGATATAGTTGCTTCATAGCTCATGAGGAACTGCTTTGGATCTGAATGCCCATCATACATGGGAAGCTGGGGTGGCTTATACGATGGGGGCCATGGAGTAGCCTGCAGTTCTGCTGCCAAGGGAGAAGCATCATCAAAGTTAAAGGTATCATGATTAAAATCATCATACCATCCTTCTTCGTTGAATAGGCCTTCCTGACGAAGCTCCTTGTGCTGGGGCCTTCGGTTTTGTTCGTCTTGAGCTAGATGGCGCACTTCTTCAGTAGCTTCGTCGATCTGCCTTTGAAGGTCAGCCAGTCATGCCATCTTCTCCTTCTTTCTTTGTACTTGCTGATGAATGATCTCCATATCCCTGATCTCTTGGTCCAACCCTTCCTCCTGGAGTGTTGGACTGGTGGCCTTCCTTTTCTGGCTTTGGGCCTCTCGAAGAGAGAGAGTCTCCTGGTTCGGATCCAGCGGCTGCAATGCAGTAGCCCCTAGCGCTGAAGCTTTCTTCGGCGGCATGACGCAGGACAGTGCTTGCTGAAGGTGGTCGAAAAGGGTTCATCGGAGGTGGGCACCAATGTTGGGGACTTGTTCTCAAATACTATGAATTAAGAACAAGGCAACATAAAATGTTAAATGTTAATGCCTTTCGTCCTTCGAAGCATTATTTCCCTAAGGATATAACGATCTTCGGACGAAGGTCGTGAAGGACATACCTTCATCATCACAGCTTATATTAACGAAAGACAGAGCATATGTTTCGGCGTTTCGAGACCGGGGGGTCCCTGAGCCGACGAGTGAAGTGTTGTCGCGTGCCCCAGCCCAGATGGGTCGACGCGAGGCCGAACGCGAAGGGGGGGAAGCGAGGTGGCCGGAGATGGGCGTGAGAGAGGTGGAAATCCCGCGGCCTTCGTGTTCGTCCCGCGCCCAGGTCGGGTGCGCTTGCAGTAGGGGGTTACAAGCGTCCACACGGGGGAAGGAGCGAGCGGCCTCACGCGAGCGCCCGTCTCGTCCTCGTCCCCACGCGGCCAACCTTCTCTAAGAGGGCCCTGGTCCTTCCTTTTATAGGCGTAAGGAGAGGGTCCAGGTGTACAATGGGGGGTGTAGCAGAGTGCTACGTGTCTAGCGGAGGAGAGCTAGTGCCATAAGTACACGCCATCGTGGCAGCCGGAGAGATTTTGGTGCCCGGTTTGTGTGATGTCGTGGCCGTCGGAGGAGCACTGGAGCCTGGCGGAGGGACAGCTGTCGGGGCCGTCAAGTCCTTGCTGACGTCCTCTTGCTTTCGTAAGGGGGCCGAGAGCCGTCATCGTCAGGGAACGTGCGGGGCGCCATCATCGCCTATCTGGCGGAGCGAGCCAGATGGGACGCCGGTCTTGTTCCCCGTAGCCTGAGTCAGCTTGGAGTAGGGTAATGATGGTGCCTCCTGTTGACGTGGCCGGTCCACGCCCTAGGTTGGGCGATGTGGAGGCTCCTCCGAGGTCGAGGTCGAGTCCGTCTTCCGTGGCCGAGGCCGAGTCCGAGCCTCTAGGTCGGGCGAGGCGGAGGCTGTTGGCTGAGGCCAGGGCGGAATTTGAGTCCTAGGGTCGGGCGAAGCGGAGTTCGTCGTCTTCTAGGGTTGAGCCCAAGTCCGAGCCCTGGGTCGGGCGGAGCGGAGTTCGCCGTCTTCCGGGCTTTGCCTGAGTCCGAGCCCTGGGTCGGGCGGAGCGGAGTTCGCCGTCTTCCGGGGCTTACCCCAAGTCCGAGCCCTGGGTCGGGTGGAGCGGAGTTTGCCGTCTTCCGGGGCTTTGCCCGAGTCCGAGCCCTAGGTCGGGCGGAGCGGAGTTCGCCGTCTTCCGGGGCTTAGCCCAAGTCCGAGCCCTGGGTCGGGCGGAGCGGAGTTCACCGTCTTCCGGGGCTTTGCCCGAGTCCGAGCCCTGGGTCGGGCGAAGCGGAGTTCCCTATGGTGCGTGCGGCCGGGCCTGACTGCCTGTCAACCTCACTCTGTCAAGTGGCACCACAGTCGGAGCGGCGCGGGCAGCGCTGTCTTTCTGTCAGACCGGTCAGTGGAGAGCCGAAGTGACGGCGGTCACTTCGGCTCTGTCAGCTGAGGGGCGCGCGTCAGGATAAAGGTGTCAGGCCACCTTTGCATTAAATGCTCCTGCGATTTGGTCGGGGTTGCTTCTCGGCGAAGACAGGGCCTCGGGCGAGCCGGGAGCGTGTTCGCCGCTGGAGGGGGGCCTCGGGCGAGGCGGAGATCCTCCGGGGTCGGCTGCCCTTGTCCGAGGCTAGGCTCGGGCGAGGCGTGATCGAGTCCCTCGAATGGACTGATCCCTGACTTGATCGCACCCATCAGGCCTTTGCAGCTTTATGCTGATGGGGGTTACCAGTTGAGAATTAGGAGCCTTGAGGGTACCCCTAATTATGGTCCCCGACAGTAGCCCCCGAGCCTCGAAGGGAGTGTTAGCACTCGCTTGGAGGCTTTCGTCGTACTTTTTTGCAAGGGGACCAGCCTTTCTCGGTTGCGTTTTGTTCCGGTGGGTGCGCGCGAGCGCACCCGCCGGGTGTAGCCCCCGAGGCCTCGGAGGAGTGGTTTGACTCCTCCGAGGTCTTAACGCCTTGCGCAATGCTTCGGCTGGTCTGGTCGTTCCCTCATGCGAGTTGGCCGTAGCCCAGGTGTACGGTCGGGTCCCAAGTTCTCGGGCTGGTATGTTGACGCTGTCAACGGTTTGGCCGGAGCCGGGTTTGCGAGAGCAGCCCCCGAGCCTCTGCACAGGGCGAGAGGGCGATCAGGGAAAGACTCGACTTTTTTACATACGCCCCTGCGTCGCCTTCCCGCAAGGAGGAGGGGGGAGAGCGCCATGTTGCCCTCGGTGGGCGTCGAACATGGTGTCTCCGGTGAGCTGCAGGCGGGTGATCCGAGCGGACGTCCGTGCCCCATTCGTTAGGGGTCGGCTAGAGGCCCAGAGGCGCGCCCAAAAGTACCTGTGGGTGATCTGCCGGACCCGGTCCCCTGGCGACGGGGTCCGAGGGCTCGATGCCTCCCTCTGATGGGATTCCGTTACAAGATCGTTCCCGCTGGTCTCGGAAATGTCCTAGGGTACCTCGGGAGCAGCCCGAGCCTTGGTTATGTATCGAACGTACCCATGGTCATCCCTCGCTCTGTGTCTGAGGCGGCTGTGAACCCTTCGGGGGCCAGCCTTCGAACCCCAGATCAGTAGTGGGCGCGGAGCCCGAGTAGCCTGAGGCGGCCGTTGAACCCTTCCGAGGGGCCAGCCTTCGAACCTCTGACCAGTAGTGGGTGTGGAGCCCACGTGCTCTGAGGCGGCTGTTGAACCCTTCCGAGGGGCCAGCCTTCGAACCTCTGATCAGTAGGGAGGCTCGGAGCCTGGTTCCTTCACAGGGAAGGATCCCTTTCGGGGTATCCCCCTTTCCTGGTCCCTGTTGCAAGAGAGAGAAAGAGGAAAAAAGGAAAAGGATACGAAATCGAACGACGCGGCGTACCTTTTTTAACGCGGTCATTATGGCGAAGGCGAAGCGTCGCTCGCTTCTCCTGCCAGAGGCGCCGCCTGTCCCACCGTGGAGTTAATGCGACGAGGCGAGTGGTTCGCAGGGCAGCCGTTGCGCGTGCGTGAGCCGTTCGAGGAATGGAACACGGGCGCGTTGTCTTCATGCCATGAGAGAGGGTTCTCTCACTGCCCCCGGATGGGACGTAAGCTTGGCTGACGACGTGACCGCTGCTCCTGCCCGCCTGCCACCGCCATTACTGCCGGCCCGTTTTCGGCCGCATTGACCATCGCGCCAGGCTGGAGCCGCTGGGTCGTGCGCTGGGTCGCCTCGAGTCGCGGTATTGGCTCCGCAGTCGAGGAGGCGCGGTGGTGGCGCAGGTGGCGGTGCAGTTGCATGCACGAAGCATTCGGCGCGCCGGTTGCATGACGCGTGGGTCTGGGCCTCCCTGCCGGGCGTGTTGGGAGTCGGAGAAGTGCGCCCACTTGGCATGGTTGCATGTCGCCTGCATGGCTGCCCGCCCTTTCGCCCGCTGGTCTGGGCAAAAGTGGAGAGCCGCTTGTAACCGTTGGGCGGTTGCACGCACCGCGCACGGCAGTTTGGCCTCTTCTGCTCTGGGCCGGCTTGCATGACGTGTGGGACCCAGCCCCCGCGCCGTAGGGGAGGACCTTGGAGCGTGTTGGAGAAGACTCGGCCCACGACGGCTGGGGACGCAAGTAGGGAGAGTCGCCTTTAAAAGGAGGGTGTCCCTCTTGGAAGGCGACCGTGTCTTCGTGCTCCCTTATGCATCGTGTCTTTCCACCTTCCAAGCCCCTGGATGAGGGATATCCGCCGTCTTTCCGCTTCGTCGTTGGAGGAACGCAACTCTGCGGGAGTTGGTACCTTTCAGCCGTCGTTCGGCTTCAAGGATTTTCATCATGCAGCCCGGTCGCACCCCTCCGCTGGCGGTCACCCAAGATGGTGACCTCCAGCCCCTGGATGGGGAGAGGCAAGCCGAGCTGCGATCTTGGCCCCACCCTCAGCTTCAAGGATGTTCATCATCCCTGCTGGGGTGGAGGCCAGCTTGAGCCGGAGCTCTACCTCCCGCGCGGGTTCGCGAGTCGGCCTCTCCTTCGGCGTTCAAGGGAGAGGGCGCTCACTGGCCCTGCGAGGGGGGGTCGGACTTCGACAACGCAGGACTGGTCGACGGTGGGTGTCGTCAGCCTCAGCTCGTCGGCTTGGCTCCTGGTGCCCCCTCCTGCCGGAAGGCGGCTGCCGCGCCGTGTACACAGGAGGACCGCCCAAGATATCACGCACTGCCAGGGCGGCGTTCGTGTTCTGGGGCGGTTCTACCTTTGCACCGGTACGGCGCCTCCACGTGGAGGTCGGTGCCTCACTCGCCCGGGAGGATCTGAGTGGGGATCTGCCGGAGGGCTGACGGCCCCTGTCGTCGGTGCCGAGGTGGAGGCGGCTCGAGAAGTCCCCGTTGCCGACGGGGTCACCGCCACCACCCGCGCTTCGGGCCTCCGGCTCTTTGTACTTGTCCTCGCCCCTCGAGCGTCGGCATGGGCGAGGGCAAGATTGCAGCAGCATCCGCCCTGAGGCCCTCGCTGCTGCAGTTCGGCCACCCGGGGCGGGGGCCGTTGTCATTGCCGGCAGAGCGGACGACGGTGAGCCGCCCGTCGGTCTTCTGCTACTCCGCAGGCCCCACCCCCATTGAGTGGGGTTGTTCGTACCTGCGGAGGTGGAACCGGAGTTCTGTTTGTAATGGCACTTCGAATGCCAGTGTTTTTGTTCACTGTGGCTGTCGAGGCCTGAACATGTATGTAAATTCAGCATGGAGCCGTATTTTTCCCCATTTTCGAGCACTAAGACTCGCCTGTTGGTTGTCTGAACCGCTTCACCAAGCGTGGGTCGCCCCGTGTAAAGGTGACGAGTGAGGTATCCGTATCCCGGAGGCGTAGGAGTCCCTCGGCTCGGTCAGCCTTGTTGTCCGAGGCTTCCCTTGCTTAGTTAGAGAAAAACCCTCAGCCGCTCTTCGATGAGCCGAGGCCAGGGGTAGTGGTGCCAGCGCGAACAGAGGCAGAGTTGGCTCGAAAAGAAAACCAGGTCGGCCGGAGCCTGGCCGGGTCGTCCGTTAGCGGGACCGACGCCGGGATTGACCTGCCGAGGCCTTGGGCCGGGCTGATGTCCTTGGGGGACAGCTAGCCGAGGCCCCGGGGTGACCGGCCGAGCCGCCTGCTCGGGCCGGATTCTTGGAGAAGACCCTGGCGGCGATGGCCCGGGCTCGGCGATGACGTTGTCCTTCAGAGCAGAGACCCTTGGACCGTGTCGCCGTCCGAGGCTAGGTCGGACCTCGCCAAAGGCGTTGTCGATGCCGAGGGTGTTGCCGCTCCCTTTAGCCGTCAAGATCCGAGCCTGCAGGATCGGATTATCTTGTAGTGTGTGTTTTCTGCGGCCACCGAGGCCAAAACACACCTTCGCCGTATTGTAAAGCCGCGTCTCCTTTCCTCTTGTTTCGAGTATCTGAACTTTTTTGTCGGTAACAGAACTATTTGTGCGAGCGAGAGTTGCTTCTCACGGAAGGTGATGAGTGAGGTATCCGTATCCCGGAGGCGTAGGAGTCCCTCGGCTCGGTCAGCCTTGCCGCTTACGCGCACTCTTACCCGTCCATGGGGTTCTGTCACCGACGCAGTCGAGAAGGCTTGAAGAATCGCTCCGGCAGAAGAGCTTCCGAACGTGAAGACTTGTTCGGTCCGTGGAATCACTTATCCGAACGTGAGTTACTTATGGCAGAAGGTGACGAGTGAGGTATCCGTATCCCGGACGCGTAGGAGTCCCTCGGATCGGTCAGCCTTGGCTGCTTACGTGTACTCCGTCGTTTTCAGGATCCACTTTCAAAGTAGTCGAAAAGCACGAAAGACATTCTGGCAGA
The DNA here is from genome assembly GCA_029449295.1 of Zea luxurians. Classification (NCBI taxonomy): domain Eukaryota; kingdom Viridiplantae; phylum Streptophyta; class Magnoliopsida; order Poales; family Poaceae; genus Zea; species Zea luxurians. Next base: position 209,018,764 of record JAOPSE010000002.1, read on the forward strand.
AGAGATCTTTTTTCGAGGAAAATTTCGACGCAGAGGGGGTTCCCCCCTTTTAGCCCCCGAGGGAGGGTCGGGCTTTGCCGAGGCAAGGCTGACCCTTCCTTGATGACTAAACTTGGCGTGGGAGCGAGGTATATGAACAACTTGAAAACATCTTAATGGTAGAAGCGACGTAGCTGTTGGATGTTCCAAGCGTTGCTGTAGACCTCGCCTTGACTGTTGGCCAGCTTGTATGTTCCGGGTTTTAGAACTTTGGCGATGACGAACGGCCCCTCCCAGGGGGGCGTGAGCTTGTGTCGACCTCGGGCGTCTTGTCGCAGCCGAAGCACCAGGTCACCCACCTGGAGGTTTCGGGACTAGACCCATCGGGCGTGGTAGCGTCGCATGGATTGCTGGTACCGCGCCGAGTGTAGTAAGGCCTTGTCCCGAGCCTCTTCCAGCTGATTCAGCGAGTCTTCTCGACTAGCTTGGTTGCTTTGGTCATCATAGGCCCTCGTCCTCGGGGAACCGTATTCTAGGTCTGTGGGCAAGATGGCCTCAGCCCCATAGACTAGAAAGAACGGCGTGAAGCCCGTGGCTCGGCTCGGTGTCGTTCTCAGGCTCCAGACCACCGAGGGGAGTTCCTTCATCCATCGCTTGCCGAACTTGTTGAGGTCGTTGTAAATCCGAGGCTTGAGCCCTTGTAGAATCATGTCGTTGGCACGCTCTACTTGCCCATTCGTCATGGGATGAGCCACGGCGGCCCAGTCCACCCGGATGTGGTGATCCTCGCAGAAGTCCAGGAACTTTCTGCCGGTGAACTGGGTGCCGTTGTCGGTGATGATGGAGTTCGGGACCCCGAAACGATGGATGATGTTGGTGAAGAACGCCACCGCCTGCTCGGACCTAATGCTGTTCAGGGGTCAGACCTCGATCCACTTGGAAAATTTGTCGATGGCGACCAACAGGTACGTGTAGCCCCCGGGTGCCTTCTGCAAGGGGCCGACGAGGTCCAGACCCCACACAGCAAAAGGCCATGTGATGGGTATTGTCTGCAGAGCCTGAGCGGGCAGGTGGGTCTGCCTTGCGTAGAACTGACACCCTTCGCAGGCGTGGACAATTCTAGTGGCGTCGGCCACCACCGTTGGCCAGTAGAAACCTTGTCGGAAAGCATTTCCGACAAGGGCTCGAGGTGCTGCGTGGTGGCCGCAAGCCCCCGAGTGTATTTCTCGGAGGAGTTCCTGACCTTCGGTGGTGGAGATGCATCGCTGGAGGATGCCTGAAGGGCTGCGGTGGTAGAGCTCCTTCCCTTCTCCCAGCAAGACGAACGACTTGGCGCGCCGCGCCAACCGCCGAGCTTCGGCTCGGTCAAGGGGTAGCTCTCCTTGGTGGAGATATTGCAGGTACGGGGTCTGCCAGTTTTGATCAGGCGTGACCCCGCTTTGCTCCCCCTCGACGCGCAGTGTTTCGCCCTCGGGGGCCGAGGGTACCTCGGGCCGAACCGAGGGTGCCTCGGGCCGAGCCGAGGGTGCCTCGGACGGTGCCGAGGGTACCTCGGGCTGGGCCAAGGGTGCCTCAGGCTCGGGCGCGTCGTCGATCTTGACGGAGGGTTGATGCAGATCTCGGGAGAAGACGTCCGGGGGAACCGTCGTTCGCCCCGAGGCTATTTTAGCCAGCTCGTCCGCAGTCTCGTTGTAGCACCGAGCAATGTGGTTGAGCTCAAGCCCGTAGAACTTGTCTTCCAGGCGCCGAACCTCATCGCAGTAGGCCTCCATCTTCGGGTCGCGGCAGTGGGAGTTCTTCATGACTTGGTCGATGACGAGCTGCGAGTCACCGCGAGCGTCGAGGCGTTGGACCCCTAGCTCGACGGCAATCCGCAACCCGTTGACCAGAGCCTCGTACTCAGCCACATTGTTGGACGCCGGGAAGTGGAGGCGTAGCACGTAGCGTAGGTGCTTCCCGAGGGGCGAGATGAAGAGTAGGCCTGCGCCGGCTCCTGTCTTCATCAGCGACCCATCGAAGAACATGGTCTAGAGCTCCGGTTGGATCGGGGCTGTTGGTAGCTGGGTGTCGACCCATTCAGCCACGAAGTCCGCCAAAACCTGGGATTTGATGGCCTTCCGAGGGGCGAACGAGATTGTTTCACCCATGATTTCCACCGCCCACTTTGCAATCCTACCCGAAGCCTCTCGACAATGGATGATCTCCCCCAGGGGGAAAGATGACACCACAATTACCGGATGAGACTCGAAGTAGTGTCGCAACTTCCGCCGTGTCAGGATCACCGCGTACAGCAGCTTCTGGACTTGTGGGTAGCGGATTTTGGTTTCGGACAGTACCTCGCTGACGAAGTAGACTGGCCTCTGAACGGGCAATGCATGTCCCTCTTCTTGCCTCTCGACCACAATCGCGGCGCTAACCACCTGAGTGGTCGCGGCGACGTAGACCAAGAGGGCTTCTCCGGCAGCGGGGGGCACCAAGATAGGCGCCTTCGTGAGGAGCGCCTTTAGGTTCCCAAGGGCTTCCTCGGCCTCAGGGGTCCAAGTGAAGCGCTCGGCCTTCCTTAAGAGGCGGTACAGGGGTAGACCTCTTTCGCCGAGGCGTGAGATGAAGGGGCTCAGAGCCGCGAGACATCCCATGACCCTCTGTACACCTTTCAAGTCCTGGATGGGCCCCATGCTGGTGATGGCTGCGATCTTCTCCGGGTTGGCTTCGATGCCCCGCTCGGAGACGATGAACCCCAAGAGCATGCCTCGGGGCACCCCGAAGACACACTTTTCGGGATTGAGCTTGACACCTTTCGCCTTGAGACATCGGAATGTCACTTCAAGGTCGGAAAGGAGGTCAGAGGCTTTCCTCGTCTTGACTACGATGTCATCGACATAGGCCTCGACCGTGCGGCCAATGTGCTCGCCGAACACATGGTTCATGCACCACTGGTACATCGCGCCCGCATTCCTCAAGCCGAACGGCATGGTGACATAGCAGTACATGCCGAAGGGTGTGATGAAAGAAGTCGCGAGCTGGTCAGACTCTTTCATCCTGATTTGGTGATACCCTGAGTAGGCATCGAGGAAAGACAGGGTTTCGCACCTAGCAGTGGAATCTACGATCTGATCGATGCGAGGCAGAGGGTAGGGAACCTTCGGACATGCTTTGTTCAGACCAGTGTAGTCTACACACATCCGCCATTTCCCCCCTTTCTTTCTCACAAGCACAGGGTTGGCAAGCCATTCGGGATGGAATACCTCTTTGATGAACCCTGCCGCCATTAGCTTGTGGATCTCCTCGCCTATGGCTCTGCGTTTCTCCTCGTCGAATCGGCGCAGAGGCTGCTTGACGGGTCGGGCTCCGGCCTAGATGTCCAGCGAGTGCTCGGCGACATCCCTCGGTATGCCGGGCATGTCTGAGGGACTCCACGCGAAGACGTCGGCGTTCGCGCGGAGAAAGTCGACGAGCACTGCTTCCTATTTGGGATCGAGCCCGGAGCCGATCCGGACTTGCTTGGAGGCGTCGCTGCTGGGGTCGAGGGGGACGGACTTAACCGTCTCCGCTGGCTCGAAGTTGCCGGCATGACGCTTCACGTCTGGCACCTCCTTAGAGAGGCTCTCCAGGTCGGCGATGAGGGCCTCGGACTCGGCGAGGGCCTCGGCGTACTCCAGGCACTCCACATCGCATTCGAACGCGTGTTTGTACGTGGGGCTGACGGTGACGACCTCGTTGGGGCCCGACATCTTGAGCTTGAGGTAGGTGTAGTTGGGGACGGCCATGAACTTCGCGTAGCAGGGCCTCCCCAATACCGCGTGGTAGGTTTCTCGGAACCCGACCACCTCGAACGTCAGGGTCTCCCTTCGGAAGTTGGAGGGTGTTCCGAAGCAGACGGGAAGATCGAGTTGTCTAAGGGGCTGGACGCGCTTCCCGGGGATGATCCCATGGAAAGGCGCAGCGCCCGCCCGGACCGAGGACAGATCGATACGCAAAAGCCCGAGGGTCTCGGCGTAGATGATGTTGAGGCTGCTGCCTCCGTCCATGAGGACCTTGGTGAGCCTGACGTCGCCGATGACGGGGTCGACGACGAGCAGGTATTTCCTCGGGCTCGGCACATGGTCGGGGTGGTCGGCTTGGTCGAAGGTGATGGGCTTGTCGGACCAGTCTAGGTAGACTGGCGCCGCCACCTTCACCGAACAGACCTCCCGGCGCTCTTGCTTGCGGTGCCGAGCCGAGGCGTTCGCCGCTTGCCCGCCGTAGATCATGAAGCAGTCGCGGACCTCGGGGAACTCTCCTGCCTGGTGATCTTCCTTCTTGTCGTCGTCGTGGGCCCTGCCACCCTCCGCGGGTGGCCCGGCCCTGTGGAAGTGGCGCCGAAGCATGACGCACTCCTCAAGGGTGTGTTTGACGAGCCCCTGGTGATAGGGGCACGGCTCCTTGAGCATCTTGTCGAAGAGGTTGGGACCTCCGGGGGGTTTCTGAGGGTTCTTGTACTCGGCGGCGGCGACAAGGTCCGCGTCAGCGGCGTCGTGTTTCGCTTGCGACTTCTTCTTGCCCTTCTTCTTGGCGCCGCGCTGAGCTAACGCCTCGGGGGCATCTTCCGATGGGCGGCCCTGGGGCTGCTTGTCCTTCCGGAAGATAGCCTCGACCGCCTCCTGGCCGGAGGCGAACTTGGTGGCGATGTCCATCAGCCCGCTCGCCCTGGTGGGGGTCTTGCGACCCAGTTTGCTAACCAGGTCGCGGCAGGTGGTGCCGGCGAGGAACGCGCCGATGACATCCGAGTTGGTGATGTTGGGCAGCTCGGTGCGCTGCTTTGAGAATCGCCGGATGTAGTCTCGGAGAGACTCTCCCGACTGCTGTCGGTAGCTTCGGAGGTCCCAGGAATTCCCGGGGCGCACGTACGTGCCCTGGAAATTACCGGCGAAAGCTTGGACTAGGTCGTCCCAGTCGGAGATCTGCCCCGGAGGCAGGTGCTCCAACCAGGCGCGAGCGGTGTCGGAGAGGAACAGGGGGAGGTTGCGGATGATGAGGTTGTCATCGTCCGTTCCACCCAGTTGGTAGGCCAGACGGTAGTCCGCGAGCCACAGTTCCGGTCTCGTCTCCCCCGAGTACTTTGTGATAGTAGTCGGGGGTCGGAACCGGGTCGGGAACGGCGCCCGTCGTATGGCCCGGCTGAAGGCCTGTGGACCGGGTGGTTCGGGCGAGGGACTCCGATCCTCCCCGCTGTCGTAGCGTCCCCCACGCCTAGGGTGGTAGCCTCGGCGCACCCTCTCATCGAGGTGGGCCCGACGATCGCGGTGACGGTGCTCGTTGCCGAGGCGACCCGGGGCCGAAGGCGCTGTGTTGCGCGTGCGCCCGGTGCAGATCGAGGCTTCCCACATGAATCGGGAAGTCGCGGCACGATGTTCCGAGGGGTTCCCCTGCCTTCGGGAGGCGGAGCTCTCGGCCCGCCGGACCGCAGCGCCTTCCAGGAGATTCTTGAGCTCTCCCTGGATTCGCCGCCCCTCGGTGGTTGCTGGCTCCGGCATCGCGCGGAGGAGCATTACTGCTGCAGCCAGGTTCTGGCCGACCCCACTGGATGCGGGTGGCGGCCTGATCCTGACATCGTCGGCGATGCGGTGCTGGAAGCCCTGGGGTAGATGACGCATTTCTCTGGCCGGAAGTTGTCCCACCCATGCCTGCCTGACGTCCCGGCGGATTGGCTCAAGCGCTCCTGCTCCCTCGTCGAGCCTGGCCTGCACCCCGTGGATTTGCTCGAGTTGTGGGTCGTGGCCCCCCGCCGGAACGGGGACCACAGCTAGCTCCCGCGGGATGTCAATGCGAGGCATCAACCTAGGGAGATCACCGTCCTCCGGCATGCCGAGATGGTTGCCTTCGGAGGGGCCCCCTAGATCGACGTGGAAACATTCGTGGCTCGGGCCGCAGTCCTCGTCGCCGAGGCTACGGCTACCGTCGGAACAGTTGGAAAGGCAGCGGTCGCATGCGGTCATGAAGCCCCGCATGGCACTGGGGTTGCCAAGTCCGGAGAAATCCCAACAGACGCTGGGCTCGTCGTCTCCCTCGGACCTAGAGGGCCCGTAGGTCGAGACGTCCGTCAGTCGGTCCCAAGGTGACCGCATACGAAACCCCAGAGGGTTCGGATTCACCTCTACGAGGGCGTCCGCCAAAGCGGAGCCACTAGGCGGGTCGAGGCTAAATCCGAAAGGCGTGGGATGGGAATCGGTCGGTACCTCTTGGTCGACGGGCGGTGATGAGGTCACATCGGGGACTGACTGCACCGTCGTCTCAGGTATGAGGGCGACACCCAGCAAGCCTTTCGCGAGCGTGCTGGTGTCGTCCGTTTGCTCGGGATTGACGCGTCGCGGGGAGACAGCGCTCGTCTTCGTCTGAAGCGCAAGGCCGATGCCCGGCACGCCCCCCGTTGGAGTGCTGGCATTGTCGACTCGCTCGACGGCCGACGAGGCGCCGCCTCCTGCTTGGCCTTGGTTGCCCCGCCTCCTCCTCCTCCGTCGACGGGGAAGAGGACGGGGCGAGCCCGAAGGTTGTTCTTCCATCATGCGGGGAATACGTCGTCGATCCCGCCACCGGCGGGCGGACTGTCGGCCGCCACCGTCGCTGTCGCCCGGCGGTGGAAAGAGTATCATGTCGTAGCTGCCGTCGAGGGACTTGAACTCAAGGCTCCTGAAACGGAGCACCGTCCCGGGCCGGAGAGGTTGCTGGAGACTACCCATCTGGAGCTTGACGGGAAGCTGTTCGTCAACACGCAGCAGGCCCCTACCTGGCGCGCCAACTGTCGGCGTTTCGAGACCGAGGGGTCCCTGAGCCGACGAGTGAAGTGTTGCCGCGTGCCCCAGCCTAGATGGGTCGACGTGAGGCCGAACGCGAAGGGGGGGAAGCGAGGTGGCCGGAGATGGGCGTGAGAGAGGTGGAAATCCCGCGGCCTTCGTGTTCGTCCCGCGCCAGGTCGGGTGCGCTTGCAGTAGGGGGTTACAAGCGTCCACACGGGGGAAGGAGCGAGCGGCCTCACGCGAGCGCCCGTCTCGTCCTCGTCCCCGCGCGGCCAACCTTCTCTAAGAGGGCCCTGGTCCTTCCTTTTATAGGCATAAGGAGAGGGTCCAGGTGTACAATGGGGGGTGTAGCAGAGTGCTACGTGTCTAGCGGAGGAGAGCTAGTGCCCTAAGTACACGTCATCGTGGCGGCCGGAGAGATTTTGGCGCCCGGTTTGTGTGATGTCGTGGCCGTCGGAGGAGCACTGGAGCCTGGCGGAGGGACAGCTGTCGGGGCCGTCAAGTCCTTGCTGACGTCCTCTTGCTTTCGTAAGGGGGCCGAGAGCCGCCATCGTCAGGGAACGTGTGGGGCGCCATCATCGCCTATCTGGCGGAGCGAGCCAGATGGGACGCCGGTCTTGTTCCCCGTAGCCTGATTCAGCTTGGAGTAGGGTAATGATGGCACCTCCTGTTGACGTGGCCGGTCCACGCCCTAGGTTGGGCGATGTGGAGGCTCCTCCGAGGTCGAGGTCGAGTCCGTCTTCCTTGGCCGAGGCCGAGTCCGAGCCTCTAGGTCGGGCGAGGCGGAGGCCGTTGGCTGAGGCCAGGGCGGAATTTGAGTCCTGGGGTTGGGCGAAGCGGAGTTCGTCGTCTTCTGGGGCTGAGCCCAAGTCCGAGCCCTGGGTCGGGCGGAGCGGAGTTCGCCGTCTTTCGAGGCTTTGCCCGAGTCCGAGCCCTAGGTCGGGCGGAGCGGAGTTCGCCGTCTTCCGGGGCTTAGCCCAAGTCCGAGCCCTGGGTCGGGCGGAGCGGAGTTCGCCGTCTTCCGGGGCTTTGCCCGAGTCCGAGCCCTGGGTCGGGCGGAGCGGAGTTCGCTGTCTTCCGAGGCTTAGCCCAAGTCCGAGCCCTGGGTCGGGCGGAGCGGAGTTCGTCGTCTTCCGGGGCTTTGCCCGAGTCCGAGCCCTTGGTCGGGCGGAGCGGAGTTCCCTATGGTGCGTGCGGCCGGGCCTAACTGCCTGTCAGCCTCACTCTGTCAAGTGGCACCACAGTCGGAGCGGCGCGGGCGGCGCTGTCTTTCTGTCAGACCGGTTAGTGGAGAGCCGAAGTGACGGCGGTCACTTCGGCTCTGTCAGCTGAGGGGCGCGCGTCAGGATAAAGGTGTCAGGCCACCTTTGCATTAAATGCTCCTGCGATTTGGTCGGGGTTGCTTCTCAGCGAAGACAGGGCCTCGGGCGAGCCGGGAGCGTGTTCGCCGCTGGAGGGGGGCCTCGGGCGAGGCGGAGATCCTCCGGGGTCGGCTGCCCTTGTCCGAGGCTAGGCTCGGGCGAGGCGTGATCGAGTCCCTCGAATGGACTGATCCCTGACTTGATCGCACCCATGAGGCCTTTGCAGATTTATGCTGATGGGGGTTACCAGCTGAGAATTAGGAGCCTTGAGGGTACCCCTAATTATGGTCCCCGACAATATGAAACATGAGAAATAACATGAATAATCATATGACATTGTCAACTTATCTTTATTGTATAATCATGAATGAATAAGAACAAAATTGAATTACATTTATACCTTCGGCTTGATGAAAGGCAAAGGTACAAGAGTGACGCACGAGCGAATACAAGTCAGCGTGAACAGTACAGGGGAACTATTCATCTATTTATAGGCACAGGATGCAGCCTACAAAAAATTACATTCATGCCCTTTACATTCACTGTTAACTAATAGTCAACTCTATGAGGGCTAAACAGCCTTTTCCCCTTTAAGTCGATTCCTTTCTCTGTCATTTAGCCGAAGCTCCCCTTTGCATAGCTTCGGAGCAACTCCAGCCTTCGTCGCGATCATGCTTTTAGCTCAAGTCCGAAGGTACCTGTTTATAAACCATACTTGGAAGACATTGTTAAATTACATTTTTGAGGACCTTCGGAGGACGAAGGCCCCCAACAGCCAAATTTATGTCGATGATATCATATTTGGGTCTACTAACAAATCTACTTGTGAAGAGTTTAGTAGGATCATGATACAGAAATTTGAGATGTCAATGATGGGGAAGTTGAGATATTTCTTAGGATTTCAAACCAAGCAACTCCAAGACGGCACCTTCATCAGCCAAACCAAGTACATTCAAGACATTCTTAAAAAGTTTGGAATGAAGGATGCCAAGCCGATCAAGACTCCCATGGGAACCAATGGGCATCTCAACCTCGACACAGGAGGTAAATCCGTAGATCAAAAGGTATACCGATCGATGATAGGATCTTTACCTTACTTATGTGCATCTCGACCGGATATTATGATTTCAGTATGTATGTGTGCAAAGTTCCAAGCCAATCCTAAGGAAGTTCACCTTAGGGCCGTGAAGTGAATCATGAGATATTTAGTTTACACTCCTAAGTTTGGGCTTTGGTACCCCAGGGGATCAACCTTTTATTTAATAGGATATTCTGATGCTGATTGGGCAAGGTGTAAAATTGATAGGAAGAGCACATCAGGGACTTGTCAGTTTCTGGGACGATCCCTGGTGTCTTGGGCTTCAAAGAAACAAAACTCAGTAGCCCTATCAACTACCAAAGCTGAGTATATTGTCGCAGGCCATTGTTGTGCGCAATTACTTTGGATGAGGCAAACCCTCAGGGACTATGGCTTCAAATTGAGCAAAGTCCCTCTCCTATGTGATAATGAGAGTGCTATCCGCATGGCTGAGAATTCCGTTGAACACAGCCGCACTAAGCACATAGACATTCGGTATCACTTTTTTAGGGATCACCAACAAAGGGGGATATCAAGATAGCTTACATTAACACCAAAGATCAACTAGCTGATATCTTTACTAAGCCTTTAGATGAGAAAACCTTTAGCAAACTTAGGAATGAGCTAAATATTCTTGATTCTCGGAATTTTGATTGAAACATTGCACACATTGCTCATTTATATACCTTTGATCATATCTCTTTCATTTGGTACATATTCATATTTCTTATTCTTCTTGTGCCACTGCTACGACTAATGTGTTTCCAAGTGTATTTTTATGCTAAGTCGTAGATTGAAAGGGAAATGGAATACTCGACGAAGACAAGGCTTCCACTCCACTCTACCGGTATCATTTACCCTTTGTCGTTACTTCACCTCACCTCACATTAGTATACTCTTTACACACATATTTACTTATACCAATGGGAAGAAAGTAAAGGGCTCTCAAAGTCTCTATTTTTTTTATTAATGTCAAAGGGGGAGAAAGGATCTAGCCCAAAGCAAAAGGACCGCACCACCACCGAATTTTAAAAGAAATTTTCAAATTAGTATCTTAATGTGTTTTCAAAAAGGGGAGAGAAAGTTATTAGTGTTTCCAAAAATTTGAAAAACCCTCTTGAACACTAAGGGGACAATTTCATTCAGGTGGAGTTTTGTTGTAGTCAAAGGAAAAGCATTTGAAACAGGGGGAGAAATTTCAAAATCTTGAAAATGCTTCTTGCAATCTTATTCATATACCTTTGACTATTTGCAAAAAGATTTTGAAAAGAATTTCCAAAAGAATTTGCAAAAACAAAACAAGTGGTGCAAAAGTGGTCCAAAATGTTAAATAAAAGAAAGCAACCATGCATATCTAATAAAACTACAAATTGGTTTAATTCCAAAGTAACCTATGCACTTACCTTATGCAAACAAGCTCAATTCTGCACTTATATATTTGCTTTGGTTTGTGTTGGCATCAATCACCAAAAAGGGGGAGATTGAAAGGGAAATAGGGTAAATAATTTTGGTGGTTGAATGCCCAACATAAATATTGGACTAACTAGTTTGCTCTAGATTATATATTCTACAGGTGCATAAAGGTTCAACACAAACCAAAAAAAGATCAAAGTTAGGGTTCAAAAATAAGGAGCAAAAGAAACCGAAGAGAACCCTGGTCTGGCGCACCAGACTGTCTGGTGTGCCACCGAACAGTGTCTGGTGCGTCAGGGACCGTACAGATGCGAACTTGCCACCTTCGGGTTTCAGAAGCGCCGCTCCGCTATAATTCACCGGACTGTCCGGTGCACCAACGGAGCAACGGCTCCAGCACAACGGTCGACTGCAATGGACACCTGCAAAAGTGCTACAGTGCGTGGATAGTTTGCGCAGAAGTCAGAGCAGCCACCAGAGGCGCACTGGACAGTGCACAGTACCTGTCCGATGCGGCACCGGACTGTTCGGTGCCACATGAAGACAAAGCTCCAACGGTCGAAACCGCCAGAACCCTAACGGTTGGGTGATGTGGCTGGCACACCGGACAGCGTCCGGTGGCGCACCGGACTGTCCGGTGCGCCCATCGACAGCAGCCTTCCCCAACAGTTGAATTGGTGGTTGAGGGCTATAAATACCCCCCCAACCACCTCCACTCCAACCATCCAAGCATTCAACACTTCTCATTCAATACAAGAGCAAAGTGCAACACTCCAAGACACAAATCAAAGCCTCCGATTCAATCAAAGTCCCCAATTCAATTCTAGTGTTTTAGGACTTGTGAGAGGATCGTTCTTGTGTTTCTTTGTTGCTTGGTTGGCTTTCTTCTTTCTCTCATTCTAATTCTCAAAGCCTTGTAAGCGAAGCAAGAGACACCAAGTGTGTGGTGGTCCTTGCGGGGTCTAAGTGACTCGGGAAAATAAAGGAAGAAAGCTCACTCGGTCTAGGTGATCGTTTGAGAGAGAGAAAGGGTTGAAAGAGACCCGGTCTTTTGTGACCTATTGGGGGCCTTCGTCTTCTGAAGGTCCTCAAAAACAAGACTAACAATGTTTTCCCAAGTGTAATATATGAACAGGAGTCTTCAGAATCGGGATGAAGCTGTCCACAATATTAAAAGCATGGTTGGGACGAAGGTCAAATCAGTTCCGAAGCTATGCGCAAGGAAGCTTCGGCTCAGTAGCAGAAAAGGAACCGACTTAAAGAGGAAAATGCTTTTTAGTCCTTGATAGATTGTCCTAATGTCAATAGTAAACATGAAGGGCATGAATGTAATTTTTGCACAGGCTGCGCCCTGTACCTATAAATAGATGAACAGTACCCCCTTACTGTTCACGCTGACTTGTATTCATTTGTGCGTCACACTTGTACTTTTATCTTCCATCAAGACGAAGGTACATTTGTAATTCAATGTTGTTTCTCTCTTTCCATAATAATTTAATAAGAATGAATTAATAATGTTATATGATTGCTTATGCTGTCTTCTATATTTTGTATGCTTCTTCCTTTATTATCATATATCGTGATGATGAAGGTATGTCCTTCACAACCTTCGTCTAAAGATCATTATATCCTAAGGGAAATAATGCTTCAAAGGACGAAGGGTATTGACATTTAACATTTTGTGTTGACTTGTTCTTAATTCATAGCATTTGAGAATAAGTCCCCAACATGACCACCTCAACGGGGACTAGGTTCTTTAGAACCGAACCTCGGTAAAACAAATCACCGTGTCATTCGCTTTATTTGCTCTTGATTTGTTTTCCCTGTCTCCCAGACTCGAACTTAATTCTAACGCTAACCTCGGCTTGTAGTTTGTTGTTTTAAGTTATAAATTTTAGATTACGCCTATTCACCCCCCTCTAGGCGACTTTCACGGGGCGACCTCGCTGTGGGGAATCCAGGGGCGTGAGTGGCTTAGCGGGAGGGCATCGACGAGCTCGGGGCGAGAGAAACGAGGGGTAGGCATGCACAGGGGCTCCAAAAGGGGCCAGGGGGTGGCATGGGCCGCCGTTCTCGGCGTGCATGCACGCTGGGTGGGGGAGGCGGTTGCGTGGCTGATGATCGCTGACGGTTGGGCCCACGGGCGACAATTGCGGATGCGCGTGGGTGAAGCTGCTGGCGGGTGGGGGCCGTCGAGCAAAGAGAGGGAGTGGGCGCACGAGGGAATGCACCGACAAGCGAGGCCCAGGGGAAGAGAGAGAGAAAGAGCGGGGCAGGCGAGCGCGCGAGGGTGAGCCGAGATGGACCGAATGGCTGGCTAGGCAGGGGTTTTGATTTTTTCCCTTTTTCTTTTTATTTATTAATTCAATTTTCTTTTTCCTTTTTTCCCTTTGAATACATACTCAACATGCCACACATTCAAAAGATATCATCACAAGCATATGCATCACATAAAGGTGAAATTTGGGTTTCAGCATGATGCAACATGTGACGAAACCTCCAAGTCATTAGGCCCACCTACAGTTGTCCTTGTCCAACGGACCTTAGACAACCCTATAGGTGCCCCTGAATCACTTGACAAGTTCGGTATCTGCTTTTCTTACCTTTCCCAAGAGCGTTTCACCCGTCACGCAGACATTACAGATCATCGGAGATACGAAAATGCGGAAGCGATTACATAAACTTACCTTTATTTAAAAAGTAAGACAAAGTTATATATTATAGACCAGGATATAATTAACTGAGTGCAGAGTATTATTATTACAAGCCAAGGGAGGCAAAAACCCCTCCCGATAAGTATCAAACAAAAGTTTTTATGGAGGAACCCTTCCTACCGCAGCTCTATTCTTGATTTTCTTTTTTTGAGACCACCTTGGAACAGAAACAACAAAAGTTTGTCGCTTCTTCACCTAAAGACAATAGGGAATAAAACCCTGAGTATAGAATTACTCAGCAAGACTTACCCGACTAAAGAAAAGACTCTCAAGGGCATGCTGGTTATCAGGGAGTTAAGGTTAGGTTTCTCAATGATCAAAGACTCTATTTGCAGAAATGCTTACTAAAATGGATCCTTAAAAATCCAAATTTTACTTGTCAGGTTGAGTAAGATTACCTGTCTCTAGAGTTCTTTCTACCCTAGTTCAATCACTTGACGTGTACTAGCCAATTTCTTAGCACCCTTAATCTTTACTGGAGTTCTACGTATAAGTTAGTGACCAAGTCTCCATAACCGCGGAGGTACGGCGATCCGAATCGATTATACTCAGCTGAGGATCTCCAATCACACGACATATGTAGCACTTAACCCTTGCATATGTCAACCCGCCACCGGGGTTCTTAAGACCAGATCAGGTTCACGCCAACCGAGAGCACAGATACACCACCGTCCAGCCTCTTGCCACGGAGGGTACACGCTACTCTCGCCATCTCTCCACTCCCATTGCGTGGTATCTTATTCTGGCCTGAGTTTGCCCGAGGTAAAGCTTACCCATGACGAGGCATGTGACCAGTTAAAGGGTCCTCGGTCAGCAGGCCTACATCGACATGGTCCTTAATCGACTCAGACGGAGACACTACACTGAGATTCTCTTCTCGTGCAAGTCACCCGCCCGGTCTCAGCTTAATCATTTCAATCCCAAAGTTTGGTACCTGGCAGAGGTACATCTTTTTCGATGTTGAACCCATCATGGCCATGATGGATCCACCATCAAATTTTATTTTCAAAATCATCCCTCCCACTTTGCCACATCATCTTTTGTAAAAACAAAATCTTTTCTTTGCTAGAGCAATACTAAGCATAGTAAAAACCTTTTATGAAACAGGGATTCAAAGGAAGGTAATCAAATCCAAGGAAGGTAATGCAAGAATTGTTTTATCAATCAACTCCTATCACCTAATGCATCAAGCAAGTGAGAAAGGTTTTAAAAGAGTCAAGGAGGTGGTAGATGCACCGGGGCTTGCCTTGGTTTACACGTGATTCAGGCTCAGTTCCATAGATGTCAAAATTAAAACAGTTGTCTGCCTGAGGTTCCTGAGGTGGTGGTGAAGTCTTCTCTTCTTCTACTTCAACTTCTTCTTCGTGTTCTAAAGATAACCATACATAATAATGAATGCCCATGTAATGCTCATGAGAATGCAAAGATAATAAGAGTTTATTATCTAGGGTCTTGAATACAATTTTCCTTCACGGTTCTCCGGGAAACTAGGGTTTCCAGAGTTAGTAAAGGAATTCAAAGGGCAGGGGGTAAGGGTTTGGGTTCTAAGTATCAAACAAGGTCCAAATCAAACCAAATTCTACCCAAGGCTTCTAAATAATGTTTAAAGTTCAAATAAAAAGTTTGGGTATTTTTGGAATTATTATCTATTTTCTAAAAAATCCAAAACCAATGCTTTAGGCTATTTTAAATGCTCCAAAATTCCTTATTTGACCTAAAAATCATGAAACTATTTTTATTAAATACTATGGAAAATTAGGAATTTAGCAAAATTGGTTTGACAGTTTTACCATTTTTCTACCATTTTCTAAAATTGTTGGAGTCCTGCCAGAAAAAGAAAAGGAAAAAGAATGAACAGTCCTGGGCCGATTTCAGCCCAGGCGGCCCAACCAACATAGGAAAGCGCGCGCCCTCGCCTGCGCTGGTAGCTTTGCGAAAAGGCCCTTGGCTTACTGGCTAAACCAAAGTGGGTTCTTTTACTGTTGCACTAAGTCGCTGACAGTTTGCAAGAAGGACCTCCACGTTCTATTTCTTTGTCGCCCGAAGTCCCTGACGGTGACGAGCGCGACAGAGCTTCGGCGAGCGCGTAGACCGGCCGAACGGGGCAAGGACTGGCGCTAATCTCTGGTTTAAACCTAATTCTAGCCCTGAGGAGTGTTTCCCCTCATTAAATTTCACGATTGACGATCTACCTAGCTCTGCTTACGAAGACAGCGGGCAGCGTGGACATTCACTCGTGTTCTCGGTGATTCATGGTGGTCCAGTTCAATTAAAAGGGTCAAGGAGCTTGAGGAGAGCCTAGGGATGTTAGAACAAGCGATGGAGAAACTTGAACTGACCTGAGTTGAGCTGGCCGCGGTGAGGGTGTTCATGCGGTGTTTTTGAGCAAATTGGGGGAAGTTCAAAATTCGCGCTCACTAGTGATCTACTGGGAGCAATACTGGGTGGTGTGTTGCGTGATGATGTTGCGGAGCTGACGGTGGGCTCAATTTATAGGCTTAGTGAGCGGTGGCCGTGAATTTGGGCGATGACGCGCAGCGGTCGGAAGAAGGGGGAGTTCACTGGCGCAGTGAATTCGTGTCCTACACTGTGGCAGTCACTCCGACGATCAACAGGGAGCTAAAGTAAGTCACGGCGATGCGGTGGAGACGCTTAGACACGCAGCACAAGGCCGGAAGGCAGCGGTCACCGGCGTGCTTATCAGAATCCACCGCGACGAACTCTGTACGGTGGCCGGAATACTTTACTAGCCCGAGTTATCTACGGCGAAGATCTTCAAGTGTTATCCAGTCGATCTAGTCACGAATCACGGTGGCGATGGCACGAATCTACGTGCAGAGAGGTCGCCGGCAGTGAGATTGCCACGCTGGCGGTCTGATCCACTTTGATTCACTGTACCATCGCGGAGTGTATTCAGTTGACCTGACAGACCATCTTTGAGCTCGATTTTCTCCCAAATTCATATGGCAACATAACCAATGCTCTGCAGCAAAGTTGTAGCCCTACAAACCATCTTTATCTTTGTTATAGCGTCCCTAGATAGATTCTTACTGGATCATGGTCAAAATGGCTCTCAAACATGGTTCTAGGCCACTGTCAGTCTGAAATTCAGACTTCAACAGCCTGACAGCCCATCTTTGGGTCAAATTTTCTCCAATTTCTTCTCAATAACTATGCTTACACTCTTAAGCAAAGTTGTTCTCCTTTCATAGAGCTACAAAATTGTTGTGGTGACCTAGGGCAAAAACCTTATAATTTGAAAGTTACAAAGCCCCAAAGTTGAGCCAAATCTCTGATTTTCAGACTTAGTCTATATAGGGTTTAAGTGGTGCTTTTTGCAAATAGACCCAAAACTTAGGGTTTAACTTGCAAATCCACATATTTGTGATCCATATGACTTAGGATACCTTATTGACCTGGTTTTTGCACTTTGGTCCAAAAGTGGACTGATTTCACACTTAGCCCCCTAGGGTTTAGGTTTAGGGTTGTCCACGGTTCCAATTAGGGTTTTTGGTATCTCAGGGGTGTAAATGCAATGTAGGTCCATCTTTGATGATTATTTCACTTAATCTTTGGGGTTTTCTCTATTTGGGTCCTATTTTTACCCTTCTAACCCTATTTAAAGTTAAGTTCCCTATACTAGGGTCTTATTTGCAAAATGTCATAGCAATACAACTTGCTTGAAATTTTTACCTAGTGGATGCATCCTAGGTATGTCAAACATATGAAATGCTGATGCTCATGATGTTATGCTCAGGTTTTAGTAATAGTAACACCAGGGGTGTTACACAACACCTCATAAATATTTTAAGGTTTTGTCTCTTGAAAAGGAAAATAAGTACAACTCCATCTAAGACAATAACCCTCCCTCTAAAAGAAAGAAGAAATAGGTGTTAAGGTAGAAAAGAAAAGATGAGTAACACTTGAATCTGTGGATACAAACAAAGAAATTTTATACCCCAAATTCAAAGAGTTACATGAGTTCTCTATCTAGTGTGGTATAACACCGAACACGTTCACTGACCTTTAGAGAGAATGTGCTAATTTACATTCTCTCAAAGTTCCGTGTCCAATGCGTTATTTGGTGCTTCTTCAAACACGTATAACGAGGCATATCTAGGAGATGTTCATTGGATATATACATGTTCAAACGTCGGGTCGGGTCAAGGTCAGGTCGTGGGCCATTTATCACGGTCCGTACCTGACCCGGGTCGGCCCGTGCCTCCCTGTTTGATGTGTCGGGTCGGGTTTTTTGGCTTTGGGTCGGGTTTTTTTCGGGTTGGGTCGGGTTTTGGGTAAAAAATCATGACCCATACCCAGCCCGTAAATTATTACAAATAAAAAATTATGGCCTGTACCCACCCGTTGCATTGTCGGGTCGGGCCGAGCTGGATTTTTTTGGGTGGGTCAGGTTGGGTGGTCCATGATCAGGTCTGGTTGGATGCAAAAAAACTATACCAATAACACTTTCTCAACTCTTCTCATGTGTGCTAATTCTCAATTGTGTTTATCAAACACTTTAGAGCATATTTGGTATTTTGAAAGTATCTTTAATAAATATTTTCGCTTGCTCTCTGAGTGTGCCATTATGCCTAAGGCCTATATTAATACATAGAATTCCAACACCTAATGGCACTAGATTATCAAATTGTGGGTCGCATAGGAACCTCCATGGAATGGAAATATACATGTAGGGGGTGTTTGGTAGAGCTCCCACAGCTTCTCTCTAGCGAGAACCACTCTCGCGCAGCCAAACAACAAAAAACTGAGTTGTTCCGTTGTGAGAACAGAGTGAATCTAGTCTATATTTTGTACTATAAAATCATAGGTAAAAAACCCTACTTCACATCACTCCCAACTTGCTCCCCACTCTCCAAACCCTTAGGAATGACTTTACAGACTATTTACCAAATGGTTTTTATCAGATAGATTACTTTTGCTAGAGAATCATTCAAAATAACTATATTAGAGAATCAGCTCTTGGAGGTAAAGAATCATAGAGCGAAACTCTACCAAACGAGCTCGTAAATAACTTAGGGCATGTTTGGAAGCATTCAATTTCTAAGAAATTAGTTTATAAAAACTAAGGTGGTTTTAATCTTATTAGTTTTTGCTCTAGTTTATATAAAACTGGATTCTCAGCTTTTTAAAAACCAAGAAGCTAGTCACCTCTAGCTAAAATTAGTTTATAGAAATTGAGGTAGTACAAATACCATTAATCAGTTTTTTCATAAACCATTTTCTAGAAACTAGAAAACTAAGTTGATTCCAAACGGGGCCTTATTGTCGCTGAGCCCAAGACATGTTCCTCCGAGACATCTTTGCCCACACCATTAGGCCCATATCCGTCGGCCTGCTAGCCCACAGCTACTGCCAAGTACGGTTCTTCTCGCCTGGGCCTGGGTCCGGGCCCCTACGCCTCACCTCTGGCGCCGACGCGCCGTTCGCCGGAGAGCTCTCTCGCGGAGGCGCCTGTAGGGTTGTAAGGTTAGGGAGGGTGAGAAATGGTCTGCACCCAAGTGGATTGATGTGGGGAGAGAAAGAAAAAAGCATCAGAAAAGCGAGATTTGCGTGTCATGGGCGGCATCAGGCTTACTCATGCGAGATTAGCCCGGTCTACTATGGTTGGTAGCAGTCAGCAGGTGAGTAACTCAGCACAAGAAGAGCTGTCTGTAATATGCCAAGGTTGCAACTCGAGCCGCCGTTGGGAGGAGCCAGCGCAGGACCAAATTCGGATGAGGATGGGCGTGGATTGGATTGGATTTTTTGCGATTATGAATGGTGATGGCATTCATAATGTTTAGAGGTTTTCTGTTTTCAAGTCTGTCCTTGTTTCCATGAAACCTGAGTTTTTACTGCAATCTGGAGACGCTGTGATTTGTGATCTTACTGCCTGCCACAGTAGGCTGGCTCGGGGTGACACCACTGTGCCATGCCATGGAATGGAATGGAACTTTCTGTTTGTTCCTGCTTGCTTTGGTATTTTGTTGTCTTGCTTCACAGTGGGTTTAAGGACAGCGAGCGCGTCAGGCTGTCTCCCAAATAACCAACTGCGTTGGCCCTTTCCACAATATAGAATGGCCTCGGCCTCCTGTCTGACTGTCTCAAGCTCTGATCTGCCAAAGAAAGGAAGGAGGGCACGGGCACCAGCACGAAGGAAGCAGCAATCCAACAAGATCTGGCCACGCCGATACAGATAATATTCGAAACGGATGGGCTTCAGTGAGCATGTTCAGAATACCATATCAATGTTAAAATTCATTTTACTTAGCGGAGAAATTTTTTAAAAAAAAACCCACAGTTTCAGTTCGTGATGGAAGAGCATTCGCGTCAATTCACCCAAAGTAAAAGAGAGAGAAAAAAAGGGACACTCAAAAGGATTGTGACAGATCACATGAAAGCGAAGTTTATTTCTTCAGGGTGCTGCTGCAGCGGCTCACTTTGGACTTGGAGAGCCGCTGCTTTTGAGCGCCACCTTTGCCGTGGCTGCGATCTCTCATGCGTCATGCTGCTTCTCTCCTAGAATGACTCAAAGATGAGTTCTTTCCCCTTTTTCTTTTCCCACATGTGACCTGAATTTACCTCACAACAGGAATGGTACTACATGAGGGAGAAGGAGAACAGGGGCAGCCTTAAGGATCGGATAGCAATGCTTTTTTTATTTATTTATCCACCGTCTTTTACCCTTCTTCTCTTCACGAGAAGAAGAAAAAACAAGGGGATTAAAAAAAGGGAAAGGAAGGAGGAAAACAACATGGCTCAAAAAGCAAAGCGCAACAAAAAAAAAAAAAGCGAGCGTGGCTCAGCTTGCTTTGATTCTACTCTCTGCTGCCCCCCCTCCCCTCCATTAGGGGCAGGGCATCCTTCAAAAGCACAGCAGAATCGGGCCAAAGCGAAAGAAGGCCAGAACAGAACAAGAAGCAGGAATACCCGCGCGACAGCGACTGACACAAATCCTGCCGCTACTTCTTCCCCACATTATAATATGCAGTCACGTTGCGCAGCCGCAGCCGTTGCATCACACTTAGCGCCACCCCATGCCATGAGAAGAAGCTCTTAGAAGACCAGCGTTGTCGCTCGCCAGGAGAGGAGGAGGAGGAGGAGGCCGCTCTACGGAAAGAAGAAGACGACGCTGCGCTGCGCTGCGCGGCGAGGGACGACCGGTCGGTGGGTGTCATGAGAAGGTCGGCCGTGTCCGTGAGGCGGGCGGCGCCAGCGGCATTGGCCATCTTGTTCGGAGCGCTCCTTCTGGTGTCGTTCGTCGTGGACGGCGTCAGGAAAGCGGCTCCGCCGGCGGCGATCGGCGGGAGGAGGATGATGCTGGGCGGAGGCGCCGGAGGGCTGAGGACCCTGGAGGATTTCAAGGCTCATGATCCCTTCCAGGACAGCAAGAGAAGGGTGCCCAATGGCCCTGATCCTATCCACAACAGGTACTGTACTTTGATCTACCTACAGCTTACTGCACCGCGAGCTTTGGTTTTGGTGTTTGAGTTGGCCCCCCTTTTTCCCCCTTGTACCCAATGCACTGGTTTCTTGAAACTAGAAGCTTTAGGATTTTCAAAAAAAAATGGCTTCTTTACTACGTACGATATGAGGCCAAATGCTGCAGCCTTCATCTAACTTGAATTAGCAGAATTCCAACGCTTGACGTTTTTTTGTCATGGCTTCTTTGTTTGTTAAGCTTGCGTTACGGGAAGGGAATGTTCTTGTTTCACCAGTTTCTGACTGCGCTGGTATGCAAGTCTAAGGTGAATGTTTTGTAGTGCGTCATTTTGTCTTGCCATATGCTCCCATTTACCATGTTTTGTTGGATATTTTCACGTAGGATAGATAGGTCAGGAAAGAAAGAAAGAAAAAAAACAATACTTTTCATAATAATATAAAATAAATGATAACGGATAAAACGCAGGGAGAGGGAAGAAAAAACAAAGGGAGACGACGCATATGAGCAAAAGATGTGCGGCTCTTTTTCCCTCACCACTCCCACATTCCCCTATGATGATATGCTAATCTTTCAGCAAAAGCAAGCACACAAGTCCTATTCCCCCAGTGAGCAACGTAGATGCACGTATCATTCATGAAATCATTAGTCTACATCCATGAAAGCAGTCAAAACAAAGCACAGCACAGCACCACACTCACGGTTCATCATGATGGTAAACTACAGGAAAGCCTGAACGGTTTCAGTGCATCACCTGCCGAAACAAAGACTGTGCTGCTGTCTCAGTCCCTGCTTCAGCTTCAGCTTCAGCTTCTAACCCGGTTTCAAATCCTGCAGAGGAACCGGCAAGTCAGGGCGATCGCCGGGACGAGCATGACGTCGGGAGCGCGCATGCCGAGGCGTGGAAGCTTCCGAACCCGAAGAGGCCGGCGATAGCGACGTGTTGGGAGCGGCGGCAAGCAAACAGAAGATGCGTTGCGTTGCATACTTGCATTGCATGGAGGAAGAGGAACAGACAAGAGGTGCATCGTGGGGTGGTGGGTCTGGCTGGGATGCTGGGTGTAACTAGGGGGAGGTGGCCTGCCCTATCTTCTTCTAAGCACTGCTATTTAAGACGGTTTTAAGCATGATGAGAACTTTAGCTTTTTGGGGGAGGGGAAACAAAGGCTATTCTATTCTATTCTATTCTATTCTGCCAGTGGGGGTTTGTTTGTTTTTGTTTTGTTTTTTTGTAAAGAGAGCAGTAAGTACCAAGCTTCCATGTCACATGGAAACAGGCAAGCATCAGAGATTCTTCTTGACAAAGGGATGTGGGCAAGAAGAGCTCCTCCTCCTCCTCCTACTCTCCCTGTCTTTTGGCCGCAGCTGCTTTATACATCTGAGTACAAGTACCCTGTGTTTCTTTGAGGTGTTCATTCTTTTGCATTGGCACTGTATGGTCTGCAGCACATCATAAGTTTGCTAAAGGAGTCATGGGTCTGGACTCTGAAAAAGAAGCACCACCGGCACATGCAATTCTCTTGCTTGCGGGGGCTTTATCTTCTTTTGGTTTCAGAATATAGTCTGTTTATGCCAAAACTCAGGCTTACAGGTCTCTCTCTCTTTTTCTCTATCCTGTCTCTAGCAGTCTAGTTTGTACCACAAAACATGAATCTTCTGCATCAAACATGCCACAAACAAACAAACACACACACCAGGGGCAGGTTAAAAGCAAAGGGAGAGAAGCGGCCAGGCAGCCTGCCAAAGCAGCGAGGCTGCCTTTTTTTTTTCCTTCTTCTCTTCTTTGGTTTCCTCCCTCTCCCTCCATTGTACTACCTTGCCTCTTTAACTTCTTTTCTTGTGAAGCTCTGGACAGGCAAAGTGGCCTTGCTTGAGTTCTAAAGCAGATAGGGATGGTATAGAGAGAGAGAGGATATGCTGTCAAAAAGATGAAGGCTCATGGTCCTGAGGACTTCCTTATTGACCAGTCATCCTGTGTCTTAGAACTGGAGATGCACTGCTTTGTGCGGACTGCTTTGTTCAGTGCAGCAACTCTACCAGATGCAGAGCAAAGGGGGGACAGAGACGAAGAACCCTGTTCCTGCGCTGCATGCCTCCAGTCCAGTCCAGAGGCACCCTGGGTCCTGGGGCCAATGCAAGCACAGGTAGGGGAGGGCCCGTGCCCGTTGCTTTGTACTCTACGGAGTACGGGATCCAGAAACAGTCTACCTAGCTTCCAATGTCCGGTGCAGTAAAAGAAGTCATCCTGCGCGTGACCGAGTGTGCACAAAAAGAAGTCATAGCGCGCGTGGGTCTGGAATTTGGACGTTGTTGCCCCTAGTAATTGCACAAAAAAAGATGCATTTAAGAGGAATCGAACTTGAGACCTCCAGTCTAGAATGCCTTGGAGCTACTGCAGCAACCAATCAAGCCTGATTGTTTTAGTGACATTAATGCACCCATATCCCTATTTAATAGGGGCAAACAGGGAAAACTCTATGATAATTAATCACTCCTTGGTATGCACAATTATGTCCTAAACGACTACCTTTACTGCACTGGAGGGAGTACTTATCTTTGTAAGTACGCTGTTAATTATGTTCAGATCTAGTTAATTAAGGTGGCACTTCAACTTTCGGAGCAACACATTTGAGGGCATTCTGATCGATCAATTTAAAAAGGAAAAAAAAAGAACGTTGTTGAGTGCTGTGTTGGTCTCGTCTGACTATGCCAGCAGCAGCAGATGTACCGCCGAGATAGATTCTTGCAAGCATCTGACGTCTACCAACGCTCAGCAGCAGACGCGTCGCGTGCCTCAGTGATTGATAAGATGAGTCAACGCCGGACGGAGTTGCACGCAGATCGCAGAGGCAGAGGCAGAGATCGCTGTGGCATTTGATTCCATGACTTGTATGGCAACGGCACACGGTTCAAGAGTAGTTAGCACCAGTGATCAGAGATGATTGCCTTCCACGGCCCCACCACTAAATAAGCATTAGCAGCTTTATGTCCGCGGCCCCAAACACTGCAGAATGGCTTCTTTGAATTCTGCAGGACTATACGAGTAGTACCTTAAGCACATCGTAATTAAGCAAGAAACGGTAGAATAGATAGTCGTAGCGGACAAGGTTAGTACAGTAATGAACCAGTCTGTCTCGGTTCCACATGAAAACTCGAATTATGTGCTGATTACTACCATGATTTTATGAACACTCGATCGAGTAATAGCAACGTTAAGAGCTTCATAAGCAAAGCATGCTTTAAATGGTACAGCACATGTTCCTTTGTACAGCACATGCCCATATGTTCCTTTGTACGGAGTAGATCTAAAAGAAAAACTTCTCAAAAAACTTACACACCACAAATATTTGGGCAGTTTTTTTGCACGAGATGGTGAGAATATGAAGAGCAAGCAAAAAAGGTGAAGCTCAAGCACACAATAAGGCACGAGATTTACTCTTCCGTCCGGTCACACTAGTTAGATGCCCTACTTACTCAATTATTGAGGAGGGGTCTTTTCCAACTCAAATCCTGACCACAAAGATCAAGGTCAACTCACTTACTTGAGTTGCTCAAAGAGCAGGTGTTGGTGCCTTTTTGGGGCGCCAATCACTGCGTGAGAACCGGCGGCGGTGCTCTCTGCACAGGCGCGGACGGTCCGCGGCCAGGGGCCAGACGGTCCACGACCTGGCGCAGGGCTAGGGTTCCCTACCTGACGTGCCGAACGGTCCGCGCCCTGGGGCCAGACGGTCCGCGCGTGCGCAGGGGCGGCGAAGGTCACCGGCGGCGCCTGGATCTCACTCCCGGGAGGGACCCCGTCGGGGAGGAGCGATCCTAGGTGTTGTATAGGCTCGGCAGGCCGACCTAGACTCCTCTAATCGACATAGAGTCGAAGAGAAGCGAAGAATTTGAGGATTGAGATACTAAACTAGGGCTAAACTAGAGCTACTCCTAATGCATAAGGTAAAAACGAGAAATAAACTTAATTTGATCGATCGTTGGGGGGTTCAATCGGCCGTAGCCCTTCATCTATATAAAAGGGAGGTCTGGATCCGCTTCAAACTGTTTTTCGAGTTAATCCCGCGGTTTTAGGTAACAAATGCCGCGAGAAACTAGGAACCCTAACTGTCTCTACGCACGCGCGGACCGTCCGGCCTCAGGGCCAGACCGTCCGCGAGGTCCTTTTTGGTTCCCAACATATGCCCCCTACATTTTGGTGAAGGTTGACGAACCAAAAGCATATGAACTAAACCTGATGTAAGTCACCGGCTTTTCAATATGGAGATCATTCAATAAAGCACCAATGTATAAAGGTCGTTTCGGATTGTACCTTTCTTGGCCATGACCATTTGATCAATGGATCTAAGGGAATAGAATGGAGGTGCCCCCCAGTCTGGATAGACAAAGGGACTATACATGTACCATGGATTCATCATCGTACCATTCCATGTTTGAACAGGATAATATAACGACGATGAGTAAATGGGTGGAAAGTACCCTGGTCTCATAGAATGAACATGTGATGCTTGTTGTGTCGTCTTTCGGACCATTTTGTTTACCCGTTTTGTTTTAGCAGGTGACCGGGGTTTCTTCGTTGACCGATCACGTAGAACGGTCTTCTTGCTAGTATTCTTGGAGAGCAACTGATCAAAAGTAGGGTCAGCTTTGATCAGCCGACCATATGTGCTTTGCCCTTGAATCTCTTTTCCTTTTAAAGCTTTGTATGGAGGCTGACGCCTCTGGCCATGGGCGGACTGTCTGGCTGAGCCAGCCGGACCGTCTTTATGAGACCGTCTTTATGAGCACCGGACTGCCCGCACGTAGGTGTCGGACTGTCCGCGATGCTCAAGTCAGGTTGTCGTGCTCGACTCCTTAATTGTGTCTGCCCCCCGGCGCTTTCAAATTTATTAGTCTTATTGTCCAGAGCTTTTCGAGCATCCTCCTTCTGCGATATATTTGACGTGCGAGGACCGTCAATGATGTGTCTTTGCTTTTGCTTTTATCGGCCATTTCGGGCCGAACTAAGACCTTTTCGCATGCGACATCTATTGTATTAACAGGAAATGGCTGTGTGTCCACTTGCATTTCCTGAAAAGCCAACTGGCCCTCATTTATGGCCGATTGTACCTGTCGACGAAAACATTACAGTCATTGGTGGCATGAGAAAAAGAATTATGCCACTTACAATAAGCACGTCTCTTTAATTCATCTATAGGAGGGATAGTATGAGTTAATTTAATGTTGCCATTTTTAAGTAGCTCATCAAATATCTTGTCGCATTTGGCAACATTAAAGGTAAATTTTATCTCTTCTTGCCAATTCTTTTGAACCGGTTGTAAGGAAGAACATGCTGAAGATTTGGCCTTTGTTGGCCAAATAAACTCAGCGGTATATACATCTGCGGATTCATCATCTGAACTATCATGCTCTATTAGACGTATAGTACGGGCGGCTGATTTTGATGTCTCTTTAAATCGGCTTTCACAGGCTAAAGCCCGCTGATGTAGCTGGGCTATCGAAAAGAACTGGATCCCATCTAATTTATCTCTTAAATAGGATAGAAACCCATTAAAAGCTAACCCTGCTAGCTCTTTGTCCGCGATATGGATTCGAAAGCATCAGTTTCTAGTGTCCTGGAACCTCTGGATATAATCATTAACCGATTCTTCGCGTCCTTGGCGGACTGAAGCTAAGTCAGCTAGCCCTAATTCATATTCCCCGGCAAAGAAATGTTCATGAAATTTACTTTCTAACTCATTCCAGGAATTAATGGAATTAGGAGGCAGGGCGGCGTACCATGCAAAAGCGATACCAGTAAAGGATAAAGAAAATAACCGAACACGAAATGCTTCTCCATCGGCCAATTCACCTAGGTGTGATAGGAACTGGCCTATGTGTTCGTGTGTGCTTCTCCCATTCTCACCAGAAAACTTACAAAATTCCGGTATCCTTGCCCCTTGTGGATATGGGACAGCGTCAAACTGGTGATTATACGACTTTTGGTATGATTGCCCCACTCTGGCTACACTAACTCCGAACTTATCTCGAAATAGTTCAGTCATCTCTTTCCTAATTTTTTCCATTGCACCCGGTGGCAGACCACCGGATCCTGGGCTGTGGGGCTCATTTGGTCGGGCATTAGTATACCGACCTTCTTGTCGTGACTGGTCGATATTGTTGATCGGTCTATGATTGTATGGTGCATTATGGTTTAAATATGTAGAGGGTGAAACATATTGCTGTTGCGGTGTGTAATAATTTGGTGCATGGTGTGTAACAGCAGGTTCTGTATATGCGTATCCGGTTTGTCCGGTGGTAAATCCGAACTGACCGGTTGCGTTCGCCATTATCGGGATGCCACGTGGTGGTCCTGGTGCGGCCCCGGACTGTCCAGCAGGGAAAGCCGGACGGTCCTCGTAAGGGCCGGACGGTTCGGGAAAAAGCTCGGACGGTCTGACTGCGTCCAGGGTCGTCAATCTGCCAATCAGTGTCGGCGGTGGTACTAGGGCAGCCCCGGACTGTCCGGCAGAGCAAGCCGGACGGTCCGTGTATGGGCCGGACGGTCCGGGCAGAGGCTCGGACAGTCCGACCGTGTTTAGGGGCGTCGATCTACCAAGCAGGGACAACAGTGGTTGTATTTGCCCTGAATATGAGTTCATCGGCATACCATATAAAGGTTGGGGCTGCAAATCCCCATTTGTTGCCGATGCATCAGACATAAATACCCTATTACTAGTTTCATATGATGAAAAACTAGGAGCAACAGACTTTTCCAACGTACGTGTTAATTTTCTAATTGACTCTTTGTAACATCCAAAAATTTGGATTTTTGGGATTAGTAAAATAAATCAAAAGAAAGTATCCTAATGAATAATTATACTATAAAGATTTGTCATAGGGTAAAAATCTCCTTTACTAAACGCATATTCAGCGGCATTCATTTAAATAAGAAATAAATAAACTAAAATCGCACATTCATGATGGAGATTTTGATTGTGCATTAAATTTGAATTCTGAAACCTTGACTCAGATTAGGATTTGACATTTGTAAACCAAAATAGAAAATGGAATTAGAAAAGAAAAAGAAGAAAACAAATCTCTGCGCTTGGGCTGAAACTCCTCTCTGCGGCCCATTTAGCTCCACCACACAGGCGGCCCACCACCGCGACCCGCGTGGCCAGGCGCGGGCGTAGCGCCGTGCTGACAGATGGGCCCCAGCCGTCGGCTTCCCCTACCTGCGTGAGCCATACTCGCTTGCTCACTCTCTGGTGTGTGGGGCCGGGCTGCCAGGGCATTTGCATGTTCATCCGGTCGCTGACTGGTGGACCTCTCTGTCAAACTGGTCCTCAACCTCGCAACCGCGGCCGAACGCTACATCCGTGTTCATCGGACACCGATGCCGTGCGATAGGTTGGGTTGTTCTTCCCCGCGACTTCCACGGAGTTATGAATCGGTCGCCTCGGACCTCTATCGCGCATATGTATATACGGACAGTGCCTTCCTCTCAACCCTGCATGCCGTCATGTGCCTCCTCAAAGCCATGGACGCCGCCGTGGGACCTCGACCGCTATGGGGGAATCGGGGTACCCTGACGCTCTGCCCTCGGGAGCCGCACCGGGAGCTTCGCATAGCGGTGGGAAGGGTGGACGTAGCCGGACCGTTGGGGATTAGTCATCGGGACCGATCCAATTGCTCGTTGGACCTCGGTTTGGACATCGCCGCGTGGCCAGGGTTGCTTCGCGCCATAGACCGTGGTGAGTCCGCCTCCACTTTATTCGCTCTATCCTTCTCTGCGAATAGCATTGGTATGGGGTCGAAGTATGCAGTGAGGCGGGGGTTGGACGTTTCTCCGGCGATCCTCCGCCGGCCGTTCGGGCGGCATTTCCTTTGTACTTGGTCGCGTGGTGGAAGACGGGTCTGTGGCCGTCGATTTCAGGTTGGGTGGACACGATTAGATCTAGAACCCAGTCAACCGTGGCCGTCAGATTTGTGCGGGCGGCTGTGATCGATCCCTGGGCGTACCGCTTCAGGATTGGGATCGGGTCCGTCCATGGGGAATCCAACGGATCGGATTAGATCTGGGCGAGTAATCACTGTGGACCATGGATTCGTGATCGGGCGCGTGTGGTCGACTCGGGGTTGTTTTAAATTTGGGCCGTGGGCTTTTAATCCAACGGCTGATACAGATTCATACCCCTTCGGCTTACTGTTTTGCAAAAGAGCCCTCCTGGAATTTGAAAACCAACCCGCAATCCACGATAGATAAACTCTGAGTCTGCGGATTTTTTGTGTTAACGCCCCTGCGGTTCCTGAATTTTGGCGCGCAGTCCAGAGATTGTTTAAATGGAATAAATGAAATAGAAAATAGATTTCTAATAGGAAAATAATTGCTAGAACTTTGATAATTCATAGAAAATACATATGAACTCCAAATTAATCCATTCCACTTTCTAAAATTTTGTAATTTTATTATCTACCACTTAGAGCCTCTGTTTTGTCATGAAAACAATTAGAAATTTAATCTCTCACTTAATCCATTTTAAACACATAAAACCTTTGAAAATTCATAACTTAAAATCTATAACTCCAAAATTAATGATTCCTGTTCCTATGATCTTATTTTAATATGTATATTAATAATGTGTATTTTGTTCTTATGTTTGGTGTAATGTTAATTTTGCCTATACCATGTTTGTTTGAATTGCTACGACTAGAGCGAGGTCACGTGTCATCTGAAGATCATCCTGGTACCTGGATTCTCAAGGCCCAGGCAAGTTGTGCCCTTGATCACTTCTTTCTACCCAGCCATGTTCTGATTAATCATAATGATCTGCATAGGTTAATTTGATGGGACCCAACAGGTTACCTAGTTTGTCTATCTTTATACCTTGTTTACCACTGAACTTTCTGGGTAGTACTTGCTAGTGCTATATGTGGTTTTGGGTATGAAGATTACACTATTCATGATTATACTTTTGTTATCAGTTGATATTTATGGTTCATGTTAAGATCATTATGTTAATTGGAACATGGAGAACCACCCGGGAAGACAGTGCTACCACGAGGGTGGAATGGGACGCCCTTGGCTGATTAATTAGGGAAGCTAGTGGAAGACTACCTTACCCGAAAGGGGCAAGGGCAGTAGGGGAGAGGTCAGTGTAGGGAGGCCCTCGGGAGGATTTTGCTGCGATGGCGGTCCTGCAAGGGATTCCTGCACTGGATCTTCCTATAAACTGTAGCGGGTTTTCGGAAGCTAGTGGAACTTTGTAAAGGCCTCGTAGTGTTACCCTGCCTCGCTTCCTTGGTAGAGGTGTATGGGATTCATGACCCCTTGGCAGATGGGTAACACGGCTTGTGGGTAAAGATGCGCAACCTCTGCAGAGTGTAAAACTGGTATACTAGCCGTGCTCACGGTCATGAGCAGCTCGGACACTCACATGATTAATTTATGGAACTAAATTCAATTTGTCATATGCATTGCATCGCAGGTGATGTTGTTATTACTTTTGTTCAACTATTTAATTGGGTTGGTATTTACTTATACTTAGTAAACTGCTAATAAAATTTTGCCCAACTTTAAAAGCAATGCTCAGCTCTAACCATCTTCTTTGGTAAGCCTTACACTTCACGTGAGCTCCCACCTTAGGCGAGTTCATGCACATTATTCCCCACAACTTGTTGAGCGATGAACGTATGTGAGCTCACTCTTGCTGTCTCACATACACCACAGGTCAAGACCAGGTACTACAGGATGATGCTCATGGAGGATGCTGCGATGTGTTCGTGAGAGGTCTAGGTCGTCGTCTCCCAGTCAACTTTGGGTTGCTGGACCGTTGTCTCCTTATAATGTAATTATTTATTTTGTTTAGAACTCCTGTTATATATAAAGATGTGACATTCGATCCTGTGCCACTATACATCATATGTATGAGACTTGGTCCCAGCATACCTGGTGTTTATGTTAGCGCCCGGGTTTTGGACCCCTAAAATCCGGGTGTTACAGAAGTGGTATCAGAGGAATGTTGACTGTAGGACGAAACCTAGATGGAAATGGACAAACCCTTACCTACTTATCTTACTCTAATTCTTTCTAAGCTTATCTTAATCTTTTCTCATCTATTTTCCGCTTTACTCTGATTATTCTTACCTTTTCTTTCTAAAGACAAATATGGATTTCACACTTTGAAATCCTGTGCCTAAAGTGACCTTTAGGAATAAGAGACCTAATCCTAGGAACAAAAACAAAACTATTTTTATAAATGTTTAGGTATTTGAGTGTTTGTTCTTATGATATCTGTCTGATTTGGATCTTTGATTGAGTGTGATGGGTTGTGGAGTAATGTCCACAATTACATCTGCATATACATCTAGGTATAAAAGATAGCATTTGTAAGATAACTAGACAACCTAGATTATCCCCGTTGGAACATATCTAGCTTAAGAGAATTTATCTTATCCTAAAAGATCTCATTCTAACCAGTTCATCTTATCTTAAAAGATTCTCCCTTATCTTAATAGATTCATCTTATCTTAAGAGATTCTATCCTACACTCATAGATCTATCTTATCTCAAAAGGTCTTAACTTATCCTAATGTATATAGATCCATCTTAAGAGGTTTTCTCTTATCTTAATAGATTTATCTTATCTTGAAGGATTCATCTTATCCTAACCACTTTACTTATCCCATCTTAATAGATCTAACTGACCTCAAAAGATTATACCTTATCCTTATGAATTCATCCTACCCTAATTAGCATATTTATCCTAGTCTAAAATATCAACCATGATCTAATTCAAAGTAATTAGATATTGTCTAGACTAATCCGGTGATACCAATCTAGATCCCATCTAATCTAATATGATCCAATCTAAAGTGAGTTATTTAATAAATTAGTTAGTACTAGTGGAATGGATTAGACCTCACTCCTATGAAAAAATGATTTAAGCTAAATTGATGCCCTAGATTAACTTGACCATATACATATGCAACTACCTTACCCATCCGATAGTTGCATAATCCCTCTGTGTTAACCTAATAGAGCTTCTGACCTACCTACACCGTATACCCCATCCTATCTCAAAAAAAAAAAAATTCTAACATATCCTAACAAGATATATCTTACCCTGATAAATCTATCTAACTTAAACTAGTTTAATCTAGATCATATCTAACCTAATATGTTCTAATCTAGTGTGAGATACTTAATGCTGGTACAAGGATTAAGCCATACTCTTAAGTCACTTAAGCCTAAGTTAGTGTCATAGATCAACTCAACCATACACTCCCAATAAATTACACAATCCATTTATGTGAACCTATTGATTAAAAAAAAAATAAATGTTCTACTCATAGACCCAACTATCTTAACTATATCTCCCTAGCTCAGGTAAAGACACCAAGATTGGAGACCGAAGATGATCAACCTCATTAAGAAAGGAATAAACACCAACTCAAGTCTTCAAGGATCAAGCGGGATCACCAGATGAGTCAAAAGCCACAATCTAGGATGGAATCTTTTCTTACCCTACACTTTCTTAACCAAACCTATATATATGCTCTAAAGACATCTTCTATCCTACATAGTAAAGTGGACATACCTATACATACCCATGCTCTCCTAATCACTCACTAATGAAAAAAAGGAGACTCTTGATTTTTGAACTAATTAGAAACTAAAAGCTAAATTTTAAATCACTCTTCCTACATCCTCTTTCTTACAAATCTCGAGGACGAGATTATTTTTAAGGGGGGTAGAATTTGTAACATCCAAAAATTTGGATTTTTGGGATTAGTAAAATAAATCAAAAGAAAGTATCCTAATGAATAATTATACTATAAAGATTTGTCATAGGGTAAAAATCTCCTTTACTAAACGCATATTCAGAGGCATTCATTTAAATAAGAAATAAATAAACTAAAATCGCACATTCATGATGGAGATTTTGATTGTGCATTAAATTTGAATTCTGAAACCTTGACTCAGATTAGGATTTGACATTTGTAAACCAAAATAGAAAATGGAATTAGAAAAGAAAAAGAAGAAAACAAATCTCTGCGCTTGGGCTGAAACTCCTCTCTGCGGCCCATTTAGCTCCACCACACAGGCGGCCCACCACCGCGACCCGCGTGGCCAGGCTCGGGCGTAGCGCCGTGCTGACAGATGGGCCCCAGCCGTCGGCTTCCCCTACCTGCGTGAGCCATACTCGCTTGCTCACTCTCTGGTGTGTGGGGCCGGGCTGCCAGGGCATTTGCATGTTCATCCGGTCGCTGACTGGTGGACCTCTCTGTCAAACTGGTCCTCAACCTCGCAACCGCGGCCGAACGCTACATCCGTGTTCATCGGACACCGATGCCGTGCGATAGGTTGGGTTGTTCTTCCCCGCGACTTCCACGGAGTTACGAATCGGTCGCCTCGGACCTCTATCGCGCATATGTATATACGGACAGTGCCTTCCTCTCAACCCTGCATGCCGTCATGTGCCT
Organism: Zea luxurians; assembly: GCA_029449295.1. NCBI lineage: Eukaryota > Viridiplantae > Streptophyta > Magnoliopsida > Poales > Poaceae > Zea > Zea luxurians. The sequence continues at coordinate 209,051,988 of JAOPSE010000002.1, forward strand.
CCTCAAAGCCATGGACGCCGCCGTGGGACCTCGACCGCTATGGGGGAATCGGGGTACCCTGACGCTCTGCCCTCGGGAGCCGCACCGGGAGCTTCGCATAGCGGTGGGAAGGGTGGACGTAGCCGGACCGTTGGGGATTAGTCATCGGGACCGATCCAATTGCTCGTTGGACCTCGGTTTGGACATCGCCGCGTGGCCAGGGTTGCTTCGCGCCATAGACCGTGGTGAGTCCGCCTCCACTTTATTCGCTCTATCCTTCTCTGCGAATAGCATTGGTATGGGGTCGAAGTATGCAGTGAGGCGGGGGTTGGACGTTTCTCCGGCGATCCTCCGCCGGCCGTTCGGGCGGCATTTCCTTTGTACTTGGTCGCGTGGTGGAAGACGGGTCTGTGGCCGTCGATTTCAGGTTGGGTGGACACGATTAGATCTAGAACCCAGTCAACCGTGGCCGTCAGATTTGTGCGGGCGGCTGTGATCGATCCCTGGGCGTACCGCTTCAGGATTGGGATCGGGTCCGTCCATGGGGAATCCAACGGATCGGATTAGATCTGGGCGAGTAATCACTGTGGACCATGGATTCGTGATCGGGCGCGTGTGGTCGACTCGGGGTTGTTTTAAATCTGGGCCGTGGGCTTTTAATCCAACGGCTGATACAGATTCATACCCCTTCGGCTTACTGTTTTGCAAAAGAGCCCTCCTGGAATTTGAAAACCAACCCGCAATCCACGATAGATAAACTCTGAGTCTGCGGATTTTTTGTGTTAACGCCCCTGCGGTTCCTGAATTTTGGCGCGCAGTCCAGAGATTGTTTAAATGGAATAAATGAAATAGAAAATAGATTTCTAATAGGAAAATAATTGCTAGAACTTTGATAATTCATAGAAAATACATATGAACTCCAAATTAATCCATTCCACTTTCTAAAATTTTGTAATTTTATTATCTACCACTTAGAGCCTCTGTTTTGTCATGAAAACAATTAGAAATTTAATCTCTCACTTAATCCATTTTAAACACATAAAACCTTTGAAAATTCATAACTTAAAATCTATAACTCCAAAATTAATGATTCCTGTTCCTATGATCTTATTTTAATATGTATATTAATAATGTGTATTTTGTTCTTATGTTTGGTGTAATGTTAATTTTGCCTATACCATGTTTGTTTGAATTGCTACGACTAGAGCGAGGTCACGTGTCATCTGAAGATCATCCTGGTACCTGGATTCTCAAGGCCCAGGCAAGTTGTGCCCTTGATCACTTCTTTCTACCCAGCCATGTTCTGATTAATCATAATGATCTGCATAGGTTAATTTGATGGGACCCAACAGGTTACCTAGTTTGTCTATCTTTATACCTTGTTTACCACTAAACTTTCTGGGTAGTACTTGCTAGTGCTATATGTGGTTTTGGGTATGAAGATTACACTATTCATGATTATACTTTTGTTATCAGTTGATATTTATGGTTCATGTTAAGATCATTATGTTAATTGGAACATGGAGAACCACCCGGGAAGACAGTGCTACCACGAGGGTGGAATGGGACGCCCTTGGCTGATTAATTAGGGAAGCTAGTGGAAGACTACCTTACCCGAAAGGGGCAAGGGCAGTAGGGGAGAGGTCAGTGTAGGGAGGCCCTCGGGAGGATTTTGCTGCGATGGCGGTCCTGCAAGGGATTCCTGCACTGGATCTTCCTATAAACTGTAGCGGGTTTTCGGAAGCTAGTGGAACTTTGTAAAGGCCTCGTAGTGTTACCCTGCCTCGCTTCCTTGGTAGAGGTGTATGGGATTCATGACCCCTTGGCAGATGGGTAACACGGCTTGTGGGTAAAGATGCGCAACCTCTGCAGAGTGTAAAACTGGTATACTAGCCGTGCTCACGGTCATGAGCAGCTCGGACACTCACATGATTAATTTATGGAACTAAATTCAATTTGTCATATGCATTGCATCGCAGGTGATGTTGTTATTACTTTTGTTCAACTATTTAATTGGGTTGGTATTTACTTATACTTAGTAAACTGCTAATAAAATTTTGCCCAACTTTAAAAGCAATGCTCAGCTCTAACCATCTTCTTTGGTAAGCCTTACACTTCACGTGAGCTCCCACCTTAGGCGAGTTCATGCACATTATTCCCCACAACTTGTTGAGCGATGAACGTATGTGAGCTCACTCTTGCTGTCTCACATACACCACAGGTCAAGACCAGGTACTACAGGATGATGCTCATGGAGGATGCTGCGATGTGTTCGTGAGAGGTCTAGGTCGTCGTCTCCCAGTCAACTTTGGGTTGCTGGACCGTTGTCTCCTTATAATGTAATTATTTATTTTGTTTAGAACTCCTGTTATATATAAAGATGTGACATTCGATCCTGTGCCACTATACATCATATGTATGAGACTTGGTCCCAGCATACCTGGTGTTTATGTTAGCGCCCGGGTTTTGGACCCCTAAAATCCGGGTGTTACACTCTTCTAACCCTACAATCTGTTATTTCATTTGATCCTACCGCTGATCCACATAATATTTAATAGATTGAATATCATCGGGTTTACTTACGTTGGGGACTTGAAGCGAAGATAGAAGAGATGTGACATTGGTCTCTCCATGTTTGATAACCTTTTGGTGGCGATCCACCGTGTATTGTGATAAGAATTTCTCCTTCGCTTGACGCATGTAGTCCTCAAATTGTTGTTGCTCATCGGCCGTTAGATTTTCAACAGCCGTATTTAGGATATTATCTGGGGAGATATCAGTGTGATCTTTAGAACCGGCCATTTGAGGGCCTGATTTTTAGTAGATCTATACACCAGAGTCCCCAGGGGAGTCGCCAAAAGTGTGTTAGTGCCTTTTTGGGGTGCCAATCACTGCATGAGAACCGGCGGCGATGCTCTCTACACAGGAGCGGACGGTCCACGACCAGGGGCCGGACGGTCCGTGACCTGGCGCAGGGCTAGGGTTCCCTGCCTGACGTGCCGGACGGTCCGCGCCCTGGGGTCGGACGGTCCACGCCCTGGAGCTGGACGGTTCGCGTGTGCGCAGGGGCGGCGAAGGTCGCCGGCGGCACCTGGATCTCGCTCCCAGGAGGTACTGAAAGGGAAATTGGGCCAAACCATTTCCTAAATATAATTTTGGTGGTTGAATGCCCAACACAAATAATTGGACTAACTAGTTTGCTCTAGATTATGAGTTCTACAGGTGCCAAAGGTTCAACACAAACCAATAAAAAGTCCAAGAAAGGGTTCAAATAGAAAGGAGCAAAACCAACCGAAGGCTGCCCTAGTCTGGCGCACCGGACTGTCCGGTGCACCACCGGACAGTGTCCGGTGCACCAGGGTGAATCACTCCGAACTCCTCAACTTCGGGTTTCTGGAAAATGCCCTCCGCTATAATTCACCGTACTGTCCGGTGTAGCACTGGACTGTCCGATGTGCCAGCGGAGCAATGGCTAGCACGCCAACGGTCGTCTGCAAAAGTGAACAGTAAACAGTACGGACTGCGTGCATAGAGTCAGAGTAGGCGCCAGAAGGCACACCGGACAGTGAACAGGACCTGTCCGGTGCACCACCGGACTGTCCGCTGGTCCTTTTGTCAGAAGCTCCAATGGTCGAACCTTAATGGTTGGGTGATGTGGCTGGCGCACCGGACAATGTCCAGTGGCACACCGGATTGTCCGGTGCGCCCATCGACAACAGTCATCCCCAACGGCCACTTTGATGGTTGGGACTATAAATACTCTCCAACCACCACACTTCAAGGTATCCAAGTTTTCAGCCATTGCATTCAATACAAGAGCTCTAGACTTCACTCCAAGACACAAACAAGAGATCAAATCCTCTCCCAAGTCTAAAGATCACTCCAAACAATTAGTGACTAGTGAAAGAGAGATATTTGTGTTCATTTGAGTTCTTGCGCTTGGATCGCTTTTCTTCTTCCTCTTTCTTGTTCTCAAGCAACTTGTAATCAACGCAAGAGACACCAAGTTGTGGTGGTCCTTATGAGGGGTTTAAGTGACCCGTTGATTAAGGAGAAAAGCTCACTCGGTCTAGGTGACCGTTTGAGAGAGGGAAAGGGTTGAAAGAGACCCGGTCTTTGTGACCACCTCAACGGGGAGTAGGTTTGCAAGAACCAAACCTCGGTAAAACAAATCACCGTGTCACACTCTTCATTTGCTTGTGATTTGTTTTTCGTCCTCTCTTTCGGACTCAATTTTAATTCTAACGCTAACACCGGCTTGTAGTGTGTGCTTAAGTTTATAATTTTCAGATTCTGCCTATTCACCCCTCCCTCTAGGCGACTTTTAATTAGTATCAGAGCCCGGTACTTCATTAAAGCTTAACCGCTCGAAGTGATGTCGGGAGATCACGCCAAGAAGGAGGTCGTGACCAGCGAGAAGCCCGCCACAAGCCACGGGAAGACTCCATCGGGAGAGTCCGGCAACAAAGGGAAGGGATCCCCTTCACACACTAAGTCACATCGGAGCGGCGACAAGAAAAAGAAGATGAAGAAGGTGGTCTACTACGAGACCGACTCTTCGTCGCCATCTACCTCCGGCTCCGACGCGCCATCCATCACTTCTAAGCGCCATGAGCGCAAGAAGTTTAGTAAGATCCCCTTACACTGCCCTCGCATTTCTAAATGTACTCCATTTCTTTCCATCCCATTAGGCAAACCACCGGTTTTTGACGGTGAAGATTATTGTATGTGCAGAGATAAAATGAGGCACCATCTAACCTCACTCCACACTAGCATTTGGGATGTTGTTGAGTTTGGAGTACAGATACCATCCGTAGGGGATGAAGATTATGATTCAGACGAGGTTGCCCAAATCCGGCACTTCAACTCCCAAGCCACTACTATACTCCTCGCCTCTCTAAGTCGAGAGGAGTATAATAAGGTGCAAGGGTTGAAGAGTGCCAAAGAGATTTGGGACGTGCTCAAGACCGCACACGAAGGAGATGAGGTGACCAAGATCACCAAGCGGGAAACGATCGAGGGGGAGCTCGGTCGATTCATGCTCAACCAAGGGGAGGAGCCACAAGCCATGTACAACTGGCTCAAGACCTTGGTGAACCAAGTGCGCAACCTCGGGAGCACAAAATGGGATGACCATGAAATGGTCAAGGTTATTCTTAGATCACTTGTTTTTCTTAACCCTACTCAAGTTCAATTAATTCGTGGTGATCCTAGATATAAACTAATGTCTCCCGAGGAAGTGATAGAAAAGTTTATGAGCTTTGAATTGATGATCAAAGGTTCCAAACAAATCATCGAGCGAGGCGCCACCTCCACACCCGAGGTGCAACCCGTTGCCTTCAAAGCAACGGAGGAGAAGAAAGAAGAGTCTACATCAAGTAGGCTCCCCATCGACGCCTCCAAGCTCGACAATGAGGAGATGACTTCAATCATCAAAAGCTTTCACCAAATCCTCAAGCAAAGGAGTGAAAGGGAAATGTGCCCTTGGGCCATTTCTAAAGTGTTTTGGTGATTAAAGTGCCCAACACATATTCTCTAAGTGTCAAATTGTGCCAAAGATTGAAGAAGTGCAAATCATGCAACAAGGTACGTTTCTAGACTTAGTACATTGATTTGGGTACTAATGTATTGTGTCTAAGTGCTAGAAACAGGAGAAAAGCAATTGGAAAATAGTTGGCTGTGTACAGCCAACTCCTACTCGGTCTGGGTGCACCGGACAGTGTCCGGTGGTGCACCGGACAGTGTCCGGTGTGCCAGGCTAGTCTCGGTGAACAGGCCACTCTCAGGACTCGACGGTGGCGTACGACTATAAATCACCAGACTGTCCGGTGGTGCACCGGACTGTCCGGTGAGTCGTCCGCGGCGAAGTCGTCGCTCTCGGGAAAAGTTCAACGGCGTACGGCTAAAATTCACCAGACTGTCCTGTAAGGAAAATGGACCCCGGGCCATTTGGCTAATTGAGTTTTGGTGCTTGATGATTAACACAACCTGTGGACTAATATGTTTGCCAGTGTTTATAATTATAGTTCACAGGATGCAAAGAGAATTGGACCAAGGCAATGAGGATACAACACCTCAAAAGAAGACATAAAAAGATGCATAGGAGTCCAATACTCAAGAACAAAAGAAGCCCGAAGAAATCAGCGAAGAAATCCAAGGAGCGGGCTGTCAGCCAGCGCCTGGTGGTGCACCGGACAGTGATGTCCGGTGTGCACCGGACTGTCCGGTGTGACATCGGACAGTCTGCGCAGAGAGGCCACAGACAGGCGCTCTCTGGCTGTAGCACTGGACTGTCCGGTGTGCCATGGGCAGACGGCAACGGTCGGATCCAGCGGTCGACTGCTACAGGCGCCAACGATCGGCTGACGTGGCGTGCACCGGACACTGCACAATGGATGTCTGGTGGTGCACCGGACTGTCCGGTGCACCCGATGACAGAAAGCTGCTGCTTTCTGTCCAACGGCTAGTTTGGGGTGTGGAGTCTATAAATACCACCCAACCGGCCATTCTCAAGTGTGAGAGCCCAAGCAACATACCAAGACACATAGTGCATATTTCCAAGAGCTCAAACACCCAAGTGTTTAATAGAATCACTCGGTGATTAGCGTAGGTGCTTTGCGAAGTGCTTAGGTTAGTTAGACCGCTTTAGCGCTTGCTCTAGGTGAACCCTAGTTAGTTGAGTGAGTTTTGTAAAACCACACAACCCCTCGGCTCTTGTGTGAGTCGTTGTAATTGTACCGAGTGGGGCGAGAGTCTTGCGAGACCGTGACAACCGCGTTTGTGTCATGGCCGCCACCGTGTACCGGAGGGAACGAGGCCCGCGGCGTTTCGGTCGGAAGCTCGATAGTGGAGACGGCGGGGAGCGTCCGAGAGGAGCCGGAAGCGGAGCACCACTTGCATGTGGAGAAGGCCCGCGGCTCTCTACGGAGTTACTCGACCGTGGTGCTTGGCCCTCGCGTGGGCTTCCCTTTGCGTAGGGGCACCAACGAGGATTAGTCGGGACCTTGCGTGGTTCCGGATACCTCGGTAAAAATACCGGCGTCATCCATGAGAGTTTGCTTCTCTACTTAGCTCTTTACATTCCGCATTTATATTAAGCATTTAAGTTTCAATCGTGTAGTCATACTTATTTAGTGTAGATTGAAACTTAGCCTTTGCGGTAGAGATAGCAACGCTTAGACAAAACCTAGTTTGCACATTCTAGTTTTGATTATTTGCATAGGTTTTGCTCTAGGGATTTAATTGTGGCCTAGTTTAGTAAAAGTTTTAGAAGTCCTAATTCACCCCCCCCTCCCTCTTAGGCGTCACCCGTTTCCTACAAGTGGTATCAGAGCCGGTTTGGCTCATTTGAAACACTTTAGCTTCACCGCTAAAAGAGTCGACGCTTTTTAGAGGAAGGGATGGATACCCATAGGCCACCACACTTCGACGGCACTAACTTCCCATATTATAGTGCTAGAATGGCTTGTTACCTAGAGGCCATTGATCTAGATGTTTGGAGAGTCACTCGTGACGGGATGAAACCCCTCAAGAATCCCGAGAAACCCACCACGAGTGAGGAAAAAGAAATTCATTTAAATGCTAGAGCCAAAAATTGCTTGTATGAATCTCTTAGCATGGATATTTTTAATCAAGTATGAGATTTGGCTAAAATTGCATGAGCTCCATGATGGCACATCCAATGTCCGTGAGCAAAAACATTCCCTAGTCTTAAATGAGTATAATTCTTTTGCTATGAAAGATGATGAGCTTGTTAGAGACATGTATTCTCGTTTGAATCTAATTATCAATGAGCTCAATTCTATTGGCATTAATAAGCTAGGTGATGCAGACATTGTGAGGAAGATTATCTCCCTGCTACCATAACAAAGATATGGGAGCATCATCACCATCCTTCACAACATGGAGGATTTGAGCAACATGACCCCGACCATTGTGATTGGGAAAATCGCGGCCTTTGAGATGTCGCGAAAAATGAGTCGAGGAGAGGAGCCAACTTCCTCAAGGCCATATGCTTTTGCATGTGATGAAAGGAAGGGCAAAAAGAAGGCTCCCACTCCAAGTTCCTCAAGTGAAGAAGAGGAAGAAGAAGAAAGTGATGATGATGAAGATAATCAACCATGCACATCATCCTCCGAGGACGAAGAAACAATCCGACGCGTCGGAAAGGTAATGAGGATGATCCACAAGATTAATCTAATGGGTGTGCCCCTGCAGGTCAAGGATCTTCTCTTTAACATTGACAGGAAAAAGCAAAGGAAGAGAGGATGCTTCGCATGTGGGGAGAAGGGCCACTTCAGGGACAACTGTCCAAATATGGCCAAACCCAAAAAGGAGAGGAGCAAAGGCAAGACGCTAACAAGTGTTAGAACGTGGGATGATTCTTCAAGTGAAGATGAACCTCCAAGGACGCGCAACCACCGGTCCTCGTCACGATCATCACGGTCATCACACAAATGCCTCATGGCAAGAGGTAACAAAAGCACTCCATCCTCTAGTGATGAAAGTAGTAGTGATGATGAAGGTGAGGGAAAGGCCTCTCTAGATGAGCTTGCGGAAGCCGTAGAATTTTTCCAGGATGTTTGCACTAAGCAAAAGGCTCAACTTAAAACTTTGAAAAATAAGTTGGTTAGCTCTCAAAATGATTACAAAGGTTTGCTAGAAAAATTTGAAACTTTTGCAAACTTAAATAGTGAGCTATCAACTAAAATTGAGCTATTAGAATCTAGTGCTCCATCCACTGCTACCGATGATGGCCTTATTAAAAAGAATGAAAAACTGAAAGCTAAGTTAGCTAGCTCCCAAGAAGCTATTGAAAATTTGCTAGAGAAAATGGAAATTCTTAGCATACACAACAATGAGCTAACTACTAAGCTAGAAAACATTGGTAGCACCCCAGCAGCATCTTTAGTTGAAATACCTGAAATAATTAAGAAAGATGCTTCTACTTCCTGCTTTGATTTAATTGATGATTCTAACCCCTGCAACCAAGTCGTTGTTGAGAATATTGTTGTAGAGACATGTACGGATGAGGTTGCAAAGGAAAATGAACAATTAAAGCAAGAAGTGGCTCGCCTTGGCAAGGCTTTGTATGACAAGAAAGGCAAAGCCAAACAAATCTAACCTCCACAGGATAACACCACTGCAGGAGTGAACAAGCCTATGGAGGGAGAAACTGTGATTTGTAGGCTATGCCACAAGGAAGGCCACAAGTCTTTCCAATGCAAGGCGATGACCGGGGATAAACAAAGGCAAAAGCTCAAGCAAAAGCCATCAAGCAAAATTTCCAACACCTACATCAAAAAGGTGAACAAAAAGGATGTTACACCATATTTGATCAAGAAGAAAAAGAACGGAAAGGTGATAGCAATCAAGGCCAACAAGCAAGCCAACAAAGGAAAAGGGGCCAAACGCATCTGGGTGCCAAAAGAGATAATTTCAACCATGAAAAGCACCAAGAAGGTTTGGATCCCGAAAGAGAAGTGAGTGGACCAAAGGTCTTCGGGAAATTTGGAGACTTGGCAAATTCGAGATGTATATCATGGGATACATCATATTGGATCAAGTTTATTGCCAAGTGGGTTAGTGAAAATTTTGGACCCAAATTTCCCACCCATGACTAAGGTAACTAGTTTTATTGTATTCTTCGTTTTTAGATATGCGTATCTATTTACCTTTTATCTAGTTTACCTTTCTTGCCTAGTATTACATTTGTTATGTACTTTTGTTTAAAATCATGCATACTAGGTAAATCATATGGTAGGATTGCTTGTTTTTAATTCATATACTTAAGCAAACCTACATGGCTTAAAATGGTTATTTAAGCACGGCACATAGCTTTTATATCACACCATAGTAAATGATGCATCAATTGAAAATTTTGATTTCTACAAGTTGTATCATTTAACCTATATGTGCCAAAGTTAGGATTATAGATAATTTACCCCTCTTGATATCAAATCAAAGTGCATGTCTCCTACAAGTATTCAAAACTTGCATGCACACCTTTAGGGGGAGGTTACTCTATAATCTAACACTTTGAGACTAACACCTTTTCAAGTCTATTTCATGTGATAGTCTCATTGTAAGGAAAATAAGGTCCCCGGAGAAAGACAACAATCTTCCACTGCAAAATCTCCAAGAACTCTCATGTCTCTCAAGCTCGCCATTGACTTTCAATTGGTATCTTTTGAGACTATATCTAGTATCATTTACATGTCTTCTCCAAAATTTGATTAGACTATATTTCATATCACATGCTTCCATGTTGCTAAAATGCATAAGTAGTTAACTCATATTCTGTTACCTATGCATAAAGTAAGTTAGTCTTTTCAAATCTTGACTTGCACCTTTAATTTTCACATGCTTTTTCCTAAGTAGAGGATCTATGTCAGGGGGAGTATTTCTTCATCTCTAAAAAGGGGAGAAACCTCTTTCTAAAGAGAACACTCATTTAGGGGGAGTAATCATTTCAATTGGTATCATTCATATGGTTCAATTTAATATCCTTCTAGTGATATCATTTGATACAATTCTTGTTGGGGGCAAGCTTTTATTTACTTCCTACATGCTTTTAATGTCTTCCTTTTCGGTGGTTGATGCCAAAGGGGGAGAAGTTTAGGGACCAAAGCAATGAAAACTATATCAAACACCAAACACCACCAATTTAAAATTTTATATCTACAAATGGTTTTTCCAGTGGTTTTGGTTATTTGGTCCAAAAATAGGAAGTAAGTGAATTATGGAGTTAGGGGGAGGCTTAAGTCCATAATATCACATTGTGGGGACAATCATGCATCTTAGCAAGTAGATTGCATATTTTAATTCAATACTTGTATTATTTGCTTGCTTTGGTTGTGTTGTCATCAATCACCAAAAAGGGGGAGATTGTAAGGAAAATGGACCCCGGGCCATTTGGCTAATTGAGTTTTGGTGTTTGATGATTAACACAACCTGTGGACTAATATGTTTGCCAGTGTTTATAACTATAGTTCACAGGATGCAAAGAGAATTGGACCAAGGCAATGAGGATGCAACACCTCAAAAGAAGACATAAAAAGATGCATAGGAGTCCAATACTCAAGAACAAAAGAAGCCCGAAGAAATCAGCAAAGAAATCCAAGGAGCGGGCTGTCAGCCAGCGCCTAGTGGTGCACCGGACAGTGATGTCCGGTGTGCACCGGACTGTCCGGTGTGACACCGGACAGTCTGCGCAGAGAGGCCACAGACAGGCGCTCTCTGGCTGTAGCACCGGACTGTCCGGTGTGCCATGGGTAGACGGCAACGTCGGATCCAACGGTCGACTGCTACAGGCGCCAACGGTCGGCTGACGTGGCGTGCACCGGACACTGCACAGTGGATGTCCAGTGGTGCACCGGACTGTCCGGTGCACCCGACGACAGAAAGCTGCTGCTTTCTGTCCAACGGCTAGTTTGGGGTGTGGAGTCTATAAATACCACCCCAACCGGCCATTCTCAAGTGTGAGAGCCCAAGCAACATACCAAGACACATAGTGCATATTTCCAAGAGCTCAAACACCCAAGTGCTTAATAGAATCACTCGATGATTAGCTTAGGTGCTTTGCGAAGTGCTTAGGTTAGTTAGACCGCTTTAGCGCTTGCTCTAGGTGAACCCTAGTTAGTTGAGTGAGTTTTGTAAAACCACACAACCCCTCGGCTCTTGTGTGAGTCGTTGTAATTGTACCGAGTGGGGCGAGAGTCTTGCGAGACCGTGACAACCGCGTTTGTGTCACGGCCGCCACCGTGTACCGGAGGGAACGAGGCCCGCGGCGTTTCGGCCGGAAGCTCGATAGTGGAGACGGCGGGGAGCGTCCGAGAGGAGCCGGAAGCGGAGCACCACTTGCGTGTGGAGAAGGCCCGCGGCTCTCTACGGAGTTACTCGACCGTGGTGCTTGGCCCTCGCGTGGGCTTCCCTTTGTGTAGGGGCACCAACGAGGATTAGTCGGGACCTTGCGTGGTTCCGGATACCTCGGTAAAAATACCGGCGTCATCCACGAGAGTTTGCTTCTCTACTTAGCTCTTTACATTCCGCATTTATATTAAGCATTTAAGTTTCAATCGTGTAGTCATACTTATTTAGTGTAGATTGAAACTTAGCCTTTGCGGTAGAGATAGCAACACTTAGACAAAACCTAGTTTGCACATTCTAGTTTTGATTATTTGCATAGGTTTTGCTCTAGGGGTTTAATTGTGGCCTAGTTTAGTAAAAGTTTTAGAAGTCCTAATTCACCCCCCTCTTAGGCGTCACCCGTTTCCTACATGTCCGTTGGTTCACCGGACTGTCCGGTGAGCCAATGGTCGACTGCGCAACGATCGGCCGTGCAATCCACGGGCGACGCGTGGCCCACTCCAACGGTCGGCAGGGGGCACCGGACTGTCCGGTGTGCACCAAACAGTGTTCGGTGCGCCAACTGCCACGAATATACAACGGTCGACTGGGCCAAAAAAGGAAGGAGATCCGCACCGGACTGTCTACAGTGACTGTCCGGTGCACCACCCGATAGAAGGCAAGATTAGCCTTCCTTATTGATCTCCAACGGCTCCTAGCTGCCTTGGGGCTATAAAAGGGACCCCTAGGCGCATGGAGGAGTCACCCAAGCATACTCTAAGCATTCTAAGTCTTCCACACTCCTGAGAGCACCTAGAGGGGGGGTGAATAGGTGATCCTGTAAAAACTTAAACTTAAAGCCACAAAAACTTGTTTAAGTGTTAGCACAATAATGCCAAGTGGCTAGAGAGGAGTCTTAACAAAACACAATAACCACAAGAGATCAACACAGAGATGGCACAGTGGTTTATCCCGTGGTTCGGCCAAGACCAACACTTGCCTACTCCACGTTGTGGCGTCCCAACGGACGAGGGTTGCAATCAACCCCTCTCAAGCGGTCCAAAGACCCACTTGAATACCATGATGTTTTGCTTTGCTTTACTATATCCCGATCGCGAGGAATCTCCACAACTTGGAGCCTCTCGCCCTTACACTTTGATGTTCACAAAGAAGCACGGAGTAAGGGAGGGATGAGCAACTCACACAAGACACAAAAATCACAGCAAATACGCACACACAAGACCCAGACTTGAGCTCAAAAGACTATCACGAGGTTCTCACTAGAACGGAGCTCAAATCACTAAGAATGTCGAACAAGTGCGCAAGAATGAAGTGTGAGTGATCAACAATGCTCTAAGGATGCTTGGTGTACTCCTCCATGCGCCTAGGGGTCCCTTTTATAGCCCGAAGGCAGCTAGGAGCCGTTGAGAGCATTCCAGGAAGGCAATTCTTGCCTTCTGTCGCCTGGCGCACCGGACAGTCCGGTGCACCACCGGACACTGTCCGATGCGGATTTCTTTCCTTATTTGGCGAAGCCGACCGTTGGAGATTCAGAGCCGTTGGCACACCGGACACTGTCCGGTGCATACCGGACAGTCCGGTGCCCCCTTGTGACCGTTGGCTCGGCCACGCGTCACGCGCGGAATCCTCGGCCGACCGTTGGCCCGGCTGACCGTTGGCTCACTAGACAGTCCGGTGCACCACCGGACAGTCCGGTGAATTATAGCCGTACGCTGTTAATCATCTCCCGAGAGCGACGACTTCGCCTGTGAACGGCTCACCGGACAGTCCGGTGCACCACCGGACAGTCCGGTGATTTATAGCCGTACACCGCCGTCGAAGTCCCAGAGCAGCAAGTTCGCCAGAGCCAGCCTGGTGCACCAACGGACACTGTCCGGTGCACCCAGACTGAGCAGACTTTGGCTGAACAAAGCCATCTCTTTTCCAACTTGATTTTTCCTGTTTCTAGCACTTAGACACAATACATTAGTCCATAAAACAATGTACTAAGTCTAGAAACATACCTTTACTTTTGATTTGCACTTTGTCCATCACTTGGGATACTTTAACACTTAAGCACTTGTGTTGGCACTCAATCACCAAAATACTTAGAAATGGCCCAAGGGCACATTTCCCTTTCAATCTCGCCCTTTTTGGTGATTTATGCCAACACAACAAAAAGCAACTAGAACAAGTGCAATATCAATGCAAATGAAAACTCAAAATTGTTTTGATTCAATTTTGGCATATATGGATCACTCTTTGCCACCACTTGGTTTGTTTTTGCAAATCAAACTCAATTTCCTATCTCTAAGTCAACTTCACTTGTAGAGACATAAAGAGAGGTATTCCAAGAGAAATTGATCAAAGATTCAAAAACTCCCCCTTTTTCCCATAATCACATGTTCTCCCCACAGGAGACCAACTTTTGACAAAGAGAAACAACAAGAGAGTTTTGACAAACCAAAAGCTCTATTCTACTATTTTCAAAATTTCTCAAGTGGTAGCTGATCCATTTATTGCTTTGGCCTTATTTTCTCCCCCTTTGGCATCAAGCACCAAAACAGGATCAATCTTGGCCCTGGAACCCCATTGCCTCACCAAATCTTCAAATAAGTATACAAGGGCAATAAGAGTACATGAGATGAACTTGGAATAAGTTACCCTCTCATCGGAGTGCAGTGGAAGTCTTTCATGGTCCAAGTCCACCTTTTCCCTTTCAACCTTCCTTTGAGACTAAATCAAGCAAACTCAAGCACACGGTTAGTCTCAAAGGGTCAAGTTGTAGCACATCTCCCCCTAAATATGTGTGAAAGGGAATTAGTCTTACACCTATTTCCTAAACTAATTTTGGTGGTTGAATTGCCCAACACAAATAATTGGACTAACTAGTTTGCCCAAGTATATAAGATCTATAGGTACCAAAGGTTCACATAAGCCAATAAAAAGATCAAGAGAAAGGGTTCAAACAAAGGAGCAAAGAAAGAACCGAAGGCACCCTGGTCGGGCGCACCGGACTGTCCGGTGCCCCACCGGACTGTGTCCGGTGCACCAGCGGACTTGAAGCCAAACTCCTCACCTTCGGGAAAATGTAGAGTCACTCCGCTATAATTCACCGGACTGTCCGGTGTACACCGGACTGTCCGGTGTACACCGGACAGTGTCCGGTGCCCCAAGGATGAAGAGACTCTGAACTCGTCGGCTTCGGGAATTCGCAACGGATAGTCCACTATAATTCACCGGACATGTCCGGTGTTCACCGGACTGTCCGGTGTGACAACGAAGCAACGGCTACTTCAGGCGCCAACGGCTACCTGTAGCGCATTAAATGCGCGCCAGCGCGCGCAGAAGTCAGGCACGCCCATGCTGGCGCACCGGACACTCCACAGTGCATGTCCGGTGCGCCACCAGACATCGAGACGGGCCCAGCAGTCAGAGCTCCAACGGTCGGAACCCTAACGGCCTGGTGACGTGGCTGTCGCACCGGACATGTCCGGTGTGCACCGGACTGTCCGGTGCACCATTTGACAGACAGCCTCCACCAAATGGCTAGTTTGGTGGTTGGGGCTATAAATACCCCCAACCACCCCATATTCAAGGCATCCAAGTTTTCCACTTCTCAACCACTTACAAGAGCTAGACATTCAATTCTAGACACACTCAAGTGATCAAATCCTCTCCAATTCCACACAAAGCTTTAGTGATTAGCGAGAGAGATTTGTCGTGTTCTTTTGAGCTCTTGCGCTTGGATTGCTTCTTTTCTTTCTCACTTGTTCTTGTGATCAAAACTCCATTGTAACCGAGGCAAGAGACACCAATTGTGTGGTAGTCCTTGCGGGGGAAGTTTTGTTCCCGGTTTGATTTGAGAAGAGAAGCTCACTCGGTCCGAGGGACCGTTTGAGAGAGGGTAAGGGTTGAAAGAGACCCGGCCTTTGTGGCCTCCTCGACGGGGAGTAGGTTTGCGAGAACCGAACCTCGGTAAAACAAATCCGCGTGTCACACTCTTCATTCGCTTGCGATTTGTTTTGCGCCCTCTCTCTCGGACTCATTATTATTTCTAACGCTAACCCGGCTTGTAGTTATGATTAATTTTGTAAATTTCAGTTTCGCCCTATTCACCCCCCCTCTAGGCGACTTTCAATTGGTATCAGAGCCCGGTGCTTCATTAGAGCCTAACCGCTCGAAGTGATGTCGGGAGATCACACCAAGAGGGAGATGGAGACCGGCGACAAGCCCACTACGAGTCACGGGAGCTCTTCATCGGAATAGTCTCGCACCAAGAGGAAGGAGAAGAAGAAGGACTCCTCCAACAAAGGGAAGGGGAAGGAGAAGAAATCTTCTTCCCACAAGTCGCATCGGAGAGGCGACAAGCACAAGAGGATGAGGAAAGTGGTCTACTACGAGACCGACTCTTCATCACCATCGACCTCCGACTCCGATGCGTCGTCCGTAACTTCTAAGCGCCAAGAGCGCAAGAAGTATAGTAAGATCCCCCTACGCTACCCCCACATTTCAAAACGTACTCCTCTACTCTCTATTCCATTAGGCAAACCACCAGTTTTTGACGGTGAAGATTATAATATGTGGAGTGACAAAATGAGGCACCATCTAACCTCACTCCACACAAGCATATGGAATGTTGTTGAGTTTGGTGTGTAGGTACCATCCGTAGGGGATGAAGACTACGACTCGGACGAGGTGGCCCAAATTCACCACTTTAACTCCCAAGCCACCACTATACTCCTCGCCTCTCTAAGTCGAGAGGAGTATAATAAGGTGCAAGGGTTAAAAAGTGCGAAGGAAATTTGGGACGTACTCAAGACCGCGCACGAGGGAGACGAGGTGACAAAGATCACCAAGCGGGAGACGATCGAGGGGGAGCTCGGTCGCTTCATGCTTCACCAAGGGGAGGATCCACAAGCTATGTACAACCGCTTGAAGACCTTGGTGAATCAAGTGCGCAACCTCGGGAGCGAAAAATGGGATGACCATGAGATGGTCAAGGTTATTCTTAGATCCCTCGTATTTCTTAATCCTACACAAGTTCAATTAATCCGAGGTGATCCTAGATATAAGCTAATGTCTCCCGAGGAGGTTATAGGAAAATTTGTGAGCTTTGAGCTAATGATTAAAGGCTCAAAGAAAATCATCGAGCAAGGCACCTCCTCCACGCCCGAGGCACAACCGGTCGCATTCAAGGCGATGGAAGAAAAGAAGGAGGAGGCTACTCCAAGTCGAACACCCATCGACACCTCCAAGCTCGACAATGAGGAGATGGCGCTCATCATCAAGAGCTTCCGTCAAATCCTCAAGCAAAGGAGGGGGAAAGACTACAAGCCCCGCTCCAAGAAAGTATGCTACAAATGTGGTAAGCCCGATCATTTTATTGCTAAATGTCCATTATCTAGTGATAGTGACAGGGGCGACAACAAGAAGGGGAGAAGAAAGGAGAAGAAGAGACACTACAAGAAGAAGGGCGGCGATGCCCACGTGTGCCGCGAGTGGGACTCCGACGAGAGCTCCACCGACTCCTCCTCCGACGAGGACGCCGCCAACATCGCCGTCACCAAGGGTCTTCTCTTCCCCAACGTCGGCCACAAATGCCTCATGGCCAAGGAGGGCAAAAAGAAGAAGGTAAAATCAAGATCCTCCACTAAATATGAAACCTCTAGTGATGAGGACGATGCTAGCAATGAGGAGGATAACTTGCGCATTCTTTTTGCCGACCTAAACATGCAACAAAAGGAAAAATTAAATGAATTGATTAGTGCTATTCATGAGAAGGATGATCTCTTGGACTCTCAAGAAGACTTCCTTATTAAGGAGAACAAAAAGCATGTTAAGGTAAAAAATGCTTATGCTCTACAAGTTGAAAAATGTGAAAAATTGTCTAGTGAGCTAAGCACTTGCCATGAGACTATTGACAACCTTAGAAATGAAAATGCTAGATTAATTGCTAAGGTTGATTTACATGTTTGTGATATTTCAATTCCCAATCTTAGAAATGATAATGTTGATTTGCATGCTAAGATTAAGGAATTGAATCATTCTCTCGCTAGCCTTAGGATTGAAAATGAAAAATTAATTGCTAAGGATAAAGATTTTGATGTTTGCAACGTTACTATTTCTAACCTTAGAAATGAGAATGATATACTACATGCTAAGGTTGTAGAATTAAAATCTTGCAAACCCTCTACATCTACCATTGAGCATGTTTCCATTTGCACTAGATGTAGAGATATTGATATTAATGCTATTCATGATCACATGGTCTTAATTAAACAACAAAATGATCATATAGCAAAATTAGATGCTAAAATTGCCGAGCATAACTTAGAAAATGAAAAGTTTAAATTTGCTAGAAGTATGCTCTATAATGGGAGACGCCCTGGCATCAAGGATGGCATTGGCTTCCAAAGGGGAGACAATGTCAAACTTAGTGCCCCTCCTAAAAGATTGTCTAATTTTGTTAAGGGCAAGGCTCACATGCCTCAGGATAACGAGGGTTACATTTTGTACCCTGTCGGTTATTCCGAGAGCAAAATTAGGAGAATTCATTCTAGGAAGTCTCACTCTGGCCCTAATTATGCTTTTATGTATAAGGGTGAGACATCTAGTTCTAGGCAACCAACCCATGCTAAGTTGCCTAAGAAGAAAACTCCTAGTGCATCAAATGATCATGACATTTCATTCAAAACTTTTGATGCATCATATGTGCTTACTAACAAATCCAGCAAGGTAGTTGCCAAGTTTGTTGGGGGCAAACACAAGGGCTCCAAGACTTGTGTTTGGGTACCCAAAGTTCTTGTTTCTAATGCCAAAGGACCCAAAACCGTTTGGGTACCTAAAGTCAAGAACTAAACTTGTTTTGTAGGTTTATGCATCCGGGGGCTCAAGTTGGATCATCGACAGCGGGTGCATAAACCACATGACAGGGGAGAAGAAGATGTTCTCCTCCTACGAGAAAAACCAAGATCCCCAACGAGCTATCACATTCGGGGATGGAAACCAAGGTTTGGTCAAAGGTTTGGGTAAAATAGCTATATCTCCTAACCATTCCATTTCCAATGTTTTCTTGTAGATTCTTTAGATTACAATTTGCTTTCCGTTTCGCAATTATGTCAAATGGGCTACAACTGTCTATTTACTGATGTAGGTGTCACTGTCTTTAGAAGAAGTGATGATTCAATAGCATTTAAGGGAGTGTTAGAGGGTCAACTATACTTGGTAGATTTTGATAGAGCTGAACTCGACACTTGCTTAATTGCTAAGACTAACATGGGTTGGCTCTGGCACCGCCGACTAGCTCATGTTGGAATGAAGAATCTTCATAAGCTTCTAAAGGGAGAGCACATTTTAGGACTAACAAATGTTCATTTTGAGAAAGACAGGATTTGTAGCGCATGCCAAGCCGGGAAGCAAGTTGGCACTCATCATCCACACAAGAACATCATGACAAGTGACAGGCCACTAGAGCTCCTACACATGGACCTATTCGGCCCGATCGCTTACATAAGCATCGGCGGGAGTAAGTACTGTCTAGTTATTGTGGATGATTATTCTCGCTTCACTTGGGTATTCTTTTTGCAGGAAAAATCTCATACCCAAGAGACCTTAAAGGGATTCTTGAGACGGGCTCAAAATGAGTTCGGCTTAAGGATCAAGAAAATTAGAAGCGACAACAGGACGAAGTTCAAGAACTCACAAATAGAAGGTTTCCTTGAGGAGGAGGGCATCAAGCATGAGTTCTCTTCTCCCTACACCCCACAACAAAATGGTGTAGTGGAGAGGAAGAATCGAACTCTATTGGACATGGCAAGAACCATGCTTGATGAGTACAAGACACCGAATCGGTTTTGGGCCGAGGCGGTCAACACCGCCTGCTACGCCATCAACCGGTTATATCTACACCGAATCCTCAAGAAGACATCCTATGAACTCCTAACCGGTAAAAAGCCCAATATTTCATATTTTAGAGTTTTTGGTAGCAAATGCTTTATTCTTGTTAAGAGAGGTAGAAAATCTAAATTTGCTCCTAAAACTGTAGAAGGCTTTTTACTAGGATATGACTCAAACACAAGGGCATATAGAGTCTTTAACAAGTCCTCAGGACTTGTTGAAGTTTCTTGTGACGTTGTGTTTGATGAAACTAACGGCTCTCAAGTAGAGCAAGTTGATCTTGATGAGATAGGTGAAGAACAGGCTCCATGCGTCGCGTTAAGGAACATGTCCATTAGGGATGTGTGTCCTAAGGAATCCGAAGAGCCTACAAATGCACAAGATCAACCATCCTCCTCCACGCAAGCATCCCCACCAACTCAAAATGAGGATGAGGCTCAAGTTGATGAAGAAGAAGATCAAAGAGATGAGCCATCTCAAGATGATGGCAATGATCAAGGGGGAGATGCCAATGATCAAGACAAGGAGGATGAAGAACCAAGTCCGCCACACCCAAGAGTCCACCAAGCAATCCAACGAGATCACCCCGTCGACACCATCCTCGGCGACATTCATAAGGGGGTAACCACTCGATCTCGTGTTGCACATTTTTGTGAGCATTACTCTTTTGTTTCCTCTATTGAGCCACACAGGGTAGAGGAAGCACTTCAAGATTCGGATTGGGTGATGGCGATGCAAGAGGAGCTCAACAACTTCACTAGGAATGAGGTATGGCATTTAGTTCCACGTCCTAATCAAAATGTTGTAGGAACCAAGTGGGTCTTTCGCAACAAGCAAGACGAGCATGGTGTGGTGACAAGGAACAAAGCTCGACTTGTGGCCAAGGGATACTCCCAAGTCGAAGGTTTGGATTTCGGTGAAACCTATGCACCCGTAGCTAGGCTTGAGTCAATTCGCATATTATTAGCCTATGCTACTTACCATGGCTTCAAGCTTTATCAAATGGACGTGAAGAGTGCCTTCCTCAATGGACCAATCAAGGAAGAGGTCTATGTTGAGCAACCTCCCAGCTTTGAAGATAGTGAGTACCCTAACCATGTCTATAGGCTCTCTAAGGCGCTTTACGGGCTCAAGCAAGCCCCAAGAGCATGGTATGAATGGCTAAGAGATTTCCTTATAGCTAATGGCTTCAAAGTCGGCAAGGTCGATCCTACTTTATTCACTAAAACTCTTGACAATGATTTGTTTGTATGCCAAATTTATGTTGATGATATTATATTTGGGTCTACTAACGAATCTTCATGTGAGGAATTTAGTAGGATCATGACACAGAAATTCGAGATGTCTATGATGGGGGAGTTGAAGTATTTTCTAGGATTCCAAGTCAAGCAACTCCAAGAGGGCACCTTTATTAGCCAAACAAAGTATACTCAAGACATTCTAACCAAGTTTGGAATGAAGGATGCCAAGCCCATCAAGACACCCATGGGAACCAATGGGCATCTCGACCTCGACACGGGAGGTAAATCCGTCGATCAAAAGGTATACCGGTCGATGATTGGTTCATTGCTTTATTTATGTGCATCTCGACCGGATATTATGCTTTTCGTTTGCATGTGTGCAAGATTCCAAGCCGACCCTAAGGAATCTCACCTTACGGTCGTAAAACGAATCTTGAGATATTTGGCTTATACTCCTAAGTTTGGGCTTTGGTACCCTCGGGGATCCACATTTGATTTGATTGGTTATTCGGATGCCGATTGGGCGGGGTGTAAGATTAATAGAAAGAGCACATTGGGGACTTGCCAGTTCTTGGGAAGATCATTGGTGTCTTCGGCTTCCAAGAAGCAAAATTCGGTCGCTCTTTCTACCGTCGAAGCCGAGTATATCGTCGCAGGCCATTGTTGCGCGCAATTGCTTTGGATGAGGTAAACCCTGCGGGTCTATGGTTACAAATTAACCAAAGTTCCTCTTCTATGTGATAATGAGAGTGCAATCCGCATGGCGGATAATCCCGTTGAGCATAGCCGCACTAAACACATAGCCATTCGGTATCATTTTCTTAGGGATCACCAACAAAAGGGGGATATCGAGATTGCATATATTAATACTAAAGATCAATTAGCCGATATCTTTACCAAGCCACTAGATGAACAAACTTTTACCAAACTTAGGCATGAGCTCAATATTCTTGATTCTAGAAATTTCTTTTGCTAATTTGCACACATAGCTCTTAAGTATACCTTTGATCATGTCTCTTTTATATATGCAATGACTAATGTGTTTTCAAGTGTATTTCAAACCAAGTCATAGGTATATTGAAAGGGAATTGGAGTCTTCGGCGAAGACAAAGGCTTCCACTCCACTCTACTACTCATCCTTCGTCGTCGCTCCGCTTCACTCTCCGTCTTTGGTATAATCTTCACTCATATGTTTTATTTGCCAAAGGGGAGAAAGTAGTTAGACAAGGGCTTATATCTCACTCAAAGTATCCGTTTTTGGCGATTCATGCCAAAGGGGGAGAAAGTATGAGCCCAAAGCAAAAGGACCGCACCACCACCCTAATTTTAAAATGATTTTCAATTGATAAATTTTAAATTAGTATCTCTTTGTGTTCTAAAGGGGGAGAAAGTAGTACTTTCAAAATTGATATCTTAAAACCCTCTTGAACACTAAGAGGAGAATTTATTTGAGGGGGAGTTTTGTTTAATCAAAGGAAAAGCATTTGAAACAAGGGTAGAAAATTTCAAACTTGAAAATGCTTCGCAAAATCTTATTCATTTACCTTTGACTATATTGCAAAAAGATTTTTGAAAAGGATTTACAAAAAGAATTTGCAAAAACAAAACTTATGGTGCAAGCGTGGTCCAAAATGTTAAAAATAAAGAAACAATCCATGCATATCTAGTAAGTAATATTTATTGGCTCAATTCTAAGTAACCTTTGTACTTGCATATGCAAACTAGTTCAATTATGCACCTCTATACTTGCTTTGGTTTGTGTTGTCATCAATCACCAAAAAGAGGGAGATTGAAAGGGAATTAGGCTTACACCTATTTCCTAAACTAATTTTGGTGGTTGAATTGCCCAACACAAATAATTGGACTAACTAGTTTGCCCAAGTATATAAGATCTACAGGTACCAAAGGTTCACATAAGCCAATAAAAAGATCAAGAGAAAGGGTTCAAACAAAGGAGCAAAGAAAGAACCGAAGACACCCTGGTCGGGCGCACCAGACTGTCCGGTGCCCCACCGGACTGTGTCCGGTGCACCAGGGGACTTGAAGCCAAACTCCTCACCTTCGGGAAAACGCAGAGTCACTCCGCTATAATTCACCGGACTGTCCGGTGTACAAACCGGACAGTGTCCGGTGCCCCAAGGATGAAGAGACTCTGAACTCGTCGGCTTCAGGAATTCGCAATGGATAGTCCACTATAATTCACCGGACTGTCCGGTGTGACAACGAAGCAACGGCTACTTCAGGCGCCAACGGCTACCTGCAGCGCATTAAATGCGCGCCAGCGCGCGCATAAGTCAGGCACACCCATGCTGGCGCACCGGACACTCCACAGTGCATGTCCGGTGCGCCACCGGACATCGAGATGGGCCCAGTAGTCAGAGCTCCAACGGTCAGAACCCTAACGGCCTGGTGACGTGGCTGTCGCACCGGACATGTCCGGTGTGCATCGGACTGTCCGGTGCACCATTCGACAGACAGCCTCCACCAAACGGCTAGTTTGGTGGTTGGGGCTATAAATACCCCCAACCACCCCACATTCAAGGCATCCAAGTTTTCCACTTCTCAACCACTTACAAGAGCTAGGCATTCAATCCTAGACACATTCAAGTGATCAAATCCTCTCCAATTCCACACAAAGCTTTAGTGATTAGCGAGAGAGATTTGCCATGTTCTTTTGAGCTCTTGTGATTGGATTGCTTCTTTTCTTTCTCACTTGTTCTTGTGATCAAAACTCCATTGTAACCCAGGCAAGAGACACTAATTGTGTGGTGGTCCTTGCGGGGGAAGTTTTGTTCCCGGTTTGATTTGAGAAGAGAAGCTCACTCGGTCCGAGGGATCGTTTGAGAGAGGGTAAGGGTTGAAAGAGACCCGGCCTTTGTGGCCTCCTCAACGGGGAGTAGGTTTGCGAGAACCGAACCTCGGTAAAACAAATCCGCGTGCCACACTCTTCATTCGCTTGCGATTTGTTTTGCGCCCTCTCTCTCGGACTCATTATTATTTCTAAAGCTAACCCGACTTGTAGTTGTGATTAATTTTGTAAATTTCAGTTTCGCCCTATTCACCCCCCCTCTAGGCGACTTTCAATGTGCATCACTTGCAAAAGGACTTGTGAGGTCCGGGGAGTGCTTGTACAACTTGAGCACCATAAATAAACAACAAAATGCATAAGGAACATGATCAAAGGCATAAACACATGTATGCTATAAATCAATCCAAGTTCCGCGAATCTAAGACATTTAGCTCACTACGCAGTCTGCAAAAGGTCTTCTCATCTAAAGGCTTAGTAAAGATATCGGCTAGCTGGTTCTCGGTGCTAATATAGAACACTTCGATATCTCCCTTTTGCTGGTGGTCTCTCAAAAAGTGATGCCGGATGTCAATGTGCTTTGTGCGGCTGTGCTCAACAGGATTTTCCGCTATGCGGATAGCACTCTCATTGTCACATAGGAGTGGGACTTTGCTCAGATTGTAGCCAAAGTCCCGGAGGGTTTGCCTCATCCAAAGTAGTTGCGCGCAACACTGTCCTGCGGCAACATACTCAGCCTCAGCGGTGGATAGGGCAACGGAAGTTTGTTTCTTAGAATTCCATGACACCAGGGACCTTCCTAAGAATTGGCACGTCCCCGATGTACTCTTCCTATCGACTTTACATCCAGCATAGTCGGAATCTGAATATCCAATCAAGTCAAAGGTAGACCCCTTTGGATACCAGATCCCGAAGCAAGGCATAGCGACTAAGTATCTAAGAATTCGCTTCACGGCCACTAAGTGACACTCCCTTGGATCGGATTAAAATCTAGCACACATGCATACGCTAAGCATAATATCCGGTCTACTAGCACATAAATAAAGACCCTATCATTGACAGGTATGCCTTTTGATCAACGGACTTACCTCCTTTGTTGAGGTCGGTGTGTCCGTCGGTTCCCATCGGAGTCTTTGCGGGCTTGGCGTCCTTCATCCCAAACCGCTTTAGCAAGTCTTGCGTGTACTTCGTTTGGGAGATGAAGGTGCCATCCTTGAGTTGCTTCACTTGGAACCCAAGGAAGTAGTTCAACTCGCCCATCATCGACATCTCGAATTTCTGCGTCATCACCCTGCTAAACTCTTCACAAGACTTTTGATTAGTAGAACCAAATATTATGTCATCGACATAAATTTGGCACACAAAAAGATCACCATCGCAAGTCTTAGTGAAAAGAGTTGGATCGTCTTTCCCAACCTTGAAAGCATTAGCAATTAAAAAGTCTCTAAGGCATTCATACCATGCTCTTGGGGCTTGCTTAAGTCCATAGAGCGCCTTAGAGAGCTTACACACGTGGTCGGGGTACCGTTCATCCTCGAAGCCAGGGGGTTGCTCCACGTACACCTCCTCCTTGATTGGCCCGTTGAGGAAGGCGCTCTTCACACCATTTGGAACAACCTGAAAGAATGGTGAGCGGCATATGCTAGCAAAATACGAATGGACTCTAGCCTAGCCACAGGAGCAAAAGTCTCCTCAAAGTCCAAACCTGCGACTTGGGCATAACCTTTTGCCATAAGTCGAGCCTTGTTCCTTGTCACCACCCCGTGCTCGTCTTGTTTGTTGCGGAACACCCACTTGGTTCCCACAACATTTTGCTTAGGACGAGGCACTAGTGTCCAAACTTCATTACGCTTGAAGTTGTTGAGCTCCTCCTACATGGCCAACACCCAGTCCGGATCTAGCAAGGCCTCTTCTACCCTGAAAAGCTCAATAGAAGAGACAAAGGAGTAATGCTCACAAAAATTAACTAATCTAGAACGAGTAGTTACTCCCTTGCTAATATCACCCAATATTTGGTCGACGGGATGATTCCTTTGAATCGTCGCTCAAACTTGGGTTGGAGGTGTCGGTTGTGCTTCTTCCTCCATCACATGATCATATTGTGCTCCCCCTTGATCACACGCCTCCTTTTGATGAACCTGTTCATCGTCTTGAGTTGGGGGATGCACCATTGTTGAGGAAGAAGGTTGATCTTGCTCCTTTTGTTCCTGTGGTCGCACATCTCCAATCGCCATGGTGCGAATCGCGGCCGTTGGAATGTCTTCTTCATCTACATCATCAAGATCAACAACTTGCTCTCTTGGAGAGCCATTAGTCTCATCAAATACAACGTCGCTAGAGACTTCAACCAAACCCGATGATTTGTTGAAGACCCTATACGCCTTTGTATTTGAGTCATAACCTAACAAAAACCCTTCTACAGCTTTGGGAGCAAATTTAGAATTCCTACCCTTCTTCACTAGAATGTAGCATTTACTCCCAAAAACTCGAAAATACGAAACATTGGGTTTGTTACCGGTTAGTAGCTCATATGAAGTCTTCTTGAGGAGGCGGTGAAGGTAGACCCGGTTGATGGCGTGGCAAGCCGTGTTCATGGCTTCCGACCAAAAGCGCTCGGGGGTCTTGAACTCTCCAAGCATCATCCTCGCCATATCGATGAGCGTCCTATTCTTCCTCTCTACCACACCATTTTGTTGTGGTGTGTAGGGAGCGGAGAACTCGTGCTTGATCCCTTCCACCTCAAGGTACTCCTCCACTTGAAGGTTCTTGAACTCAGACCCGTTGTCGCTCCTTATCTTCTTCACCTTGAGCTCAAATTCATTTTGAGCTCTCCTTAGGAAGCGCTTGAGGGTCCCTTGGGTTTCAGTTTTATCCTGCAAAAAGAATACCCAAGTGAAGCGGGAAAAATCATCAACTATAACAAGACCATACTTACTTCCTCCTATGCTTAGATAGGCGACGGGTCCGAAGAGGTCCATATGAAGTAACTCTAGGGGTCTTGATGTTGTCATCACATTTTTGGTATGATGAGAGCTTCCCACTTGTTTACCTGCTTGACAAGCTGCACAAGGTCTATCTTTTTCGAAATGCACATTAGTTAGACCTATCACGTGTTCTCCCTTTAGAAGCTTGTGAAGGTTCTTCATCCCCACATGTGCTAAGCGGCGATGCCACAGCCAGCCCATGCTAGTCTTAGCAATTAAGCATGCATCTAGACCGGCCTCCTCTTTTGCAAAATCAACTAAATAAAGTTTGCCGTCTAGTACACCCTTAAAAGCTAATGAACCATCACTTCTTCTAAAGACAGACACATCTACATTTGTGAATAAACAATTATATCCCATATTGCAAAGTTGACTCACAGACAACAAGTTATATCCAAGCGACTCAACTAAAAACACATTAGAAATAGAGTGCTCGGATGAAATAGCAATCTTTCCTAACCCTTTTACCTTGCCTTGGTTCCCATCACCGAATATTATTGAATCTTGGGGATCCTTGTTCTTGACGTAGGAAGAGAACATCCTCTTTTCCCCTGTCATGTGGTTTGTGCATCCGCTGTCGATAATCCAGCTTGAGCCCTCGGATGCATAAACCTACAAGGCAAATTTAGGCTTGGGTTTTAGGTACCCAACTCTTGTTGGGTCCTACAAGGTTAGTCACAATGGTCTTAGGGACCCAAATGCAAGTTTTATCTCCCTTGCATCTTGCCCCTAACTTCCTAGCAATTACCTTCTTATCCTTTCTACAAATAGCAAAGGACGTATTGCAAGCATAATAAATTGTAGAAGGTTCATTAATTACTTTCCTAGGAACATGAACAATATTCTTTCTAGGCACATGATGAATATTTTTCCTAGGCATATCTCTACCATGCACAACATGGGAACTAGAAGCAGTCATAGCATATGAATCATAAGTATGTGAAACAACATTATTGCAATTTCTATCATGATGAACATTCCTAGAATGTTTCCTATCATGGTATAAGAAAGCATGGTTCTTTTGAATACTATTTGCCATAGGGGCCTTCCCTTTCTCCTTGATAGAGATGGGAGCCTTATGACATGTCAAGTTCTTGGCTTCCCTCTTGAAGCCAAGTCCATCCTTAATTGAGGGGCGTCTACCAATCGTGTAGGCATCCCTTGCAAATTTTAGCTTATCGAATTCACTTTTGCTAGTCTTAAGTTGGGCATTAAGACTAGCCACTTCATCATTCAATCTAGAAATTGAAGCTAGGTGTTTGCTACATGCATCAATATTAAAATCTTTACACCTATTGCAAATTACAACATTTTCTACACTAGATGTTGATTTACTAGCTATTTCTAACTTAGCATTCAAATCATCATTTATGCTCCTTAAGCTAGAAATTGTCTCATGGCAAGTAGATAGTTCACAAGAAAGCATTTCATTTCTTTTAACTTCTAAAGCATGGGATTTTTGTGCCTCTACAAATTTGTCATGTTTTTCATACAACAAATCCTCTTGCTTTTCTAATAATCTATTCTTATCATTCAAGGCATCAATTAATTCATTAATTTTAACAACCTTGGTTCTATCTAGGCCTTTGAATAAACATGAATAATCTATTTCATCATCATCACTAGACTCGTCCTCACTTGAAGAAGCATAAGTAGTATTTCGAGTACATACCTTCTTCTCCTTTGCCATGAGGCATGTGTGACTCTCGTTGGGGAAGAGGGCCGATTTGTTGAAGGCGGTGGCGGCAAGTCCTTCATCGTCGGATGAAGAGCAATCCGAGTCCCACTCCTTGCCAAGATGTGCCTCGCCCTTAGCCTTCTTGTACTTCTTCTTCTTTTCCCCTTTCTTCTCTTGTTCCTGGTCACTATCATTATCGGGACAATTAGCGATAAAATGACCAATCTTACCGCACTTGAAGCAGGAGCGCTTTCCCTTCGTCTTGTTCTTCTTGGGATGCTCCTTGCGGCCCTTTAGCACCATCTTGAAGCGCTTGATGATGAGGGCCATCTCTTCATCGTTAAGCCCCGCCGCCTCAACTTGTGCCACCTTGCTAGGTAGCGCCTCCTTGCTCCTCGTTGCCTTGAGAGCAATAGTTTGAGGCTCTTGGATTGGTCCATTTAGTGCATCGTCGACGTATCTTGCCTCCTTGATCATCATCCGTCCGCTTACAAATTTCCCAAGAATTTCTTCGGGCGACATCTTGGTGTACCTAGGATTCTCACGAATATTGTTCACAAGATGTGGATCAAGAACAGTAAAGGACCTTAGCATTAGGCGGACAACGTCGTGGTCCGTCCATCGCGTGCTTCCGTAGCTCCTTATTTTGTTGACGAGGGTCTTGAGCCGGTTGTACGTTTGGGTTGGCTCCTCGCCCCTTATCATCGCGAATCTCTCGAGTTCGCCCTCCACCAACTCCATCTTGGTGAGCATGGTGATGTCGTTCCCCTCATGAGAGATCTTGAGGGTGTCCCAGATCTGCTTGGTATTGTCCAAGCCGCTCACCTTATGATACTCGTCCCTGCACAAAGAGGCTAACAACACAGTAGTAGCTTGTGCGTTTCTATGAATCTGTTCATTGATAAACATAGGACTATCCGAGCTATCAAATTTCATTCCACTCTCTACTATCTCCCATATGCTAGGATGAAGAGAGAACAAGTGACTACGCATTTTGTGGCTCCAAAATCCGTAGTCCTCTCCATCAAAGTGAGGAGGTTTACCAAGTGGAATGGAGAGCAAATGAGAATTTGTACTTTGTGGAATACGAGAGTAATCGAAAGAAAAGTTTGAATTGACCGTTTTCTTTTTCTCATAGTCGTAGTCATCCTTTTGGGAAGAAGAGGACTCATCGCTGTCGTCGTAGTAGACGATCTCCTTGATGCGCCTCGTCTTCTTCTTCTTCCCATCTTTTCGTTTGTGGCCCGAGCCCGAGTCGGTAGGCTTGTCGTCTTTCGGCTCGTTGACGAAGGACTCCTTCTCTTTATCATTGATCACAATTCCCTTCCCCTTAGGATCCATCTCTTCGGGCGATTAGTCCCTTTCTTGAAGAAAACGGCTCTGATACCAATTGAGAGCACCTAGAGGGGGGTGAATAGGTGGTCCTGTAAAAACTTAAACTTAAAGCCACAAAAACTTGTTTAAGTGTTAGCACAATAATGCCAAGTGGCTAGAGAGGAGTCTTAACAAAACACAATAACCACAAGAGATCAACACAGAGATGGCACAGTGGTTTATCCCGTGGTTCGGCCAAGACCAACGCTTGCCTACTCCACGTTGTGGCGTCCCAACGGATGAGGGTTGCAATCAACCCCTCTCAAGCGGTCCAAAGACCCACTTGAATACCACGGTGTTTTGCTTTGCTTTACTATATCCCGATTGCGAGGAATCTCCACAACTTGGAGCCTCTCGCCCTTACACTTTGATGTTCACAAAGAAGCACGGAGTAAGGGAGGGATGAGCAACTCACACAAGACACAAAAATCACAGCAAATACGCACACACAAGACCCAGACTTGAGCTCAAAAGACTATCACGGGGTTCTCACTAGAACGGAGCTCAAATCACTAAGAATGTCGAACAAGTGCACAAGAATGAAGTGTGAGTGATCAACAATGCTCTAAGGATGCTTGGTGTACTCCATGCGCCTAGGGGTCCCTTTTATAGCCCCAAGGCAGCTAGGAGCCGTTGAGAGCATTCCAGGAAGGCAATTCTTGCCTTCTGTCGTCTGGCGCACCGGACAGTCCGGTGCACCACCGGACACTGTCCGGTGCGGATTTCTTTCCTTATTTGGCGAAGCCGACCGTTGGAGATTCAGAGCCGTTGGCACACCGGACACTGTCCGGTGCA
The DNA here is from genome assembly GCA_029449295.1 of Zea luxurians. NCBI lineage: Eukaryota > Viridiplantae > Streptophyta > Magnoliopsida > Poales > Poaceae > Zea > Zea luxurians. The sequence continues at coordinate 209,082,591 of JAOPSE010000002.1, forward strand.
TACCGGACAGTCCGGTGCCCCCTTGTGACCGTTGGCTCGGCCACGCGTCACGCGCGGAATCCTCGGCCGATCGTTGGCCCGGCTGACCGTTGGCTCACCGGACAGTCCGGTGCACCACCGGACAGTCCGGTGAATTATAGTCGTACGCTGTTAATCATCTCCCGAGAGCGACGACTTCGCCTGTGAACGGCTCACCGGACAGTCCGGTGATTTATAGCCGTACACCGCCGTCGAAGTCCCGAGAGCAGCAAGTTCGCCAGAGCCAGCCTGGTGCACCGGACACTGTCCGGTGCACCCAGACTGAGCAGACTTTGGCTGAACAAAGCCATCTCTTTTCCAACTTGATTTTTCCTGTTTCCAGCACTTAGACACAATACATTAGTCCATAAAACAATGTACTAAGTCTAGAAACATACCTTTACTTTTGATTTGCACTTTGTCCATCACTTGGGATACTTTAACACTTAAGCACTTGTGTTGGCACTCAATCACCAAAATACTTAGAAATAGCCCAAGGGCACATTTCCCTTTCAACTCCGTCTCCGCGCACTTGATCAACTGTGTTAGTGATTTGAGCTCTGTTCTAGTTGTGAACTCGTTGTGTTTCATTTTGAGCTCAAGTCTTGGCTTGTGTGCGTGTGTGTTGCTGCGGATTTGTGTGTGTTGCTTCCCACCCTTACTCTTGTGCTTTCACTGTGATCTTTGTTGTAAGGGCGAGAGACTCCAACTTGTGGAGATTCCTCGCAAACGGGAAAAAGAGATAAGCAAAGAAAAGCCGTGGTATTCAAGTTGATCATTGGATCACTTGAAAGGGGTTGAGTGCAACCCTCGTCCATTGGGACGCCACAACGTGGAGGTAGGCAAGTGTTATACTTGGCCGAACCACGGGATAAACACTGTGTCTCTTGTGATTGCTTTTCTGTGGTTTCTTGTGTGTTCGCAAGAGCTCTCTACTTAGCCATACTAACGCTTAACCAAGTTTTGTGGCTATTTAGTGTTGATTTTTACAGGATCACCTATTCACCCCCCCTCTAGGTGCTCTCAATTGGTATCGGAGCCATTCTCTTCACGTAAGGGACTAACGCCCGAAGAGATGGATCCTAAGGGAAAGGGGATGGTGATCAATGATAAGGAGAAGGAGTCCATCTTCAACAAGCCAAGGGACGAAAAGCCCACTGACTCTGGCTCGAGTCACAAGAAGAAGGACATGAAGAAGAAGAGGCGCATTAAGAAGATCGTCTACTACAACAGCGACGAGTCTTCTTCTTCCCCAAGAGACGACGACGAGAAAAAGAAACCGGTTAATTCAAATTATTCATTTGATTATTCTCGTATTCCGTTTAATTCCAATGCTCATTTGCTTTCAATTCCTCTTGGTAAACCTCCACACTTTGATAGAGAGGACTACGCTTTTTGGAGTCACAAAATGCGTAGTTACTTATTTTCTCTCCATCCTAGTATATGGGAGATAGTTTAAAATGGAATGCAATTTGATCGTATGGATAACCCTGTATTCATTAACAAACAAATTCATAAGAATGCACAAGCTACCACTGTTTTGTTAGCATCGTTGTGCAGGGATGAATACAACAAGGTGAGCGGCTTGGACAACGCCAAGCAAATATGGGACACCCTCAAGATATCGCATGAGGGGAACGACGCCACCATGATCACCAAAATGGAGTTGGTAGAAGGCGAGCTAGGAAGGTTTGCCATGATCAGGGGAGAGGAGCCAACTCAAACATACAACAGGCTCAAAACCCTGGTTAACAAGATCAGGAGCTATGGAAGCACGAGATGGACAGACCACGACGTCGTCCGACTTATGCTCAGGTCTTTTACTGTTATTGACCCTCATCTTGTGAACCTCATCCGTGAGAATCCCAGGTACACAAAGATGACGCCCGAGGAGATACTCGGAAAGTTTGTGAGCGGGCGTATGATGGTTAAGGAAGCAAGATATGTTGATGATGCATTGAACGGCCCAATGCCCATCTATGAGCCCCAGCCCGTTGCACTCAAGGCAACAAGCAACAGCAGGGAGGCGCTACCTAGCAAGGTGGCACAAGTTGAGGCTGCCGGGCTAAACGAAGATGAGATGACCCTCATCATCAAGCGCTTCAAGACGGCACTAAAAGGACGCAAGGAGTATCCCAACAAGAGCAAAGCAAAGGGAAAGTGCTCCTGTTTTAAATGCGGTAAGACTGGTCATTTTATAGCAAATTGTCCCGATAATGCTAATGACCAGGAACAAGAAAAGAGCGGGAAGAGGGAGAAGAAGAAGGCCTACAAGAAGGCGAAGGGTGAGGCACACCTTGGCAAAGAATGGGATTCAGACTGCTCTTCTTCTGATTCCGACGATGAAGGACTCGCTGCCTCAGCCTTCAACAAATCGACACTCTTCCCCAACGAGCGCCACACTTACCTCATGGCAAAGGAGAAAAAGGTAAGCGTTCGAGAAACCCCTAAGTATACTACTTCAAGTGATGATGAAGTAGATTATACTGATTTATTTAAGGGCTTAGATAGAGCAAAAGTAGATAAAATTAATGAGTTAATTGATGCTTTGAATGTAAAAGATAGATTGTTAGAGAAGCAAGAAGATATTTTGTATGAAGAGCATGACAAGTTTGTTAGTGTGCAAAAATCTCTTGCTTTAGAGGTTAAAAGGAATGAAATGCTATCTTTTGAATTATCTGCTTGTCATGAAACTGTGTCTAGCTTAAAGAGTGTTAATGATGATTTAAATGCTAAGCTAGAAGTAGCAAATAAAACTAGATCTTGTGTAGAACATGTTGCCATTTGTAATAGGTGTAAGGATTTTGATGTTGATGCTTGTGCTGAACACCTTACATCGATTACTAAATTAAATAATGAGGTGGCAAGTCTTAATGCTCAACTTAAGACTTGCAAAATTGACTTTGATAAGTTAAATTTTGCTAGGGATGCCTACACCGTTGGTAGACACCCCTCAATTAAGGATGGACTTGGCTTTCGAAAGGAAGCCAAGAACTTAACAAGCCAAAGGGCTCCCATTCCCAACAAGGAGAAAGGGAAGGCCCCTATGCCTAGTAGTAATCAAAAGAATCATGCCTTCATATATAATGATAGAAAATTTTCTAGAAATTCTCATTATAAGAGTTATAATGCTTTTGATTCACATGCTATGATTGCTTCAAGTTCTAATTTTAATGGTAGGCCTAGGAGAAATTTTGTGTCTCATGCTCTTAGGAAAATGTGTAATAAACCTACCACTGTCTTTCATGCTTGCAACACTACGTTTGTACTTTCATGTAAAAATGAAAAGGTGGTTGCTAGAAAGTTGGGGGTCAAATGCAAGGGAGACAAGACTTGCATTTGGGTCCCAAAGGCTATTGTAACTAACCTTGTAGGACCCAACAAGAGTTGGGTACCTAAAACCCAAGCCTAATTTGCCTTGCAGGTTTATGCATCTGGGGGCTCAAGCTGGATTATCGACAGTGGATGCACAAACCACATGACGGGGGAGAAGAAGATGTTCACCTCCTACGTCACGAATAAGGATTCCCAAGATTCGATCATCTTTGGAGATGGGAACCAAGGCAAGGTTAAAGGACTGGGAAAATAGCCATTTCATCCGAGCATTCTATCTCAAATGTGTTCTTAGTTGAATCGCTCGGGTACAACTTATTGTCTGTCAGTCAACTATGTAATATGGGTTATAATTGTCTATTTACCAATGTAGATGTATCTGTCTTTAGAAGGAGTGATGGTTCATTAGCTTTTAAGGGTGTACTAGACGGCAAACTCTACTTAGTTGATTTTTCGAAAGAGGAGGCCGATCTAGATGCATGCTTAATTGCTAAGACTAGCATGGGCTGGCTGTGGCATCGCCGTCTAGCACATGTTGGGATGAAGAACCTTCATAAACTTCTAAAGGGAGAACATGTGTTAGGTCTAACCAATGTATTTTTCGAAAAAGATAGACCTTGTGCAGCTTGTCAAGCAGGTAAACAGGTGGGAAGCACTTATCACAGCAAGAATGTGATGACCACATCAAGACCTCTGGAGCTACTTCATATGGACCTCTTCGGACCCGTCGCCTACCTCAACATCGGGGGAAGTAAGTATGGTCTTGTTATTGTTGATGATTTTTCCCGCTTCACTTGGGTATTCTTTTTGCAGGATAAATCAGAAACCCAAGGGACCCTAAAGCGCTTTCTAAGGAGAGCTCAAAACGAATTTGAGCTTAAGGTGAAAAAGATAAGAAGCGACAACGGGTTCGAGTTCAAGAACTTACAAGTGGATGAGTACCTTGAGGAGGAAGGAATCAAGCACGAGTTCTCCGCTCCCTACACACCATAGCAAAACGGTGTGGTAGAGAGGAAGAACAGGACGCTTATCGGTATGGCGAGGATGATGCTTGGAGAATTCAAGACGCCCGAGCGGTTTTGGTCAGAAGCTGTGAACACAGCTTGCCACGCCATAAACCGGGTCTACCTTCATCGCCTCCTCAAGAAGACCTCGTATGAACTTCTAACCAGTAACAAACCCAACGTTTCATACTTTTGTGTATTTGGGAGTAAATGTTACATTCTAGTAAAGAAAGGTAGAAATTCCGAATTTGCTCCCAAAGTTGTAGAAGGGTTTTTGCTAGGTTATGACTCAAATACAAAGGCGTATAGAGTCTTCAACAAATCATCGGGTTTGGTTGAAGTCTCTAGCGACGTTGTATTTGATGAAACTAATGGCTCTCCAAGAGAGCAAATTGATCTTGATGATGTAGATGAAGATGACGTTCCAACGGCCGCAATTCGCACCATGGCGATTGGAGATGTGCGACCACAGGAACAACAAGAGCAAGATCAACCCTCTTCCTCAACGATGGTGCATCCCCCAACTCAAGATGATGAACAGGTTCCTCAAGAGGAGGCATGTGATCAAGGGGGAGCACAAGAAGACCTAGCTATGGAGGAAGAAGCACCACGGGCCCCTCCAACTCAAGTCCGAGCGACGATTCGAAGGAATCATCCCGTCGACCAGATTCTGGGTGATATAAGCAAGGGAGTAACTACTCGCTCAAGAATAGCTAACTTTTGTGAGCATTACTCGTTTGTCTCTTCTATTGAGCCTTTCAGGGTAGAAGAGGCCTTGCAAGATCCGGACTAGGTGTTGTGTCTTCTATTGAGACATTAATGTTGATGCTATCCATGATCACCTAGCTTTAATTAAACAACAAAATGATCACATAGCTCAACTTAGTGCCAAAATTAATGAGCATGACTTAGAAAATGAAAAATTTAAATTTGCTAGAAGCATGCTCTATAGTGGGAGACGCCCAGGCATTAAGGATGGCATTGGCTTCCAACAGGGAGGCAATGTCAAGCTCAATGCCCCTACTAAAAGATTGTCTAATCTTGTTAAGGGCAAGGCTCCCATGCCTCAGGATAACGAGGGCTATATTTTATATCCTGCTGGTTATCCTAAGGATAAGATTAGGAGAATTCATGCTAAGAAGACTCATTCTGTTTCTTACCATGCTTTTATTTATAAGAATAAGGCTTCTAGCTCTAGGCGTTCTACCCATGTTAAAATGTCTAAAAAGAAATCTCCTATTGCATCAAATGAACCTAATATTTCATTTAAGATTTTTGATGCTTCTTATGTGCTCACTAACAAATCAGGCAAAGTAGTTGCCAAATATGTTGGGGGCAAACACAAGGGGTCAAAGACTTGTGTTTGGATACCCAAGGTGCTTGTTTCTAATGTGAAAGGACCCAAGACCGTTTGGGTACCTAAGAACATGGCCTAAACTTGTTTTGTAGGTTTATGCATCCGGGGGCTCAAGTTGGATCATTGATAGCGGGTGCACAAACCACATGACTGGGGAGAAAAGGATGTTCTCCTTCTATGAGAAAAACCAAGATCCCTAAAGAGATATCACATTCAGGGATGGAAATCAAGGTTTGGTCAAAGGACTTGGTAAAATTGCTATAACACCTGGCCATTCTATTTCCAATGTTTTTCTTATAGATTCTTTAGACTATAATTTGCTTTCAGTTTCTCAATTGTGCAAAATGGGTTACAACTGTCTTTTTACAGATTTAGGTGTTACTGTCTTTAGAAGAAGTGATGATTCAGTAGCATTTAAGGGAGTGTTAGAGGGTCAGCTGTACTTAGTTGATTTTAATAGAGCTAAACTCGACACTTGCTTAATTGCTAAGACTAACATGGGTTGGCTCTGGCATCGCCGACTAGCTCACGTTGGAATGAAGAATCTTCACAAGCTTCTAAAGGGAGAGCACATTTTGGGACTAACAAATGTTCATTTTGAGAAAGACAGGGTTTGTAGCGCATGTCAAGCAGGAAAGCAAGTTGGTACCCATCATCCACACAAGAACATCATGACGACCGACAGGCCGCTTGAGCTACTCCACATGGATTTATTCGGCTCGATAGCTTACATAAGCATCGGCGGGAGTAAGTATTGTCTTGTAATTGTGGATGACTATTCTCGCTTCACTTGGGTGTTCTTTTTGCAGGAAAAATCTCAAACCCAAGAGACTTTAAAGGGATTTTTGAGACGGGCTCAAAATGAGTTCGGCTTAAGGATCAAAAAGATAAGAAGCGATAATAGGACGGAGTTCAAGAACTCTCAAATTGAAAGCTTTCTTGAGGAGGAGGGCATCAAGCATGAGTTTTCTTCTCCCTACACACCACAACAAAATGGTGTAGTGGAGAGGAAGAATAGAACTCTACTTGACATGGCGAGGACCATGCTTGATGAGTACAAGACACCAGATCGGTTTTGGGCCGAGGCGATTAACACCGCCTGCTACTCCATCAACCGGTTATATCTACACCGAATCCTCAAGAAGACATCATATGAACTCCTCACTGGTAAAAAGCCCAATGTTTCATATTTTTGAGTCTTTGGTAGCAAATGTTTTATCCTTGTTAAAAGAGGTAGAAAATCTAAATTTGCTCCTAAGGTTGTAGAAGGCTTTTTACTTGGTTATGACTCAAACACAAGGGCATATAGAGTCTTTAACAAGTCCACTGGACTAGTTGAAGTTTCTTATGACATTGTGTTTGATGAGACTAACGACTCTCAAGTAGAGCAAGTTAATCTTGATGAGCTAGATGATGAAGAGGCTCTGTGCGTCGCGCTAAGGAACATGTCCATTGGGGATGTGTGTCCTAAGGAATTCGAAGAGCCTCCACAAGCACAAGATCAACCATCATCTTCCATACAAGCATCTCCACCAACTCAAGATGACGATCAAGCTTAAGATGATGAAAATGAAGATCAAGAGGAGCCACCTCAAAAGGAGGACAATGATCAAGGGGGAGATGCTAATGAACAAGACAAGGAAGATGTTGAGGATCAAAGATCGCCACACCCAAGAGTCCACCAAGCGATTCAAAGAGATCGCCCTGTGAACACTATCCTCGGCGATATTCGTAAGGGGGTAACAACTCGATCTCGAGTCGCTCATTTTTGTGAACATTACTCTTTTGTTTCCTCTATTGAGCCACACAGGGTAGAGGATGCACTTAAAGATTCGGATTGGGTGCTGGTGATGCAAGAGGAGCTCAACAACTTCACGAGGAATGAGGTATGGCATTTAGTTCCACATCCTAATCAAAATGTTGTAGGTACCAAGTGGGTATTCCGCAACAAGCAAGATGAGCATGGTATGGTGACAAGGAATAAAGCACGACTTGTGGCTAAGGGTTATTCACAAATTGAAGGTTTGGATTTTGGTGAAACCTATGCACCCGTAGCTAGGCTTGAGTCAATTCGTATATGTAGGAAACGGGTGACGCCTAAGAGGGGGGGGGTGAATTAGGACTTCTAAAACTTTTACTAAACTAGGCCACAATTAAATCCCTAGAGCAGAACCTATGCAAATAATCAAAACTAGAATGTGCAAACTAGGTTTTGTCTAAGTGTTGCTATCTCTACCGCAAAAGGCTAAGTTTCAATCTATACTAAATAAGTATGACTACAAGATTGAAACTTAAATGCTTAATATAAATGCGGAATGTAAAGAGCTAAGTAGAGAAGCAAACTCTCGTGGATGACGCCGGAATTTTTACCGAGGTATCCGGAACCACGCAAGGTCCCGACTAATCCTCGTTGGTGCCCCTACGCAAAGGGAAGCCCACGCGAGGGCCAAGCACCACGGTCGAGTAACTCCGTAGAGAGCCGCGGGCCTTCTCCACGCGCAAGTGGTGCTCCGCTTCCGGCTCCTCTCGGACGCTCCTCGCCGTCTCCACTATCGAGCTTCCGGCCGAAACGCCGCGGGCCTCGTTCCCTCCGGTACATGGTGGCGGCCGTGACACAAACGCGGTTGTCACGGTCTCGCAAGACTCTCGCCCCACTCGGTACAATTACAACGGCTCGCGCAAGAGCCGAGGGGTTGTGTGGTTTTACAAAACTCACTCAACTAACTAGGATTCACCTAGAGCAAGCGCTAAAGCGGTCTAACTAACCTAAGTACTTCGCAAAGCACCTACGCTAATCACCGAGTGATTCTATTAAGCACTTGGGTGTTTGAGCTCTTGGAAATATGCACTATGTGTATTGGTATGTTGCTTGGGCTCTCACACTTGAGAATGGTCGGTTGGGGTGGTATTTATAGCCTCCAAGCCCCCAACTAGCCGTTGGACAGAAAGCAGCAGCTTTCTGTCGTCGGGTGCACCGGACAGTCCGGTGCACACCGGACATCTACTGTTCAGTGTCCGGTGCTTGCTACGTCAGCCGACCGTTGCGCCTGTAGCAGTCGACCGTTGGATCCGACCGTTGGATTCGACCGTTGTCGTCTGCCCGTTGGCACACCGAACAGTCCGGTGCACACCGGACAGTCCGGTGCTACAGCCAGAGAGCGCCTGTCTGCGGCCTCTCTGCGCAGACTGTCCAGTGCCTCACCGGACAGTCCGGTGCACACCGGACACCGATGTCCGGTGCGCCACCAGGCGCTGGCTGACAGCCCTTCTCTTTGGATTTCTTTGCTGATTTCTTCGGGCTTCTTTGTTGTTGAGTATTGGACTCCTATGCATCTTTTTATGTCTTCTTTTGAGGTGTTGCATCCTCATTGCCTTGGTCCAATTCTCTTCGCATCCTGTGAACTACAAACACAAACACTAGAAGACTTATTAGTTCACGGATTGTGTTGTTCATCAAACACCAAAACTCAATTAGCCAAATGGTCCGGGGTCCATTTTCCTTACAATCTCCCCCTTTTTGGTGATTGATGACAATACAACCAAAGCAAGCAAATAATACAAGAATTTGAGTGAAAATATGCAATCTACTTGCTAAGATGCATGATTGTCCCCACAATGTGATATTATGGACTTAAGCCTCCCCCTAACTCCATAATTCACTTACTTCCTATTTTTGGACCAAATAACCAAAACCACTTGTAGAACTTATTTGAAGATATGAAATTTTAAATTAGTGGTGTTTGGTGTTTGATATAGTTTTCATTGCTTTGGTCCCTAAACTTCTCCCCCTTTGGCATCAACCACCGAAAAGGAAGACATTAAAAGCATGTAGGAAGTAAATAAACGCTTGCCCTCATCAAGAATTGCATCAAAAGATATCACTAGAAGGATATTAAATTAAGCCATGAATGATACCACTTGAAGGAGTCCTCAAAAGATTACTCCCCCTAAATGAGTATCCTCCTTTAGAAAGAGTTTTTCTCCCCTTTAGAGATCAAGAAATACTCCCCCTGACAGAGATCCTCTACTTAGGAAAAAGCATGTGAAAATTAGAGGTGCAAGACATGATTTGAAAAGACTAACTTCCCTTATGCATAGGTAACAGAGTATGAGTTAACTACTTATGCATTTTTGCAACATGGAAGCATATGATATGAAATATAGTCTAATCAAATATTGGAGAAGACATGTAAATGATACTGAATGTAGTCTCAAAAGATACCAATTGAAGATCAATGGCGAGCTTGAGAGACATGAGAGTTCCTGGAGATTTTGCAGTGGAAGATTGTTGTCTTTCTCCGGGGACTTCATTTTCCTTACAATGAGACTATCACATGAAATAGACTTGAAAAGGTGTTAGTCTCAAAGTGTTAGATTCTAGAGTAACCTCCCCCTAAAGGTGTGCATACAAGTTTTGAATACTTGTAGGAGACATGCACTTTGATTTGATATTAAGAGGGGCAAATTATCCATAATCCAAACATTGGCACATATAAGTTAAATGATACACTTTATAGAAATCAAAATTTTCAAATGATGCATCATTTACTATGGAGTGATATTAAAGCTATGTGCCGTGCTTAAATAAACATTTTAAGCCATGTAGGTTTGCTTAAGTATATGAATTAAAAGCAAGCAATCCTACCATGTGATTTACCTAGTATGCATGATTTTAAACAGAAGTACATAACAAATGTAATACTAGGCAAGAAAGGTAAACTAGATAAAAGATAAATAGATACGCATATATAAAAACGAGAAATACAATAAAACTAGTTACCTAAGTCATGGGTGGGAAATTTGGGTCCAAAGTTTTCACTAACCCACTTGGCAATAAACTTGATCCAATATGATGTACCCCATGATATACATCCCAATTTTGCCAAGTCTCCAAATTTCCCGATGACCTTTGGTCCACTCACTTCCCTTTCGGGATCCAAACCTTCTTGGTGCTTTTCATGGTTGAAATTATCTCCTTTGGCACCCAGATGCGTTTGGCCCCCTTTCCTTTGTTGGCTTGCTTGTTGGCCTTGATTGCTATCACCTTTCCGTTCTTTTTCTTCTTGATCAAATATGGTGTAGCATCCTTTTTGTTCACCTTTTTGATGTAGGTGTTGGAGATTTTGCTTGATGGCTTTTGCTTGAGCTTTTGCCTTTGTTTATCCCCGGTCATCGCCTTGCATTGGAAAGACTTGTGGCCTTCCTTGTGGCATAGCCTACAAATCACAGTTTCTCCCTCTACAGGCTTGTTCACTCCCGCAGTGGTGTTATCCTGTGGAGGTCGGATTTGTTTGGCTTTGCCTTTCTTGTCATACAAAGCCTTGCCAAGGCGAGCCACTTCTTGCTTTAATTGTTCATTCTCCTTTGCAACCTCATCCGTACATGTCTCTACAAAAATATTCTCAACAGCGACTTGGTTGCAGGTGTTAGAATCATCAATTAAATCAAAGCAGGAAGTAGAAGCATCTTTCTTAATTATTTCAGGTATTTCAACTAAAGATGCTGCTGGGGTGCTACCAATGTTTTCTAGCTTAGTAGTTAGCTCATTATTGTGTATGCTAAGAATTTCCATTTTCTCTAGCAAATTTTCAATAGCTTCTTGAGAGCTAGCTAACTTAGCCTTAAGTTTTTCATTCTTTTTAATAAGGCTATCATCGGTAGCAGTGGATGGAGCACTAGATTCTAATAGCTCAATTTTAGTTGACAGCTCACTATTTAAGTTTGCAAAAGTTTCAAATTTTTCTAGCAAACCTTTGTAATCATTTTGAGAGCTAACCAACTTATTTTTCAAAGTTTTAAGTTGAGCTTTTTGCTTAGTGCAAACATCCTGAAAAAAATTTACGGCTTCCGCAAGCTCTTCTAGAGAGGCCTTTCCCTCGCCTTCATCATCACTACTACTTTCATCACTAGAGGATGGAATGCTTTTGTTACCTCTTGCCATAAGGCATTTGTGTGATGACCTTGATGATCGCGATGAGGACCGGTGGTTGCGCGTCCTTGGAGGTTCATCTTCACTTGAAGAATCATCCCAAGTTCTAACACTTGTGAGCGCCTTGCCTTTGCTCCTCTCCTTTTTGGGTTTGGCCATATTTGGACAGTTGTCCCTGAAGTGGCCCTTCTCCCCACATGCGAAGCATCCTCTCTTCCTTTGCTTTTTCCTGTCAATGTTAAAGAGAAGATCCTCGACCTGCAGGGGCACACCCATTAGATTAATCTTGTGGATCATCCTCATTACCTTTCCGACGCGTCGGATTGTTTCTTCGTCCTCGGAGGATGATGTGCATGGTTGATTATCTTCATCATCATCACTTTCTTCTTCTTCTTCCTCTTCTTCACTTGAGGAACTTGAAGTGGGAGCCTTCTTTTTGCCCTTCCTTTCATCACATGCAAAAGCATATGGTCTTGAGGAAGTTGGCTCCTCTCCCCGACTCATTTTTCGCGACATCTCAAAAGCTGCGATTTTCCCAATCACAATGGTCGGGGTCATGTTGCTCAAGTCCTCCATGTTGTGAAGGATGGTGATGATGCTCCCATATCTTTGTTGTGGTAGCAGGGAGATAATCTTCCTCACAATGTCCGCATCACCTAGCTTATTAATGCCAATCGAATTGAGCCCATTGATAATTAGATTCAAACGAGAATACATGTCTCTAACAAGCTCATCATCTTTCATAGCAAAAGAATTATACTCATTTAAGACTAGGCAATGTTTTTGCTCACGGACATTGGATGTGCTGTCATGGAGCTCATGCAATTTTAGCCAAATCTCATTAGCAGTTTTCAAGGTAAATACTTGATTAAAAATATCCATGCTAAGAGATTCATACAAGCAATTTTTGGCTCTAGCATTTAAATGAATTTCTTTTTCCTCACTCGTGGTGGGTTTCTCGGGATTCTTGAGGGGTTTCATCCCGTCACGAGTGACTCTCCAAACACCTAGATCAACGGCCTCTAGGTAACAAGCCATTCTAGCACTATAATATGGGAAGTTAGTGCCGTCGAAGTGTGGTGGCCTATGGGTATCCATCCCTTCCTCTAAAAAGCGTCGGCTCTTTTAGCGGTGAAGCTAAAGCGTTTCAAATGAGCCAAACCGGGCTCTGATACCAATTGTAGGAAACGGGTGACGCCTAAGAGGGGGGGGTGAATTAGGACTTCTAAAACTTTTACTAAACTAGGCCACAATTAAATCCCTAGAGCAGAACCTATGCAAATAATCAAAACTAGAATGTGCAAACTAGGTTTTGTCTAAGTGTTGCTATCTCTACCGCAAAAGGCTAAGTTTCAATCTATACTAAATAAGTATGACTACAAGATTGAAACTTAAATGCTTAATATAAATGCGGAATGTAAAGAGCTAAGTAGAGAAGCAAACTCTCGTGGATGACGCCGGTATTTTTACCGAGGTATCCGGAACCACGCAAGGTCCCGACTAATCCTCGTTGGTGCCCCTACGCAAAGGGAAGCCCACGCGAGGGCCAAGCACCACGGTCGAGTAACTCCGTAGAGAGCCGCGGGCCTTCTCCACGCGCAAGTGGTGCTCCGCTTCCGGCTCCTCTCGGACGCTCCTCGCCGTCTCCACTATCGAGCTTCCGGCCGAAACGCCGCGGGCCTCATTCCCTCCGGTACACGGTGGCGGCCGTGACACAAACGCGGTTGTCACGGTCTCGCAAGACTCTCGCCCCACTCGGTACAATTACAACGGCTCGCGCAAGAGCCGAGGGGTTGTGTGGTTTTACAAAACTCACTCAACTAACTAGGATTCACCTAGAGCAAGCGCTAAAGTGGTCTAACTAACCTAAGTACTTCGCAAAGCACCTACGCTAATCACCGAGTGATTCTATTAAGCACTTGGGTGTTTGAGCTCTTGGAAATATGCACTATGTGTATTGGTATGTTGCTTGGGCTCTCACACTTGAGAATGGCCGGTTGGGTGGTATTTATAGCCTCCAAGCCCCCAACTAGCCGTTGGACAGAAAGCAGCAGCTTTCTGTCGTCGGGTGCACCGGACAGTCCGGTGCACACCGGACATCTACTGTTCAGTGTCCGGTGCTTGCTACGTCAGCCGACCGTTGCGCCTGTAGCAGTCGACCGTTGGATCCGACCGTTGGATTCGACCGTTGTCGTCTGCCCGTTGGCACACCGGACAGTCCGGTGCACACCGGACAGTCCGGTGCACACCGGACAGTCCGGTGCTACAGCCAGAGAGCGCCTGTCTGCGGCCTCTCTGCGCAGACTGTCCAGTGCCTCACCGGACAGTCCGGTGCACACCGGACACCGATGTCCGGTGCGCCACCAGGCGCTGGCTGACAGCCCTTCTCTTTGGATTTCTTTGCTGATTTCTTCGGGCTTCTTTGTTGTTGAGTATTGGACTCCTATGCATCTTTTTATGTCTTCTTTTGAGGTGTTGCATCCTCATTGCCTTGGTCCAATTCTCTTCGCATCCTGTGAACTACAAACACAAACACTAGAAGACTTATTAGTTCACGGATTGTGTTGTTCATCAAACACCAAAACTCAATTAGCCAAATGGCCCGGGGTCCATTTTCCTTACAGTATATTACTTGCCTATGCTACTTACCATGGCTTTAAGCTTTATCAAATGGACGTGAAGAGTGCCTTCCTCAGTGGACCAATCAAGGAAGAGGTCTATGTTGAGCAACCTCCCGGCTTTGAAGATAGTGAGTACCCTAATCATGTTTACAAACTCTTTAAGGCGCTTTATGGGCTTAAGCAAGCCCCAAGAGCATGGTATGAATGCCTTCGAGATATTCTTATCACTAATGGATTCAAAGTCGGCAAGGCCAATCCTACTCTCTTTACTAAAACAATTGCAAATGATTTGTTTGTATGCCAAATTTATGTTAATGATTTCATATTTGGGTCTACTAACAAATCTACTTGTGAAGAGTTTAGTAGGATCATGGTATAAAAATTCGAGATGTCTATGATGGGGGAGTTGAAGTATTTTCAAGGATTTCAAGTCAAGCAACTCCAAGAGGGCACCTTCATCAGTCAAACGAAGTACATTCAAGACATACTTACCAAGTTTGGAATGAAGGATGCCAAGCCCATCAAAACACCCATGGGAACCAATGGGCATCTCGACCTCGACACGGGAGGTAAATCCGTAGATCAAAAGGTATACCGGTCGATGATAGGATCTCTACTCTATTTATGTGCATCTCGACCGGATATTATGCTTTCCGTATGCATGTGTGCAAGGTTCCAAGCCGATCCTAAGGAAGTTCACCTTAGGGCCGTGAAACGAATCTTGAGATATTTAGTTCATACTCCTAAGTTTGGCCTTTGGTACCCCAAGGGATCCTCTTTTGATTTATTAGGATATTCAGATGCTGATTGGGCAGGGTGTAAAATTGATAGGAAGAGCACATCAGGGACTTGTCAGTTTCTGGGAAGATTCATGGTGTCTTGGGCTTCAAAGAAACAAAACTCAGTAGCTCTTTCTACCGTCGAAGCCGAGTATATTGCCGTAGGCCATTATTGCGCGCAATTGCTTTGGATGAGGCAAACCCTTAGGGACTATGGCTACAAATTTAGCAGAGTCCCTCTCCTATGTGATAATGAGAGTGCAATCCGCAAGGCGGATAATCCTGTTGAGCACAGCCGCACTAAGCACATAGCCATTCGGTATCACTTTTTGAGAGATCACCAACAAAGGGGGATATTGAGATAGCCTATATTAACACCAAAGATCAATTGGCCGATATCTTTACCAAGCCACTAGATGAGAAAACTTTTACCAAACTTAGGAATGAGCTAAACTTTCTTGATTCTCAAAATTTTGATTGATATTTTGCACACATAGCTCATTTATATACCTTTGATCATCTCTTTTATGTCTATGACTAATGTGTTTTCAAGTGTATTCTCATGCTTAGTCATAGAATTGAAAGAGAAATAGAGTATTCGGCAAAGACGACGCTTCCACTCAACTCCATCGGTATTATCTACTCTTTGCCGGTATCTGTCATCTCTCCATTGGTATAATCTTCACTCATATTTATTTGTTTGCCATTGGGGAGAAAGTAAAAGGGCTCATATTTCACTCGAAGTATCCGTTTTTGGCGATTCATGCCAAAGGGGGAGAAAGTATTAGCCCAAAGCAAAAGGACCGCACCACCACGCCAATTTCAAAAATTTTCGAAATAAATTTAAGTTTTAAAAGTTTTTCAATTGGTATATTTGAAAATTCTATCTCAATTGGTAAAACCCTCTAAAACACTAAGAGGAGAATTTCATTAAGGGGGAGTTTTGTTTAGTCAAAGGAAAAACATTTGAAACAGGGGGAGAAAATTTCAAATCTTGAAAATGCTTCTTTCAATCTTATTCTTATACCTTTGACTATTTGCAAAAGGATTTTGAAAAGAATTTCCAAAAGATTTGCAAAAACAAAACATGTGGTGCAAATGTGGTCCAAAATATTAAAACTGAAGAAAGTAATCCATGCATATCTATTGAAATAATTTTATTGGTTTCACTCCAAGCAACCTTTGCACTTACCTTATGCAAAACTAGTTCAATTCTGCACTTATATATTTGCTTTGGTTTGTGTTGGCATCAATCACCAAAAAGGGGGAGATTGAAAGGGAAATTAGGCCAAACCATTTCCTAAATATAATTTTGGTGGTTGAATGCCCAACACAAATAATTGGACTAACTAGTTTGCTCTAGATTATGAGTTCTACAGGTGCCAAAGGTTCAACACAAACCAATAAAAAGTCCAAGAAAGGGTTCAAATAGAAAGGAGCAAAACCAACCGAAGGCTGCCCTGGTCTGGCGCACCGGACTGTCCGGTGCACCAGGGAGAATCACTCCGAACTCCTCAGCTTCGGGTTTCTAGAAAATGCCCTCCGCTATAATTTACCGGACTGTCCGGTGTAGCACCGGACTGTCCGATGTGCCAGCGGAGCAACGGCTAGCGCGCCAACGGTCGTCTGCAAAAGTGAACAGCGAACAGTGAACAGTGAACAGTGCGGACTGCGTGCGCAGAGTCAGAGCAGGCGCCAGAAGGCACACCAGACAGTGAACAAGACCTGTCTGGTGCACCACCGGACTGTCCGGTGGTCCTATTGTTAGAAGCTCCAACGATCGAACCCTAACGGTTGGGTGACATGGCTGGCGCACCGGACTGTGTCCAGTGGGGCACCGGACTGTCCGGTACGCCCGTCGACAGCAGCCATCCCCAACAGCCACTTTGATGGTTGGGACTATAAATACCCTCCAACCACCACACTTCAAGATATCCAAGTTTTCAGCCATTGCATTCAATACAACAGCTCTAGACTTCACTCCAAGACACAAACAAGAGATCAAATCCTCTCCCAAGTCTAAAGATCACTCCAAACAATTAGTGACTAGTGAAAGAGAGATATTTGTGTTCATTTGAGTTCTTGCGCTTGGATCGCTTTTCTTCTTCCTCTTTCTTGTTCTCAAGCAACTTGTAATCAACGCAAGAGACACCAAGTTGTGGTTGTCCTTGTGAGGGGTTTAAGTGACCCGTTGATTAAGGAGAAAAGCTCACTCGGTCTAGGTGACCGTTTGAGAGAGGGAAAGGGTTGAAAGAGACCCGGTCTTTGTGACCACCTCAATGGGGAGTAGGTTTGTAAGAACCGAACCTCGGTAAAACAAATCATCGTGTCACACTCTTTATTTGCTTGTGATTTGTTTTTCGCCCTCTCTTTCGGACTCGATTTTAATTCTAACGCTAACCCCGACTTGTAGTGTGTGTTTAAGTTTAAAATTTTCAGATTCCGCCTATTCACCCCCCCCCCCTCTAGGCGACTTTCAGGTGTTGTCTAGACTGGCAGGCCGACCTAGACTCCTCTAGTCGACATAGAGTCGAAGAGAAACGGAGAATTTGAGGATTGAGATACTAAACTAGGGCCAAACTAGAGCTACTCCTAATGCATAAGGTAAAAACGAGAAATAAACTTGATTTGATCGATTGTTGGGGGGTTCAATCGGTTGTGGCCCTTCATCTATATAAAGGGGGAGGTCTGGATCCGCTTCAAACTGTTTCCCGAGTTAATCCCGCGGTTTTAGGTAACAAATCCCGCGAGAAACTAGGAACCCTAACTGTCTCTGCGCACGCGCAAACCGTTCGCGACAGCACCGCGGACGGTCCAGACCGTCCGCGAGGTCCTTTTTGGTTCCCAACAGCAGGTAATACAAAGTTCTTATGGCCTTTCACAAGATTAGAGACACTCAAGCGATGCCTAGACATCTATGAGTTCGAAGCTCCAATAGTAACGAGTACACAAAATCTTGATGTTACCCCAAAGCTCAAAGCAAGAGAGATCAATGAATCTGAAGATGGGGCTCAAGGTTGGAGTTCTCAACCTTACACCGAGTTTTCCGTCAAAGATTTTGGAAGAGTGAGATTTAATGTGTGTGAGATGGGGCTCAAGGTTGGAGTTCTCAACCTTACACCGAGTTTTCCGTCAAAGATTTTGGAAGAGTGAGATTTAATGTGTGACAGAGAAAGGGGAAGAAGTAAATGCTCCTTTTCTCTTTTGTCTCATGTTTTGTTTGAGTTGAATGTGTATGTACTACTGTTGGAGAGAGGAATGCGTTAGTATATATATGTGGGGTGTCTAGATCTAGCCATTTGAGAGGGTCTTCGAGATGTGACTGAACCGCATAAAGGACCGGTTCAACCGCTCCTCATGGAGAGAAACCCGGTTGAGATGGGCGGTTGAACCACCCACTTAAACCTATGAAGGACCAGTTGAACCGCACCCTAGGCCAGATCAATCGCCTTCCACCAGAGAAGAACTCGGTTGAAGTTTGCTCAGGACATGTTGAACCACATACTTCACTTATAGTTGAGCAGAGACAAAATAGATGTTTTGACATAAGGATTTGAGCTTTAGTGCAAATACCGAACTCAATTGTGGTTCCTTCTTGATAGTACAACGATTCTTAAAACCAAATAACTCAAAAAATTATACCAAGATAGTTTAGAATCTAGAGTATTGGATCAAATCTCTTGTAGTATTGTGTGATTCCACATAGCCATTCGCTTCTTTTTGTCATTTGACTTGATTCAAAGCATTCCTCAAAGTGTAGCAAATTGAGCATATACTTCAAGTAAACTTTAGAACTTTTAATTTGTTTTGTCATTCGACCACCAAAACCATTAAAAGGTTGATTACACTTACACAAACCCAACCTCGGCCCTGGACATTGAGCACTTAGCCACCACTGGCTCCAACCACCCCCAACCATGCTCGCTCTGCTCCCATCCATCTCTGCATGCTTGGTGTCAGCGTCACCACGCGTCTGTCGTGCCGCCATGTACCCATCTCGTCATGTGACTGTCCGCGCGACAGTGTTGTGTCCTCCCACAACGGCAAACAAATATGATCTGCACTGCAGAGAACTATTTAACTGCTTTAATATTATATCAGTAGATTATTGTTTTAATATTATATTAGTAGAATAACAAAACATATGTGTCACCCGTTTTGGATCGACACTTATCATGTGTGTCACACATGCAAGATTTGCTAGTATGCAGTAGTCTCTTATTTAGATAGGCTCTGAGTGATCAATATAACATTGGTATTTGTGACGATTTATATGATTTAAACAAAATTCTGATGTCATAAACTATGTTGTTCTTTATTGTACCATATTCAGTCATGTAGGTGTAGAACAATAAGGTTATGATGTCAAAATTTCATTTGGACCATATAGGCTCGTCAAAGATCAACGAAGTCATTCTTGAGTAGGGATGATAATGGACCATGATCTTATTCACAATTTATTTGAACCCTTAATTAATTTAGTCAAAGAAATAAATAGAAATAGTGTTCAATTCTAATCCAATCCAATACTTAAATTTTATAGTGCATTCTAGAGTCCATCACCCCTACTCTTGAGTGAGTTTAGAATATATCATTATCTATGGACAATATAAAACACTCATTATTGTATATTGCTTTACTCTATAGCCTCAAATATGGATGAGAATAGTCGGTGGATATATGATGGTTAGAATAAAAGTCAGATTCACTGCTGAATAACGATTTGAGTTTTCTGCCGTCGACAATCTACGACGACTTCGCGATGCACCCGGTCGCTGAAGACTTTTCATGTAACATTTCAACAGCCATGTTCTCCATGGGTCAAGACTCAGAACTCAGATGGCCTATCACTTGTACAGAGACAGTACTCATTAGCATAAAATATATTGCTCAATAAATTTTATCCGAGTTTGATAATAAGACTCAGAACTCAGATGCTCCAAGGGTCAAGACTCAGGACTCAGATGAACGAAAACAATGAATTTCTCTTGTAAATATGATAGACAGTACCCTAAGAACATGGATCTCCAGTGTTAGCATCAGCAGCTGAATCAACTACTGACCAAAGAATGAACGAATGGTCGCAAGGTCCAGCAGACAGTACAAGTGCAGTATCCTCTGTGTTATGTCTCGATGATTAGTGAGTTCTCCGTTATACTAATCCCGGTGCTGTCCACTGTCAACTTACGTTGCAGCATTGAGCGCTCCCAGCTTGCAACTTTCTCCACAGACAGATCATGTGTTGTGGGGACTGGTAGTGTGCGGTGAAATAACCATCAAAGCAACCAGGCTGGTAGAACCTGACATCATGCAAATACTCTACAGGCTGACGAGTCGTATGGAACTTCTCAACCCACATGCCCATACTAACATCTTCCATCTTGAATAACTGCATCACGAAAACGTAGCCATTAGAAATTACACGTTCAGACTCCATGATTCAAAAAAAAAAAAGCCGTTATTGCTGTATCCAATGACTAGAGATAGAGAAAGGGCATGACTGTTGTACTTACTCTTAATGTCTTATTATCAAACTCGGATAAAATATATTGAGCAATATCCGATGAAATGACATAGCCAGGCCCATTAGCATAAGGAGGATACACTTCGTCTGGCCATTCCTGATAGGAACACAAAAACAAGATCAGATTTGTGTAGCGTAAATGTGGTACGAACCACTAAACTGAAATGTAAGACAAAAATAACTTAATAAATTAATTTTGGTAGGAAATATATAGGGTCACTATACTGTCCGAAATATTGTGCTAAAAGGTGCTGCTTTCAATTCTTTGACATATCATATCATATTTGTAAAAGGTAAATCATATTCATGAGACTCAAAAGGGATCACACCTGATGACCTAACTACTAACATACTGAATGTATGCTAATTCTGTAACCTAGCATTAAGGGATGGTCATCTGAATGGGTTTCTTTTAGCCTTTTTAAGGAGCGGCATAATGTACATGCGACAGCTCTTTAACTGTACAGAAAAAATCTTACCTCATATGTGACGGACCATTTCCCAGATCTTAAGGGTCTGTGGTAGTAGTTTATATTTCCCACATAAATGCTCTTTCCACGTGGTACCTTGTTTACTTGATCCAATACAGATTCAATTCTGACAAACGTATCATCGTCACATTTCATTATGTGCTTTGCAGGAACAACCATCACCTGAAAAACAGTTGCAATGTCATGATGAATTATGCAAATCATACTAATGCATGATAGAGGGACAAACCCAGTGCTAGCGGCTCCCACATGAATGGATATGGGGAAGGAATAACCGAAGCAAACCTTATCCCTGCATTTTTGCAGAGAGGCTATGTTGAACCCAGAATTTTGGTTCAATGGAAAGACTTCTCACCACTGCGCTAGGTTTATCCTTCTTAATGCATGATAAAGGAACTAAAATAAATCCATTCACACAAAACCCAAATTACTCACCCCATACTCAACGATGGCGATAGTTTTTAAAATAACAAGGTCATAGTTATCCATGAATGGAACTATAACAATGTCCCCAAAGTAATCTGCTTCCTTCTTCAGCTCTTCATTGACCTCGTTTCTTCCATTCTGTGAATTGTTTTCTTTACCATTAGATTTGAGCACAAAATTGCTATCAAACTAATAATTCAGTTGTAGAAAGGTACCAGAGCAACAAAGAAGCGCGCAACAACATCAGATGATCTCCTGGTAGAAATCATCCATGATTTCCGAACTGCCATACGCTCAGCGAAATGGTTAGCAGATGACAGGATCCCAATAAAAAGTTCGACAGGTTCAGTTGGCAAGGGTGAGGCCTTCCACTGTTTAGACATCTCAAGGTAACTTCTTGTTGCAGAAGTAGGAGGTGAAATGGGCAAAGAACCAGCCAAAACGGACTCGACATCAATGTCTCCTTTCAAAGACAATTGTGTCGCATCCTCAAGATTGTAGCCCTGTAAGGGCCAAACATTGAGCAACATTAGAAAATTAAATCTTGAGATATCACCGAGAAAAATGCTTACAACAGTTCCATAGCACACTCACGGTGCGGTAAGGGAATGACGTGACATGCCGGCCATCAACATTGACATGGTAGCCCTCCAAACCAGCTGTTATGACCAAAACAAATCGCTTGCCCTCCGCAAATGGGTATGGCCGATTGACTTTCGGCCTACCAATCAAACGGTTCAGCCACCGTTTCATCCGCGATTCTTGTGTCTCGTTGTTACCATCACGAATCCATTCGTCACACTTCAGTTCCCCATCAACTGAGAAGTCAATAATAATATAACTTGAGGTTATTTTGGAGACAATTTAGCAAGCTGACTTTCCAAATCCCAAGGTACTACATTCTCGAAGACGAAGGAATATGTACCAGGTTCAGACGAAAGGTAGTTTCTAATTCCTACCCAACGACGCGATGGAATAGAGTAGTACACAAACGAATGGACTGGACGCGATAGCAGCGGAGGAGCTCACCAGTGTCGTCGTCCGGGCGTGACTGCCACCCCTCGCACCGCTGCGGCTGCGCCCACTGCATCCGGTAGCAAGTGTTGAGCTCGATGACGGGGCGGGCGCTGAAGTCCCCGCGGATCCTGGGGTTGAAGTGGAGTATCCTGGGCGGCTCCTCCCCCTGCACCGCCTTGGTGCCCAGGAGCTCGAGCATGAACTGCGACACCATGACCGGCGGCGCGGCCCCGTCCCCCGCTCCCGCGACCTCCGGGCGCGCGGCGCGCGGCCGCGCCACTACTGTGAGGCTCGACCCCACCGCCATCCCGCACGGCAGGTCCACCGCGACTCCCGCGCCGCTCGCTAGCTGGTCCCTCGGCGCCGAGACCGTCGCGGGGCAGGAGGTCGAGGCGAACGCGGACGGGGACGGGGACAGCGAAGGGGCGGAGGACGGGGGAGCGGGGGCAGAGAGGAGGCACGCGAGGTGCGGCGCCGCGGCGGCGAAGGCGGCGGCGGCCGAGGCGTCGATGGATGATGCGGCGGCGGCGGCGGCGGCGGAGGAGGAGCTGGTGGCGCGGCGGTGGACGCGGACGGAGGAGACGGCGAGCGGGGCGCTGGTGCGGGGGCGGAGCGGGGAGGGCGCGGAGGAGGCACGGAGGAGCTCGCGGCGCGTGGCAGCGTGGGCGAGGCGGGGCGACGCGGTGGAGACGGAGAAGGATGGCAGCTCGAAGAGGAGGAGGAAGAGTAGGTACGCCGCCGCCGCGGCCAGCAGCGCCAGGCGGCACGCGCGCTTGGGCGGCATGGCGCGGCGGTTCGCGAACGGTGGAGGTGCAGGGGAGAGCCGGAGAGGGGAGTCGGTCAAGTTCAAGTAGCCGTTTGGGGAGACGTGCGCGTGCGCGGGCAAGAGACTTTTTCGGGGAGGTGTCGTGGGAGTTGATGTGGCGTCTGGGTGACTGGGTCTGGGTGCTTAAAGACCAGACCGTTGCGTTGGGGTGGGGGTGGGGGTGGGGCAGGCAGGAAGCCAGGAACGCACGCGGCGTTCGTGAGCCAGCCACGGCTTGGTTCGCCCGATTTTGGAACCTGAACCTCCTCCACGTACCAGTAAATGCGTAGTAGCTACACCGACACGGGCGGTTGCTACCGTACTACCTACCTGTGGACTGTGGTCGCAAGTCGGGGCACGGCAGGGAGTGCAGCGGTGGAAGGTGCAATTCAGACAGGCTTCCACTCCAGAGGGAACATCGGCAGATTGCCAATAGCCCAATACAAAGGACTCGTGCGATGGAGCCGCACGCGCTATGGTCCACGCGCCAAGCCGGCGAGGGAGACCGCAGCACGGGACGCGGCGCCACCGGCCCCGGGGCCCCGGCAATGGTCGTCACGTTAGCTTGCGGATTGGACTTTTTTTTCTTTTAACTCCAAGACGGATTGGTTTGGCTGGGTGCCTGGGTCTGGGTCTGGGTCTCAAGTACGGGCTACCCCGCGTTCCTCACGGTCAGTCGGTCCGGTAATTTCTCTTTTTCCCCAACCTTTTCTCAAATCATATTTCAAAGAAAATCTCAGGGCTCATTTTTTTCGTCTAAAATTTAGGTCCATGTCAAGCCACGTGGCGTAGCAGCCTGCTAGGGCTGGAAACGAGCCGAGCTCGGCTCGGCTCGGTGCAGTTCGGTGGCTGACCGAGCTCGGCTCGTCCATTTCACGAGCTGAGGAGACAGGCTCGGCTCGGCTCGGCTCGCGGGCCACACCCTGATATATATAATTGTATTATATAGTGAATTATTAGTATATAAATATAAAATATATAGATATCATTCATCATTATGAGTAATCTAAATTATTAATTGTCATATATCTATCAAGAAACGCTGAGGAACAAACTGTCTATCTATAAAATTAGTCAATATTCATCATTATTCTATATATTTAGTAATTTGGCAAAGCTCGCGAGCCGGCTCACGAGCCTACTTGGCTCGGCTCGCTACCACAACGAGCCCAAAAGATAGGCTCGGCTCGCGAGCCGCTCCGAGCCGAGCCGTTCCGAGCTCAAGCCGGCTCGCGAGTCTCGAGCTTATTTTCCAGCCCTAGCGTAGCAAAATCAGGCTGCGCCGCAGCGAAGCAAAAACACGTTATGCTAATGTAGAAAGAAGTGGAAACACCGAAACAGTCTACCGATACATACTTTGTGTGGAAAGATTGCGGCGATTTTTTTTTTGTTGGCGTGACAAAATAGAGTTGTTGTGCTTGTTTGTTCCTTAAAAAACATCAATTTCATATTTCGGCTGCGACGGACGGACCGAAATCAAGGTGCGGCGAGATTTACAGGGCAGACAGTAAAATTTTAGATTAAATTAGGGCCTTGCTTCTAGTATTATATAATCCAACTTATTTTATATAGATTATGGGCCTATTTATTTTAGCTTCTGCTTCTGTTTCTTAGAATTGGTTCCTGCCAACCAAACCTTTCGTTTTCAGCCCACTTCTATAAAAATCAACCAAATCAAAGTAAATATAGAATCCGCTGCTACTTACTAAATCCTAAGCGATGCAAATCTCTTGATCTTACTCCACGTGAGTCCCGCGCGATATCTATATGCTGGTGACATCTAGATTATCCAGAAATACAAAAACTTAGGAAAACTCTAAAAAAATTTTGTCCCAAGCTTTGGACCTATATAATCCGGGATTATATAATCCAATTTATATAATCTTATTTGGTGGATAAGTACTCACTAAGTTTCAAGGGTAGTGTGGGTAAAAAGCCAAAAAATAATCTAAAATAAACATCCAATGACCTGGTTACAAAAGACCCCAACATTTCTCTCCTACCTCGGTCGGTACCTTCAGTCTGACAGAAAATAAACAGCTGACATTGCAGCTCCATGTTAGCACCAAGATAGCAGGAAACCTTCGAGCTTTAACAGGGGACGAAAAGGCACAGGTTGCTGGCTGTAAGAAACAGTGGTGCGACTCAGAAACCCTCCTTGCTAGCGGTTGATGGGGGTATGCATCCGCTCGACGATTCTGTTGATAGCGGCCCGAGTCATTACAAGGGTGTCATGCTGGAGGATACTGTAGACGTTGAGGCCCTGCGTTTCATGAAGGCGGAGTGTTTTTTTTAACCAGAAAAAAAGGGCATTCCAAGCAAACAGAACTTAGTTTGACCACTCAAACCTCAAGCACTGAAATCATAGAACTTACAATGGAAGGAAGTACGTTAACGTAGTGAAGGTTTTGAGTGGCCAGCTTTAGCTTCTTATCAATGTCGCCTCCATCCACCAACAGAACCTTCTTTGAGTCATCCATCTGTCTAATGTATTGCACAATGTTTTTCGTCTTGTGGCTAGGAACTTCCAAGTCCTCAAAGATCAAAAGCTATACAGAGAAAAAACATGGACCAGTAAATTTTAAAGCAAACAATGAAATTCTTAGGGCTAGTTTGGCAACCCCATTTTCTCAAGAGATTCCATTTTTCCAAGAGAAATTAATTCATTTTCCCTTGGTAAAATAGGAATCTCTTGGAAAAATGGAGTTGCCAAACTAGCTCTTAGGGGTTTGTTTCCTGCAGGACAGAAAAGCTCAAGAATGCTCTGGATGTGTGCAGACTAAAATTTTATAACCACGTCAGAGAATGTAGATAAAACAAGCACATAATATCATATGCCCACATTGTTTTTGACAGTTAACTTTAAGGAAAGCAGGGAAATAATGTCAGTTTGTACTTACGTTTTCTAGTAAATAAAAATTCAACTTTTTGAGCAAACATGATCCTAGTAAACTAAGTTGATGTTGATTGAGTCCGTAAAAGCTATGGGCTATGCTAAACATGAACAATTAAATATTAGTGCATACGGAGTACGCTTTTGACAGAATGCAAGAGGATTCATAAGGCTACTCTCAATGGGAGTTTCATTCTCATTAAATAGTGTCATGTCAGCCTTTCCTCATCATGTGGCAAGGGATTAATTTAGAGAGATGACCTATGTCTACACTGTTTACAATACAACTTGTCTCTTGCATGTACTGCCTATCAAATAGCAAAATGAAACATTGCATTGCATAGACCATTTCAATGTTATCAAATCATGCAGTTGACACTAGTCACCATGGGGACCGACCAGACGGTGAATCACAATTAGTTGGTTCTAGTTGTCCATATACCATGTGATTGGTTCGCTGCTTCTTGCGAGCAGCTGCACCAGCGGAGCATTAAAGCATGGGATGTTTGGTTCACTGTTTCAACACATGCAGGCTGTGCAGGTGTAAACAGGCGCTCAGGCCAGGCTCCCTAGCTACGGTCGCCAGCGGCGAGCAGATGCAGGTGGACCGCATGAAGCAGCACGGAATCCAAGAACATTTTTTCTTTAGATTTTTTTACCATATCTCTTAATTCAAATATCCAACCAACCGATTTCAGATATATGTTCTTAACGTTTTTACAAACAATTCTAGAACACATTTGTTATATAAATACTAAAGATTTACTTATTTTATATTTATTTGATCTTTGTTCTAATACAGACAACCAAACACTAGTTGTATCTAGCCTGAATACACTAATGCAAACAACCAAACAAAAGCTTCCTCATCGACCTAGCCTAGGCAGTAGGCACAGGGAGCTTGGCTTCTCACGTACCGGCGAAGCCAGGCCAGGCTACCACCATACTGCAAGCAATAACACAGATAGTCGTCCTGTATATTCCAGGACTGATATACCATATAGCATGTAGTATAAAGCAAGCAACAAGAGTGTAAAGCACTAGGACACATTCTTGTGAGACAGCCACATAGGTTCATCATTCATGTACCATGTAAGCACTAAGCATAACAGAGAGTAGCAGCATAGAGTATGAGGCAAGAACAGCAACAGCAGTAGAGCTAGAGCAACAGCAGCGCTAGAGCAAGGCAGAGTCACAGAGGTGCATAGCAGTGTAACACAAGCACAAATCAAATGCACACGCACCAAGAAAATGGAGGATGATTGGAGGACAGCGGCAGAATCAGGCGCTGTTTGCTCCAGCAATGGTTGCGCTTAGCGGAGGCATGCAGGCACCCTGCAACAATCGAAGCTAATGGAGATTTGTCGAAGAGATCCGGATCCAGCCCCGTCAGGGATGTGGCTGCAACCTGCAATCTCCTGGGCAGAGGCGATCTCTGGGTGGCATGGCAGTGGCTGGACAATGGAGAAGCACACTCCTGCTCCTGGGTTACTCTGGATAGGTATGTATTCTAAAAACCTAATAGGCCAAATGACCAGCCGACCAGCTCGCTGAAGCCCAGTTGCTAGGCAGCCCAATGCACAACATGAAAGCTAGTCCTTTTCCATCCTAATCAGATGACTACTCGCGATTGCAATGGTTAGTCAGTCAACATGGAATCTCGTCGAACGAATCAAGTTGGTGGACATAATCAGAGTCATAGGACCACTGTTCTTAAGGCGTCGCCTAGGCATCCAGGCGGAGGTCCAACACCTAGGCGCCTTGCCCGCCTACCTCGCCTAGGCGTCCAGACGGTGGTCCAACGCCTTGTCTCGCCTTACCGCTTTAAAAAACATGCATAGGACCAATCAGTCCAATTAATCGACATTCGACAACTTAATAACACTGGACCATTTCATTCACCATTTCAATACACTATTGCATATGTGGCACTATTGGAAACATCAATATGGAATCTTCCACTAAGAATGACCTAAGAGCCACACCAGAAAACATTGTGTAAAACAAACATGTTGTCATACCGCTAAATAGATTTAGTAAACAACAATGCAGTTCAGGAAAGGAGGAAAACAGAGTCAGCTCACAGTAAAATCTGGCAACAATTGAACTTGTCGTGAAAACATGATTCTAGGAATGTAAGATGATTATTTGTATTATGTATTATTTGTTCAGCCTAACAGAAATGAGCTGAGTGTGGTCAAGGAGCTGTTGTGGGTGTTTGGCAAGGCATCAGGGCTGATTACAAACATAAATAAATGCAGTATGACACCTATTCAGTGCAACGAGCATATCATTGCTGCTGCTCGACAGATGTTACTCTGCAATGTTGTTCCTTTTCCATGTAAATATCTAGGTCTTCCTCTCTCTGTTAAAAAGCTCCCTAGAAGATCCTTTCTAGAGCTTATTGATAAGGTGGCAGCAAAGCTTCCTGGCTGGAAAGCTGCTAATCTTAACCTGGCCGGAAGGGCAACTTTGGTTAAAGCTGTGCTCACTGCTATTCCCATTTATCATCTAATTGCTTCGCAATGTCCAAGGTGGGTAATCAAGGCAATAGACAAGATTCGCAGGGGTTTTCTTTGGAAAGGAAGAACTGACATTAGAGGAGGACATTGTGCCGTTGGGTGGTCCAAGGTCTGTCGTCCCCTCTCTCTTGGTGGGTTGGGAATTCACAATTTGGAAGTTATGGGATGGTCTTTAAATTTGAGATGGCTTTGGCTCCAGAAAACTGAACCAGCTAGGCCTTGGGCAGATTTTAAAATAAAGGTGCACAGATTTGCTTCAGCTCTCTTCGCAGCCTCTGTGTGTTCGGTTGTTGGTAATGGGGCAAACACTCTCTTCTGGACAGATAAATGGCTTCAGGGCCAATCTTTGCTCCAGATTGCCCCCGCTCTAATAAATCGGGTGCCCGCGAATATAAGACGGCGCAGATCTGTCCAAGCAGCCTTAACAGCCAATGGATGGGTGCATGATATCTCTGGAAGCCTTACGGCGCAGGTGCTGTTTGAATTTTTATTGGTCTGGGATTTACTTCAAGAGGTGCAACTGTATCCTAATGTGGAGGATCAACATCGGTGGTTGCCATCCTCCTCAGGGCTGTATTCCGCCAGCTCTGCTTATTTGCGCTTCCATGGTGGTGCAACAACCTTTGAGCCTGCTACAAGAATCTGGAAGACTTGGGCCCCCCCGCGCTGCAAGTATTTCATTTGGCTTGCATCTCTCAACCGATGTTGGACGGCTGATCGACTGGCACGTCATGGAATGGATCATCCAGATAGTTGTCCCTTGTGTGATCAGCAGGATGAGACAGTGCATCACTTGCTGGTGGATTGTGTTTTTACGAGGAAAGTTTGGTTTAGAACACTAAGCAGACTAGGTTTGCAACATCTTGCTCCCACGTCTGATGCTACAGGGTTTCAAGATTGGTGGAGTGAGGCAGAAAGACAAGTGTCTAAGCATAAGGAAAAAAAAGGTTTCAACTCTATTGTAATTTTAGTAGCTTGGCAGATTTGGAAGCATAGAAATGTGTGTGTGTTTGACAATGCTTCCCCAAACATTCACGCAATTTTGCTGTCCATCCATGATGAGGCTTTATTATGGGGTCTTGGAGGGGCTGCTGCTCTTAGGCAGGTTTGGTTGTAGTTTGATTTTTTTTTTCGGGGGTGCTTTCTTGGCACCTTTGTACTGGGTCTTTTCTAGACCTTTTTTCTTATCTTCTTAATATATATTGATGCGTGGTTCTCCCACGTGTTCGAGAAAAAAAAAGGAATGTAAGATGATGGTAATGCCCCATCTAAGAGAACAAACTGTTCATATGCAAATTCAGGATAAATATGCAATGGTAACAACAGGACACAGGGCACCACATATATGACATTAATCGACACTCATCAGCTCATACTTATTTACAAGATAACTACACATCTGGTCATCAACTTATCATCCTAAAGACTAAAGCAGACCTAGAAAGTCAAGGTATTAAAAATAAGTTCAATTATAACATTTACAAAAATGTCATTTTGTAAAAAATTGTAAAACAAAACCCATGTAGTTTTCAAAAACTAGTGAGCATGTTTCTTCGAAGGTGACTCTATTAAACTATGATTAAGTATAGCAATTCATTTGTCAGTAATAATTTCATAGATATAGTAACATTTATTAACCAAAAATAAGCACATAAACATTAACTTAGTAGATAGCAAATACCTTCCCCTCAGCAGTTCGAGCAGACAAGGCAATCTTAAGCCCCAGCCGCCGTACTTTCTTCTGCAGCTTGATTGCATGACTTCGAGGTTTAGGCCCATGCATGGTTGCACCACCACGAAACTGTTATGTTCATAAATTAGTTGACTGAACTCCAAACTGGGTAGTATGTTTCAAGCAATCTCAATATGAATATATTATTCACGCAAATATAATAACTAACCTGGGGACCGCGCAGTGTTCCATGTCGTGCTTTTCCGGTTCCTTTTTGCGGGTAAGGCTTTCTTCCAGTGCCACTCACTTCACTGATAGTTTTAGTTGAGTGTGTCCCCTGTAAAGACAAAGAATGAAAGAAGGGCCTAATTTATTAGAATACAAAACTGTCATTTTGTCAAGATGATATGCATCAGTCCAAGATTTCCATAAGTGAAGGCCAAGTAAAAAGATATTGAGTATTGAGTGATCCTATTGGTGCACCTGCTGTCTTTTAGCAAGCTGCCACCTTACTACTCGGTGAACAATGTCCTTCCTAATTGGAACATCAAAAACATCACCATCCAAAACCATGAAGCCCTTGTCCTCATTATGGAAGTTTGTGACCCTAGCTACCAGGTCTTCATACTGCCCTGCAATATTATAACAAACCAGAGGAATTAAAATCCAGCATATTCTTAATTCAAAATAAAATCAACATTATTCATAAATAATTGCAATACTGCAGAAGTGAAGTTTCATTCATGAATTTTGGTCCGATTAGATAAGAAACAGTAACCAAAGCTTTAGCTGGCAAAAGATAAAATGGTAAGTCATATGATATATCATTTGTCGTTAAAAGAAAATTCAGAAGACTAGTGTTGAGACAAATCCACTAAAATGATGATTTGAAATTAGTCCATAGGGGAGAACTCACCAAGCTCCCGATCTGGTGTCCACACAGTCCTGCTAGAAAGAAGTTCTGGTGGAATCAACACTTCATTTGGTGGAGCCAAAAGAGTAGAATACCCATTGAAAAATAAACCTGGCAGATTCTGGAAATGGAACAAGTATTTAAAACAAAAGTCAATGCAGAACTCACGTGCAATCAAATATAAAAAAAAGCACATTTTCAAACAGAGAAAGGATATAGATTTCTTAACATATGATTGGGTGCAACAAGCTAGATCTTGGCAAAAATATAATAAAACTTCTATGTTGAAATCTTGATACCCACGGTGCTAACAGGACAAATATGATTGATGCTTTCCTGTCAAATAAGTTAATGAAAAAAAACTACAGAAGATTGGAGGATGGAATAGTTGTAGCTTTCCAGCGCATGTTTCAAAGCAAGGCTGTCGCCATTTCCGTTAACAAGAACGAAATAAAACAGGTTTGGGTGCAGCAAAGCAAAAGGAAAAACAGGAACAGAAATACAATGAGCAGAGCAAAGTTTTAAAGTCGTCCGACTAATCGCGATTAGTCAGCCTTATCGCTAGAGCAAGCTCGATCAGGGTCTTCGACTCGACTAGGGCGACTAGGAAGCGATTAGTCGACCTAGTCGCTGACTAATCATGATTAGTCGTCCGATTAGGATCATGACCGACTAATTTCGTCCGTTTTGGGCCAGTATCCGGTCTCTTTTCTATGGGTCGGCCCACCATCTCTAAAGGTCTAAATACATTGTTCTGCCCTACCTAGAGTCCTAGATAGGCAGCACTGTAGCCTCCGCCACCTGTTCGCGGTGTGCCCCTGCTCAGCGCCACCGCCTTTGCTCCATTGCCCCCTTCTCCAGCGCTGTCGCCCTCCTCTCCCTCCGCCCTGTTGTGCGTCCATTGCTCCATCGCGTGGCTGCTCCCCCTTCATCGTGTGGCTGCTGCAGAGGCCCTCTGCTCGAGCCTCCAGTGTGCGGCACCTTTGCTCTAGCCTCCAGCACGCGGCGGCCTTCTGCAGCCGCGTCCATTCTTATGACTTTTAGTGAAAGCATGCTGCTACAGTTATATTGTCAATAGATCTGCAATTGTACTGTTTTAATGCTACCCTGCCTTTATGCTAAAATGGTATTTGCAATGTAGTGTCCTGCTGTCCTGCATTAATCTAATGACTTGCATTTGAATTTTGAACCTATGCTGCTGCTACAACTATATATATTAATATATATAAATACATATGGTTCTGTTATAGGTGGACGACTGTAGGACGACTAGGAGTCGACTAGGCTCGACTAATCGAGCAAATCGACGACTTATCGCGATTTGTCACCTTATCGGTGCTCAGGTGACTAGAGTCGACTTGTCGACTTTAAAACCTTGGAGCAGAGCAAGTTTGATGGGGCAGGTAAAGCATCTGTCATCACATGTAATCCACTAATCCAAGATATATTCAGATCTAAAATTTGATAATAAAGCCAGATGTAAAATATCTTGTCCCTGAAAACCTAAAAATTGCATACTGTTGTTGAATGGCAACTGAATGCAGCATGTGGTAAACAGACAAATTTACAGGACTAGCCGCACAAGGAACGGAATGAATGGAAGAAGCAATTGGATTAATGTTCAACTGAAAAACAGGATTGCCACCTATTACCACAACTAATGTAGCAAATTCGTAGCTGGATGTGCTAGATGTTTCTCAAGCAAGGCACCAAACACAAAATTGACACCTGTGTGTGTGCGCGTGCTTAGATTGAAAAGGGACTTTACTTTCGCTTCCCATCACAAGCCTTGGCATTAAGCGATCCTTGTAAATACGCGAACTAGCACAATCCTCAAGAGAGAACATAATTGCAGTCGAGTGAAATCATCAGATGTTTGCTAAACCACTAGATTTCAATCAAAAGCTTGAATACTTTTTTTTCTACGAATCAGGATTCAGGCAAGTGGCCGAGCAATGCTGCACCTAAACCACAACTCCAGCCTGAAGCAGGCCCAGTTCCCATTCTACAAGAGACCAAGCATCCGAACGCAAGAGCAGCTGCTGCTTAACACTTGCCCACAAACAGTCGCGGCTCCGGCCCACCCGAATCCCTCTGGATTCTAGAACCACCTAGATTTGTTAATCCCTTTTGTCGAATCAGTCGAGTGGGTTTGCGATACGCCGCACCGAGGACAGGGGGAGGGAGGGAGGGAGGGGTCCAGACCTTCACGAGGCAAGGGCCCACGCCCCGCGGCGGATGGTAGAGCGACGCCGTAGTAGGCGCGGACCCCGCGGCGCGGCGGAGCAGCGACGCGGCGTGCGCGAGGGCCCGCATCGGGTGGGGAGAGGAGGGGCACGCGGCGGCTGGAGTTTAGCCGGCGGACTGGCGGCGGAAGAGAGCGCCGAGCGCGGAGCCACGCACACCGCTCCGCGTGGGCTCTCCCTCCCTTTTGCTTGTTCGCTTGGGCCTTTCAGCAACAGCACGCGGTCAAGCCCACACAGACCACCACGGCCTGCTCCCGGGCCGCGGCGCCACATGTTCATGTAGGACCGCTGGGTCGAGATGGGTGGGCCGATAGCCGCCGGTCTATACCACTGCATCGTTGTTGCAGCACCGTTTACGCAGTAGAGTTTGAACTGTGGGAAATAACTTTATTATGAAAAACTAAGAAATGATATATGTTCCAAAGAACCTGCTGCCAATACAACTATGGAAAAGCTTTACAAGAACATTGCTAGAATGGCACAAATTTAGTTCGTTTTGTGCCCTACGAACAAGGAAGGTTTAAGACGGCGGCAGCGATATACTCAAATTAGTTTGTTGGCCCTCGCCGCCAAGGGTGCACAGCACAACCGGGAGCAGCGCTAGCTAGCGCCGCTGAAGTAGTAGGCCTTGAACCCGACGAGGCGTCGATGTATGGGTTCAATGTACAATCGCCGTCAGCCTCCATCATGATGTATAGGCGTCGACCAGCTTCCATCGTGATGGAGATGGATGGATCCTCCGCTTAAAAACCTAATATGAAACGAAGGGAGTAGTTCAGTCTCTACCTTCAAAAGTGGAAATCCGTAGCGTTACCGTGTTTGTCACAAGGAGCTGAAGCTATCCAAGGCGTACCGAACGACCTGTACCTTATCGATTTTTTTTCCTCTCTGCCTTTTCTTGCGAAATTGATGCATCTGGGAAATTGTTGGGCAAAGCGTGCCAGTGCAGCTACGGGACTTAGCACTTGTCTATTATATACCTTCGTTTTCGTTCTCGTTCTCGAATATTTTGACCGTTAATTTATTTTTAACTAAACCGTGATAAATAAATAAAAAAAAGTAGTACATGACTTGCAGTACCTAAAAGGGTTTCAGCTATGCACTACTGAACTTTTCAGCGGCCAGGTTACTGTACCCAGCACCAGCCGGAATTGATAACTTTTCTACTAGTTTGGTCATTTTACTCATTAAAGCATCTCCACCACATTGAAAACAAGTCACCACCTTTCAACTATCAATTACTGACAAAGGAGATTCCACCAAATTGAGAATAAGTGATCGCCTTTCAACTGCTGATAAAAGAGACGGAAAGATAAACAAAAATGAAAAGGCTCCATCAGATCCTGTTTTTTTATCAATTGGAAAAAAAGCCCAGTACCCAACTAGTCAATTTTCTCACCGAGCAGCCGGCGAGCAGGCTGCCGGGCAGATGCCGCGCCCTGCGCACAGAGACCAGAACGCACAGACCAGGCAGCCGCCGCACGCAAAATCAAATTTCATGTACATGGTAAAATCAAATTCCATCCATTTATGTACAGTTTCATGTTTAGTTACACAATCAACCTATGGGACGATGTCTAGGGCAGAAATTGGAAAAAAAATCTAATGACAAAATCACATACATTATGCAACAAAATACCAGAATGGGTTACAAAGGCAGAGCGTAAGTTGTATGTAACAAGAGACATGGTAGAGAACCGCCATTGGAGAAGATTACCCGAGTTAGAATAATAGAAAGAGGAGCCTACTATAGAGCGGCTCAACTGTATGTTGTCTTGCACTCATGCCGTACCCCATCTCTCTCCAAAAAGGAGAATCTGCTAGCTTGGATCAGCAAATACCTATCAAGATGCAGATGCTCACTCCAGTCCATGTTGATTATTAGTCAGAGTAATCATAACAATCTGCAGAAGGATGATCGGTGCTAGCCTCAACAAAACCGACATTTTAGTCTAGGTTGCTGCCGATCTGGATATCAGGAGAGCAAGCCGCAATGTTTTCTGCTTACAAAGCTTGTGTGGGTTTTTCAACATTTCTATACTTGCCTTCTTTGTACCTAAGATGACACGAGCAATGCTAAATGAATCCCCTTTCTCCAAGGCAAACTGCCATTCCCTTGCTGAGACGTCAAACCAATCTTTTCTTGAAGATACAGTTGTTTTAACCTCCACATACTCTGTGAAACCCTCTGGGTGTGTAATAACAATATCATAAGGCAGTCCGGTTTCAATTCTGTTGTTCACCCACCTAACATTGTTGGAACCTAGCTGTTTGGCCAAATATTTCTCGACCAGTTCTTCACCAAGCCTCCCTGTTCTTAACTGGCTTGCATCTGAAAGTCGCTGATTCTTGTCTTCTGCAAGATTGGCCAGTTTCTCATCAAAATCTGTTAGCTCAACATCAACCATTGGGTTTGAACCTGTTCTTAACTGGCTTGCATCTGAAAGTCGCTGATTCTTGCCTTCTGCAAGATTGGCCAGTTTCTCATCGAAATTTGTTAGCTCAACATCAACCATTGGGTTTGAACCTGTTCTTAACTGGCTTGCATCTGAAAGTCGCCGATTCTTGTCTTCTGCAAGATTGGCCAGTTTCTCGTCGGAATTTGTTAGCTCGACATGAACCGTTGGGCTTGAATTTCCAGCCTCCAAGTTCAAATAAGCAGGTGCATGGAAAGGTTCAGCAGACATCACCATCTGAGGCTCATCAAGGATTTCCGCTGAACTATCTCCAAGCAATGTAGTTTCAGTTCTTGGATTCTCTTCTATAATCCAATCCCTTTCAAGATCAGCAGAAAGCAAACTATCTTCGGTGTGTCCATACATAGCAGGCGTGTTTAAGTTTGATGAAGGTCCAGCATCATTCACCTTTGCCTCTTGCATGCTTGCATGCTGGTTTATGAGAGGTGTTCTGAAGACGGGTGCTGTTCTCCAATAGTTTAGAGGCCAACTAGAAACCATTACATGTGCCTTCTGATGATTGGGAGTACTGAATTCATGGACAGGTTGGAAATCAACCCCCTGGGTATCAGCACCACCTTGGTTCGCTGAACCATGTTTGGCTGCAGACAAGGAAGAGAAGGACCAGATAGCTTCATGCTCAGGTAACTCAGGCACATTCTGATTATTAACGATAAAAGTCTCTATTTGCTCAGCATGAGTGCCAGATTCGGCCATGGTTTTGATCATGTGTAGAAAATTTGCAAAATGAAGATCATGGGATCCATCAAAGAAAATTCTAGAAAGCTCCAAAAATACTGAATGTGAGTCAGCCTCTTGTGTTGCATATAGAGTATCTCCCTGCAACCAGTAACACATCAAAAAATTGAAAGCAGAATTAAGCAGAGCAAAACTTAAACATTAACGACATAGTGGTATGAAGTTTATGTACAGACAAGTTCATGAATACAGCGTAGAAAATATTTCAACCTAAGGGCCTATTTGGAATGGAAGATATTTTTAAGTAGACATTGTATAACCTATGTAATGAATCGCTAATGGCAGGATTGAATGATAGATACTAACCTGCAAAAGACAATGACATTGGAATCTTTTCTTAGAAGAACTCTCGAGTCCCCTCAGTACATACTTGTGGAATAACTTGTCAACAACTACTACTTGCAGGTTGCTAATCTTCATGATGTCATTTTTCTGGAAGTTGATATAAGTATCTCTATGCATCTTATAGATGTAACGTTGCATGTATGGCAACAGCCAACAAATCAAGGAAACCATTTCTCTGTTCTCTGATGTACCATAAAATATTGCTTCACGATACACAACCTACATAAAGGTAGAAAGAGTGATAAGAAACAAGGAACTTCAGCTATAAAAAAATCTTCAATATGTATGTCCATACTTCTCATGTTTGTGCTCAATGTTTTTATTTCAGTTATATTAAAAAAAACGTCTGTTTATGCAGTTGCATAACTGGTAAAATAAGCACATACACTTAATTTATCATGTTACAATATCAAGTGTGTTACCTCACTCTGCTATAAACAAATAATATTGATGTGGTCTATTTGCACTGTGCCATAACTAGAACTTTCTGCAGCTAGCCAACAGATTAACCATGGTGCTCACGATAGACATTGCCACTTTCAGTGACTGATGAACTACCTTTGTCCAGAGAAAGCTGATTTCCTCTGCTAAAAAAACTTTACCCCTGGGGGTAAGACCTCCCCCAAGGCATTGATGGAGAGGTAGAAGATTCTCTTGCTTAGGGTCAAGGCCACAAACCCCGTCGCGACGTACCACAAACAGCGAGGACACGAATGTGGCCACGTATCATGCTGCAACCATTAGTGGAACACGTATTTTAACTGAAAAGAGCACAAGGAGTGGCCTTTTTTGTGAGAACAGAGTGGAACTCTCGACCTGTAGGTTACACTTCTCCTTCCCTACCACTGCACTAGGCACACGTTCTCAATTCCTCTGCTACAAATGTTGCTATCAAATTCTACAGTATTTGGGTCAAATTCAGCTAAAGATTTTCCATGGCTCCACGATGTTAGATGTGTTCTGTCCTTGCAGGCCTTCTATGAGTTCTTTTTGTGCTGGGACATGCTGCAAGGCTTTCATCTTAGCCCCGGAATTCATGACTAGCATGTACGGTTCCCTTCCACGTCAGGTGCCTACTCTTCCAAGTCGGCTTACAATCTTTTCTTTGTGGGGGCTGTGGTGTTTGAGCCAGCTGCACGCATTTGGGAGACGTGGGCACCTCCTAAGTGCAAGTTCTTCCTATGGTTGGCCTCTCTAAATCGCTGCTGGACAGAGGATCGCCTGGCTCGCCGAGGCTTAGAGCACCCTGAGTATTGCCCGCTTTGCGATCAAGATGAAACAATGCAGCATCTTCTTGTGGCTTGCGTCTTTGCTAGGCAAACTTGGTTCTTGGTGCTCTTGCTAATAAGTCTGCAGCAGCTAGCTCCTGATCCTGGCGTTTCAGTTTTCCAAGAATGGTGGAAGGCAGCTGTGTTGAAGGTGCCTAAACAGCACATAGGAGGTTTCAACTCGATGGTCGCTCTTGTGGCTTGGTGGCTGTGGAAACATCGTAATGCATGTGTTTTTGATAAAGTTTCCCCAGTGTGGCCATGATTGTCAAAGATATTGAGGAAGCCAGGTTATGGTGCTTAACAGGGGCACCGGGGCTGAAACAGATTTGGCCTTTATTGCGTTGTGTGGGTCGGGTTCTCTCTGATGTCTTGTAACCCTCTTTTATTTTCGTTCTTTTACCGCTTCGGCAGTTTGTATCGGTCTGTTTTAGACCTTTTTCTTTTTAGTATAATGATACGCAGCTCTCCTGCGTTCGATAAAAAAAAATCTACAGTATTGTGATGAAGTGATATTATCATAATTACAGTATAGAATAAATTGATGCTAATCAGCCATTTTCCCCACTCTTTATTAAGCCCACGAATTGGTAAAAAATGGTGCGTTGGAAATGACTAGAGCAAAAACACTTTCTTTCACTACAGATTTCATTCGCCACCAAGTTTCCAACTCCATACTTCTCCATTTCTCACCCATTACCATTAGCACTTCCATATATAGGTGAGATTGAATGGAAGACAATATTTAAAGTGTCACTTGGGCCATAATAAATTCTTTTATAGAGATTGTCTTCGAGAATGACTTTAATTACAGTTATTGGCTTATAGCTCAACTTACATTTTCATGGGGTTCAGTCCCCTTTTAATTTGCATGAATGTATACTTGTTAACCTAACTCTTCGTGCATATAAGAAGCAGGCTAAAAATTGAAAGACATGAATACCATAAAAAAGATGTTTATTACCTTTGAAAGTGCTTGGATGCCTAAGCTTTTCATTAAAGCAGCAACTCTTCCATACAACATTTGCTTATCCTCAGAAGAAAGGTCGCCAAATTGTATGAAGTAAACATCATTAGAGTTAACAAACTGTTGCTTTAGCTCATCATCATCTACCCAGCAAACAAGGCCAAAAGAAGGATGTAGAGAGACCCATTTATCCGCTGAGGTGGGCAATATTGTTGTTTCTAATTTCTGAAGAGATTCTTTCAAGTACAATATATCATTCATCTTGTCGCTTTCAGACTGCATACACTTGGCCCATCTCACAAATACACAAAAGACCTACATATAACATGAGAACAAGAGATAATAAGTCAAATGAGATAACCTTACTAAATACAACTGCCAAAACTTTTTTGTACCTTCAGTTCAGGATAATTTAAACCATGGTCAACTGAGTATCTACTTAACAGTAGCAAGTTATAAAATATACCCATGCAGTAAAGCAACTTACATGGTTTCCTGCCTGTGAAGGCAATGCAATGGTTGACAGCCGTAGCAGCATCTCAACATAATTTGATGTTGTTGGGGCCTTTGGTACACCGCATGTAAGAGTAAATAATTCATAAAGGTTTGGATAGGCTGCAGACAGCATTTTTCTTGGGAACATACTTCTGTTTTTCGTTGCAACGAAATCTTCTGTTATTTCAGAACATCCTGTAGGGTCATGCCAATAGAGGTCTTCTGGCGCCAAAAACCTTCCAGGAATAACATCACTTGCCCGAGGACGCTGTAGTGGTGTAAATATAGAGGGAGACAACATGAACTCCCGTTTGATGTCAATCTTTGCGTCTGCCACGCCTTCAGACAAGAAGGTATAGAATTTGCACATCTGGCTCATACTGAAGAAAAGGAAGGTTAACCAATATATTAATTAAAAACAAAAGGACAGCTAAGCGATTATGTTTCAGTTATGCACAACAAATTTGTGGCTCAAATATATTTCTCAAACACACAGTATAAGTGTATAATCTAGACAGAGAGACCTAGTAGTTACCTTGCTCTAAAGGGAACCTTTGACGTTATCCAAGACTTCAGGACCATCAATGCATCACAGTAAGATACCTCTGTTTTGAATCCAATGGCCTTCTTAAGTGAACTGCTAGATACCTGTCCCAGAAAGGAATAAGGTGAGGTAACCGGTAAATTCCAGAGCAATTTGGTAAGGACAGATTCACCAACCTGCGGTACAGCATATGGAGCCACACTACCAAAAAGAGAGCGGACATTTTCACAATCATAGAATAAATCTGTTGCATAATGAAGATCCTCATCCATTCTTGATGCTATCCATTTGAAGCTTTGAATGCACTTCATAAATGATGATTCAACTGCTCTGTTTTCACCACAATGTGTAGCATCTGTGAAGATCCTAGATTTTGCACTATAATGATCATCCCAGAATCTATCAAGAACTTCCAGAAGATATACACAATTTTCCTTGCATCTTTTTGAAGAAAATATTGATAAAATTCTAGATAATTCTGGTGACTCCCAGTCATACACTGTACATTGTTTTGTAGATACATCAGCTAGAGAAAGTCGTCCTGCTAGAATAGAATCAACTTGGGATAAAGTTTTTTCAACTTTCACTACCTGCACAAAATCAGTCACACCCATTTCTTCAAAAAATTGCCTCCATTTTTCCCGTGCAAATGATGACGACTGTGAACCATGATGCTGCAAATAGCTACTATCAAGTTCAATCCAACTTATTTCTACATTCTGAAGCAGTTTAGTAACATCCACGGAATTTCCATAATCTTTACTGAAGTGAATTGGTTCATCAGCTGGGCTCTTGTATCCATGGTTTGTAAGGAAGATAGGACTCTTCCGTAGTTCTGACACTATCTCTCCTCTTTCAAAGTTACAGCTGGTGCAAGAAGACTGAAGATGAACCATAATAAAGCTCACATACTCTCTAATCACTATATCAGCCACATTAGCATCTAAACCGTTACGCAAGAACACCATGATGTGATTTTTAACAATGTCATGCCCAGACAACTTCCGCACCCCGATCCTTTGGAGCATGTCTGCCAGATCATTTATTCTGACTTCTTCCATGAGGTATTTATTTTTGCAGCATGCAGAGAGAAGATTTGGACTTACAGTTCGAAGATTACCATATAGAGCTGGAAAATTCGGTATGCTACTGCATTCAGGAATGGAACTGGCAACATCATATGGCAACCATATACGACCATCTGAAATAGAGGTAAATGAACCATCTGAAAGTGGGATGCATGGTATTTTCCTAACTTTATCCAAAAGAATGTCTTCGAGGCTTCTTGCTGAGGAAACATTTTGAGAAGAATGAGACAGCAATGTCAGATAAAGGTTAACAAACCAAGCACAAAGCCATTCCAGGCCCAAAGACTCAATACAACCATCAATTCGGCAAATAGATGAGATGGCATCTAGCAAAATGTTTGGTCCATAGTCATGAATACCTAGGGCTCTTGATAACTTATCAGATATAACAATATTTTTTGAGAGGTAACCAAGACCAAGATGTTCATGAAGTAAGCCTTCTGAAAATAACATTTTAGTTTGTTCATCCCAACCCCTAAGCGTGTTGCATGGATAGACCCATTGCACAGTAGAGCCATCCAAAAACATGCAGCGGGTCAGACGCAACTTGGAAAGGATCAAGTGTGGAAGCTGGCTGAAGAATCCATGAACCTCTCCTGCTAGAGGAATAAAACTCAAGAAGGCTGTGACAGCTTTTCCAGGGCACCTCTGAAAACAGGGAAGAGCACAAAAAGATTCTTGGGCACTTACAAACAAAGAAGGGAATTCAGACAACAACCACTGATTCCATGCACTATCCGCATCCACTTCCTCTCTGGAAGATGGTAAAACAAAATCTCCTTGAAGAATGAATTTAAGACCGTAATTCCTTAGAGGAAGAAAAGCAAACACAGGTTGCTGCTTCAAGCAAGGTTCATAATCTCCTTCCTCAGTCTGCTGCAAAGTAAACGCCACAGCTATCTCTGTGGTGCACACATCATGCCGCACAATGGTACCTTGTAGCCTCTTACTGACCACCAACCAACTCATTGTCTCAATCCCATGCGAGATTCTCACAATGCCATCACCAAGAATCTCCCTTCTCATAATCAGAAGTGTGTCATCAAACAAATTCTTAAACTTGATACATTTTAGTCGATGAAGGAACAGCAGTAGAGATGGGTGCAGATCTGAAAACAAAGACACAATGGAGCACATACCAGTGCCCTCTCTAAATTTTGATCTGAAAGGAAGTAAAATGCAAGTGTTCCACAATGAATGGGCATCCTTGTCATCTTCAACGGATAACATTCTACTAAAAGAACTGGTACTGTAAGGTGGAACTGCAGTTGGCAACACAAAACCAATCTGGCCATCTGTGATATCGAATTTCACATGGAAACCATTTGAATGGATCTCCGGAGCATCAGTTACCTACAAAACAT
The DNA here is from genome assembly GCA_029449295.1 of Zea luxurians. Taxonomy (NCBI): domain Eukaryota; kingdom Viridiplantae; phylum Streptophyta; class Magnoliopsida; order Poales; family Poaceae; genus Zea; species Zea luxurians. Next base: position 209,125,427 of record JAOPSE010000002.1, read on the forward strand.
AACTGACAAAATTAATCGGTGTATTCATTCCCCTAGACAACTCCAAATTAACAAAAAAACATGGGGTAAATAAACAACAAACTACAATAAGCAATACAAAAGCCCCTCGTGATGCGTCCCCTCCCGTCTCCTCGACTCCCGCCCCCTCCACCCGTTCGATTTCCCTCTCTGGCCGACGACCCTGCCGCTTCCTCTACCAGCCTCGCGCCGGCTCTTATTCCAAGGCCGGCGGCCACCTCACCTTCTTCCCCGGCGTCGGCCGTCGCTCCCTTATCTCCCTGTTCCGCTCCGGATGGGCGTACGAAGGCCCAGCGCTGGTGTGACGAGGGCGGGCGTTCTCCGGCGGGTGCTCTGGTGCGCGGTGCGGCCCGGCGTTCTTTCAAGGAGGTGTTGCTGGCTTCTCCCTCCCCTGGTGGCGCCGCCGACGGTTGGATACGGGTGGAAGGTCGCCGGGCTCGGCGGGGTGCTGCCGGTTTGTCGAAGCTCTCGCCAAGGCCTGTCCCGGTCGACCTGCGCGGCAAGTGTTTTAACTGCTTTTCTTCTTCCCATCGTGCTGCTGTGTGTCGGAGCTCGGTTCGCTGCTTCTCCTGTCGGCGGCCTGGTCACCGGGTGCTTTCGTGCCCCTCCCGGCGGTCGTCCCGGTCCCTCCCTCGCCCTGTTCGGGTGTGGCGTCCGGTCGTCAAGGCTGCTGCTTCTCTTCCTGGACGTGCTCGGGAGTGGCGTCCGGTCTCACGGGTTTCCTCTTCGGCGGTGACCCCTACTGGTGGCATGGAGACGAGCCTTTCTGGTGGTCTGAAGAAGCGCACTCGTCGAGGTCAGAGGAGGAGGAAGGGTGCTGGAGGCATGCATGTGGATTCCGGTCTGGTGGCGTCTGGGTCTTTGCCTGTGGCGCCTGCTCGCCTGGTGAGGTTCCTTCGGCGCTCCAGGGAGGTTGATCAGGCCGAGGCTGACCTTCGTCGGGTGCTGGTTGTCACTGTCCTTGGCCCGGGGAGTTCTGATTGCGCCGCGGTGGTGTTGGAGAAGCTCGCTTCAAGGGTTTCTCTTGAAGCTGACGCACTCCACATCAGGCGTGCTGCGTCGAACTCATATCTCGTGTTCTTCCCCTCGGAGGATCTGGCTTCGCGGGCACTGCTTGGTGGACAATCCCTTTTTGTTCCCCCTGTCCGGCTGCACCTCAGGCGTTGGTCTCGACAAGCTACGGCCTCTGGCGGGGGCAGTTTGCCAATTCTCAAGGACATCGAACTGGAAGGGGTTCCTGCTCACCTCTGGGGGGTTGAAACTGTTGTGCTTCTATTGGATGGCCTGTGCATGGTTCAGGGTCTTCATCCAGATTCAGTGGGCAGTGTGGATTTGTCTGTTCTCAAGATCAGAGCGTGGTGTTTTTCTCCGGATGGTTTGCCAGCGATTTTGGAGCTTCATGTCCAGGAACCTACCGTTGTTGCGGAAGACGGAACCATTGTCCCTCGCACTTTGGTTTATCCCATTTCAGTGAGGGCTATTCCTCCTGGCGATTCCCCGGTAGTGAGCATGTCTGAGTTTTTGCCTCCAGTTGTCGATGACGAGGATGATTCGGATCAGTCCCAGCAGAGGCGGAGGCTTATTGGACATCATTCGGTTTCTTCAGCCCGTTCCTCGGTGCTTTCGAGGCTTGGGCCGCGGGTCTCTTCTTCGGCGGCTGCTGGATCGGTTGATGTCGCAACACTTCAGATTGTGTCGGCTGTTGGGTTGGCTATGCCTGGGTCTGCTGGACCTGTGAATGATGTTTTTCTCTCAAGTGCTTCGGTTGTTGAGTTGATAGTGCCTGGGTCTGCTGTACCAGTGGATGCTCTCCCAAGTGTTTCGGTTGATGAGTTGGCAGTGCCGGGGTCTGCTGTACCAGTGGATGCTGTTTTTCTCCCAAGTGCTGCGGTTGATGAGTTGACAGCGCCTGGGTCTGCTGGACCAATTGATGCTGCAACTCTCCCAGATGTCTTGGATGCTTCGGTTGTAGAGTCGCTGGCGCCTGGGTCTGCTGTACCAGTTGATGCCGTAACTCTCCCGAGTGCCCCGGCTGCTGCTGTTAGGTGGAACATAAACGGCGCGATGCCTGGGTCTGCTGTACCAGTGGATGCTCTCCCAAGTGTTTCGGTTGATGAGTTGGCAGTGCCGGGGTCTGCTGTACCAGTGGATGCTGTTTTTCTCCCAAGTGCTGCGGTTGATGAGTTGACAGCGTCTGGGTCTGCTGGACCAGTTGATGCTGCAACTCTCCCAAATGTCTTGGATGCTTCGGTTGTAGAGTCGCTGGCGCCTGGGTCTGCTGTACCAGTTGATGCCGTAACTCTCCCGAGTGCCCCGGCTGCTGCTGTTGATTCCAATTTTTGCCCTACAGTCTTGGGGGGTGCTGATGTCAACATTGCGGATCCCTATGGTCCTTCCCTAAATCTGCATGGGAGGGCTGGGCCTTTGCTGAATTGCTGGTTGAGTGCCAAGCCGCCGTGTTTCAAGGTCTACTCCAGAAGGCAGAAGACATTGACGGTTGAAAATTTGGTGCTGTCACCCCAATTGCAGGATTTCAGAAATGATATTGTTTTGCCAACGGCTCAGCTGTTGCCTAATCCTCCTCTCAGCGTTAAGCGCAGAAAGTTGTTGCCAAGCAATTTCAGGCCTCGGCGTAGCAGAAGGGTTGCAAAGTTTCCCCCTGAGTTGGGTTCTGAATCTGCTGCTAAAGTTTGCAGAATTTTGGGTTTCTGCGATGATCAGGAAAATATTTCTTTCCAAGATGCCAGGAAGTATGCTAGGTTGTTTGATGCTGCCCTGTCCAGTGATCATGTTGCTGCCCTGGCGGCCCTGTTTGGCTGGGAGGTGCCCCCTGGGGTGTAGGCCTGAGCTGGTTCTGTCCCCGTGTTGGTAGATGGCTTTAGTTTCTCCATGGAGCCTGGATTTTTTTGGTTTGGAATGTTAGGGGCCTCAACAGTCGTGCTAAGAGAGACTCTGTAAAGTCGTTGGTTGTAAGCCTCAGACCTGCTGTTGTATGTCTTCAAGAAACCAAAATGGTCTCCATCTCAGACTTCAACATTCTTTCTATTCTTGGGTCCGGATTCAGTAATTTTGTTTTTAGTCCTGCCCATGGGTCCAGAGGAGGTATTTTAGTTGCTTGGCGTGATGGTTCCTTTGTTTCAGCGGCCTCAATAATCAAGGACAATTCTGTTTCGGTTCAGTTGCAAGGTGATGATGGTCTTCTGTGGTGGTTCACGGGGGTGTATGGGCCTCATCAAGACAATTTGAAATCTGACTTTCTTCAGGAATTAAGGGATATCAGGAATACATGTGTGGGGCCATGGTTGGTGGCTGGTGATTTTAATCAAATTTACAAGTCAGAAGACAAGAATAATTCTAATATTAACAGGTCTCTATTAGGCCATTTCAGAGGTCTTATTGGCTCCTTGGATCTGAAAGAGATACATTTGAATGATAGAAGATTTACCTGGTCCAATCAGAGGATAGTTCCCACCCTTGTTAACTTGGACCATGTTTTTTGCACTGCATGTTGGGAGGAGGCTTTCCCGGATTGTTTTCTCTATAGCAGTGCCTCTGGAGTCTCCGACCATTGTCCTCTGATCCTTAAGCTCAATGCGGATCTTAAAGGGAGGCGTAGGTTTCATTTTGAGAGCTTCTGGCCTAAGCTCCCGGGTTTTTTGGAAGAGGTTGCTGCTTCTTGGGATCAGTCGGTCCGTTCTTCTTGCCCTTTGGAGAGGGTGTCGATGAAGCTTAAAAGATTGGCACGAAGATTACAGTCTTGGGGGCATAAGGCGGTTGGAAATGTCAATTCTCAGCTGGGGCTGGCTCGCGAGGTGCTGCACAGGTTGGAGGTGGCGCAGGACAGCAGGCTGCTGTCTACGGAAGAAGTATGGCTGCTGCAGAAACTGAAGCAGCACTGCCTTGTCCTTGCTTCTTTGGAGAGGACAGTTGCTCGTTTGCGTTCCCGGTTGCATTACTTGAGAGATGGAGATGCCAACACAAAATTTTTTCATTTACAGGCTCGCCTCCGCAAAAAGAGGAATTTTATTTCCCATTTGGAGTGTGAGGGAAGAACTGTCGCCAGTCATGAAGAAATACAGGAGGTTCTGGATGATTTTTTCTATAACCTTTTGGGTTCTAATGTTCAGAGACCGTTCTCTCTTAATCTGATTGCTTGTCACAGAGATGCTATTGATTTAAGTTCACTGGAGGCTCCTTTCTCAGAGGAGGTTCGTGACACTATTGGTGCTCTCCCATCTGATAAGGCTCCGGGTCCTAATGGGTTCACTGGAAAATTTTACAAATGTTGTTGGCATATTATTAAGCCAGATTTGATTGCAGCCTTGAATTCCCTCCATCAAGGAAATGCTCACAAGTTGGGGTTGCTGAATTCAGCTTATTTAGCTCTCCTCCCTAAGAGTGATGTTGCCTTGTCTGCGAGAGATTTTAGCCCAATTAGCTTAATTCATAGTTTTGCTAAGTTGGTCACCAAAATGCTTGCTAATAGATTGGGCCCTTACCTTCAGGAGTTGGTGGCATCTAATCAGAGTGCCTTTGTGAGAGGCAGATCAATCCATGACAACTTCATGTTGGTGCAGCAATCAATTAAGTCTCTCCACAAGAAGAGAGTCTCTAGTTTGTTCTTGAAGTTGGATATATCCAAAGCATTTGATTCGGTCTCTTGGGCCTTCTTGTTTGAAGTGCTGTCACATCTTGGTTTTGGTCCTGTGTGGCGAAATATGATATCCAATATTTTGGCCTCTTCCTCTACGCAAGTACTTTTGAATGGGTCCCCTGGTATTCCTATTAGGCATCGGAGAGGGCTTCGCCAGGGTGATCCTCTCTCCCCGATGTTGTTCGTCTTGGTTATGGATGTTCTCAATAGTCTTTTTAATCTGGCTGAAAGAAGGGGGCTGCTGCATAGCTTGGAGGGTGCTAATATTCGGAGTAGACTGTCTGTTTATGCTGATGATGTGGTCCTTTTTGTTCAGCCGTTTGAGGACTTTCAATGTGTCAAAACAATATTGAATTGCTTTGGTTCAGCCACGGGATTGGTCTCTAATTTGCAAAAAAGTTTCGTTATTCCAATCAGGTGTAATGATCAGGCGGTGCAGATGGGCTGCAATATTCTTCAGTGCACTTCTTCCACTTTTCTGTGCACTTATTTGGGGCTGCCAATTTCAGACACGAAGCTCAGAAAATCTGATCTCATGGTTTGGGTTGACAAAGTTGAGGACCGACTTCCTAATTGGAAGGCTCGGTTGCTTAGTCTTGCTGGCAGGACAGCTATGGTGCGCTTTGTGCTTTCAGCCATCCCGGTCTATCTTCTCATTGCTATGAAAATCCCCAAGTGGGTGATCAATTCCATAGACAAGATTCGGAGAGGATTTATTTGGAGAGGAAGAAAGGAGGTAAATGGTGGTAGTTGCCTTGTTTCGTGGGACATTGTCACAAGGCCTTTATATCTCGGTGGGCTTGGGATTTCTAATCTGCTGTACCAAAGTTGGGCGCTGCAAGCCAAATGGTTATGGTTGCAAAAAACAGATCCTAACAAACCATGGTCCGGTCTGGAATTTCCTATTCAGCAGCATGTCAAGAGCTTCTTTTCTTCATCAATTGTTACCATGGTTGGCAATGGGTGTAATACTTTATTTTGGACAGATCGGTGGGTGGATGGGTCTCGTATCCAGGATATTGCCCCTGCTGTTGTGGCTAATGTTGGAAAACGGGCCCTTTCTTCCAGGACGGTGGCCCATGCTCTTGAGAACTGGCAGTGCGTCAGCGACATTGTGACCCCTCCTAATTTGTCTGGGCTGCAGCAATATCTGTACCTTTGGGACACATTGAGGGGGTGGTGCTCACTCAGGATGCTGATAGACATGTGTGGATTCATTCTTCCTCTGGACAGTTCTCTTCTAAATCATGTTATAAGGCCTTTTTCTTGGGTTCGATTACTTTTGAACCGTGGAAGAGGCTGTGGAAGACTTGGGCTCCACCCAAATGCAAGTTTTTTATTTGGTTGGCAATAAGGAATAAATGTTGGACAGCTGATAGACTGCAGAAAAGAGGGTTAGATCATCCTGAGGTTTGTCCGTTGTGCGATCAAGAGCCGGAAAATATCCAACACCTCCTTTGCACTTGCGTTTTTTCACGGCAGTTTTGGTATTACATTCTATCTTCGTTGGGAATGGCTAATCTTTCTCCTGACTCTAATGAGTCCACTTTTGCTGACTGGTGGGCGAAAGTAAGTAAGCAAGTGCACAAATCCAAAAGAAGAGGCTTTAACAGTATCATCATCTTGGGGGCTTGGTGTTTATGGCTTCATCGTAATAAGGTGGTTTTTGATGGTGTCAGTCCTTCAATTATTGGCATAAAGGCAATTTTTTGGGATGAAGTTGAATTCTGGAGGCTTGCCGGTGCTAGGCATCTTGAGGCTTTGGTTCCTGGTGCTAGAATTCTTAGGTCAAGGGTTCTTTTGTGTGGTCTGCTGGCACTTTTTGCTGTTCGGTCTCCTATTGCGTGCTGCTGTTTCCAGGCGCATTTATGGAGGCTGCAGTTTTGTGCGCAGCAGAAGTTGGTGGTTTTGTGTTTTGCCTATTTTGGCATTGTACTTTGGTCCATTTTGGACTGTTTTCTTCTCTTAATTTAATGATGCGCAGCTCTCCTGCGCGTTTAAGAAAAAAATAAGCAATACAATAGAGAATCTATGAAACCATGGACAATATAGTAGTTATCATTATGTTAATACCTACCCGGAAAACTGATTTAAATCCAATGCCTTTATTTCCAATATAACCCTGGTTTGATCCTTTCTTTGTCGAGTTACCAATATCACAGAGTGCTCTAATGTTCTCAGCAGAGAAGCCCCTCTCATTGTTAAGAACAGCAATACCATCCTCTTGGAGAATGAATGCTAATGTTGCTTCAACATCCTCAGGATATGTATTGTCATCAGCATTCTGTACCTATATATATATATATATATATATATCAGCAAAAATTATTCTCAACTTTCCATGTAACCTCCATGCACACAACAAAATCCGAGTGTAAAGAGCATAGTTCAAGCTTACCAGCTCAAGAAGTAGATGAGAATCCTGGGAATATAATTCTTGTGAAAGGCAATGCAATGCTCTGCCAAGTCGAGCATGCTGCTTCTTTAACAAGCTATTCTCACTGTCACTTAGTGCCTGATCCAGACCAAACTCTTCACGGCGTATAGTCTCAATAACAAGAGATGCTTCCTCAAGACTTGTTTCTTCCATCAAAGAAGATCTGCTGGTAGTATGTAGTTCTGCAACATCTGCCTCAGTTCCAGCAGGATTTAACATCTTATTGTCTTCCTTGTCTATACCAGCCCGATCATTTATGACAGGAAACAATTGTCTTCCCTTATCCATCATATTAACATCACTAGAAATATGCATGTTAGAATCTTCATGGGTGGCTCCCTCAGAGGCAGATGTTGCAAGCTTGGCAGAAGAATGCATTTCTGTCTGCACATGAACTTCATCAGTTAAACACAACCTATGGCAATCTTCAACCCATTCTACAACTCCAAGTGACAAACCAATATCATGAAGCATGCAAAGCTGCCCGTTTTCAGTGGCTTCATGCAACATAACTGCATGCCAGTTCTTAGTAACAACCCGAAATCCTGCCAATAGTATGTCTGCTGCAAGACTACGGAATTCTGAAGGTAGATGATCAAGACAATCAAGTACAAATTTTGCGATCAAATGAACAGTGTTATTAATGTTTGGCAAGCTATCAGACCTGATCAACCTTCCAGGAGACGCCTGAGAGCTTTCTTGACACTGACCAGCAAAACAAGTAGAGCTTTCACTACTTAGGTTTTGGGGCTCATCAGGCATAAATATTTTGTTTTCAGATTTAGCATTCATCAAATCATTGTTGTTATCTACTATGAGCTTTATTGCTCGCTGTGCATAACATTTTAGCAATGACATTGGGGTGTTCATAGAACCATTGTAAATGTATAGAAGTGAAAGCAGTTTCACTGCCACTTGAAGTGGTGATCGATGGATAATAGCTTCCAGAAACTGGTCAACTGTGGCTGATGAATCTACTCTAATAAACCTACCATCTGTGGTCGCAATGCATGCTAGCTCTTGAATTGGACCAGTATTCAGCAACCAATGTACAAAGGAGCCCAGTGTAGGAGCAAATAGTGAATCCCAATGGGACCAAAGATGCAGATCAGACAGCATAGGAGCCCTCAGTAAACAATTAATTGCTTCTCGTGAGCAAACTGTGCTATGGTAACAAGATTGTTCAGCGATAATGTTCCCCGGTTCATCAACATTCCCATGTCTACTTGGCAAAGTTCCAGACCATCGTTTCTCCAACAAAGAGATGGAAAATTTTAAACTATATGTTCGTATGTCTTTCTTCTGCCCCTCAATAAAGCCAGGAACTCCACCATCAGATTTGTCTTGCACAATATTAAAGCTTATTGTTGGAAATTGCTTTTTAAGAAGCATAACAAAACTATCCTCTGAAAAGTCACTATCTTCCAGCCAATTACTCTCAGCTTGACAGAGTAAAAAATCAATTTGCTGCTGCAGTACAGAAACTTCCAGAGATGAAGAATTACAAGGACCCTCCTTAAAGAAACTACTCAAAGCAGTTCGGAACTGGTGACAATGTTTGTCCAAAAACTCAAGGAATGTCCCATGGCCAAGAGCACTGAATTGATTTGCTGAAAATTGAGTAGTTACCCATGTTTCACAATCATTAAGTGCCCTCACTTGCAAAGTCACATCACCAGAGATTTTACTGTTGGATTCAATATATTCCGATATCCTCCTGATGACATCATCAATAGCAACACCTGCATGAACAAATGGGCACATGAAAAAGAGACATTTGTCTGTAGCAGCGGTTCAGCAGAAATTAATTATCAAGTGTCGTTGAACCAAATGAGAGAGAGAGAGAGAGAGTACACACCATGTGCAGTCATGTTGTCTTCACTCTTCTCATGGGCTCCATTAGTGCTACCAGTATTTGCTTTACTTGGAGGCTCAATTTCCATAACTTCAGTGGTGGTGTTAGGAGGAGGGCTTGAAGCTACATCATTCTCATTAGCAAGCTGTATCACATCGTAAATGCTATCCAGCAGACCACATCCCATTGATTTAACCTGTATGTCCATGTGGTAGCAAAGTTTAAAGAAAGATTTCAAAATAGTAACACTGATCCAACACATCAATAATCAATTAATAACAAAAGGAAGGGGCAAAATTCATGTACTAAAAATAATAAATATGCATGGTCAACAAATTTCTACCTCTACACCTAGAATAACTATAATCTGGCATGTTCATAGCATCACCATTCAAAACATGCATTACTACCCGAGGTTTCAATCAAGCACCTAAAAAAGTGAAAGTTTGAAGTTTTCCAGAATTGTAAGATTTATCATATCGCTTGAATGCCGAACCAAACTGTTAAGAGACGTATGTCATGGTGTCAGAGTATATTAGGCAACACCGGATATGGATAGTTTAGGATTGATTGCAATCCCATGATAGCCTTCCTTATCTCTAGGAGAGGTGCCTTGCCCTTCAAGCCATATACTCTTATATAAACAGCCCGAGGGCAGCGCCCTCATAGGATGCGCGGCCAGTCCCTCTGATTTGTCGTGCCCATCGTCGTCATCGCATCAAGTCGAAGTAGCAGCAGATCGAAAAACTCACCGTCGGCGCTGCTCGGATCAGCCCCCGTCGACCTGCACCGGCGGGATCCGGCACCTCCACACGTCGTTGTGGTGACAATTGTGGCCAGGTCGAACCCCGTCGCCGGCTGGGTCGTGCGCTGCCATGGTGGTGGCTCTGACTCTCGCTGTCGACAGGTCCACCGCCGGTTACATCCTCAGGGCATCAGCGCGTCATCCCTCTGCGTTGAAGACAGCGCTGGCCAGATCAGGGCCCGCCGTCGCCGCACGGCCTCCTCTGCCAAGCGCGTCGCCGCCAAGTCATGCCCTCGCACGGGCCCCTCTGCACACCGGAAGGGCATGGGTTGCGGCCTCCGTCACCAGGCCTCTCCACCACCGGACCGAGCCACGCCACCCCTCCACCGCCAGGTCGCACCACGGTGGTGACCGCGGCCTACGCCCTTCCCCCTATCACTGTGATGACGGGTCGCGTCGCCCCCTTGGTCGCTACGGTGATGGTCTGGATCTGCTTTTTCTCTCTTCCTTATTCTAGAGAACGACGAGAGGAGGATGGGAGCTGGTCACTAGCTCTGCTATCTTTCTCCACGACTTGTTTCTCTACGCTAGGGGGAACAGATGATTGGTGGATTGGCTATCAGTACCCTGGTGAATTCCCCAGATCTGTTGTTGTTGCGTGTTTTTTGTTTTCCTAGTCAGTGATTGGGTTTGCGTCTCCATCGCCCACCGCCAGTCGACTCTTGCGCCCTCGACGTCAGCTTCAACAACGTCGGCTTCTTCATCTTCTTCGATGGTGCAACTAGCGTGGCCTGCGCCATAACCGAAATGCCCGCCTGTGTCGTGCCTCTTCGTCAGCACGTCCATCTATGCCGGCTCATCGTCGCCACCACCGATAGGGAGGCTCTAGCATCGACATCACCATCGTCGTCTCCGACTCGCACGCCGTCGACCTGATCAACCGATCGCGGGCGAACCACCCTCCCACACCTTTTGTCGTCCGTCGCACAATGCTTCGCCAAGCAAGAGGGTTGTGGATGTGTCGCCTCCTCGGGCAGTAGCATCGTCGTCTATCGTCGACCAACACCGTTGCATCTACATCACCATCAACATCGTCGGTGCGCATCTCCCGCGCACGATTTGAGAAGTTGTTCGACACACCGGCACACATGTTGTTCTGCACTGCGGGTCCTCCTGCATGATGTGTCAACACCTTGCGCTGGTGTTGCGCCTATCTTAGGCGTGTCTGGCCATGGTCGCCGGTATGCACCGCATTTGTCATCGAGTTCTTCGTCGACAAACACGACCATCGCGCTCCACTGGCGCCATTGAGGCTCGTTTCCTATGCGTCATGGCTCTCGTCGCCGCGACTCCAGAAACCTCGATGTGTCGCCACGCCTACCTCTTCACTTCGTCCAGCAAAACCTCGTCGCCAGCATCGTCGCCTTGTCCTCGATTACTTCGTCTACTCTGCTCTGACAACTGTGTGTTGCGCCGGCACTCCCGCCGTGTTGCACAACAACCGTCGCGGAGGCCTTTTCTGCTGGTCCCTTGACATGTTGGCACATATGGTTGGGGCCCTCTACCTAGTATGTCCGGTACTGGCACCACTGGCACGTGCATTCATCCACGACGCGTTTCTAGGCTTGGCAAACCTGGAACACGCTTCGTCCATGGCTGCTTGACGTGTCGCCCCCGGCATCGACACCCTCATCTGGCTCGACGCATCGCGCCTTCGTCTACGGCTGCTTCTCGGCGCCACCGTCACCAAGACGTCCTCTGACGCGCTGCAGGCCTTCCCGCGTGCCGCACTAGCGCCCGCGACTTGTGCGGCTTGTCTTCTCCGACGTCCTCAACAGCTTCCTCGACCACGGCTACCCTACGCACGGAACTTCGACAACGGCTCAGCGTCCTCGTCCTTGGCTACCTCGACATTGGCACAAAGGGCTACCGCCTTGCTTGGGCAACCTTGTTGGCTTCCACTCCAGCCACAGCATCTACATTGCATCGACCGTTACGACTGCATGGGGGTGTCACCTCAACTGCTTCTTCTACAGTCTCATCGTCTGCGCCGCTCCCGTTATGACTGTGGGGGAATGTTGAGTATATTAGGCAACACTGAATATGGATAGTTTAGGATTGATTGTAATCCCATGATAGCCTTCCTTATTTCTAGGAGAGGCGCCTTGCCCTCTAAGCCATGTACTCTTATATAAATAGCTCGAGGGCTCAAGCAATAAACATCTCACAGATTATATGCATTCTCTCCTTCCTTCACATGGGTTGTTGTGGGCTCCTTCTATAAACACACATATAGGTACATGAATAGGAAGGACCGAAGGAGTCCACCGCACCCCAGGTCTCTAGGCCAGCACCACCAGAAATATAGAAAGAAATCGGTTTAGTTTCATATTGAATCATAGTAATCAGTTTATTTTCCTATTTAATTATGTCAATAAATCGATCAGATTTGGATCTATTATGCCTTGTTCGGTTATTCCTATCACATGTGGATTGGATGCCTTGTTTGGGATTTAAACCCACTCAATCCAATCCACATGGATTGAGAGCAAAACGAACAAGCCCTTAGATGGATTCAATCCCTACCACCTGATCTATAAAGGTTTGGCCGATAGTTTGTACCAGGCATAGAAGAAATAGAGTTCCCCCTCACAGGTAGGGACTGTCTTCTACGGTGGCGCCTCCAGCCGCCGACGAGGGCAGTCCCCCTTGCCATCTTCTGTGTTCTTGTTCCCAAGCCTCTCTGCTCCTGCGTTCTCCCTTGCGTACTCCTCACTGCCCCCCTCGCCACAACAATTTGGTATCGGAGACAAGTTCCCAGTCATGTCCAGTGCCATGGGTGATCCTAAGACTGACTCGACGAAACTGGATCGCATCATTGCACAGCTCGCCACCATGAACAACCGCCTGAACGTGCATGACCAGCGCATCGCACGTACGGAGAAGTTCAAGTCCGACAACGATGATGATCATGATTCAGTATCCGCACGACTCGCCTACTCTTGATTACCGTCAACGACGCAGTGGCATAAAGAACACCAACATCGGCAGCGGCCGTGGGGATGACCATTCCCACGGCCGCGGGGACGACCATTCCCGCGACCACGGTTCAGGTCGATACGACAACGGCGGGTCAGGCGAGCGCAACCTCAACTTTCTGCACTACGACGGTGAGTCAGATCCGCTCTCATGATTGAACAAATGTGAGGGCTTCTTCCGTGGCTACCGCACGCTTGAGGAGGGCAAGGTGTGGATGGCATCGCTCCATCTAGAAGGAACGGCGGCACAATAGTATTACCAGCTTGAGCGCGATCTCGACGTCGTCTCCTGGACGCTTTGTGGAATTCACCAACATGCGTTTTGGTCCGCCCATACGCTCCAACGCGCTCAGGGAGTTGAAGGAACTTCAACGCACTGGCTCGGTGAAAGACTATCAACAGCAATTATTGGCCCTCTCGTGCCGCTGCGACAATCTGACAAAATACCAATTGACATGTTCACCGTCGGCTTGGGTCAACCCTTGTCATCTGACGTCGAGATGCAACATCCGACCAACCTTCAGACGACCATGAGTCTGGTTATGGCTTTCGAACATCGTTCCGCGGATGTCGCGTGCGCGCCATCTACCCCATGACACCGCGACAACCTCCTTGACCGTGTTCTGCTCTGCTACCGACACGCCAGTAGCGACGCCACCCAAAACGGATGAGCCTCAACGACCCTGCGTCCGTCGTCTTTCGACCGCCAAGGGTCAATGTTACTTCTGCCCAGAGAAGTTCTCTCGGGATCACAAGTGCGCGGCGCGGGGCGACGTGTTTTGGCTGTCCTTAGACGACGCTGCGCCAAAGAACGATGACATCACGGAAGGGACATCAACATATCGATGAATGTGTTGACAAGGTCTCCTGCGGGCAACACCATCTGTCTTCGTGTGCAAATTCAGGGTGAAAGGCTGACGATGTTGGTAGACTCTGGCTCCATGCACTCCATCCATCAAGGCGTCACTCACCGACTCGGCCTCAACATCAACCATTGGTTGGGTCTAGAGGGAGGGCCATAAGCCAGTAGTGCCCGCAGGGCCGACGGGACCTATTGCTAGGGCGGAAAAGTGGCATTGGCAACCTTGGCCACCCCTCTTGCTGTGACGGGTCTTAGAGTAGTTGGGGTTGCCCAAACGTTGAGAAGGCTGAGAAGACGCCTTGCTAGAAGCCGACGGGGTCCCACCTTGCGGGGGCTTGGTGGAGGCAAGGAGGGCGACGGAGGGAGCAAAACGCACGATGAGCCATCATGAGTTCCTCCAACAGGAGTGTACGAACGTCATGGAACGTGGGGGAAGGGGCGACCGAGGCGAAGATGGCGGCCGATGTCGGAGAAGCGGTCGCTAAGGCCGCGCAAGACGTTGAGGACCAACATCCAGTCCGAAACTGGTTCGCCAAGATCGCCGGGAGCATCTGCCATAGTTTTGAAACGGCGACAGTAGTCAGAGATGGATAGATCACCTTGGACGAAGTGTTGGAACTGAGTGTCGAGGTGGAGGGCGCGAGTCTCCCGATTGTCGAGAAACTGGTTCTTGAGAGCAAGCCAGGCAGCGCGGACAGTGGCGCCACATGCCATGACCATCTCAGCAAGTTCCGAGGAGATGGAGCCGGAGATCCAGGACTTGACAGTGCAGTCCATGTGTGCCTAGTCGGGGAAGTGAGGCGCGGGAGCATCGTCGAGGAGGTGGTTGTCTAGGGAGTATTTGCCAACAACGAGAAGAATCGCATCACACCAACGAGTGTAGTTGTTGGCAAGGTCGAGGACGACGTGGACGAGACTCCGAATGATCTGGACAGCGACGGCCTGGGAGTGGAGGTTGACGATAGCAGCAGCCTCATGGAGGATGGCGTCGCGAAGGTCCTTGTCAGCATCACCCGCTTGATCAAAGAGGTGAGAATGAGCATTGTCATTAGGAATGTCATCAGTGACATCTTGAGCAACAAGGGTGCAAGCACGGGCTACACGTTCGAGACCAGCGTGAATGCCTTCGGCAGCCACATCGCGCTCCTGGGCAGCGAGGGCCGCCTCCTGCTCCGCCTGGAGGGCCTGGGCGAGCACTGCAACCTGGAAAAGGGCTTCACGCTTAGTTGTGGTTGGTGCAGCGGTGTCGTCGATGACAGGTGGTAATAGGATAAGCGAACCGACCATGACCTGTAGGTGACGCGGCCTGGCGGTGGCGCACAGAGGGGAGGGAAAGAAGGCTCAATGGCCATTACTTCCAAGTGCATGATCTTGCACTGTCTGTTGTCTTGTTCCGGTTTTCCTGGGGATTTCCGAGGAAAACTTCTTCCCCGGCGGATCTGCTATGCGGTGCAGAATTCCTTCCTCATCTGCTATGGACGAGATGGTCCCAAAGCAGAACACGGATCCAGGGCGAAGAGCGATCTTGCACTTGGAAGTAACGGCCATTGAGCTAGCTTGGATCAACGACACACCCCCTACCTGGCGCGCCAGCTGTCGGTGTTTGGAGCCCGACCGCACATCCAGGGTTACCCCTTGCGGTGCTTTTGGGTAGGACGGTGCTGTTGACTGTAACTCAATGGTTCATGCGAGATGCACGAGAGACGACAGGCGATTTTCTACAGGTTCGAGCCGCTTGGAGAGGCGTAATACCCTACTTCCTGGTGTGGATCTTTATGTGGTGGGTTACAAGAAGAGTTCTCCAGAATGGAGAGAAACTAGTGAGATGGGTTGGTCATTCATTGGAAATGATGGGGTACCCTCTGGGCCTTATATATTCGACCGTGGGGCACTACATGCGTATGTGATGATGGTATGTTCCTAAATAATAGTGAACCGACTGAACTGATCTTCCTATAATCTTGTCGACTTATCCCTAACCTGTTCCGATATTCAAGGGCGCTGCGCGCGGGAAAGTCGGGTGGGCGCTTTGGATAGCGCTTAAGTCTAGCGGGTCGCTTGGGCCAGAGTCAGATTCTTTCTCGTGTCGGCCCACTCCGCCAGCAATTTCCTCCTGGCCCACGAAGGGATGGCCTCTAGTGGACCCGGGGGATATTTGTCCCCCACAAGCCCCCAATCTTTGAGTTGATTTTGAAATAATCAGCCCAAAAGATTCTAGGTCCGGCTCGTAGGTTTGTTATGTGGCGTGGTTTCCACTCTGCCAATGGGCATACCGAAAGGTGCACCCATTGGGTGTAGCTCTTAAACTTTGATTGACTCAGCAAAAACAGTCCTCTCAAAGGTCTTCATTTTATGCTTTGGAGATCAGCATCCTGTTATCATATTATGCTTTAGAAATCAGCATTTCATCTTCTGGGATTAAGAATCTATTGTGCACCCAATGGTTGTAGCCCCCGAGCTTTGAGTGGATTTTTGAAAATAATCCACTAAAAAATCTTCATCTTATGCTTTAGAAATCAGCATTCTGTCATCATATTATGCTTTAGAAATCAGCATTTCATCTTCTGGGATTAAGAATGGTTTAGCCCCCGAGCTTTGAGTGGATTTTTAAAAATAATCCACTCAAAGATCGTCATCTTATGCTTTTAGAAATCAGCATTCCGTAATCATCTTATGCTTTAGAAATCAGCATTTTGTATTCATCTCATGCTCTTGTGAATTCAAACAACATTATCTGTCCACGCCTTGTTAGGTCTGAAATTTATTTGATCGGTGACAGATTGGACGTTTGGTAGATGGCTCTTGGCTGGACATCACCCCGCTCTGTGCTTCAATGCCTCTGCTGATTAGACTTGCGGTTCGGTAGCTATATTTGGATTTCCTCCGATCTCTGCTGATCTCCTCCTTTTGTCGTAGTACATTCATTGCGTATACTGTATGGATATGACTTCTTCAGAATTTTTTTGAAAATTCCTGACTACACCCCCAATGGGTGTGATCAAGGGGTGTCTTGGTACGCAGAGCGTTTAGCACACTGTCCTGGAGTAGTAACTCGATATGACCGTGTGGTGTAATCATACGGCCCGAGCAGTTGACCTTGGTCCAAACGGTGTCGTGTTACGCGAAGCGGCGCCTGTTGCCTGACTCATTTTCAGGCGGCTTCAATTGCTTATTGAATACTTGTGACTGTTCGACGAGCGTAGTAGGAAGTGGACGGTCACCCTCGGCCTCTATAAATAGCTTGCTTGCAACGTTGTTCTCTTCACTCATCCTCCGATCATCTGTTGCTTTCTTCTACCTTTCTCTTCTTCTCCAACCAACCATGGGCAGAGGCAAGAGAGATCGAGGCTTGCCTCGCCGTGCTGGCGACAAGCGGAAGCGCGCCCCAAGTCCTCCCTCGAAGGACTTCGGCGATTCGGAGTGCTCGGAGGAAGTTTCCTCCAGGTCTGAGGGATCGCTCCCGCTTCTCCCCCAGCGTCGTCCGATGACTCGGATGACTCCCAGGGGTTGCCCGCTGCAGTCTGGACGTACATGCGTGCTGTCGAGCGCGCCGGGCTCGAAGGGTCGGACGAGTCGGAGGTCTCCTCGGATGAGGAGAACTCCTCCGACTCGTCTGAGGAGCGGAGCGGCGGCGACAGTGATGATGAGGGCAACGGCAGCGGCAACGACAGCGGTGGAGGTGACGGCGGCGGCAAGGGCAGCGGTGGAAGGTGACGGCGACGACAAGGCCGACTGTGGCTACGGCGGCAGTGGCGACGGCAAGCCAGTGGCATAGTGCCGCTGGTCTAAATATTAGTATAGATAGTTAGTAGTAGTAGTAGAATAATGTAGTGGTAGTTAGTAGTATAGTGTAAGTAGTAAAGTAGTGTAAGGTAATGTAGTAAACAGGGTGGAAAAAGGCCGATTCATAATGAGTCGGCTTTTGAGTTTGTGTAACCACCTCCAATATGAATCAAGAAATTAGTTGCCTCAAGTGATAGTTGTTTTTTGCTGCTTTTTGTTTGCACATTTGATCGTTCGTCCATGTGCCTGATACTGCCACCATTTTAGAGGTAACTGTCAAGTGATGTCTGTGGCTTTGCTTTTCCGAGTAGCGACGTGGCACTTTAGAGATAATGCCCGACCCAGGAAACCCCATTTATACTCACGCCGACGTGCCTTTTTTATTTCTGAGCCCTAACTTCACTTTTTACCTTCAGCCATTCCTCTGCTTCCTTGAAATTTCGAGCCTGCTCGTCCCGCCGAAAAGATCGTGATGGCCCCAAAGCGAAAGAGGCAGAGCACCGCTGCTGCCATCATCCCGCCCATCGACCCCAACAGCTAGCTTCCATTCGCTGGTAACCACATGTCTATTATCTCTGAATCCGACCTTCTTCATCTCGTTGAGATTGGGGTTTTGCTTTCGAAGGAGCTCTGCTCTTGGCGGATCTGCCGCAGTGTCATTGTTCCAACAGAGGATACTCATGAATCTGTTGTTTACGTTCCATTTCTCATTCGCGGGCTTGCTCTTCCCATCTCCCCCTTTTTTCGTGGCCTCCTTGATTTCTATGAGTTGAATCTGACGCATCTGAACCCTAATTCAATTCTGCAAGTTGCCATTTTTGTACATCTGTGCGAGGCTTTTCTTGGGATTCTTCCCCACTTCGGTCTTTGGAAATATCTTTATCACTGTCAGCCCGGGATGGCTGGGGGATAGCACCAGCTTGTTGGCGGCGCAAGTTTAGAGCTTCGCCGGGGAAGGAAAGTGGAGTACCTCGACATTCCTCTCAAGGACAGTATCAAAGGGTGGCGTCTTGAGTGGTTCATCATGGAAAACCCCTGGAAATCTCTCCCACCTCGGTCGGGGAGGCAACCAGATGTTCGCACACCTAGCTAGGTAGAATCTCCTACCTTTTCGGAGATAACAGAGGCCAAAGTATTACTTGCTGAAATCTGCTCGCTGAAGGATGGGGGTCTAACTGCTGATGCTATAGTTGCTGACTTCGTTTTCAAAAACATTCAACCCTTGAATGACAGGATTTACCCCGCTTACTTATATAGCGGCGTCAATGATTCCACCCGAGTTACGAACAGGAGAATTCCCAACAAAGATTTGCTGAGTCGACTGGACATGATTTTGAGGGGCAGAGTCTCAAAAGCTGGTGCTCCTATGACATATTCTGCGTGGAACCTGTCGCCAAATAGGCCATTCTCTGAGTTTGTCTCCAATCCTCTTGCTCGTGACAGTAGCCCGGGTCATAGAGTGCGACCCTCTCCTGAGGACATTAAGGCCTTGATTGCTCCACTTCGAAGCCTTCCTAAGGATGAGAGGCAGACTCACTTTGAGATGCCAGCCAGCACTGATGATGCTGAGATGGATGTCGTGTTTAGCCTGCTGGCCAGGGGAATCGTCTGACTCTACCCGAACCGAGCCGATGGCCATCACGACTGGGCAAGAATTTGGTGAAGAGGCAGAGATTCGGAAACCTGAAGGTGCCCGCCCAAAGCATTCACGTTGAGTGAATCACCCGACTGCACCTGTCGAGGGGGAAAAGAAGAAAAGGCGACTTCGGCGACTGTCATGCTTGGATAAGGATGTTGGTCCCTCTGTACCGATTCCTGATGATGTCCCAGCGGACGTCATCCCTGAGGTTGACGCCAAAGGTTGTGATCATGAGCAGGCTACTGGCGGCATGTTTGACGAGGATGAAAAGGAAGAAGAAGAAGAACAAGAAGAAGAAGTCCCACTGATCCGCAAGAACAGCCAGCACTATAGAGGCAGCGAGGGGGGTAGCGATATTCCCTCTCCAGCTCTGTCGGCACTTGTCAGTCTTCAGGAGCTTTCGATATCAGATTTTGATCAAGCACTGGAGGAGGTCATTCCTGAAGACATACTATCAGAGCCTCCTGATGCTGATACCCTAGCCATCTGTTCAGAGGTCCCAGACGGTGGGCCTTCATTGCTTGATTCTGCCGAGCAAGAGGTAACCCGAGTGGTGTCTCGCGCATCGTCGACCTTGGAGGGCAGTCTTTCAAGCAGAAACACTGATCTGAGTTACCCGACTCGCATGGAGGTGTCTGAGGGGCCTTCAGCTTTAGAAGTGGCTGCTACAGAAGACCCAGCCCCCGAGGGTGTCGCTGGTAGCGATCCAGCCCTTGTGGGTAGTGCAAGCTACAACCCAGCCCCCGAGGATGTTCAAGGCGTGCTCTCTTTCTAATACTTCCATGGATGTCCACATCGGGTCATCCTCAATTCAGTCCGATGGGGCGACGACAGCTCGTGCTTCTACGGCTTTAACTGGACAAGTCACCTTAGAGGTTGGCGAGCAAGACGCAAGGAGCCTGTTGTCTGCTGGTGGGGTTGAGGTCACCCCGGATAGTGCTCTCCAGATTGTTCCTGTTGATCTTCCCTCGTCAAGCCATGCTCCAGCTCCTCCTGCCTTGGGTCTTCCGCTGTTCCTTTCTAATCTCCAGGTGAGTTGGTCTTTTGTTCTATATTGTTCGTACTAGCGAATTATCTTTCTTCTGCTCATCTGTCTAACCACAGGATTTTGTTGACGGAGTATCTGCCCAGTTGAGGTCCCGCGGCGCCACTGTTCCCGAACAAGCTCTATCTCTGATGCAGTGGAATCCTTTGCTGCTCCAGAAACAGATAGATGATTTAAAGGCGTCGAATGCTGGTTAGTGAGCTTATAGTTTCTCTAGCTGCTTTAATTGATCAACTTATCTTTAACCACACATTCCCTTTCAGCTGCATTGTCAGATATGGCTCAACGATGCTCTGACCTTGAGAAGTATTCTCAGAGTCAGACCGACTTAGCCCAGACTTCTGCCTTTTTCGACAGTGCACGCTCTCTGAACTCTTCTCTGAATGCCCAGCTTGATTCTGAAAAGATGGCACACGAGGTAAATTTCCTTGGCTGACCCTGCTCTGTTATTATTGCCTTGGTGCTGACTGTTGTTTTCTGTTTGTGGGAGGAGAAAGGAGCACTTGTTGCCTCTCGTGACAATCTAGACAGGTTGTACTGTGATGCCAGTAACTCCTTGACCATCCTGGAGAGGAGCCACCGCTTCACCATGTCTGACCTAGACCATCATCTCCATGAGCTGCAGGCATCTCAAGACGAAGTTCTGCGACTTGGGCGATTGTTGTCGACCAAAGACTCCATCAAGGATCTGTGTGCTTCCAAGAAGCTTGTCGTGCAGGAGCTAGAGGCCGCTCAACTGGCTGTTAAAACTCTAGAGGACAACTGCGTCGTATTGAAGGCCCAGCGCGACAGGGCTATGGATAAAGTCGTTCACGCTGGACGGATCCTGATGAGGAGACCAGGCGTCGTGGTGCCTGACGATATTGTTGCTGATGTCAAGGCCACGCCTGATGCTGCAAGCCGTCCCTCTTCTTCCGTTGTACCTGTGAAAGACAATGTCTGCAAAGATGTTTCGACGCAGTGATGTCCTACAAAACATCCTTTTTTATCGAGTTAGCATCTCTTTTGGAAGATAGATTAATATGAATTCTATGTGACAGCTGTGTTAGAACTCGATTATTCTGTGAATAGGGTGCCGGAAAGCGCCCCTGGCACTAGCAAGTAAGATGTTCTTTTTTCTGAAGTGCTTTTAATCTTAGCTGATTATTTCGCTGTTAGGGTACAGTGGTCACCCTAAACAACGCGAAAACAAGTGTACCATGCTGGCTTAAAGGCGTTTTTCCGACTTAAGCTGATCGCCTTGCTGGTAGAGCGTAGTGGTCACCCTAAGTGGAGTAAGTCGGAGTATATTGCACTGTCTTAGATCGTTAGCAGGGTATAGTGGTCACCCTAAGTCAGGTAAGTGTGAGCATGTCGCACTGACTTAAGTCGTCGCCGACTTAAGTCAAGTGCTCCGTCAGCAGGGTATAGTGGTCACCCTAAGTCAAGTAAGCGTGAGAATGTCGCACCAACTTAAGTCGTCGCCGACTTAAGCCGATTGCTCCGTTAGCAGGGTATCGTGTTCACCCTTAGTCAAGTAAGCATGAGCATGTCGCACTGACTTAAGTCGTCACCGACTTAAGTCGATTGCTCCGTTAGCAGGGTATAGTGGTCACCCTTAGTCAAGTAAACGTGAGCATGTCGCACCGACTTGAGTCGTCGCCGACTTAAGCCGATTGCTCCGTTAGCAGGGTATAGTGGTCACCCTTAATCAAGTAAGCGTGAGCATGTCGCACCGACTTAAGTCGTCGCCGACTTAAGCCGATTGCTCCGTTAGCAGGAGAAACGAGCACTTGTTGCCTCTCGTGACAATCTAGACAGGATGTACTGTGACGCCAGTAACTCCTTGACCATCCTGGAGAGGAGCCACCGCTTCACCATGTCTGACCTAGACCATCATCGCCATGAGTTGCAGGCATCTCAAGACGAAGTTCTGCGACTTGGGCGATTGTTGTCGACCAAAGACTCCATCAAGGATCTGCGTGCTTCCAAGAAGCTTGTCGTGCAGGAGCTAGAGGCCGCTCAACTGGCTGTTAAAACTCTAGAGGACAACTGCGTCGTATTGAAGGCCCAGCGCGACAGGGCTATGGATAAAGTCGTTCGCGCTGGACGGATCCTGATGAGGAGACCAGACGTCGTGGTGCCTGACGATATTGTTGCTGATGTCAAGGCCACGCCTGATGCTGCAAGTCGTCCCTCTTCTTCCGTTGTACCTGTGAAAGACAATGTCTGCAAAGATGTTTCGACGCAGTGATGTCCTACAAAACATCCTTTTTATCGAGTTAGCATCTCTTTTGGAAGATAGATTAATATGAATTCTATGTGACAGCTGTGTTAGAACTCGATTATTCTGTGAACAGGGTGCCAAAAAGCGCCCCTGGCACTAGCAAGTAAGATGTTCTTTTTTCTGAAGTGCTTTTAATCTTAGCTGATTATTTCGCTGTTAGGGCACAGTGGTCACCCTAAACAACGCAAAAACAAGTGTACCATGCTGGCTTAAAGGCGTTTTTCCGACTTAAGCTGATCGCCTTGCTGGTAGAGCGTAGTGGTCACCCTAAGTGGAGTAAGTCGGAGTATATTGCACCGTCTTAGATCGTTAGCAGGGTATAGTGGTCACCCTAAGTCAGGTAAGTGTGAGCATGTCGCACTGACTTAAGTCGTCGCCGACTTAAGTCGAGTGCTCCGTCAGCAGGGTATAGTGGTCACCCTAAGTCAAGTAAGCGTGAGAATGTCGCACCAACTTAAGTCGTCGTCGACTTAAGCCGATTGCTCCGTTAGCAGGGTATAGTGTTCATCCTTAGTCAAGTAAGCGTGAGCATGTCGCACCGACTTAAGTCGTCACCGACTTAAGTCGATTGCTCCGTTAGCAGGGTATAGTGGTCACCCTTAGTCAAGTAAACGTGAGCATGTCGCACCGACTTGAGTCGTCGCCGACTTAAGCCGATTGCTCCGTTAGCAGGGTATAGTGGTCACCCTTAATCAAGTAAGCGTGAGCATGTCGCACCGACTTAAGTCGTCGCCGACTTAAGTCGATTGCTCCGTTAGCAGGGTATAGTGGTCACCCTTAGTCAAGTAAGCGTGCTGATTTCAAGCCCGGCCCAATCGAAGTCAGTTGTAAGTCAAGAATCTGAATGCCTTTGGACAACGAAAACTTTATTGATGATGTTCTCAGATTGCAGAGTATAATGTTCCTTCAAGAAATTTGAAGCCTCGCTAAGGATAGAATTTTCTGAGGTGTTCTATGTTCCATGAGTTCCCACTTCTGTGTCGTCCATCTGAGTAAGCCGGTATGATGAACGGTCCTTCCCATAGTTGGGATAGCTTGTGTCGCCCTTCCCCCGTTAGAATTCGGCGAAGGACCAAGTCACCCACTGCAAAGGATCGGTGTCGCACAGCTTTATTATGGTAGCGCCTCAAGGTCTGCTAGTACCTAGCCGAGTGAATTACTGTGTTCAATCGTTGTTCCTCCAGTACATCAATATCTTCCAGCCTAGTCGCTTCTGCTTCAGCTATGCTTTCGAAAGTTAACCTTGGTGCCCCGAAGATTACGTCGGCGGGCAGCACTGCCTCTGACCCATAAACCATGAAAAACGGGGTATTTCCATGCAGAGCTCGACTGGGTTGAGTTCTCAGGCTTCAGACCACGTATGGCAGCTCTCTGATCCATTTTCCTGCAAGCTTTTCACTCTTGTCAAATACTTTCTTCCTGAGTGTTTCTAGTATCATTCCGTTGGCTCTTTCTACATGGCCATTGGCTCTTGGGCGTGCTACTTATGCATACTTAATCTGGATGCTCTGCTGCTCGCAGAAATCGAAGAATTCAGAGCTGGTGAAGTTGGATCCCAGGTCGGTGATGATGTTGTTTGGTATCACAAACCTAAATATTATGTCTTGTATGAATTCCACTGCTTTGGTTGAGGTCAAAGAAGCGATTGGCTTGTACTCTATCCATTTTGTGAATTTGTCAATGGCAACTAGTATATGAGTATAGCCTCCCTGAGCTTTCTTGAAAGGTCCAATCATGTCCAGCCCCCAGCATGCGAACGACCATGTTAC
This sequence comes from Zea luxurians, assembly GCA_029449295.1. Classification (NCBI taxonomy): domain Eukaryota; kingdom Viridiplantae; phylum Streptophyta; class Magnoliopsida; order Poales; family Poaceae; genus Zea; species Zea luxurians. Next base: position 209,149,538 of record JAOPSE010000002.1, read on the forward strand.
AGGAAAAGTCTGCAGCTGCTGTATGGGTAGGTGATGTTGCTTTGATAAGAATTAGCAAGCCTCACACTTCTAGACTAACTCGACAGCATCGCTCTTCGCTGTTGGCCAATAGAAGACAGATCTAAAAGCTTTCCCGACCAGAGTCCTGGATGCTGCATGTACTCCGCACTGCCCGGCATGGATTTCATCTAACAGTTGTTTCCCGACGGCCGAGTGAATGCATTTCATGAGGACTCCTGTTGCACCTCTTCTGTACAGTAAATACTCTATGATGGTGTAATGAGCCGACTGCCTTGCGATGCGTTCTGCTGTAGCCTTGTCATCCGGTTCTTCTTCATTTTTTATATACCTGATGATAGGTTCTCTCCAATCATTGGGGTCCAACTCTGGTTGGCTCAAGGCGTTGCACTCTTCCACTTGATCTGAGAGGATACTTGGTTGTGATATTTCTTGGACGAAGATCATGGGTGGAACCTAGCCCCGACTGGATCCCAGCTTCGACAACGCGTCTGCTGCTGCGTTGCGATCTCTTTCCACGTGATGGAACTCCAATCCTTCGAATTTATCCTCCAGTTTTCGCACAGCTGCACAGTAATTGCCCATGGAATCAGTCGAGCAATCCCAGTCTTTGTTTATCTGGCTTATGACCACTAACGAATCTCCATATACCATCAGTTTCTTGATGCCGAGTGATACGGCGATACTTAGCCCGTGGATCAGTGTTTCATACTATGCTGCATTATTCGATACTGTAAATAGTAGCTGGAGTGCATACTTGAGTTGTTCACCTCTAAGAGCAATAAAAAGAACCCCTGCACCCGCTCCTTGCAGCTTCAACGAGCCATCAAAGTACATTCTCCATACTTCGGTAATCTCTGGGTTGTCTGGGACTTGATGCTCGGTCCACTCTGATACGAAGTCAACCAGTGCTTGGGTCTTTATTGCCGTGCGAGGTCGGAACTCTATGTCGTGAGCTCCCAGCTCGCACGCCCACTTGGCTATCCTTCCAATAGCTTATTTGTTGTAGAGAATGTCCCCTATTGGAAATCCTGTGACTACTATGACTTTGTGGTCGTCAAAGTAGTGACGGAGCTTGCGAGCAGTTAGAAGTACCACGTATAGCAGCTTCTGTACTTGAGGATACCTCATCTTCGAGGGCCCAAGGACTTCGCTGATGAAGTAGATCGGATGCTGCACCGGGTATGCATGTCCTTCCTCTGCCCGCTCGACTACTAACGCGGTGCTTACCACGTGAGTCGTGCAAGAGATGTATAGCAACAGATCTTCTGCTGGCTGACTCGGCGTAGCTCGGCGTGGTGGCTTGAGTACTGGTGGTGTAGTCAGGAACTTTTTCAGTGCCTCTAGAGCTTCCTGCGCCTCTGTGGTCCACTTAAACTTGTCCACCTTTTTGATCAGTTTGTAGAATGGCATGCCTTTCTCGCCTAGCCTTGATATGAACCTGCTCAAGGCTGCATCCCGTAAGCCTCTGCACCTTTTTCTGTGATCGTGGCGCTTCCATTCTCATGATGGCCTCGATTTTTTCCAGGTTAGCTTCAATCCCTCGGTGGCTGACAATGAATCCGAGTAACTTTCCTGCCGGTACTCCGAAAACACACTTTTCTGGGTTGGGCTTCCACCGGTAGCGCCTCAAGCTGTTGAAGACCAGCTGCAAATCTTCAATGAAGTTTTCTGAGTTTTCTGTTTTGATCACCACATCATCGGCATAGGCTTCCGCTCGCTTGCCCTAGTGGTCGGCTAAGCATGTCTGAATGGCTCTCTGGTAAGTTGCTCCTGCGTTCTTGAGGTCGAACGGCATGGAGGTATAGCAGAAAGCTTCAAATGGGATGACGAAAGCAGTCTTCTCCTCATCTTATTTTGCTAAGCTGATCTGATGGTACCCAGAATAACAGTCTAGGAAGGACAACATAGAACAGCCAGCGATCGAATCAACCACCTGATCTATTCTAGGGAGACCGAAGAGATCCTTCGAACAATGCTTGTTGAGATCAGTATAGTCAACGCACATGCGCCAATCCACTTTATTCTTTTTGAATACAAGAACGGGATTTGCTAGCCACTCGGGATGCAGCAATGAAAGGGAAATAGGGTCGATCCTTTTCCCTATAAATAATTTTGGTGGTTGAAATGCCCAACACAAATATTGGACTAACTAGTTTGCTCTAGATTATATGTTCTATAGGTGCATAAAGGTTCAACATAAACCAATAGAAGATAAAAGATAGGGTTCAAATTCAAAGGAGCAAGAACCTTGAGAGTGCCCTGGTCTGGCGCACTGGACTGTCCGGTGTGCCACCGGACAGTGTCCGGTGCACCAGGACCGTACAAGTCCAAACTCGCTACTCTCGGGTTTTTCCAGCGCCGCAACGGCTCCTTCGCGCAACGGTCGACTGAACAATGCCCCTGACAGCGCTACAGTTCGCGGCAGAAGTCAGAGCAGAGGTCAGTGGCGCACCGGACAGTGAACAGTGTCTGTCCGGTGCGGCACCGAACTGTCCGGTGCCACCAAAAGTCAGCGCTCCAACGGTCGACTGTGTCAGAACCCTAACAGTTGGGTGACGTGGCTGGCGCACTGGACAGTGTCCGGTGGCGCACCGGACAGTCCGGTGCGCCCATCGACAGCAGCCTGCCCCAACGGTTGTTTGGTGAGGGCTATAAATACCCCTCAACCGCCACCACTCCAACCGTCCAAGCATTCAACACTCCTCATTCAATACAAGAGCAAAGTGCAACACTCCAAAACACAAATCAAAGCCACCGATCCAATCAAAGTCCCAAATTCAATTCTAGTGCTTTAGGACTTGTGAGAGGATCGCTCTTGTGTTTCTTTGTTGCTCTTGTTGCTTGGTTGGCTTTCTTCTTTCTCTCATTCTTATTCTCAAAGCCTTGTAAGCAAAGCAAGAGACACCAATCGTGTGGTGGTCCTTGCGGGGTCTAAGTGACCCGAGAGATCAAGGAAGAAAACTCACTCGGTCTAGGTGACCGTTTGAGAGAGGGAAAGGGTTGAAAGAGACCCCGGTCTTTGTGACCACCTCAACGAGGACTAGGTTCTTTAGAACCGAACCTCGGTAAAACAAATCACCGTGTCATCCGCTTTATTTCTTGGTTGATTTGTTTTTCCCCTCTCTCCCAGACTTGAATTTAATTCTAACACTAACCCCGGCTTGTAGTTTGTGTTTTAAGTTGTAAATTTCAGATTACGCCTATTCACCCCCCCCCCCCTCTAGGCGACTTTCAAGCACCTCCCTAATGAACCCTACAGTCACTAAGCGGGCTAGCTCGGCGTGAATAGCTTCTCTTTTGTCAGGCGTGATACGACGTAGCTTCTGTCGAATCGGTCTGGCTTGAGGATAGACCTTCAATTTGTGTTCGGCCAGTTCTCTTGGGACTCCCGGCATATCCGCAGGTTGCCATGCGAATACGTCTCGGTTATCTTACAGGAACCGGACGAGCGCGCTTTCCTATTTGTCGCCAAGGCTGGAACTGATGATAGCAGTCTTGCACTCATCGGCAAATCCCAGGTTGATCCTTTTAGTCTCCTCAGTCGGCCGTATAGAGGTCACGGCTTGAGCTTCGTTAGCGGGTATTGTGAGGCCTTCCTCCGGCTTGGTGTCCGCCTGCACGAGGGGAGTTGTCGGGGGGCCAGCGGTGATGGCCGCTTGGATGGCTCCCCGAAAGCACCTCGCGACGCCTTGGAAATCAGCGCGCACGGTGATGATTCCTTGAGGTCCCGGCATCTTCAATATCATGTACGAGTAGTGCGGAATGGCTATGAACTTCGCCAGTCCCGGCCTGCCGATGATGGCATTGTATCGGCATTGTATCCGCAGTCGAAACGTGCCACCTCGAACCTCAGGAACTCGGTTCTGTAGTTCTCCGGAGTCCCGAAGGTGACGGGCATGTAGATGTGTCCGAGTGGGTACTCCCCTTCGGTCGGCACGATGCCGAAGAAAGGGGCATCTGACTCAATGAGGTCTTTAAGTGCGACCCCCAAGGCTAGAAGCGTTCGGGGGAAGGTAACGTTAATGCTACTTCCCCCGTCCACTAGTACTTTCTTTACCATGCTCTCTCGGACCACCGGATCAACGAGGAGCGGGTACTTGTCGGGATGGTCGAAGTTGAGCCACTGATCCGCTCGGCTGAAGGTTATTGCGTGCTCCGACCACCGATAAGGAGCTAGGGCACTGGTGGTTGCCGCCAGGACCTGCCAGTCATTGAGCTTCTGTTGCCTTCTGTTCTCCTACGACCCGTGTCCTCCGAAGATGACGTTGACCTCCCTGTCAACGCGTGGGAATGCTCCACCCCTCCCCCTTCTGGCTGCTGAGGCTGTCTGGGCTCGCCGGACCCTCCTCATGGTGGGGGATGTGGTAGAGGCTGGAACGATCGGCCATGTCCGACGGAGTGCTTGAAGTCCCTGCAGTTCCGTAGGGTGTGGCGCATGTCCTTGTGGTACGGGCACTGGGCGTCGAGGATGTCATCCAGCGTCCACTCGCCTCCGCGGGGCGCCCCTCGGGCACGAGCGACGGGTGGTCCGGTGGCGTGTACCTCTTCACGTGGCCTTTTCTCCCAGCGTCTGTCGGGTTGCTGATTTGCGTCACGTCGTGGCACCGGTGGTGCAGGTTTCGTTCCTTTGATGAGGTCCTGGGCCCGCTCGTCAGCGGTGCCGGTGATGTAGAGGTCCGCTTCTCGAAACAGCTGTTCGGAGGTGGTCGACGCTTTCTATAGTATGGCTCAGACGAAGGCCGAGTCATTGGATCCCCGGTAGAAATCTTCAATCACCGCTGCCTCGGTGACTTCGAGGATACGATTTCTCATGGTCTGAAACCTCTTGAGGTACGACCGAAGTGTTTCATCGCCCTGGCGCCTGATGGATTTGAGGTCCCATGGCTGCGCCGGCTTGTCAGAGAGGGACTGGAAGTTGGCAATGAAACGCCGACTGAAGTCACTACAATCGTCGATGCAGTGTCGTGGCAAATGTCATAGCCACTGCAGTGCATCTTGCCCAAGGACGATGGGCAAATATGCTGTCATCACATCTTCTGTTGCCCCGGCGGCCCGGGCGGCGGTCGTGTAGACGGCCAACCAACCCCCCGTGTCTTGCTTAGGCTCGTACTTGTCGACGTTAGAGACTTTGAAGTTTGGGGGCCACTGGATGGCCTGGAGACGCGGAGTAAGCGCGGAGACTCCACATGTGTCTTCCTGTCGGCGTTCAAGGTGCCGATCCCGGGGAGGGGAATCGGTGATGTGTCGTCTCGACCGCCCCCGGATCGAGCCACTAGTTGAGGCCGCAGTCGACTCAACTCGGGTGGCGTGACTTCGAGCCAGGACGTCGTGGTCCCGGTCATACTCCTCCCGGCGCCTTATCTTGTTTCCGTGTCGTCGATCGCGTGAAGCGTTGATGTAGCTCCACGCATCCCGCCGACTGTTGATGGCGTGTCGTAAGTCGCTCGGGGGATGAGCAATAGGCAGAAGGTGGTTAGGTGCCCGAGTAAGTAGCCGCCGATAACCTTCAGCGTCCGGAGTTCACGGGAGGCCATCAGCTATCTGAGCCAGCACTCCTCTGACTTCGCTCGGCGTGTTCATTGCGCGAGCGAAGTCAGGGTTCAAGTTTCGAGCGAAGAGGGGATTCTCTCGGCGTAACCTTGTGCCCTGCTCGGCTTGTTCTCGGTCTCGGTCCTGAGCTTGTCGGCGGTCACGTCGACGAGAGTTCCGCCTTTCTCGGTGTACACGCTCGTCGGGGGTCTCTCCCACTTCCGAAACTTCATCCCGAGATACGGGCTGCGCTGGGTCCCGCTCCCCAGCTTCGTGATGTCGTCGAATGTTCCGGCGTTTGTTCCTTCGTCGTCGAGCCTCTCGCTGGGGAGGTTCTTCCCCCAGCATGGTCGGCTCGTCGTCGGAGATGGGAGACGATTCCAATCTCCCCCCGATGAAAAGGATGTCGGGGTAGAAAGGAGTTGTTGTGATGGTGAGTTCCTTTCCGTCCTCCTTTGAGGGCGAAGGTGTCAGAAAGATAACTCGGCGGAGCTCTGTCCTTTTTCTAGGAAGGCTTGCTTCTTTCTTTCTTGTAATCCATGTCCACTCCTTTGTGGGCGAAGTGGGCAGCGGAGTCCTTCGGGCAGGTAAATTCCCGATTCTCGGCTTGCAAGAAGTAGTCTTCGCCTGAAGTACAGGAGGCCGCGTTGTCTGTTGTCTTGTTCCGGTTTTCCTGGGGATTTCCGAGGAAATCTTTTTCCCCGGCGGATCTGCTATGCGGTGCAGAATTCCTTTCTCATCTGCTATGGACGAGATGGTCCCAAAGCAGAACACGGATTCAGGGCGAAGAGCGATCTTGCACTTGGAAGTAACGGCCATTGAGCTAGCTTGGATCAACGAGACACCCCATACCTGGCGCGCCAGCTGTCGGTGTTTGGAGCCCGACCGCACACCCAGGGTTACCCCTTGCGGTGCTTTTGGGTAGGACGGTGCTGTTGACTGTAACTCAATGGTTCGTGCGAGATGCACAAGAGACGACAGGCGATTTTCTACAGGTTCGGGCCGCTTGGAGAGGCGTAATACCCTACTTCCTGGTGTGGATCTTTATGTGGTGGGTTACAAGAAGAGTTCTCCAGAATGGAGAGAAACTAGTGAGATGGGTTGGTCATTCATTAGAAATGATGGGGTACCCCCTAGGCCTTATATATTCGACCGTGGGGCACTACATGCGTATGTGATGATGGTATGTTCCTAAATAATAGTGAACCGACTGAACTGATCTTCCTATAATCTTGTCGACTTATCTCTAATCTGTTCCGATATTCAAGGGCGCTGCGCGCGGGAAAGTCGGGTGGGCGCTTTGGATAGCGCTTAAGTCTAGCGGGTCGCTTGGGCCAGAGTTTGCTTCTTTCTCGTGTCGGCCCACTCCGCCAGCAATTTCCTCCTGGCCCACGAAGGGATGGCCTAGCGAGATAATAGGCCTAAAGCCTCTCGCGAGGTCTTCTTGCCTTCTAGTGGACCCAGGGGATATCTGTCCCCCACAACTATGGACAAGCTCTTGCTACAGATGATGAAGTTGTGGGTGGCATAAATGAGATAGACTTAGATATTGATTAGGCCTTATGGGCTCAGGGCAAGGCAGTATGCCATATTTACCAGTTATTCGGTTTATCATGTATTTGATGGACATATATAGTTGCTTGCTACTTGTTGGACCCATATTTTATTTGCTAGTTTTTTTATTTAACATATGATATATGATGCATACCTGTTGCTAGACAAATGGACGCCTAGGTGTCCAGTCGCGGGGCTAGCGACTAGCCTCGCCATGGCGTCGTGATAACCATGATCCATTTTCCTTGGCGAGATGGGTGGTTGCATTTATTGTGCCTAGCTCATCCATTCGGATGGGGCGTGGCTCAGGCTAGATGTGGTGGCCAAGCTATGTGGGCTGTTGTGCTCTTGTTTCTTCAAGCCATCAGCCCATGTGTGGCTACTCCATGAGATCCAGGTGGTTATACGTGTGCAGTTATTGCGTTCGGACGGTGTACGCCTTCCATTGAGGAGGCTGGCAAAATAGAGAGTCCAAATCTATTTCAGGTTGAGAATAATAAAGTGAACCAAGATGCAAAAGGCTTATTTTCGGTGTTAGATCCATGTCGAGTCGAGTCAGGATTATAAGCTGATTAGGTTGCAGCTCAAGAATGAGCTGCTTGTCTAGGAGGGGTGTAGTGTTAGAGGTGTATGTCATGGGTCTACCTAGTGGCTAACAGTCATGCCTCAATTAGATGCAAATCTGATCAGCCTTGCATTAGTTAGCTGATTGTGTTAGTTTAAAAGGTTAGAGGGATAATAGAAAAGAGAGGAATTATAGGGAGTGGTTAGCAAGGAAGGCTATTTATCAGTAACATGTATGGGAACTAGAGGCAAGCAAGAATCGGAAGGAAAAGCCTTCTCACTTGCGCGGACGTGGACAAGGCCCCCTCTCTCCTCTCAACCCAAGCCGCCAACATTATATACATTAGAGCTGGGACCAAAGGCGCGCTCCCAAGGTGTTTGCTCAAATGCCAAGGTGTTTGCTCAAAGTGACGATAACAGCACAACTGATATAGTGTGGCTATGCTCCCAAGGTGTTTGCTCAAATGCCAGTAAGGTCAGACACTATCGTGAACGCGTTAGGTCTCTTCCTGTTGTGGTAAACTTGATTTGTTCTCGTTGCATCTATATGGTCACAACGATTGTTTCTCTTTTTTTTTGTGGGGGACTGCCACTGCTGTGGAGTACACTGTATTTTGCAAGGCCCTACAAGTCTGTGTATTTTAGTCTGCTTGACAGGTTATTTGATACGCCGTTTAACTGGATAGTGCAGTGTGCGAGCGATCTCAGGATCAAAATAAAAGGAGGAATGAAGTTCATCCTTAAACATTGTTCGAGCTGCTATTCTCAGGTTTGTGCTTATGTAAATAATCTTTTATTGTAGTATACATCATTGTTTGATCCAGGCATAGGTGGGTTAGCTTGATAATTAAAAATCATATAGGCGTGATTTTGTGAATCAATGGTTATTGGAAATTACTTTTCATCAATCATGATTGTTGGAGAGGAAATCTCCGGCCGGGTGGCGGAGTGCACCCGCCCTAAATCCTAAGATGAGGAGGGGCCTAAGCGTTTTGCCTGTTATGCGAGATGGAAGGATGAACACAAGAACACGCGAGGGTTTAGAGTGGTTCAGGCAACCGGAGCGTAACACCCTACTCCACTGTGTTGGATTGCTGAGGAAGCTTGAGAGTCTGAGTGAACTTGTGTTGTAACGTTGCATGCCTCCCCTTTTATAGCTGAAGGGGGGCATGCACAAAGGTACTGGGGCCCAGGGACAAAATGTATATAGCACTTGGAGCTACTAATGTTCGCTGCTAGGGTATTCTTCTCGTGCCCTGACACCCGAGATCTGCGTATCCTCGGCGTGCCGGGGAGGCTTCTTGTACAAGGGACGATATCCATAGTGTGCCGCATAGCACGGGCGCGCTGTTTGGTAACAGACCTGACAGCCGCGCCGTCTGCAAGGTTACCCTGACGCCGTCTGCCAGCGGAGTGGACAGGACGCATTAAATGCTGAGAGGACACATCGTCTGTCAGCGTGGTGGCAAGCGGCGCGTCCTTTCCGTATTAAATGCAGAGACTGTGTGGCTTTAGGGGCCTTACGTCAGGCTCCGCCCGTTGGCTTATGTCACGGGTCACAAGCCACGCGGCAGCAGCGGGTCTCCGCCTGAGCGGGGAGCGTAGGGCAAGGCCTGAACACGTGCCAGCGCCGGACCCTTACTCATGCCGAGGTTCCCCCCATCCCGGGTCCTTGTTGTGGTCCGGACCTTACTCGGAGGGACCTGGGGCCCAACGGAGGGACCCGGCATACCTTTCTGGGAGTCCCGGACTGTAATCAAAGGCTCGAGCTGTGCGTATAGGGGTCCGGTGTTCCTCCGCGGGGGTCCGGACCCGATAATGCACCCTGGGGTGTATTATCTTCCCTTGCCACGTTGTACCCCTGAACCTGCCCATGTGGTGGGGTCGGGGTGCCGTTCTCCGCGGCGTCTTTATACTGTAATAGAGGGTACCCCTGATTGAGGGTACTGACAATGATGATGTAGAGTATAACATGTCAACATCTGAACCTCCCAATGTGTTGGTCAAGGTACCTTGATAGTTGAGACAGGCATTATTGTACGTGTACTTTGTCAGATGTCTCCCATAAACACTAAACTTGGGGAAAACCCCATAATAGGAATTATCAAGCAGGAAATGCAGGTCAAAGGTCATTAATGGATAGTCACAAAAGGTTCACGATTCAAGTCAAACGAATAAAAGAACAATGTTCAAAAAAGCGTGATTAAGCGCCCGCCTAATCACGATTAGACGCTAAGTGGCATGTTAGCGCTGCGCTTAGGCCCTAGGCGGTGGTTTCCGCGGTGGGCACGTGTAGGCGGCGCGTGATTTGCGCTATGCGCGCTGAGGCGGAAAGGAGGCGTGTGGAAGCAGGGTTCGGCGCGCGGGGAAAAGGTGAGCACGGAAGCTGCTGCGCGGGAATAGAAAGTGAATAGGAGGGAAAGAGGTGGGAGCTGTTGTTGCCCGGGAGAGAGTGAAACAGGCTGGGAGCTGCAGCTGCTGTTGCATGGAAGAGGAGGAAAACAGGGCCGCTGCCAGACTGGTCCTCTTCCTAGCCGTCCGGGGCCGCCACCGTCGGTGTCCTCTTCCCCTTCTGGTCAAGTCGTCCAGGCCGCCGGGGTCAGCGCCTCTCTGCTCCTTTTCCCTAGCTATCCAGGCGTGCTCTCCCTCTCCCTCTGCTCTTGCTTTGCTCCTCCATCTCTTATGTTCTATACTTTTATTCATTATTCCAGGTAAGTACCCCTAATTCCTAGCTAAAACTGTTTTTCTGTGCAAATATATATATTATATTGTATATTCCTACAAACGCTTAAGCACGATTAATCTACACCTAAGCTCTCTAGGCGCTAAACAGTGGCCTAACGCCCGCCTAACGCCTAGCGCTTATTGTAACCTTGTAAAAGAATATATTCAACTTACAGCAACATTGAGAAGGCCAATGCCTGGGTACTGTGAGAAGAAATTTCTAATTCTCCTCTTCCCTGATATCGTTCTCCCATAGTAATTTGCTAACATTTCCAAAACCTGTGTCAGTTAGATGTACAATCAAATTAGTTCTAGAAACAGGATAAGTCCAGACAGAGCAATTCGGTAGAGAAAAAGGAGGTTGTATGCTTGCAGCCTCATTACATTACTCAGCTTCAAAATTACTTAAAGAAAACATAGATTCAATTCTGAGTACTAGACATACCTGTTGAACTGGATGTTCACGACATGTTTCCTTCCATGTTGTTACAAAATTTTCCAGCTTACCTATACTTAGGAAACATTTCGGTGATGCTTCATGTTTTTGCAACTTTTGCTGCTTCTTAGGCTGCTTGAACGAACAGCTAGGACTCCCGATTTCTTCATATTTTCTTTTTTCACTTATTTTCCCCTTTTTCCCACTGTCTCTTGGCTTGCCATTCTCTAAAGATTGCCTTTTATTAATTTCAGATTTCAAGCCAAGCCTTTCCAGTTCTTCAGTTTTTGACGGATATGGGCAGCTATTCACACGCTTATCACCATCCTTTTTGTCAAGAATAGAACATTCATTCTCATTCTCATTGCCATCAGATTTACCATCCTCAGAACCAGTATAACTATTAGTTTCATCATCGGTCGAATCAAAATGGATATGCTTATTGATGCCTGGTAATTCTTTTATACGATTAGTTAAAGAAATGAACCTCTTGTCCAAAGCCTTCTTGTCAGTACGGAAACTTGCATTTTTCAACAAATCCTTCTCCTGACTACTATTACCAGATCCACTCATATTTGCTCGAAGCTTCGCAGCAGACACTTCTGTTTGCTTGGCCTGTCGTAGTAAGGAAATATGCAACCTACAAAACCTCCCTAAATTAGTAAAAGTGGAATGGCTTTTCTGTTTCAGAGTACACGGAGCACACCAAAATCAATATTAGAATCACATGTGAAAAAGATAATAAGTACATGAACACCATGATTTCCAAACAAGTACCTACCCCAAGCTTTGTACCCGCACACCAAGTTTTTCCTTCCCAGAGACTGATTTTTTCTCTGCAAGATGGTTCAAAAAATCTTCAATTGTGATTTTTTTCTTAGATTTGTCCACAAATTTCAGCAGGGTATTGATAATTTCCTCGCTACAAAGCTTAGGCACCACAGACAAATCAGCTGGCACTAAAAAATAATGTGCAACAAGCGGGTGCTGAAGGAAAGGTCCCAATCCCAGCTCTTCAAATTGCACAACCCCCTCATTCTTGCATATCTCAACCTCCAGATCATAAACCGTTACAATTTTTCTTGCTGCAACATAGCAATGGATGAATGCGTTCACCTGAAAAACGCCAAATAATGCCCATCAAAAGTAAATTACCAGAATGAACAAGTAATTTCTACTGAATAGTAATGACTTGTGAGTAATCAAAGGAGCTAAGCAAACCTTGCAATTGCATGCTAAATAAAATTAAGCCTCGATACTTTCAGTGAAAATGAGAAAACATCAAGCTACCCCTGTCTAGACCGATCCCTTATTAATGATTCTACTAGTTCTGTTAGATGCTAGTTATGCTCTTATCCAAGGTAAGGCTACCTTTGGGCATATACCACAGCTTAATTTTTGAACCAAGAGTTGTAATGATTCCTAATACGATTACACGACGGGAGTACATCCCATTTGAAACTATAGGTACTGAGTACGGGTCCACTGAGTACTGACCTTGCCCTCGATTAGGAAGAGGTCCCGCAGGAGAGGCACATCCTGGGGCTGGACGCCGAGGGAGTCCCACGAATCAGCCTTGAGCGCCACCAGTACCGCCTGCGCCACCTTCCACGCCGTGACGCCCTCCCCGCCCTTCACGAGCTCCTCCCGAACCTTCCTCGCCGCCTCTTGCGCCCGGTCCAGCACGGCCTGCTGGTTGCCCGGTGGCGGCGCTGGTTTGGCAGCGGCGGCGGGTTTGGTCGGGCGGTGCATGGTGTTACCGGTAGGGGCTTGGTGGTAGGCATGGGAGGCGAAGTGATGAGCCTGCTGCTGCTGCAGTTGGTAGGCAGCTAGGGCAGCGGGGTTCTGGGGGAGGAAGTTATTGAAGAAAGGGTTAGGGGCGAAGCCGTAGGGGTTTATCCCGTGCAGCGCCGCCGCGCCGGGGTCGGGAAACGGCATCGAAGCGCCGCCATACCATTGCGCCGCGGCGGCGGCGGCGGCGGCGCGAGGGTCGTATCCGTGGTTGGGGCGAGGCCACTGGTGACGATCCTGGCGGCTCATCGAGGCTGTCCAGCTGGGATTGGGGCGGAGGCCACGGGCAGGGGGGCAAGAGAAGCAAAGCGCGCGACGGCAAGGTCGGCGCGGCGGCGGCCCCGGGCAATTGAGTCTCTTCTCTGGATAGAGATGCCAACGGGTATCACGGCCCGATAGGGTATGTTGGCAAAAACCTTCGTTCGACCCATAAATATGTAATAGTTGGTTGTACGTGCGTTACCAATGCTAAAAAAAATACATACATAAATTATCCATTAAAAAGATTTTAAGATTTTTATTGATTGTTTCTACTCTTTGTATAATATTTTTTTATTTAACTAATTGATGTTGTTATTTACTTAATCCAATATGTCTTGGTACAAGACGACCAATGAAAAGAGCGACTAGAAGAGAGTTCACAATAACTGACTTAACGAACTGAGATTATAAAATGACATAATTTTACCATATAGAGACCAAATAAGAGCAAGTTTGTGAGCTCAAGTTTTTAAAATAAGACATATAAACTCAAACTTACAAAAAAGATAGATCAAAATATGGAGTGCTTGCTAAGGTCAGACATTAATAAAAATTGGATGCGCTCCATACAAATTATGGTACTTCGTAGCAATTACTAACGTTTAAAACCAACAAATAATATTCATTTACTATTACCGTGACAAATCATTGTTGCTCAGTCCAATTCAACAACCTCAAACAACATGGAGTCAATTGCGTCATGTGGTCTCAGAAACAACCTAATGCATGCAAGAGCCAAGAACACAAGAGATGAGCACCCTATGGTAGTGGCCGCATGGATATTCAAATCCTAACACATATTTTGTAGGATCCATGAGTCATCATCAGAAGAACACAAACCATGTATAAATAATAAATAAAGTATTAACACACCCAAATTATATTTAGTCCTTAGCACAACAAAAAAACTAACACCCAAAACAACAGAGGAACAACACATTATTTTTTGCGATGACGAAAGGATAGGTGACAGGTACATAGAAGTGGTAGAACCGTACCGAGTCGACATCGTGGTAAAGGAAATGTCATGTAGACAGGCGATGTCGAGCCATCGATTGGGTACCATAGACAGCAAATCAGGGACCCCATCCCTCGTCTCCCCCACTTCCAAGGTTTCATGGAGCAGGAAGGGAAGGAAAGAGGCTGGCATACATGTTCATTGCCGAAGAAGGACACGACGAAGACCTAGGCATCTGGAGGTGACATAGGTAGTATATCGCTAGATACATATAGGGAGAGAGCACGCAAGCGGAGAAAGAAGCCTAGCCGGAGCAGCTCTAAACCTAGAGGCATCCGCACCAGGCTTCAGTCCAAGAAGGGTGAGAGAATGCGAGTGCCTTCCCAGCCCTGGATCCGCCGAGGCGGCACAACACTACCACCAACTCCGTAGCATATGTTGACTGCTGTCGCACTACGGGCCTTGGTTGTCTAATATCTCAGACCTTGACTCCTCGTCACCAAGATAACCTACGCGTGGCAGTGAAAGTCGTCTAGAGAGGGTGAATAGGCAAAACCTAAAATTTATAAACCTTAAATATGCACTAAGGCTGGGGTTAGCGTTAGAATTAAATCAGAGTACGAAAAATAGTTCTCCTTGCTTAGAGTTACTGAGAGCACCTAGAGGGGGGTGAATAGGTGATCCTGTAAAATTCAACACTAAATTCCACAAACTTGATTATAAAGATGTTAGTGCAAGTTAATCAAGTCTGTGAGCTCTTGTGAATACAGACAATCAATGAAAAGGCAATCACAAGAGACACGCGATTTTATCCCGTGGTTCGGCCAAGTAGCACTTGCCTACTTCCACGTTGTGGCGTCCCAATGGACGAGAGTTGCACTCAACCCCTTTCAAGTGATCCAATGATCAACTTGAACACCACGGTGTTCTTTTCTCAGTCTTTCTCCCGTTTGCGAGGAATCTCCACAGCTTGGAGCCTCTCGCCCTTGTAATGATAATCACAAAAGAAGCACGGAAGTAAAGGGAGGGGAGAGCAACACACACAAGACTCAAATCGAGAGCACAATCACGCACACAAGGCACAACTTGAGCTCAAAACACAACGCACGGAGTTTTCAACTCAAATGGAGCTCAAGTCACTATCTCAAAGAATCGAATACGTGAAGTTGGAGTCTTCGAGTCTTAGAATGTTTCTAGTCAGCTTGGGTTTACTCCTCCATGCGCCTATGGGTCCCTTTTATAGCCCCAAGGCAGCTAGGAGCCGTTGGAGGCCAACAAGGAAGGCCATCCTTGTCTTATGTCGAGTGGCGCACCGGACAGTCCAGTGCGCCATCGGACAGTCACTGTAGATGGTCTGGTGCCGATCTCCTTCCTTTTCTGGCGCAGATGACCGTTGCACCTTCGGGCCGAATGGCGCACCAGACACTGTCCGGTGCACACCGGACAGTCTGGTGCCCCCTTCCGACCGTTGGTGCGGGCCACGCGTCGCGGATTGTGCGGTCGACCGTTGCGCAGTCGACCGTTGGCTCACCGGACAGTTCGGTGCACCACCGGACAGTCCGGTGAATTTTAGCCGTACGTCGTTGATCCTTTTCCCGAGAGCGACGACTTCGCCGCAGACGACTCACCGGACAGTCCGGTGCACCACCGGACAGTCTGGTGAATTATAGTCGTACGCCGCCGTCGAGTCCCGAGAGCGGCCAGTTCACCTTGGACTCGCCTGGTGCACCGGACAGTCCGGTGCACCCAGACCGAGCAGGAGACTCTTTTCCAATTCCTTTTCTCCTGTTTCTAGCACTTGGACAAAATATGTTGGTACTCAAAACAATGTACTAAGTCTAGAAACGTACCTTGTTACATGATTTGCACTTCTTGCTTGTTTGGCACATAATCAACTCACTTAATATGTGTTGGACACTTAATCACCAAAATATTATAGAAATGGCCCAAGGGCACATTTCCCTTTCAATCTCCCCCTTTTTGGTAATTTATGCCAACACATCAAAAAGCAACACAAATAAGTGCAACATCGATGCAAATAAGGACCAAATTGTTTTTTACTCTAATTTGGCATATTTGGATCATTCTTTGCCACCACTTGGTTTGTTTTTGCAAATCAATTTTATTTTTCCTATCTCTAAGTCAAACACACTTGTTTAGGCACAAAGAGAGATATTCCAATGGAAAAATTGATCGAGTGCCAAAAATTCCCCCTTTTCCCATAATCATAAATTCTCCCCCACAAGAGACAGAATTTTGCAATAAGAGCATTTTGGACAAATAAAAAATTCTAACTCTACTATTTTCAAAATTCTCAAGTGGTAGCTGATCCATTTGCTTTGGCCTTAATTTCTCCCCCTTTGGCATTAAGCACCAAAACGAGATCATTATTGGCCCTTTAACCCCATTGCCTCACCAAAAATCGTCAATTAAGAGCAAAAGGCAATAAAAGCATAAGAATGAACTCGGAGGTGAGTGATACCAAGTACACTAATACCGGAGTGCAGTGGAAGTCTTTGCATGGTCCAAGTTCACCTTTCCCTTTCAATGCACCTTTGAGTACTACATCAAGTAACTCAAACACAAGGATTAGTCTCAAAGGGTCAAGTTGTAGCACTTCTCCCCCTGCATATGTGCATTATTCACACATGGACTTGTGAGGTCCGGGGATCCCTTGCATAACTTGAGCACCATAAATAAGCAACAAATTGCATAAATATATAAGTAACATGATCAAAAGCATAAAACACATGTATGCTATAGATCAATCCAAGTTACGCAAATCTAAGACATTTAGCTCACTACGCAACCTGCAAAAGGTTTTCTCATCTAATGGCTTGGTAAAGATATCAGCTAGCTGGTTCTCGGTGCTAATATGGAACACCTCGATATCTCCCTTTTGCTGGTAGTCTCTCAGAAAGTGATGTCGAATGTTTATGTGCTTAGTGCGGCTGTGTTCAACAGGATTATCCGCCATGCGGATTGCACTCTCATTGTCACATAGGAGTGAGACTTTACTCAGATTGTAGCCAAAGTCCCGAAGGGTTTGCCTCATCCAAAGTAGTTGCGCGCAACACTGTCCTGCGACAACATACTCGGCCTCAGCGGTGGATAGGGCAACGGAAGTTTGTTTCTTTGAGCTCCACGACACCAGGGACCTTCCTAGGAATTGACACGTCCCTGATGTACTCTTCCTATCAACCTTGCATCCAGCATAATTGAAGTCTGAGTATCCAATCAAGTCAAAGGTAGACCCCTTTGAATACCAGATCCTGAAGCAAGGCGTAGCAACTAAATATCTAAGAATCCGCTTAACGGCCACAAGGTGACATTCCCTTGGGCCGGATTGAAATCTAGCACACTTGCATACGCTAAGCATAATATCTGGTCTACTAGCACATAAGTAAAGTAATGACCCTATCATAGACCGTATGCCTTTTGATCAATGGACTTACCTCCTTTGTTGAGGTCGACATGTCTGTCGGTTCCCATTGGTGTCTTCGCGGGCTTGGCGTCCTTCATCCCAAACCGCTTGAGAAGATCTTGAGTGTACTTCGTTTGGGAGATGAAGGTGTCGTCCTTGAGTTGCTTCACTTGGAACCCAAGGAAGTAGTTCAACTCGCCCATCATCGACATCTCAAACTTTTGAGTCATCACTCTGCTAAACTCCTCACAAGACTTTTGGTTAGTAGAACCAAATATTATGTCATCGACATAAATTTGGCACACAAAAAGGTCACCATCACAAGTCTTAGTGAAAAGAGTGGGATCGGCTTTTCCAACCTTGAAAGCATTAGCAATTAAGAAATCTCTAAGGCATTCATATCATGCTCTTAGGGCTTGCTTAAGTCCATAGAGCGCCTTAGAGAGCTTAAAGACGTGGTCGGGGTACCTGTCATCCTCAAAGCCAGGGGGTTGTTCCACGTATACCTCCTCCTTGATTGGCCCGTTGAGGAAAGCGCTCTTCACATCCATTTGAAACAACCTGAAAGAATGGTGAGCGGCATAGGCTAACAATATTCGAATAGACTCTAGCCTAGCCACAGGAGCAAAAGTCTCTTCTGTAAGGAAAATGGACCCCGGGCCATTTGGCTAATTGAGTTTTGGTGTTTGATGATTAACACAATCTGTGGACTAATATGTTTGCTAGTGTTTATAATTATAGTTCACAGGGTGCGAAGAGAGTTGGACCAAGGCAATGAGGATGCAACACCTCAAAAGAAGACATAAAAAGATGCATAGGAGTCCAATACTCAAGAACAAGAGAAGCCCGAAGAAATCAGCAAAGGAATCCAAGAAACGGGCTGCCAGCCAGCGCCTGGTGGCGCACCGGACTGTCCGGTGTGCACCGGACTGTCCGGTGAGGCACCGGACAGTCTGCGCAGAGAGGCCGCAGACAGGCGCTCTATGGCTGTAGCACCGGACTGTCCGGTGTGCACCGGACTGTCCGGTGTGCCACGGGCAGACGGCAACGGTCGACTGCTATAGGCGCCAACGGTCGGCTGCTATAGGCGCCAACGGTCGGCTGACGTGGCGTGCACCGGACACTGTACAGTAGATGTCCGGTGTCCGGTGCACCCGACGACAGAAAGCTGCTGCTTTCTATCCAACGACTAGTTTGGGGTGTGGAGGCTATAAATACCACCCCAACCGGCCATTCTCAAGTGTGAGAGCCCAAGCAACATACCAAGACACATAGTGCATATTTCCAAGTGCTCAAACACCTAAGTGCTTAATAGAATCACTCGGTGATTAGCGTAGGTGCTTTACGAAGTGCTTAGGTTAGTTAGACCGCTTTAGCGCTTGCTCTAGGTGAACCCTAGTTAGTTGAGTAAGTTTTGTAAAACCACACAACCCCTCGGCTCTTGCGTGAGTCGTTGTAATTGTACCGAGTGGGGCGAGAGTCTTGCGAGACCGTGACAACCGCGTTTGTGTCACGGCCGCCACCGTGTACCAAAGGGAACGAGGCCCGCGGTGTTTCGGCCGGAAGCTCGATAGTGGAGACGGCGGGGAGCGTCCGAGAGGAGCCGGAAGCGGAGCACCACTTGCGCGTGGAGAAGGCCCGTGGCTCTCTACGGAGTTACTCGACCGTGGTGCTTGGCCCTCGCGTGGGCTTCCCTTTACGTAGGGGCACCAACGAGGATTAGTCGGGACCTTGCGTGGTTCCGGATACCTCGGTAAAAATACCGGCGTCATCCACGAGAGTTTGCTTCTCTACTTAGCTCTTTACATTCCGCATTTATATTAAGTATTTAAGTTTCAATCTTGTAGTCATACTTATTTAGTGTAGATTGAAACTTAGCCTTTGCGGTAGAGATAGCAACACTTAGACAAAACCTAGTTTGCACATTCTAGTTTTGATTATTGGCATAGGTTTTGCTCTAGGGATTTAATTGTGGCCTAGTAAAAGTTTTAGAAGTCCTAATTCACCCCCTTCCCTCTTAGGCGTCACCCGTTTCCTACAAGTGGTATCAGAGCCAGGTTTGGCTCATTTGAAACGCTTTAGCTTCACCACTAAAAGAGCTGACGCTTTTTAGAGGAAGGGATGGATACCCATAGGCCACCACACTTCGACGGCACTAACTTCCCTTATTATAGTGCTAGAATGGCTTGTTACCTAGAGGCTGTTGATCTAGGTGTTTGGAAAGTCACTCGTGATGGGATGAAACCCCTCAAGAATCCCGAGAAACCCACCATGAGTGAGGAAAAAGAAATTCATTTAAATGCTAGAGCCAAAAATTGCTTGTATGAATCTCTTAGCATGGATATTTTTAATCAAGTATTTACCTTGAAAACTGCTAATGAGATTTGGCTAAAACTGCATGAGCTCCATGACGGCACATCCAATGTCCGTGAGCAAAAACATTGCCTAGTCTTAAATGAGTACAATTCTTTTGCTATGAAAGATGATGAGCTTGTTAGAGACATGTATTCTCGTTTGAATCTAATTATCAATGAGCTCAATTCTATTGGCATTAATAAGCTAGGTGATGCGGACATTGTAAGGAAGATTATCTCCCTGCTACCACAACAAAGATATGAGAGCATCATCACCATCCTTCACAACATGGAGGACTTGAGCAACATGACCCCGACCATTGTGATTGGGAAAATCGCGGCCTTTGAGATGTCGCGAAAAATGAGTCGGGGAGAGGAGCCAACTTCCTCAAGACCATATGCTTTTGCATGTGATGAAAGGAAGGGCAAAAAGAAGGCTCCCACTCCAAGTTCCTCAAGTGAAGAAGAGGAGGAAGAAGAAAGTGATGATGATGAAGATAATCAACCATGCACATCATCCTCCGAGGACGAAGAAACAATCCGACGCGTCGGAAAGGTAATGAGGATGATCCGCAAGATTAATCTAATGGGTGTGCCCTTGCAGGTCGAGGATCTTCTCTTTAACATTGACAGAAAAAAGCAAAGGAAGAGAGGATGCTTCGCATGTGGGGAGAAGGGCCACTTCAGGGACAACTGTCCAAATATGGCCAAACCCAAAAAGGAGAGGAGCAAAGGCAAGGCGCTAACAAGTGTTAGAACTTGGGATGATTCTTCAAGTGAAGATAAACCTCCAAGGACGCGCAGCCACCGGTCCTCGTCACGATCATCACGGTCATCACACAAATGCCTTATGGCAAGAGGTAACAAAAGCATTCCATCCTCTAGTGATGAAAATAGTAGTGATGATGAAGGTGAGGGAAAGCCCTCTCTAGATGAGCTTGCGGAAGCCGTAGAATAGGATGTTTGCACTAAGCAAAAAACT
Source organism: Zea luxurians (assembly GCA_029449295.1). Lineage (NCBI taxonomy): Eukaryota > Viridiplantae > Streptophyta > Magnoliopsida > Poales > Poaceae > Zea > Zea luxurians. The sequence goes on from JAOPSE010000002.1 coordinate 209,170,136, forward strand.
CAACTTAAAACTTTGAAAAATAAGCTGGTTAGCTCTCAAAATGATTACAAAGGTTTGCTAGAAAAATTTAAAACTTTTGCAAACTTAAATAGTGAGCTATCAACTAAAATTGAGCTATTAGAATCTAGTGCTCCATCCACTGCTACCGATGACAACCTTATTAAAAAGAATGAAAAACTTAAGGCTAAGTTAGCTAGCTCCCAAGAAGCTATTGAAAATTTGCTAGAGAAAATGGAAATTCTTAGCATACACAATAATGAGCTAACTGCTAAGTTAGAAAACATTGGTAGCACCCCAGCAGCATCTTTAGTTGAAATACCTGAAATAATTAAGAAAGATGCTTCTACTTCCTACTTTGATTTAATTAATGATTCTAACCCCTGCAACCAAGTCGTTGTTGAGAATATTGTTGTAGAGACATTGTCACACCCGGTTTTTAGAAGGCAAACCGAATGCGAACTATATACGTGCCAGGATCAGTTATTCACGTACACAGCAGTTACATAACATGGACATCATCACACAGTGCTCAAATAGTATTAAAAGGGAAATAATAGTCGATTACATCATACGTCTGAGACGTCCATATAGTTCTTACAATAAATCAAAGTGCGGAAAAGAAACGTAGATAACACGGCCTTCACAGGCAGCCGACTGGGGGTTGCCGCTAACCCACGCCTAGAACTCGTCGTAGTCTTGGAACTCCTGGAAGTCTCCTTCCACAGCTTCATCTTCTCCCGAGCAGTGGTTGCAATGCTAACAACCTGGGGGGGGTTTGGTGTGTAGAGCAAGAGTGAGTACACATCAACATACTCAGCAAGTATCCTGTTTGGCTGTAGTGGACTAGCTTTATGTGGGGATAAGTCAAGCAGTTGCTTTTAGTTGGTCAGGTTATTACTTACTAGTAGAGAGCCAGGTTTTAACATTAACCCAAGTTATTAGCCCAATGTATCCTTTCCAAACAGAAAGAATACCGCTTACCAATACCATAATCATAATCAGAACCATCAATCTCATTGCCACCTGTACCAAAGTATCTCTGATCAAATATCACTAATCTCTGGAGCTCCCTTGGCCGCTCATAACCGCGAGCACGGCTGATATATCAGTTTCATAACACTCTGCAGAGGTTGTGCACTTTACCCACAAGCCGTGATTCCCTTTCTGCCCGGAGAGAGCGACTCCCCATTGACCACTACCTAGGTGGTCCAGCAGGGCATCACTACGTAGCCTTTACAAAGATTCCCCGAGGCTGTAGCCGCCCGTTAGGTTTCCTAAATGTACCGCACTCCTCCCCAAGGGACAAATCAACCTTGGCAGAGCGAGCCGCATACACCGAGCCCCATTGACGGCACAACGGCTAAGCGAACTACACCCCGGTTCCTCCAATTATTCAGCTAAGGGCGTCCCATTCCACCCTCATGGTTGCACTGTTTTCCCGGGCGGTCATCCATTGAACAGGTCCTTACGGAGAGGCACTCGAGAAACCGCTCGAGTCCCCTTAAATGCCACAAGTATGATCATAAATAAGAAGGGGAAAACAGCGTATCATAGATAATCACATCATGTTCATTGATTAGAGTTGAGCAATAGCATCAAACTAAGCAGTAATAATCCGACCCAAATAGGTAAACAAGGACATGAATAACAAAAGCTAGTCAATCCTTAGGTATAAATGTGTAATGCGGGAGGTGAATTAAAGAATGAATAGGACAAAGATAGGTCAAAGGACACTTGCCTCCACCAACCGACTGCTGCTCAGGGGCTTCTCCTGCGAATTCCTCGGGCTCTTCGACCGGATCGTTCTCTATGCGAGCGCAAACATACATACATCCACATATTTAATACAAAAGAACAGTACACCATACAAGGGAACAAGTAAAGCGAATATGCATCAAGTATGACATTTGACATCGCATTTGTTATGGTTAGAAAGAAACGGGGAAAGGTCTCGCAGGGGGGGTTAAATCTTATGCACTAATGATTAATTACAATTGGTTCTTAACAAAAGAATTCTGTTATATGCACTAGTGGAAACCTAATCATTTTAAGTTGATCAACATTGAACGAGATAAACAATTAACTAGATGAATCAACTAGCGCAACGAAATTCTAAATTAATACTTCCTATTTCAATAGCATGAACAATGTTTAGCCTTCCTAAAATAAAATAACTATGATCACAGAAAGTAAATAAAATAAAATAAAATAAAAAATAAAAAAATAAAAAAAAAACAGGGGGGGGCGGTTGAACCGGCCCTAGGGCGGTTGAACCGGCCCTGGGCTGGGCGGCCGAGCAGGGGCGCGGGCGCGGGCGCAGGCGGCTGAGCTGGGCGGCCGGGGCGGTTGAACCGGCCCGGGTGGGGGCGGTTGAACCGGCGGCGCGCAGGGGAACGCGGCCGGGGGCCAGGCGGCCAGGGGGCGCGGCTGGGGGGCTGGCTGGGCGCGGCCGGGGGCGGCCGTGGCCGGCTGGGGCTGGCCGGGCGCGGCTGGGGGGTGTAACGCCCCGAATTTTGCAGTTGAATTTTTTTCTTTTCTTTACTCGCCAAAATTCGGGCGTTACCTTTTCTTTTTCTTTTTCCCCTCGCTAAACCTTGATCTTTTCCAAAGCTAGCGGGATTCGGTTTGGATTTCCCGTGTAAGAAAAACTCTAAAATACTTTATGATTGATGCACCATGCCGAACCATGCATTTTTCGATTGCTTTGAAAGTGCAATTGCATTCATCTAAAAGATCGGATTTCGAGAACAAGCGGAAAATCTTTTCTCTTTCTTTCTCTCTCTTTCTCTCTTTTTTTCTCTCTCTCCCGCGCCCTGGGCCGACCCCGGCCGGCCCAGCCGCCCCTGGCGCCCCCCTCTTGGGCCCAAGAAGCCCAGCCGCCACCCCCTTTTTTTTCCCCAATTCCCCTCTCCCTCTCCCTCATTCTCTCCCTCTCTCTCTCTCTCCACCGCCGCCCCCCAGCCCGCCCCCTGCCCTAGGCCGCGCCGCCCTAGGCCGCCGCCGCCCTTGGCCGCCCTCGCCGTCGGCCACACACCCCCTCCCGGTGAGCCCCCCTCCCCCTCCCCCTTCTCCCTCCTCTCTCCTTCCCCCTCCCCTCCTCTCCCCTTGGCCGCTGGCCCCTGGCCGCGCCGCCCGGCCGGCCCCGGCCGCCCCTTGGCCGGCCTCGGCCTGCCCCAGCCGGCCTCGGCCGCCCCCCCCAGCCCGTGCGCCTGGCCCTGGCCGACCCCGGCCAGCCCCTGGCCGCGCCCGCCGCCCGCCCTGGCCCCTGGCCGCGCCCCCCGCGCGGGGCCGGTTCAGCCGCCTGGCCGCCGGTTCAACCGGCCGGCTCGGCCGGCCCCGGCCCCAGCTCAGCCGCCCGACCGCCCCTGCTCGGCCGCCCCGCCCCCGGCCGGTTCAACCGCCCCTAGGGTCGGTTCAACCGCCCCCCCCTCTGTTTTTTTTTATTTTTTTTATTTTTTTTATTTTTTATTTACTTTCTGTGATCATAATTACTTTATTTTAGGTAGACTGATCATTGTTCATGCTATGGAAAATAGGAAGGTTAATTTAAAATTCCGTTATGCTATTGATTCACGTAGTTAATTGTTTAACTCGTGCAATGCTGATCAACTAAAAATGATTAGGTTTCCATTAGTATATATATAGCAGAATTCTTTTGTTAAGAATCAATTGTAACCAATCATTAGTGCATAAAGATTTAACCCCCTGCGAGACCCTTTCCCGTTTCTTTCTAACCATAACAAATGCGATGTCGAATGTCATACTTGATGCATATTCGTTTTACCTGTTCCCTTGTATGGTGTATTGTTCTTTTGTATTAAATATGTGGATGTATGTATGTTTGCGCTCGCATAGAGAACGATCCGGTCGAAGAGCCCGAAGAATTCGCAGGAGAAGCCCCTGAGCAGCAGTCGGTTGGTGGAGGCAAGTGTCCTTTGACCTATCTCTGTCCTATTCATTCTTTAATTCACCTCCCGCATTACACATTTATACCTAAGGATTGACTAGCTTTTGTTATCCATGTCCTTGTTTACCTATTTGGGTCGGATTATTACTGCTTAGTCTGATGCTATTGCTCAACTCTAATCAATGAACATGATGTGATTATCTACGATACGCTGTTTTCCCCTTCTTATTTATGATCATACTTGTGGCATTTAAGGGGACTCGAGCGGTTTCTCGAGTGCCTCTCCGTAAGGACCTGTTCAATGGATGACCGCCCGGGAAAACAGTGCAACCATGAGGGTGGAATGGGACGCCCTTAGCTGAATAATTAGAGGAACCGGGGTGTAGTTCGCTTAGCCGTTGTGCCGTCAATGGGGCTCGGTGTATGCGGCTCGCTCTGCCAAGGTTGATTTGTCCCTTGGGGAGGAGTGCGGTACATTTAGGAAACCTAACGGGTGGCTACAGCCCCGGGGAATCTTTGTAAAGGCTACGTAGTGAGACCCTGCCTATTCACCTTGGTAGTGTTTAAGGGTTTGATCAGCCCGAGGCAAGAGGGAATCACGGCTTGTGGGTAAAGTGCGCAACCTCTGCAGAGTGTTATGAAACTGATATATCAGCCGTGCTCACGGTTATGAGCGGCCAAGGGAGCTCCAGAGATTAGTGATACTTGATCAGAGACATTTTGGTACAGGTGGCAATGAGATTGATGGTTCTGATTATGATTATGGTGCTGGTAAGTGGTATTCTTTCCGTTTGGAAAGGATACATTGGGCTAATAACTTGGGTTAATGTTAAAACCTGGCTTTCTACTAGTAAGTAATAACATGACCAACTAAAAGCAACTGCTTGACTTCTCCCCACATAAAGCTAGTCCACTACAGCCAAACGGGATACTTGCTGAGTATGTTGATGTGTACTCACCCTTGCTCTACACACCAAACCCCCCCCCCCCAGGTTGTCAGCATTGCAACCACTGCTCAGGAGAAGATGAAGCTGTGGAAGGAGACTTCCAGGAGTTCCAGGACTACGACGAGTTCTAGGCGTGGGTTAGCGGCAACCCCCAGTCGGCTGCCTGTGAAGGCCGTGTTATCTACGTTTCTTTTCCGCACTTTGATTTATTGTAAGAACTATATGGACGTCTCAGACGTATGATGTAATCAACTATTATTTCCCTTTTAATGCTATTTGAGCACTGTGTGATGATGTCCATGTTATGTAACTGCTGTGTACGTGAATAACTGATCCTGGCACGTACATGGTTCGCATTCGGTTTACCTTCTAAAAACCGGGTGTGACAGGGGGCTGGCTGGGCGCGACCGGGGGCGGCCGTGGCCGGCTGGGGCCAGGGCGGCGCGGCAGCGGCCGGCTGGGGGCGCGGCCAAGGCGGCCAGGCCAGGGCGGCCAGGCGGCCGGGCTGCCGAGGAGAGAGGAGGGGGAGGGGAGAGGGAGGGAGGAGGGAGAGAGGGAGGAGGGGGGGCTCACCGGCGAGGGGCGGCCGACGGCGAGGGCGGCGGCCGGCGCTAGGGCAGGGGGGTAAGGGCGGCGGCGGCTTAGGGTGGGGGAGAGAAAATGAGAGAAAATGAGAGGGAGGGAGAGAGAATTGGGGAAAAAGGGGAGGTGGGGGGGGGGGGGGCGGTTGGGCCTTTTTGGGCCCAAAGGGGGGGCGCGCGGGGGGGGGGGGGCTGGGCCGGCCGGGGTCGGCCCACGGCGCGGGAGAGAGAGAAAAAGAGGAGAGAGAAAGAGAGAGAAAAAGAAAGAAAAGATTTTCTCCTTATTTTCGAAATCCGATCTTCCTAGATGAATGCATTTGCACTTTCAAACAATCAAAGAATGCATAGTTCGGCATGGTGCATCAAACAACATAAAACAATTTTATGGTTTTCTTTACACGGGAATTCCAAACCGAATCCCGCTAGCTTTGGAAAAGGTCAAGGTTTAGCGAGGGGAAAAAGAAAAAGAAAAGGTAACGCCCGAATTTTGGCGAGTAGAGAAAAGAAAAAATTCAACTGCAAAATTCGGGGCGTTACAAACCTATCCCCCTTAAAAGAATCTCGCCCTCGAGATTCAGGGCTGGCTAGCAAAGAGCTCTGGGTACTTGGCCATCAAATCGTCTTCACGCTCCCAGGTTGCTTCTTCCTCAGAGTGGTGACTCCATCTGACTTTGCACATTCTGATGGTCTTCCTTCGGGTGACTCTATCTGCAACTTCGAGGATCTGAGCTGGCTTCTCAACATAGGTCAAGTCCTCCTGGACTTCCAGACCTTCCACTGGCAACTGCTCTTCTGGCACACGCAAGCACTTCTTCAACTGAGACACATGAAAGACATCATGCACAGCTGACAAATTCTCTGGCAGACTGAGCTGATAAGCCACTTCTCCACGCTTTGAGAGGATCTGGTACGGACCAATGTAGCGGGGTGCTAGCTTGCCTTTGATTCCGAACCTTCTGACTCCTCTGATCGGTGACACTTTCAGATAGACAAAGTCTCCGACTTCAAAACTCAGCTCTCTTCTTCTTGTGTCTGCATAGCTTCGCTGCCTCGATTGCGCTATCTTCAGATTCTCTCGGACCATCTTGATGTTCTCTTCGGCTTCAAGCAAAATATTTGGCCCAAACACTTGCTTCTCTCCAGGCTGATCCCATTGCAACGGAGTTCTACAACTCCTTCCATAGAGCGCTTGAAATGGTGACATCTTCAAACTGGCCTGATAACTGTTGTTATAGGAAAACTCTGCATAAGGCAATCGCTTGTCCCATCCGGACTGGTCTTGCAACGCATAGGCTCTCAACATATCTTCAAGAATTTGATTGGTTCTTTCGGTCTGGCCATCTGTCTGCGGATGATAAGCTGAACTGAAATTCAGATGTGTGCCCAAAGCTTCATGCAACTGCTGCCAGAAATGAGAGGTGAACTGCGTTCCTCTGTCTGACACTATCTTCTTTGGCACACCATGAAGACAAACGATCCGAGACATATACAACTCTGCCAATACTGCACTGCTGTAGGTGGTCTTGACAGGTATGAAGTGGGCCGACTTGGTCAAACGGTCCACTACTACCCAAATAGAATCGTAGCCGGCTCGAGTGCGAGGCAATCCGACTATGAAATCCATACCGATTTCATCCCATTTCCACTGAGGGATCTGCAACGGTTGCAACAATCCAGCAGGTCTCTGGTGCTCTGCCTTAATTCTTCGGCAACTATCGCACATAGCCACGTGCTCTGCGATTTCCCTCTTCATTCCGTACCACCAGAATTTCTTCTTCAGATCCTGATACATCTTCTCACTGCCAGGTTGAATCGAATAAGCTGTCTCATGAGCTTCCTTGAGAATCAACTCCCGAATAGACTGGACATTGGGAACACACAAGCGGTCTTTGAACCATATCACGCCTTCTGCATCTTCTCGAAAATCTTTGCCTCTGCCATCTAGAATCAGTCGCCGGATCTCACTGATCTTCTCATCATTCTTCTGTGCTTCTTTGATTTCTCGCTCCAAGGTAGGTTCCAATTCAACTGTGACTCCTCGCGAATTGTTCAGAAATCCGAGACTCAACCTGTCGAACTCCTTGGCCAACTCATAAGGCATCGGACGAGCGACCATCAGATTGACTTGACTCTTTCTGCTCAAAGCATCTGCCACTACGTTCGCTTTGCCTGGATGGTAATGGATCTCCAACTCATAGTCTTTGATCAACTCTAACCATCTTCGCTGCCTCATGTTCAATTCTGACTGAGTGAATATGTACTTCAGACTCTTGTGATCTGTGTAAACATCGCATTTCTGTCCATACAGATAGTGTCTCCATGTCTTCAGTGCGTGAACCACTGCTGCCAACTCTAGATCATGGATTGGGTAATTCTTCTCATGAACCTTCAACTGTCGGGACGAGTAAGCCACAACTCTTCCCTCTTGCATCAACACGCATCCCAAACCTGTGTAACAAGCATCACAGTACACAGAGAAGGGCTTGTGCACATCAGGCAAGACTAAGACAGGCGCTGTCGTCAACTTCTCTTTCAGCGCTTCAAAAGCCTCTTGACATTTCTGGGTCCACTTGAACTCAACCTTGTTGCCTAGCAACGCTGTCATTGGTTTCGCAATCTTTGAAAACCCTTCAATGAATCGCCGATAATATCTGGCCATTCCAATGAAGCTCTTGATTCCTCGAGCATCTGTTGGCGCTTTCCAGTTCAAAATGTCTGCCACTTTCTTCGGATCCACAGCCAAACCTTCTTTGTTGATTATGTGACCCAAGAACAGGACTTCACTGATCCAGAACTCACACTTGCTCAACTTTGCATACAACTGGTGCTCTCGCAATCTCTGCAATACCATCCTCAAATGATCTGCATGCTCTTCTTCGCTTTGAGAATAAATCAGAATGTCATCAATGAATACCACCACAAACTTATCAAGATAATCCATGAATACACTGTTCATCAAGTTCATAAAGAAGGCTGGTGCATTGGTCAAACCAAAAGACATCACTGTGAACTCATATAAACCATACTTGGTAATGAATGCCGTCTTCGGAATGTCCGAAGGTCGGATCCTGAGCTGATGATAACCTGACCTCAGATCAATCTTGGAGAACACACTGGCTCCTCTCAACTGGTCAAACAGATCTTCTATTCTGGGCAAGGGATACTTGTTCTTGATCGTGACCTCATTCAAAGCTCGATAATCGATGCACATCCTCTTGGTGCCATCTTTCTTCTCCACAAACAGGACAGGGGCGGCCCAAGGCGAGGTGCTTGGCCGGATGTAACCTTTCTCTGACAGCTCATCAATCTGCTTCTTAAGCTCAACCAACTCTGGTCCAGATATTCTGTAAGCTCTTTTAAAGATAGGGGCGGTTCCAGGAAGTAGCTCTATGGCAAACTCAACTTTTCGCTCTGGTGGCATACCCGGTAAATCCTTTGGAAACACATCTGGGAATTCAGACACAACCTTGATACTCTCAATTGGGTCTGCTTCACTGCTATCGACGGCCATCTGATAACAACTTCCTTTCTTTGGCTCAGGCGGGACTAATTCGGTCACCACTTCCTCTCCTAGTGGGGACACCAACTTGATTGTCCTTTTATCACAACTGATAACTGCCTGATACTTATCTAGCCAATTCATCCCTAGGATGACATCTATTCCCTGAGTACCCATTACTATAAGGTTAGCGGGAAACGCTATCCCCCTTATTTCCACACTTACATTCAAACATATGCTATCAGCTCGAATTCTACCACCAGCTGAGTCAATTTGAATGGGGGTTGACATGGTAGTAATTGAAAGATTATGTGCTTCTACCCATGATGCAGTAATGAAAGAATGCGTTGCTCCAGTATCAAATAACACTTCTGCAATATGGGAATCGACTGGGAACATACCTACTGTCATGCCGGGGGCCTCCTGAACTGCTTCAGCCTCCAAGTGGTTCAATCTTCCATGATTATAGCGCTGCTGAGGGCGGTTGCCTGCTCCAGGCTGGGACACATTCTGCTTTGCTGGGGCATTGGGGCCTGACTGCTGCTGGGCTGCCTTCTTCGGACATTGCATCACCCAATGGCCTTGCTCTCCACAGTGGAAACATGCTCTGTTTCCAACCTGAGCTGGTGCTGCCTGATTGTTCTACTGGTTTGCTGGGGCAGGAAGACGAGGTGTCTGCTGATTTTGCCTCTGAAACTGACCTCCTGATTGATTACTCTGACGGTTCTGATACTGATGCTGAGGGTACTGCCTTTGGAACTGCTGATACTGCTGACGCTGCTGATGCTGCTGAGGTGGACGCTGGTTCTGCCTGAACTGCTGAGGTTGATTGCCTGAAAAACGAGGACGGCTGCTGCTTCCAGGCTGGGGTCCACTGATCTTGCGCTTACGATCCTCCATCTCCTTACGCTTCCTTTCTGTCATGATTGCTCTGTCAATCAGGTGCTGGAATGTTGGGAAGGTATGATTCATCAGTTGGTACTGCAGAGGGTCAACCAAGCCTCTCAAGAAACGGTATTGTCGCTTGGCGTCAGTGTTGACATCTTCGGGAGCATAGCGAGACAACTGCAGAAACCTGTCTCGATACTCACTGACAGATGATGACCCTTGCTTAAGGGCTAGGAACTCCTCCTTCTTCACTGTTATCAGACCTGCAGGCACATGGTACTGACGAAAGCTACCTCTGAACTCTTCCCAAGTGATGGCATCGGGGTTGGCATGGGTGGCGAGGTAAGACTCCCACCATGATTGGGCTGCTCCTCTCAACAAACGGGGACCATACAAGACTTTCTCCCTGTCATCACACTGAGCGGTATGCAACTCCCGCTCCACAGTGCGCAGCCAATCTTCAGCATCCATGGGGTCAGAAGAGTGAGCAAACGTTGGTGGATGACCTCTCATGAATTCAGCACGCTTGTCTCTAGGCATCTGAGGCATCTGAGGCTGGGGTGGAGCCTGCTGCTGTTGCTGCTGCTGCTGCTGAATGGCGGCCAGAGTTTGACCGATGGCCTGAACTGCCTGAGTCTGCATCAGAAACATCTGCTCGATCGACATCGGGGGCGGGGGCGGCAGGTGCTGCTGCTGAGGCACCTCATCCTGCGGGGCGGCTTGCTCCTGCTGAGCACGCCTTCCTCCTCTGCGCCTGTTCTCTGACATCTGCAGAACGCAACCACACATCAGAACTGATCTGGCAAATCTTGCAGCATAAGAAAAGAGTATAGAATTCTCCAACAGCACTGAACAGATGAGCATCTTCACTGATCTCCAACACAGACCACACAGCTTCTCAGATAAAGAGGAAAGTAGAATAAAGGGTTTCCCAACTATATAACTAACTCCATTAACATCATATGTAAACCAAAATGCAGGGGATACCCACACTCTGGTGACAATCATTACAAAGATCCAAACCAAACATAGTTCATCATGACAAACATAAATGCACAGGATATAGCAAACTACCCTGTCTAACTAAGACTAACTAAGATCGAGATTAACGCTAAGACTGAAGCTTCTATATATATATTTTGTATTAATTACAAGATCCAACTCTAACGATCTATGGTTCTAGATTTATCTTGGTCTTGCAGTCGGGATTGCCATAAGACTGGAGTCCACGCCGAGGCGAGCGATACGGGTGCTGAGTCCCAACGGGAGCGGGGGAACCATCATCCAAGTGACGACGTTCCGCGCGCTCAGCCCGCAGCAGGGCGATCTCAGCACGAGCCCTACTCAGCTCGTCTAATGCATGGTCCAGCTCCGTGTTTAGCACGGCGGCTAGGTTGACTGTGCTGCTCAACCTAGGATTGTCCTCACCAGCAGGTGAAACAATCACGCCTCCTGTGCTGCCAGATGGACGGCGGGGGTAATACTTCAGGTCGAGACCGTCAGCTACCCCACCGAGAACCGAGCAGTAGTGCGAAAGCGCACGCCGTGCAGCATCCTGCATGGCTGCCTCAGCTGAGTCCCGCTCAGAGATAGAATAGTGCTCTGAGCAAGCCTCCGCGCCCTGGAGACTGTTCTCCAGACGGCGCACCAAGCAGGTCGCCTCCCAGCGGTCCGGGTAGACCCCGCGACTATGCTGGTAGACCACACAGCGATACTCGATGGACCAAGTACGCCGGTCAAGTGCCCGACGTAGCAGGGTGTCGAGCGCGTCGTGGAAGTGACACTCGCGAGCAGCGTCGCGAGTGATGGGTCGAGCAACCCATCCTTCCGGCTCATGGTTAGCAGGGAGGTCGGGGTCGTGGCTCGAGCTGTCGTCGCCACCTCCGTCGTCTGGGTCTCCTCCAGCAGCTACTCCAGAAGCTGGGACGCCCAGTGGTGGTGCAGGGGGCGCCTCCAGAGGAAGCACGGGGGAGCAGCTCCTCACAGACTCTATCTCCTGCTGGAGCGAGAAGGAAGAGCCCTGCTGCTCCTGTCGTCGACGTTCCTGCTCCTCATGCAGGCGGTGGTGCAGTCTCTCCAAGTGGCTGGACTGTCCGGCTACGGGACGGCGAAGCAGACGCTCAGCAAGGCGGGAGGGTAAGAAGGGGATGACGGACTTTCGTGCAGTGTGTCTAAGTCGAGCCATCTACAAAAGACATCGCAAGCAAAAGGGTGAGAACAGAATTAATATGACCAGCAAATAATGAATCATAAATAAATGGAGGATCAGAATAAACAAAATTTTCAGCAAGGTATAATATATAGTAGAACATAGGTTTGGTCAGTAGGACCAACTTTTGAAAGGATACCAAAGTCAAGGCAGGGACAGAGGTCTATAGTCCTTAGAACGACCATTCTACTCTAGGTTAGCGGTCCTACAGTCAGCACGGCTTTGATACCACTTATGTCACACCCGGTTTTTAGAAGGCAAACCGAATGCGAACCATGTACGTGCCAGGATCAGTTATTCACGTACACAGCAGTTACATAACATGGACATCATCACACAGTGCTCAAATAGTATTAAAAGGGAAATAATAGTCGATTACATCATACGTCTGAGACGTCCATATAGTTCTTACAATAAATCAAAGTGCGGAAAAGAAACGTAGATAACACGGCCTTCACAGGCAGCCGACTGGGGGGTGCCGCTAACCCACGCCTAGAACTCGTCGTAGTCTTGGAACTCCTGGAAGTCTCCTTCCACAGCTTCATCTTCTCCTGAGCAGTGGTTGCAATGCTGACAACCTGGGGGGGGGTTTGGTGTGTAGAGCAAGAGTGAGTACACATCAACATACTCAGCAAGTATCCTGTTTGGCTGTAGTGGACTAGCTTTATGTGGGGATAAGTCAAGCAGTTGCTTTTAGTTGGTCAGGTTATTACTTACTAGTAGAGAGCCAGGTTTTAACATTAACCCAAGTTATTAGCCCAATGTATCCTTTCCAAACGGAAAGAATACCGCTTACCAATACCATAATCATAATCAGAACCATCAATCTCATTGCCACCTGTACCAAAGTATCTCTGATCAAATATCACTAATCTCTGGAGCTCCCTTGGCCGCTCATAACCGCGAGCACGACTGATATATCAGTTTCATAACACTCTGCAGAGGTTGTGCACTTTACCCACAAGCCGTGATTCCCTTTCTGCCCGGAGAGAGCGACTCCCCATTGACCACTACCTAGGTGGTCCAGCAGGGCATCACTACGTAGCCTTTACAAAGATTCCCCGAGGCTGTAGCCGCCCGTTAGGTTTCCTAAATGCACCGCACTCCTCCCCAAGGGACAAATCAACCTTGGCAGAGCGAGCCGCATACACCGAGCCCCATTGACGGCACAACGGCTAAGCGAACTACACCCCGGTTCCTCCAATTATTCAGCTAAGGGCGTCCCATTCCACCCTCATGGTTGCACTGTTTTCCCGGGCGGTCATCCATTGAACAGGTCCTTACGGAGAGGCACTCGAGAAACCGCTCGAGTCCCCTTAAATGCCACAAGTATGATCATAAATAAGAAGGGGGAAAACAACGTATCATAGATAATCACATCATGTTCATTGATTAGAGTTGAGCAATAGCATCAAACTAAGCAGTAATAATCCGACCCAAATAGGTAAACAAGGACATGAATAACAAAAGCTAGTCAATCCTTAGGTATAAATGTGTAATGCGGGAGGTGAATTAAAGAATGAATAGGACAAATATAGGTCAAAGGACACTTGCCTCCACCAACCGACTGCTGCTCAGGGGCTTCTCCTGCGAATTCCTCGGGCTCTTCGACCGGATCGTTCTCTATGCGAGCGCAAACATACATACATCCACATATTTAATACAAAAGAACAGTACACCATACAAGGGAACAAGTAAAGCGAATATGCATCAAGTATGACATTTGACATCGCATTTGTTATGGTTAGAAAGAAACGGGGAAAGGTCTCGCAGGGGGGGGTTAAATCTTATGCACTAATGATTAATTACAATTGGTTCTTAACAAAAGAATTCTGTTATATGCACTAGTGGAAACCTAATCATTTTAAGTTGATCAACATTGAACGAGATAAACAATTAACTAGATGAATCAACTAGCGCAACGAAATTCTAAATTAATACTTCCTATTTCAATAGCATGAACAATGTTTAGCCTTCCTAAAATAAAATAACTATGATCACAGAAAGTAAATAAAATAAAATAAAATAAAAAAAAATTAAAAAAACAGGGGGGGCGGTTGAACCGGCCCTGGGCTGGGCGGCCGAGCAGGGGCGCGGGCGCGGGCGCAGGCGGCTGAGCTGGGCGGCCGGGGCGGTTGAACCGGCCCGGGTGGGGGCGGTTGAACCGGCGGCGCGCAGGGGAACGCGGCCGGGGGCCAGGCGGCCAGGGGGCGCGGCTGGGGGGCTGGCTGGGCGCGGCCGGGGGCGGCCGTGGCCGGCTGGGGCCAGGGCGGCGCGGCAGCGGCCGGCTGGGGGCGCGGCCAAGGCGGCCAGGCCAGGGCGGCCAAGCGGCCGGGCTGCCGAGGAGAGAGGAGGGGGAGGGGAGAGGGAGGGAGGAGGGAGAGAGGGAGGAGGGGGGGCTCACTGGCGAGGGGCGGCCGACGGCGAGGGCGGCGGCCGGCGCTAGGGCAGGGGGGTAAGGGCGGCGGCGGCTTAGGGTGGGGGAGAGAAAATGAGAGGGAGGGAGAGAGAATTGGGGAAAAAGGGGAGGTGGGGGGGGCGGTTGGGCCTTTTTGGGCCCAAAGGGGGGGCGCGCGGGGGGGGGGGCGGCTGGGCCGGCCGGGGTCGGCCCACGGCGCGGGAGAGAGAGAAAAAGAGGAGAGAGAAAGAGAGAGAAAAAGAAAGAAAAGATTTTCTCCTTATTTTCGAAATCCGATCTTCCTAGATGAATGCATTTGCACTTTCAAACAATCAAAGAATGCATAGTTCGGCATGGTGCATCAAACAACATAAAACAATTTTATGGTTTTCTTTACACGGGAATTCCAAACCGAATCCCGCTAGCTTTGGAAAAGGTCAAGGTTTAGCGAGGGGAAAAAGAAAAAGAAAAGGTAACGCCCGAATTTTGGCGAGTAGAGAAAAGAAAAAATTCAACTGCAAAATTCGGGGCGTTACAGACATGTTCGGATGAGGTTGCAAAGGAAAATGAACAATTAAAGCAAGAAGTGGCTCGCCTTGGCAAGGCTTTGTATGACAAGAAAGGCAAAGCCAAACAAATCCAACCTCCACAGGATAACACCACTGCGGGAGTGAACAAGCCTATGGAGGGAGAAACTGTGATTTGTAGGCTATGCCACATGGAAGGCCACAAGTCTTTCCAATGCAAGGCGATGACCGGGGATAAACAAAGGCAAAAGCTCAAGCAAAAGCCATCAAGCAAAATCTCCAACACCTACATCAAAAAGGTGAACAAAAAGGATGCTACACCATATTTGATCAAGAAGAAAAAGAATGGAAAGGTGATAGCAATCAAGGCCAGCAAGCAAGCCAACAAAGGAAAAGGGGCCAAACACATCTGGGTGCCAAAGGAAATAATCTCAACCATGAAAAGCACCAAGAAGGTTTGGATCCCGAAAGGGAAGTGAGTGGACCGAAGGTCATCGGGAAATTTGGAGACTTGGCAAATTTGGGATGTATATCATGAGATACATCATATTGGATCGAGTTTATTGCCAAGTGGGTTAGTGAAAATTTTGGACCCAAATTTCCCACCCATGACTAAGGTAACTAGTTTTATTGTATTCTTCGTTTTTAGATATGCGTATCTATTTACTTTGTTGGAGACTTGTTCTCAAATGCTAAGAGTTAAGAACAAGGCAACATAAAAAGTGTTAAGTGTTAAAGCCCTTCGTCCTACTAAACATTATTCCCCTTCGGGAGACAATGAGTTTCAGACGAAGGTCACAAGAGACATACCTTCGTAAATATAACAAGTAATGACGGAGGATTCATATAAAATATGAAATATAAACATCATCATAGAATCATTTCTATTTTATTAACATGGAGAAATAGAAACGATTACAAATTACAAATGTACCTTCGGTCCTGAGAGAAGGTAAAAAGTACAAGCGTGACGCAAAAATATATGCCAAGTCAGCGTGAACAGTACGGGAGTACTGTTCATCTATTTATAGACGTGGGACGCAGCCCACGTAAAATTACATTCATGTTCATTACATTTGTCAATGACTTATGAAAATCTGTCAAGGTCCATGTAGTCTTTTCATCTCTAAGTCGGTTCCCCCCTCTGCTATCGCTACGAAGCTTCCCTGCGCACAGCTTCGGTTGTGCACCATCCTTCGTAGAGCTTGGTAATCAGCTCGTCCTTCGTCTGGTTCAGGCTTCGTCCTGACCGTGCTTCATGTTCATAATTCTGAGTCCGAAAATACCTGCTCACATAATCCACTTGGAAAACATTGTCAAATCATGTTTTTGAGGACCTTCGGAGGACGAAGGCCCCCAACAGTAGCCCCTCGCAATATTAATTTGTTAATAATAAATTCAGATTGCGATATGGACGAAGGCCTTGAGCCGAAGGTCCGAAAAAACACCTTCCCTTTGCTAGAATAGCAACATTCACTGACAAGTGGGGTCTTTCAATTTTCAACGCCCTGGGGGTATAAATAAGATCATACCGCAAACTTATTTGGTACGCACACTTGCCATCTGCTTCGGCCCACTAAATTTTTAGCTCTTGTGCACTAAGATTTGCTGGTCTTTTTGATTTTGAAGCTTCGGCCTCGAAAACAGTTTTTTAGCGTTTCCGAAGATGTCTGAAGGTAAGAAGATCCCTGCCGAGACGAAGCTGAGTCTCGACGAAGAGAAGAATTTGGGGTTCCTCATAGCGATGGCGGAGACCAATACGGAGAAAATCACCAAGGAGATTCTTGAAGGTTTGTCCGAAGATACTGGTGACAGCGACAGCTATGATGTAGAAAGTGGTGGGGAAGAGGCCGAAGATCGACCATGGCGGCCAAGTCACACGGTTTTCGGGAAAACCACTATCAAGCAGAGTCATATTGATAATATGAGGGGGCGGTATTTTCGAGATATATCTATTGTGAGGGCTGACGCTGGAGAAAAGACTTCTCCCACCCCAGAAGAAGATGAAGTCGTAATCTTCCGAAGCTTTCTCAAGGCTGGGCTTCGATTCCCCCTAAGCAACTTTGTTGTTGAAGTCCTGAAGACATTTCAAGTCTACATTCATCAAATTACTCCCGAAGCTATCATAAGAATGGGGTTGTTTGTCTGGGCTGCGAGAAGCCAAGGTTTAGAACCAAATGCTAAAAGCTTTTGCAATATTCATGAGTTGTTATATGAGACGAAGCCCTAGGGGAAAGAACAATACCACAACAACTTTGGGTGTTACAGCTTCGGTGCCCGCTCCGGGTCAAGCCGCCCTGTGCCAATCTTTCGGAAGAGGTGGCCCGGAGCCTGGATGATAGAGTGGTTCTATGTAAAGAATGACTTATCAGCGCAAGAAAATGTTAAAAGTATCATTATGCGCCCCATCTGGCAACGCTTCGGACTTCGAAGGCCGAAGGTTGAAATGGACGAAGCAGCCGAAGAATGCCAAAGAGCCTTCGGCGTAATCTGCTCTTTCATTGGGACAAGGGACTTGGTCCAAGAGCACATTGCCTTCAGGGTATGGCCACTTGCAGAAAAGTGGGAAATGCCGAAGGAGACCATTAAAGAGTCCGACGAAGGCGGACTGGTCAGACTGAAATACACATTCAAATATGCAGATAAATTTATTGAACCTGATGATGACTGGTTGAAAAGCATTGAAACATTAAGTGACGAACTGCTTGGGGCATATTCGAAGGCCGAAAATACTGCGTTATCAGCAGCCTTCGGAGGCCGAAAGAAGAAAAGGCTCAACCGGGTATTTGACGCAATCGAGTTTGTCTACCCTGACTATCATTATCCGGTACTGGGTCGCAAAAGAAAAATTACTTCTCCTGCGACAGAAGCTACCACAAGTGCCACTAGTGAGCCAGCGCCGCAAAGGAAAAAGATGAAGGTGCTCACCCACCGAGCGCGCTTTATTGAGCCGGCCACAGTGCCAAAATTTATTGGTGAAGTCTCTTTGGCCTCTGAAGCTACAGAACCAGCTCCAGTGCCGAAGATAGAAGAGAAAACTGAAGCACCTTCAGCCGAAAAAGCAGAAAAACCGAAGATTGAAGAGCAAAAAATATCGGAAATCTTAAGTCCTTCAGCAACTGTTGAAACAACAAAAAATCAAAAGGGCCCGTCGGTGACCCCGAGAAGAAAAAGAATGGTGAACGTGTTAGATGTCTTGGAGACAATTAAGTCTTCAAGCACAACTCCAAAAGGGACTATTGAAGTTGCTGAAGTGTCTACCGAGGCTGAAGTTGCTGAAGCTTCGAAGCAACAACCTGAAGCTGAAGCTGGGCCTTCAGAGCCCACCAAGGAACAATCTTTGGAGACCGAGAAAATATCAGAACCAGCTTTGGTTAAAGAAATTGACACTGCCGCCCCCGAAGCTCCTTCCAGCGCACGCGATTACATCGTGCGACATGCTTCGGGGAAGAAATTATCCGAAGAGGAAACTTACGAAGCTAACTACTATGCCAGAGAGCTAAAATATCCGAAAGGGGCAGTAGTGTTTAACGGGACTAATGAAGATGACTTCCTGTACTGCCTTCCTGATAATAAAGAACTATCTGTCTGCCGAGAGATGGCTAGAAGTATGGCATTCCCGAAGCTTGAAGCTGGATTATGCGCTATGACGAAGGAAGATCTCGCGGATAGTCTTGCATATAATAGCCTAAAGGTATGGGAATTAGTCGTTTGAAAAAATTTTACAATACGTAATTCATTCCTTTATCCTTATATGGATTCTTTTTTGTATAGGGTTTGATCCTGAGCAACGCACTAAGAGCACAAAAGAGTGCCGAAGATGAAAGCTATGAAATTGCGTTCAACAACCTTCGATCAGAAGTTATTAAACTGAGAAACAAAGCTCTGGAGAAGGATAAAATTCTGCTTTCACTGGTAGATAAGGTAAAGAAGGACGAAGCTGCTTCAAAAGCCCAGGCGGAAGCCCAAAAACGTGAAATTAAAGATCTTCAGAAACAGCTAGCTAGAGCTAAAGAGGAACGTGTGCTTGAGGAAACAAAACGAGAACTTAGTGATCATTTGGTCAATAATTTAGAGTTAAGTGTTAAAGAGCTTCGTGCATCTCAGAGGAAATGCTATGTTAAATTTGTAGAATGCGTCAAAAAGATAAAATCTAGCTTCGCCAGCGTTGGCGCCTTTTCTAGTGAAGAGGACTTTTCAAGAGGCAATCCCGAAGGTCCACTGGACTGGATTAGTCACGAAGCCGAAGCCTTCGAGGAAATCCTGAGCGGCCGTGGTGACATCTGCGCTTTCTCAGGCGCCAGAGGAGTTGCTGCTGTTTTGGAGAAGAAAGGTTGTGAACATATAAAATCCTTAGCTCGGTCCGAAGCTGCCCTATCCTCTGAAGACATCAAAGATCCCTCAACCGAAGCAAGCATGGTTGGCGGTAAGTTCTTCACTGATATCTGGGACAACGGCGGCCGAGAAATGGCACAAGAAATTATTCAAAGAAGTGAAAAAGGCATCCATGATGCTAGGAAAGTAGCAGAAGCTGCCGAAAGAAGTACAGAGCCCGAAGGGCAATTAGGTATTAATTAGTCGTTCTTATTGTGTTGCAATTTTTATTTCAAACTTTGCTCACGATTTGTAATAGTAATAAAGAAATGTTCTCTTCCCTCAGAACCTGCTGGATCGTCTGCTGACCCTCACACAAAAGGGGATGACAAAATTAAACAAATGGCCGAAGCTATCATGGATAAAGTTGTTGATCAACTTCTAAATGAGGCCGCCGAAGCAGTATTAAGAGAAGACTAGATGCTATTTAGAAAAAACATTTAAAGTGTGATCTATGTAACATTTTGTACATTTGAATGTAATATACAAGTCTCTTTTCATTATTCAATTCTTTACGATGCATGAAACTCTACATACATACCATTTTTGAGCCTTCGGCGAAAAAACACCTTCCCTTCTTTTCATGCTTCGTGAAGAAGACATTCTCCGTTAAAATTATTCTGATGAAACACGTCCATGCTTCGTGAAAACATTCTCCGAAGCTATACAATTTCGATATTGTTCTGATGAAGCTCATCCATGCTTCGTAAAAATATTCTCCGAAGCTGTATTCCGAAGATTATCATTGTATTCCCTCGTGACTTTACACAATTTTCACTTTCTCAAAGCGTCCTTTCGAAGGTTGATACTGTGTCCCCTTCTTTTGCCAAATGCAACATGATGTATGATGCTTATGTTATGCAAAATGATGTGATGATGTTATGTTATGCAAATGACATTTGTTCCGAAGATACACATAAAATATATTCGTAAGCTCTGCATTCCCTTAGGAACGTCTTTGGAGCTTCTTCGCCTTTTACTTAGACGGTATAAGCTCTGCATTCCCTTAGGAACGTCTTTGGAGCTTCTTCGCCTTTTACTTAGACGGTATAAGCTCTGCATTCCCTTAGGAACGTCTTTGGAGCTTCTTCGCCTTTTACTTAGGCGGTATCAGCGTTGACTTTTCGCTGTATGCTCTGCATTCCCTTAGGAACGTCTTTGGAGCAAAAAACTTACACTGCGCTCCCTTTGGAACGGCTTTTTGTAACTTCGGCAACTTACTCTGCGTTCCTTAGAACGACTTTTTGTTGCGTTGAAGGATCTTTAATAATCCGAAGGTCCTCCTTGTTACCGCAAATTTTTAAGCTTCAGCAACTTAAGCCTGTAGAGAAGATAGGTTTTTCTGATAACCAACCACAAAACTATTATATGAAAGCTGAAGTGTTCTTTATTACACAGAAAACAGAACTTGAACGGAAAAGACTGCTATCAAAGTAGGATATTTGTCAATAAATGTGCTTCGACTCTGGCACAGTACTATTGACTGTACGGGCTTCAGATTGCTCTCTGAGATCCCTTTGGTGCGGAACATATTGGCTCCCTTCTGGCTGTTGGCCTTGTTGCAGCGGAGGTGGAGGCGGGGGCTGTTGCCATGAAGCTTGAGGTTGACTCGCCGAAGCTACGGAAACTGCAGGGTGGTTGCCCACGTACTCCGGGATGTAAGGCTGATGGTACGAAGCAGTATGCATGACCTGCTTCGGCTGTCCCTGTTGCGCTGCAGCTTCTGCTAGCTCCTTTTGTTTCTGGATGGTGACATGGCACATCCTGGTGGTATGGCCCTTGTTCTCACCGCAGAATAAGCAAAATGTCCTCCTTGGTTGATCTCCAAATCTCCCGCCGAAGCCCCTGGCGCTTCTGCCTCTTGGAGCTGGTGGCCGAAAGAAAGTTTGCTGTTGCCCCGAAGCCTGTGAGGAGCACTGCGGCCTGTTCTGCTGACTCCCCTTATCATCATTTTGAGTGTTGTGGATGGACCTGACATGCCTCGGATAGAATCTTCCCCCGAAGCCCCTGGTCATCTCAGAAAATCTGAAGGCCTCCTCCCTTCTTTGGCGAAAGTCATTATCAGCACGAATGTACTCGTCCATCTTTTGGAGTAGCTTCTCCAGAGTCTGAGGAGGCTTCCTAGCAAAGTATTGGGCTGCAGGTCCAGGACGAAGCCCCTTGATCATGGCTTCGATAACAATTTCATTGGGCACCGTTGGTGCCTGCGCCCTCAAACGCAAGAACCTTCTGACATACGCCTGAAGGTATTCTTCATGATCCTGAGTGCACTGGAACAAGGCTTGAGCAGTGACCGGCTTCGTCTGAAATCCTTGAAAGCTGGTTAACAACATATCCTTCAGCTTCTGCCATGAGGTGATCGTTCCTGGTCGAAGGGAGGAATACCAGGTCTGAGCAACATTCCTGACGGCCATAACGAAAGACTTCGCCATGACTGCAGCATTGCCCCCATACGAAGACACTGTTGCTTCGTAGCTCATCAAGAACTGCTTCGGGTCTGAGTGGCCGTCGAACATGGGAAGCTGGGGTGGCTTATAGGATGGAGGCCAAGGTGTAGCCTGCAGCTCAGCGGACAAAGGAGAAGCATCATCGAAAACAAAATTTCCCTGATGGAAATTGTCATACCAGTCATCTTCGTTGACGAAGCCCTCCTGATGAAGGTCTTTCTGCTGAGGCCTTCTGTTTTGCTCATCGTGAGTAAGATGGCGAACTTCCTCAGAGGCTTCGTCTATCTGCCGTTGCAACTCAGCTAGCCGGGCCATCTTCTCCTTCTTCCTCTGCACCTGTTGATGTAGCATCTCCATATCCCTGATTTCTTGGTCTAGCTCTTCCTCCTGAAGCGTCGGGCTGACGGCCTTTCTCTTCTGGCTTCGGGCCTCCCGAAGAGAGACGGTCTCCTGGTTGTGGTCCAGCGGTTGCAGTGCTGCAGCCCCAGTCGCTGAAGCTTTCTTCGGTGCCATAGCGAAGGTCTATAGCTTCCGAAGGTGTTCAAAAAACTCGAAGTGGAAGTGAGTTCACCGGAGGTGGGCGCCAATGTTGGAGACTTGTTCTCAAATGCTAAGAGTTAAGAACAAGGCAACATAAAAAGTGTTAAGTGTTAAAGCCCTTCGTCCTACTAAACATTATTCCCCTTCGGGAGACAATGAGTTTCAGACGAAGGTCACAAGAGACATACCTTCGTAAATATAACAAGTAATGACGGAGGATTCATATAAAACATGAAATATAAACATCATCATAGAATCATTTCTATTTTATTAACATGGAGAAATAGAAACGATTACAAATTACAAATGTACCTTCGGTCCTGAGAGAAGGTAAAAAGTACAAGCGTGACGCAAAAGTATATGCCAAGTCAGCGTGAACAGTACGGGAGTACTGTTCATCTATTTATAGACGTGGGACGCAGCCCACGTAAAATTACATTCATGTCCATTACATTTGTCAATGACTTATGAAAATCTGTCAAGGTCCACGTAGTCTTTTCATCTCTAAGTCGGTTCCCCCCTCTGCTATCGCTACGAAGCTTCCCTGCGCACAGCTTCGGCTGTGCACCATCCTTCGTAGAGCTTGGTAATCAGCTCGTCCTTCGTCTGGTTCAGGCTTCGTCCTGACCGTGCTTCATGTTCATAATTCTGAGTCCGAAAATACCTGTTCACATAATCCACTTGGAAAACATTGTCAAATCATGTTTTTGAGGACCTTCGGAGGACGAAGGCCCCCAACATACTTTCTATCTAGTTTACCTTTTCTTGTCTAGTATTACATTTGTTATGTATTTTTTTAAAATCATGCATACTAGGTAAATCATATGGTAGGATTGCTTGCTTTTAATTCATATACTTAAGCAAACCTACATGGCTTAAAATATTTATTTAAGCACGGCACATAGCTTTTATATCACTCCATAGTAAATGATGCATCAATTGAAAATTTTGATTTCTACAAGTTGTATCATTTAACTTATATGTGCCAAAGTTCGGATTATAGATAATTTACCCCTCTTGATATCAAATCAAAGTGCATGTCTCCTACAAGTATTCAAAACTTGTATGCACACCTTTAGGGGGAGGTTACTCTATAATCTAACACTTTGAGACTAACACCTTTTCAAGTCTATTTCATGTGATAGTCTCATTGTAAGGAAAATGAAGTCCCCGGAGAAAGACAACAATCTTCCACTGCAAAATCTCCAAGAACTCTCATGTCTCTCAAAGCTCACCATTGACTTTCAATTGGTATCTTTTGAGACTACATTCAGTATCATTTACATGTCTTCTCCTAAATTTGATTAGACTATATTTCATATCATATGCTTCCATGTTGCAAAAATGCATAAGTAGTTAACTCACATTCTGTTACCTATGCATAAGGGAAGTTAGTCTTTTCAAATCATGTCTTGCACCTCTAATTTTCACATGCTTTTTCCTAAGTAGAGGATCTCTGTCAGGGGGAGTATTTCTTCATCTCTAAAAAGGGGGAGAAACTTCTTTCTAAAGAGAACACTTATTTAGGGGAAGTTCCTTTCAACTGGTATCATTCATATGGTTTAATTTAATATCCTTCTTGTGATATCATTTGATACAATTCTTGTTGAGGGCAAGCTTTTATTTACTTCCTACATGCTTTTAATGTCTTCCTTTTCGGTGGTTGATGCCAAAGGGGGAGAAGTTTAGGGACCAAAGCAATGAAAACTATATCAAACACCAAACACCACCATTTTAAAATTTTAGATCTACAAATGGCTTTTCAAGTGGTTTTGGTTATTTGGTCCAAAAATAGGAAGAAAGTGAATCATGGAGTTAGGGGGAGGCTTAAGTCCATAATATCACATTGTGGGGTCAATGATGCATCTTAGCAAGTAGATTGCATATTTTAATTCAAATACTTGTATTATTTGCTTGCTTTGGTTGTGTTGTCATCAATCACCAAAAAGGGGGAGATTGTAAGGAAAATGGACCCCGGGCCATTTGGCTAATTGAGTTTTGGTGTTTGATGATTAACACAATCTGTGGACTAATATGTTTGCTAGTGTTTATAATTATAGTTCACAGGGTGTGAAGAGAATTGGACCAAGGCAATGAGGATGCAACACCTCAAAAGAAGACATAAAAAGATGCATAGGAGTCCAATACTCAAGAACAAGAGAAGCCCGAAGAAATCAGCAAAGGAATCCAAGAAACGGGCTGCCAGCCAGCGCCTGGTGGCGCACCGGACATTGATGTCCGGTGTGCACCGGACTGTCCGGTGAGGCACCGGACAGTCTGCGCAGAGAGGCCGCAGACAGGCTCTCTATGGCTGTAGCACCGGACTGTCCGGTGTGCACCAGACTGTCCGGTGTGCCATGGGCAGACGGCAACGGTCGGATCCAACGGTCGACTGCTACAGGCGCCAACGGTCGGCTGACGTGGCGTGCACCGGACACTGTACAGTAGATGTCCGGTGGTGCACCGGACTGTCCGGTGCACCCGACGACAGAAAGCTGCTGCTTTCTGTCCAACGACTAGTTTGGGGTGTGGAGGCTATAAATACCACCCCAACCGGCCATTCTCAAGTGTGAGAGCCCAAGCAACATACCAAGACACATAGTGCATATTTCCAAGTGCTCAAACACCCAAGTGCTTAATAGAATCACTCGGTGATTAGCGTAGGTGCTTTGCGAAGTGCTTAGGTTAGTTAGACCGCTTTAGCGCCTGCTCTAGGTGAACCCTAGTTAGTTGAGTGAGTTTTGTAAAACCACACAACCCCTCGGCTCTTGCGTGAGTCATTGTAATTGTACCGAGTGGGGCGAGAGTCTTGCGAGACCGTGACAACCGCGTTTGTGTCACGGCCGCCACCGTGTACCAAAGGGAACGAGGCCCGCGGTGTTTCGGCCGGAAGCTCGATAGTGGAGACGGCGGGGAGCGTCCGAGAGGAGCCGGAAGCGGAGCACCACTTGCGCGTGGAGAAGGCCCGTGGCTCTCTACGGAGTTACTCGACCGTGGTGCTTGGCCCTCGCGTGGGCTTCCCTTTGCGTAGGGGCACCAACGAGGATTAGTCGGGACCTTGCGTGGTTCCGGATACCTCGGTAAAAATACCGACGTCATCCACGAGAGTTTGCTTCTCTACTTAGCTCTTTACATTCCGCATTTATATTAAGTATTTAAGTTTCAATCTTGTAGTCATACTTATTTAGTGTAGATTGAAACTTAGCCTTTGCGGTAGAGATAGCAACACTTAGACAAAACCTAGTTTGCACATTCTAGTTTTGATTATTAGCATAGGTTTTGCTCTAGGGATTTAATTGTGGCCTAGTAAAAGTTTTAGAAGTCCTAATTCACCCCCCTTAGGCGTCACCCGTTTCCTACATCTTCAAAATCCAAACCTGCGACTTGGGCATAACCTTTTGCCACAAGTCGAGCCTTGTTTCGTGTCACCACCCCATGCTCGTCTTGCTTGTTGCAGAACACCCACTTGGTTCCCACAACATTTTGCTTGGGACGTGGCACCAGGCTCCAAACTTCATTCCTCTTGAAGTTGTTGAGCTCTTCCTGCATGGCCAACACCCAGTCCGGATCTTGCAAGGCCTCTTCTACCCTGAAAGGCTCAATAGAAGAGACAAACGAGTAATGCTCACAAAAGTTAGCTAATCTCGAGCGAGTAGTTACTCCCTTGCTTATGTCACCCAGAATCTAGTCAACGGGGTGATTCCTTTGAATCGTCGCTCAGACTAGAGTTGGAGGGGCCAGTGGAGCTTCTTCCTCCATTACTTGTTCTTCTTATGCTCCCCTTGATCACGCGCCTCTTCTTGAGGGACCTGTTCATCATCTTGAGTTGGGGTATGCACCATTGTTGAGGAAGAAGGTTGATCTTGCTCTTGTTGTTCCTGTGGCCGCACATCACCTATCGCCATCGTGCGTATTGCGGCCGTTGGAACATCATCTTCATCTACATCATCAAGATCAACTTGCTCTCTTGGAGAGCCATTAGTTTCATCAAATACAACGTCGCTAGAGACTTCAACCAAACCCGATGATTTGTTGAAGACTCTATACACCCTTGTATTTGAGTCATACCCTAGTAAAAACCCTTCTACTGCCTTGGGAGCAAATTTAGAATTTCTACCTTTCTTCACAAGAATGTAACATTTGCTCCCAAATACACAAAAGTATGAGACGTTGGGTTTGTTACCGGTAAGAAGTTCGTATGAGGTCTTCTTGAGGAGGCGATGTAGGTAGAGCCGGTTTATGGCACGGCAAGCTATGTTCATAGCTTCCGACCAAAACCGCTCGGGCATCTTGAATTCTCCAAGCATCGTCCTCGCCATGTCGATAAGCGTCTTGTTCTTCCTCTCTACCACACCATTTTGCTGTGGTGTGTAGGGAGCGGAGAACTCGTGCTTGATGCCTTCCTCCTCAAGATAGTCCTCCACTTGCAGATTCTTGAACTCGGACCCGTTGTCGCTTCTTATCTTTTCCACCTTGAGCTCAAATTCGTTTTGAGCCCTCCTTAGAAAGCGCTTTAGGGTCCCTTAGGTTTCTGATTTATCCTGCAAAAAGAACACCCAAGTGAAGCGGGAAAAATCATCAACAATTACTAGACCATACTTACTTCCCACGATGCTAAGGTAGGCGACGGGTCTGAAGAGGTATGTGAAGAAGCTCCAGTGGTCTTGATGTAGTCATCACATTCTTGTTGTGATGAGTGCTTCCCACCTGTTTCCCTGCCTGACAAGCTACACAAGGTCTATCTTTTTTGAAGCAGACATTGGTTAGTCCTTGAAAGTCGCCTAGAGGGGGGGTGAATAGGGCGAAACTGAAATTTACAAAATTAATCACAACTACAAGTCGGGTTAGCGTTAGAAATAATAATGAGTCCGAGAGAGAGGGCGCAAAACAAATCGCAAGCGAATGAAGATTGTGACACGCGGATTTGTTTTACCGAGGTTCGGTTCTTGCAAACCTACTCCTCGTTGAGGAGGCCACAAAGGTCGGGTCTTTTTCAACCCTTTCCCTCTCTCAAACGGTCCCTCGGACCGAGTGAGCTTCTCTTCTCAAATCAAACCGGGAACAAAACTTCCCCGCAAGGACCACCACACAATTGGTGTCTCTTGCCTCGGTTACAATGGAGTTTTGATCACAAGAACAAGTGAGAAAGAAAGAAGCAATCCAAGCGCAAGAGCTCAAAAGAACACGACAAATCTCTCTCGCTAATCGCTAAAGCCTTGTGTGAAATTGGAGAGGATTTGATCACTTGAGTGTGTCTAGAATTGAATGCCTAGCTCTTGTAAGTGGTTGGAAGGTTGAAAACTTGGATGACTTGAATGTGGGGTGGTTGGGGGTATTTATAGCCCCAACCACCAAACTAGCCGTTTGGTGGAGGCTGTCTGTCGTATGGTGCACCTGACAGTCCGGTGCGACAGCCACGTCACCCGGCCGTTAGGGTTCCGACCGTTGGAGCTCTGACTGCTAGGCCCGCCCGGATGTCCGGTGGCGCACCGGACATGCACTGTGGAGTGTCCGGTGCGCCAGTGGGCGTGCCTGACCTCTGCGCGCGCTGGCGCGCATTTAATGCGCTGCAGGTAGCCGTTGGCGCCTGAAGTAGCCGTTGCTCAGCAGTTACACCGGACAGTCCGGTGTACACCGGACATGTCCGGTGAATTATAGCGGAGCAGCCGATGTGAATTCCCGAAGTTGGCGAGTTCAGAGCCGCGTCCTCTTGGAGCACAGGACACTGTCCGGTGCACACCGGACAGTCCGGTGAATTATAGCGCGCCAACTCTGAGAATTCCCGAAGGTGCGAAGTTTAGCTTGGAGTTCCCTGGTGCACTGGACACTGTCCGGTGGCACACCGGACAGTCTGGTGCGCCCGACTAGGGTGCCTTCGGTTGTCCCTTTGCTCCTTTATTTGAACCCTTTCTCTTGATCTTTTTATTGGCTTATTGTGAATCTTTGCCACCTGTAGAACTTATAAACTAGGGCAAACTAGTTAGTCCAATTATTTGTGTTGGGTAATTCAACCACCAAAATTAGTTTAGGAAATAGGTGTAAGCCTAATTCCCTTTCAATCTCCCCCTTTTTGGTGATTGATGCCAACACAATCCAAAGCAAGTATAGAAGTGCATAATTGAACTAGTTTGCAAAGTGTAAGTGCAAAGGTTACTTAGAATTGAGCCAATAAATATTACTTACTAGATATGCATGGATTGTTTCTTTATTTTTAACATTTTGGACCATGCTTGCACCACATGTTTTGTTTTTGCAAATTCTTTTTGTAAATCCTTTTCAAAGTCCTTTTGCAAAATAGTCAAAGGTAAATGAATAAGATTTTGCTAAGCATTTTCAAGTTTTAAAATTTTCTCCCCTTGTTTGAAATGCTTTTCCTTTGACTAAACAAAACTCCCCCTCAATAAATTCTCCTCTTAGTGTTCAAGAGGGTTTTAAGATATCAATTTTGAAAATATTACTTGCTCCCCCTTTTGAACACAAAAAGATATCAATTTGAAATTTACCAATTTGAAAATCATTTTAAAAATTAGGGTGGTGGTGCGGTCCTTTTGCTTTGGGCTCATACTTTCTCCCCCTTTGGCATGAATCGCCGAAAACGGATACTTTGAGTGAGATATAAGCCCTTGTCTAACTACTTTCTCCCCTTTGGCAAATAAAACATATGAGTGAAGATTATACCAAAGACGGAGAGTGATGCGGAGCGATGGCGAAGGATGAGTAGTAGAGTGGAGTGGAAGACTTTGTCTTCGCCGAAGACTCCAATTCCCTTTCAATATACCTATGACTTGGTTTGAAATACACTTGAAAACACATTAGTCATAGCATATATAAAAGAGACATGATCAAAGGTATACTTATGAGCTATGTGTGCAAATTAGCAAAAGAAATTCCTAGAATCAAGAATATTGAGCTCATGCCTAAGTTTGGTAAAAGTTTGTTCATCTAGTGGCTTGGTAAAGATATCGGCTAATTGATCTTTAGTATTAATATATGCAATCTCGATATCCCCCTTTTGTTGGTGATCCCTAAGAAAATGATACCGAATGGCTATGTGTTTAGTGCGGCTATGCTCAACGGGATTATCCGCCATGCAGATTGCACTCTCATTATCACATAGAAGAGGAACTTTGGTTAATTTGTAACCATAGTCCCGCAGGGTTTGCCTCATCCAAAGTAATTGCGCGCAACAATGACCTACGGCAATGTACTCGGCTTCGGCGGTAGAAAGAGCGACCGAATTTTGCTTCTTTGAAGCCCAAGACACCAAGGATCTTCCCAAAAACTGGCAAGTCCCTGATGTGCTCTTTCTATTAATCTTACACCCCGCCCAATCGGCATCCGAATAACCAATCAAATCAAATGTGGATCCCCGAGGGTACCAAAGCCCAAACTTAGGATTATAAGCCAAATATCTCAAGATTCGTTTTACGGTCGTAAGGTGAGATTCCTTAGGGTCGGCTTGGAATCTTGCACACATGCAAACGGAAAGCATAATATCCGGTCAAGATGCACATAAATAGAGTAATGAACCAATCATCGACCGATATACCTTTTGATCGACGGATTTACCTCCCGTGTCGAGGTCGAGATGCCCATTGGTTCCCATGGGTGTCTTGATGGGCTTGGCATCCTTCATTCCAAACTTGGTTAGAATGTCTTGAGTATACTTTGTTTGGCTAATGAAGGTGCCTTCTTGGAGTTGCTTGACTTGGAATCCTAGAAAATACTTCAACTCCCCCATCATTGACATCTCAAATTTTTGTGTCATGATCCTACTAAATTCCTCACATGTAGATTCGTTAGTAGACCCAAATATAATATCATCAACATAAATTTGGCATACAAACAAATCATTGTCAAGAGTTTTAGTGAATAAAGTAGGATCGACCTTGCCAACTTTGAAGCCATTAGCAATAAGGAAATCTCTTAGGCATTCATACCATGCTCTTGGGGCTTGCTTGAGCCCATAAAGCGCCTTAGAGAGCCTATAGACATGGTTAGGGTACCCATTGTCTTCAAAGCCGGGAGGTTGCTCAACATAGACCTCCTCCTTGATTGGTCCATTGAGGAAGGCACTCTTCACGTCCATTTGGTAAAGCTTGAAGCCATGGTAAGTAGCATAGGCTAATAATATACGAATGGACTCAAGCCTAGCTACGGGTGCATAGGTTTCACCGAAATCCAAACCTTCGACTTGGGAGTATCCCTTGGCCACAAGTCGGGCTTTGTTCCTTGTCACCACACCATGCTCGTCTTGCTTGTTGCGGAAGACCCACTTGGTTCCTACAACATTTTGGTTAGGACGTGGAACTAAATGCCATACCTCGTTCCTCGTGAAATTGTTGAGCTCCTCTTGCATCGCCATCACCCAATCCGAATCTTGGAGTGCTTCCTCTACCCTGTGTGGCTCAATAGAGGAGACAAAAGAGTAATGCTCACAAAAATGTGCAACACGAGATCGAGTAGTTACCCCCTTATGAATGTCGCTGAGGATGGTGTCGACGGGGTGATCTCGTTGGATTGCTTGGTGGACTCTTGGGTGTGGCGGCCTTGGTTCTTCATCCTCCTTGTCTTGATCATTAGCATCTCCCCCTTGATCATTGCCTTCATCTTGAGATGGCTCATCTCCTTGATCTTCTCCTTTATCATTTTGAGCCTCATCCTCATTTTGAGTTGGTGGAGATGCTTGCGTGGAGGAGGATGGTTGATCTTGTGCATGAGGAGGCTCTTCGGATTCTTTAGGGCACACATCCCCAATGGACATGTTCCTTAGCGCGATGCACGGAGCCTCTTCTTCACCTATCTCATCAAGATCAACTTGCTCTACTTGAGAGCCGTTAGTCTCATCAAACACAACGTCACAAGAAACTTCAACTAGTCCTGAGGACTTGTTAAAGACTCTATATGCCCTTGTGTTTGAATCATATCCTAGTAAAAAGCCTTCTACAGTCTTAGGAGCAAATTTAGATTTTCTACCTCTTTTAACAAGAATAAAGCATTTGCTACCAAAGACTCTAAAATATGAAATATTGGGTTTTTACCGGTTAGGAGTTCATATGATGTCTTCTTGAGGATTCGGTGTAGATATAACCGGTTGATGGCGTAGCAAGCGGTGTTGACCGCCTCGGCCCAAAACCGATCCGGTGTCTTGTACTCATCAAGCATGGTTCTTGCCATGTCCAATAGAGTTTGATTCTTCCTCTCCACTACACCATTTTGTTGTGGTGTGTAGGGAGAGGAGAACTCATGCTTGATGCCCTCCTCCTCAAGGAAGCCTTCTATTTGTGAGTTCTTGAACTCCGTCCCGTTGTCGCTTCTAATTTTCTTGATCCTTAAGCCGAACTCATTTTGAGCCCGTCTCAAGAATCCCTTTAAGGTCTCTTGGGTATGGGATTTTTCCTGCAAAAAGAACACCCAAGTGAAGCGAGAATAATCATCCACAATAACTAGACAGTACTTACTCCCGCCGATGCTTATGTAAGCGATCGGGCCGAATAAATCCATGTGTAGGAGCTCCAGTGGCCTGTCACTTGTCATGATGTTCTTGTGTGGATGATGAGTGCCAACTTGCTTCCCGGCTTGGCATGCGCTACAAATCTTGTCTTTCTCAAAATGAACATTTGTTAGTCCTAAAATGTGCTCTCCCTTTAGAAGCTTATGAAGATTCTTCATTCCAACATGAGCTAGTCGGCGGTGCCAGAGCCATCCCATGTTAGTCTTAGCAATTAAGCAAGTGTCGAGTTCAGCTCTATCAAAATCTACCAAGTATAGCTGACCCTCTAACACTCCCTTAAATGCTATTGAATCATCGCTTCTTCTAAAGACAGTGACACCTACATCAGTAAATAGACAGTTGTAGCCCATTTGACATAATTGCGAAACGGAAAGCAAATTGTAATCTAAAGAATCTACAAGAAAAACATTGGAAATGGAATGGTCAGGAGATATAGCTATTTTACCCAAACCTTTGACCAAACCTTGGTTTCCATCCCCGAATGTAATAGCTCGTTGGGGATCTTGGTTTTTCTCGTAGGAGGAGAACATCTTCTTCTCCCCCGTCATGTGGTTTGTGCACCCGCTATCGATGATCCAACTTGAGCCCCCGGATGCATAAACCTACAAAACAAGTTTAGTTCTTGACTTTAGGTACCCAAACGGTTTTGGGTCCTTTGGCATTAGAAACAAGAACTTTGGGTACCCAAACACAAGTCTTGGAGCCCTTGTGTTTGCCCCCAACAAACTTGGCAACTACCTTGCCGGATTTGTTAGTAAGCACATATGATGCATCAAAAGTTTTGAATGAAATGTCATGATCATTTGATGCACTAGGAGTTTTCTTCTTAGGCAACTTAGCACGGGTTGGTTGCCTAGAACTAGATGTCTCACACTTATACACAAAAGCATAATTAGGGCCAGGGTGAGACTTCCTAGAATGAATTCTCCTAATTTTGCTCTCGGGATAACCGACAGGGTACAAAATGTAACCCTCGTTATCCTGAGGCATGGGAGCCTTGCTCTTAACAAAGTTAGACAAATTTTTAGGAGGGGCATTAAGTTTGACATTGTCTCCCCTTTGGAAGCCAATGCCATCCTTGATGCCAGGGCGTCTCCCATTATAGAGCATACTTCTAGCAAATTTAAATTTTTCATTTTCTAAGTTATGCTCGGCAATTTTAGCATCTAATAATGTTATATGATCATTTTGTTGTTTAATTAAAGCCATGTGATCATGAATAGCATCAACATCAATATCTCTACATCTAGTACAAATAGTGACATGCTCAATGGTAGATGTAGAGGGTTTGCAAGAATTAAGTTCAACAATCTTAGCACGTAATATATCATTTTTATCTCTAAGATCGGAAATTGTAACATTGTAAACATCAAAATCTTTAGCCTTAGCAATTAATTGTTCATTTTCAATCCTAAGGCTAGCAAGAGAGGTGTTTAATTCTTCAATCTTAGCAAGCAAATCATCATTATCATTTCTAAAATTGGGAATTGAAACATCACAAGCATGAGAATCAACCTTAGCAATTAATCTAGCATTTTCATTTCTAAGGTTGTCAATAGTCTCATGGCAAGTGCTTAGCTCACTAGACAAATTTTCACATTTTTCAACTTGTAGAGCATAAGCATTTTTAACCTTAACATGCTTTTTGTTTTCCTTAATAAGGAAGTCCTCTTGAGAGTCCAAGAGATCATCCTTCTCATGAATAGCACTAATCAATTCATTTAATTTTTCCTTTTGTTGCATGTTTAGATCGGCAAAAAGGATACGCAAATTATCTTCCTCATCACTAGCATTATCATCACTCGAGGACTCATATTTAGTGGAGGATTTGGATTTAACCTTCTTCTTTTTGCTGTCCTTGGCCATGAGGCATTTGTGGTCGACGTTGGGGAAGAGAAGACCCTTGGTGACGGCGATGTTGGCGGCGTCCTCGTCAGAGGAGGAGTCAGTGGAGCTCTCGTCGGAGTCCCATTCCCGGCACACATGGGCATCGCCGCCCTTCCTCTTGTGATATCTCTTCTTCTCCTTTCTTCTCCCCTTCTTGTCGTTGTCCCTGTCACTATCACTTGATGATGGACATTTAGCAATAAAGTGACCGGGCTTACCACACTTGTAGCAAACCTTTTTGGAACGGGATTTGTAATCCTTCCCCTTCTGTTGCTTGAGGATTTGGCGAAAGCTTTTGATGATGAGCGCCATTTCCTCGTTGTCGAGCTTGGAGGCGTTGATGGGTGTTCGACTTGGAGTAGCCTCCTCCTTCTTTTCTTCCGTCGCCTTGAATGCGACCGGTTGTGCCTCGGGTGTGGAGGAAGTGCCTTGCTCGATGATTTTCTTTGAGCCTTTAATCATTAGCTCAAAGCTCACAAATTTTCCTATAACTTCCTCGGGAGACATTAGCTTATATCTAGGATCACCTCGAATTAATTGAACTTGTGTAGGGTTAAGAAATACGAGGGATCTAAGAATAACCTTAACCATCTCATGGTCATCCCATTTTTTGCTCCCGAGGTTGCGCACTTGGTTCACCAAGGTCTTCAAGCGGTTGTACATAGCTTGTGGATCCTCCCCTTGGTGAAGCATGAAGCGACCGAGCTCCCCCTCGATCGTCTCTCGCTTGGTGATCTTTGTCACCTCGTCTCCCTCGTGCGCGGTCTTGAGTACGTCCCAAATTTCCTTCGCACTTTTTAACCCTTGCACCTTATTATACTCCTCTCGACTTAGAGAGGTGAGGAGTATAGTGGTGGCTTGGGAGTTAAAGTGGTGAATTTGGGCCACCTCGTACGAGTCGTAGTCTTCATCCCCTACGGATGGTACCTGTACACCAAACTCAACAACATTCCATATGCTTGTGTGGAGTGAGGTTAGATGGTGCCTCATTTTGTCACTCCACATATTATAATCTTCACCGCCAAAAACCGGTGGTTTGCCTAATGGAACGGAGAGTAGAGGAGTACGCTTTGAAATGTGTGGGTAGCGTAGGGGGACCTTACTATACTTCTTGCGCTCTTGGCGCTTAGAAGTTACGGACGTCGCATCGGAGTCGGAGGTCGATGGTGATGAAGAGTCAGTCTCGTAGTAGACCACTTTTCTCATCCTCTTGTGCTTGTCGCCTCTCCGATGCGACTTGTGGGAAGAGGATTTCTTCTCCTTCCCCTTCCCTTTGTTGGAGGAGCTCTTCTTCTTCTCCTTCCTCTTGGTGCGGGACTCTTCCGATGAAGTGCTCCCGTGACTTGTAGTGGGCTTGTCGCCGGTCTCCATCTCCCTCTTGGTGTGATCTCCCGACATCACTTCGAGCGGTTAGGCTCTAATGAAGCACCGAGCTTTGATACCAATTGGAAGTCGCCTAGAGGGGGGGTGAATAGGGCGAAACTGAAATTTACAAAATTAATCACAACTACAAGCCAGGTTAGCGTTAGAAATAATAATGAGTCCGAGAGAGAGGGCGCAAAACAAATCACAAGCGAATGGAGATTGTGACACTCGGATTTGTTTTACCGAGGTTTGGTTCTTGCAAACCTACTCCCCATTGAGGAGGCCACAAAGGCCGGGTCTTTTTCAACCCTTTCCCTCTCTCAAACGGTCCCTCGGACCGAGTGAGCTTCTCTTCTCAAATCAAACCGGGAACAAAACTTCCCCGCAAGGACCACCACACAATTGGTGTCTCTTGCCTCGGTTACAATGGAGTTTTGATCACAAGAACAAGTGAGAAAGAAAGAAGCAATCCAAGCGCAAGAGCTCAAAAGAACACGGCAAATCTCTCTCGCTAATCGCTAAAGCCTTGTGTGAAATTGGAGAGGATTTGATCACTTGAGTGTGTCTAGAATTGAATGCCTAGCTCTTGTAAGTGGTTGGAAGGTTGAAAACTTGGATGACTTGAATGTGGGGTGGTTGGGGGTATTTATAGCCCCAACCACCAAACTAGCCGTTTGGTGGAGGCTGTTTGTCGTATGGTCCACCGGACAGTCCGGTGCACACCGGACATGTCCGGTGCGACAGCCACATCAGCCGGCCGTTAGGGTTCCGACCGTTGGAGCTCTGACTGCTGGGCCCGCCCGGATGTCCGGTGGTGCACCGGACATGCACTGTAGAGTGTCCGGTGCGCCAGCATGGGCGTGCCTGACTTCTGCGCGCGCTGGCGCGCATTTAATGCGCTGCAGGTAGCCGTTGGCGCCTGAAGTCGCCGTTGCTCAGCAGTTACACCGGACAGTCCGGTGTACAACGGACATGAATTATAGTGGAGCAGCCGATGCGAATTCCCGAAGCTGGCGAGTTCAGAGCCGCGTCCTCTTGGAGCACAGGACACTATCCGGTGTACACCGGACAGTCCGGTGAATTATAGCGCGCCGGCTCTGAGAATTCCCGAAGGTGCGAAGTTCAGCTTAGAGTTCCCTGGTGCACCGGACACTGTCCGGTGGTGCACCGGACACTGTGCGGTGGCACACCGGACAGTCCGGTGCGCCCGACCAGGGTGCCTTCGGTTGTCCCTTTGCTCCTTTGTTTGAACCCTTTCTCTTGATCTTTTTATTGGCTTATTGTGAACCTTTGCCACCTGTAGAACTTATAAACTAGGGCAAACTAGTTAGTCCAATTATTTGTATTGGGCAATTCAACCACCAAAATTAGTTTAGGAAATAGGTGTAAGCCTAATTCCCTTTCAGTCCTAACACATGTTCTCCCTTTAGAAGTTTATGAAGGTTCTTCACCCCAACATGTGCTAGACGGCGATGCCACAGCCAGCCCATGCTAGTCTTAGCTATTAAGCATGCATCTAGATCGGCTTACTCTTTCGAAAAATCAACTAAGTAGAGTTTGTCGTCTAATACACCCTTAAATGCTAGTGAACCATCACTCCTCCTAAAGACAGAAACATCAACATTTGTAAACAAACAATTGTAGCCCATGTGGCACAATTGACTTGCAGACAGGAGATTATAACCAAGCGACTCTACTAGAAATACGTTTGAAATGGAGTGCTCATTGGTGATGGCTATCTTGCCCAAGCCTTTGACTTTGCCTTGGTTTCAATCTCCAAAGATGATCGTATCCTGGGAATCCTTGTTCTTGACGTAGGAGGTGAACATCTTCTTCTCCCCCGTCATGTGGTTTGTGCATCCGCTGTCGATAATCCAGCTTGAGCCCCCGGATGCATAAACCTGCAAGGCAATTTACACTTGGGTTTTAGGTACCCAACTCTTGTTGGGTCCTATAAGGTTAGTCACAATAGCCTTTGTGACCCAAATACAAGTCTTGTCTTCCTTGCATTTGGCCCCCAATTTCCTGGCAACCACCTTTTTATTTTTACATGAAAGTACAAAAGTGGTGTTGCAAGCATGGAATATAGTAGCAGATTCATTACACATTTTTCTAGGCACATGATGCAAAACATGATTTTTCGTAGGCCTATTTCTATCATGCACAAAAGTAGAGCTAGAGGCAAACATAGCATTTGGATCATAATAACCAGCATGAATATAACTCTTATTATAGTTAGAATAACTACCAATTTTCCTATCATACATAAAAGCATGGTTTCTCTTAGGAATATTAGCCATAGGGGCCTTCCCTTTCTCCTTGTTGGGAATGGGAGCCCTTTGGCTTGTTAAGTTCTTGGCTTCATTTCGAAAGCCAAGCCCATCCTTAATTGAGGGGTGTCTACCAACAGTATAGGCATACCTAGCAAATTTTAATTTATCAAAATCACTTTTGCAAGTCTTAAGTTGAGCATTAAGACTTGCCACTTCATCATTTAATTTGGTAATAGCAGTAAGATGTTATTTACAAGTATCAACATTAAAGTCTTTACGTCTATTGCAAATAACTACATGTTCTACACAAGATCTAGTAGTATTAGCTTCCTCTAACTTAGCATTTAAATCATCATTCAAAATCTTTAAACTAGATATAGATTCATGACAAACAGACAACTCGGAGGATAACATTTCATTTCTCTTAATTTCTAAAGCAAGGGATTTTTGAACATTAACAAATTTATCATGCTCTTCATACAAAATATCCTCTTGCTTCTCTAGCAATCTATCTTTTTCATTTAGAGCATCAATTAACCCATTAATTTTATCTACTTTTGCTCTATCTAAACCCTTAAACAAATCGGTATAATCTACTTCATCATCACTAGAATCATCATCGCTTGAAGTAGTATACTTAGGGGTTTCCAGAACACTTACCTTCTTTTCCTTGGCCATGAGGCAAGTGTGGCGTTCGTTGGGGAAGAGAGAAGATTTGTTGAAGGCCGAGGCAGCGAGTCCTTCGTCGTCGGAGTCGGAAGAAGAGCAGTCCGAGTCCCATTCCTTTCCGAGGTATGCCTCGCCCTTTGCCTTCCTATGGCTCTTTTTCTTCTCTCTCTTCCCATGCTTTTCTTGTTCCTGGTCATTGTCATTATCAGGGCACTGTGCTATAAAATGACCAGTCTTACCGCATTTAAAACAGGAGCGCTTCCCCTTTGCTTTGTTCTTGTTAGGGTGCTCCTTGCGTCCTTTTAGTGCGGTCTTGAAACGCTTGATAATTAGGGCCATCTCATCTTCATTTAGCCCGACAGCCTCAACTTGTGCCACCTTGCTAGGTAGCGCCTCCCTACTGCTTGTTGCCTTGAGCGCAACGGGCTGCGGCTCGTAGATGGGCATTGGGCCGTTTAATGCATCATCAACATACCTTGCTTCCTTGACCATCATGCGCCCGCTCACAAATTTTTCAAGTATCTCCTCGGGCGTCATCTTTGTGTACCTAGGATTTTCACGGATGAGGTTCACAAGATGAGGGTCAATAACGGTAAAAGACCTGAGCATAAGTCAGACGACATCGTGGTCCGTCCATCTTGTGCTTCCATAGCTCCTAATCTTGTTGACCAGGGTCTTGAGACTGTTGTATGTTTGTGTTGGCTCCTCTCCCCTGATCATCGCAAACCTTCCCAGCTCGCCTTCCACCAACTCCATTTTGGTGATCATGGTGGCGTTGTTTCCCTCATGTGATATTTTGAGGGTGTCCTAGATTTGCTTGGCGTTGTCCAAGCCACTCACCTTGTTGTACTCATCCCTACACAAGGATGCTAGCAAAATAGTGGTAGCTTGTGCATTCTTATGAATTTGCTCGTTAATAAACACAGGGTTATCCGTACTATCAAATTGCATTCCATTTTAAACTATTTCCCAAATACTAGGATGGAGAGAGAATAGGTGACTACATATTTTGTGACTCCAAAAAGAGTAGTCTTCTCCATCAAAGTGTAGAGGTTTCCTAAGAGGAATTGATATCAAATGAGCATTAGAGTTGAATGGAATGCAAGAATAATCAAATGAAAAGTTTTGATTGACTGTTTTTTTTGACGAGGAGTCGTCGTCGTCGTGTGGTGATGAAGAAGATTCATCGCTGTCGTAGTAGACGATCTTCTTGATGCGCCTCTTCTTCTTCCCGTCCTTTTCTTGTGACTCGAGCCAGAGTCTGTGGGCTTGTCATCTCTTGGCTCATTGACGATGAACTCCTTGTCATTGACCACCATCCTCTTTCCCTTAGGATCCATCTCTTCGGGCGATTAGTCCCTTACGTGAAGAGAACGGCTTTGATACCAATTGAGAGCACCTAGAGGGGGGGGGGTGAATAGGTGATCCTGTAAAATTCAACACTAAATTCCACAAACTTGATTATAAAGATGTTAGTGCAAGTTAATCAAGTTTGTGAGCTCTTGCGAACACAGACAATCAATGAAAAGGCAATCACAAGAGACACGCGATTTTATCCAGTGGTTCGGCCAAGTAGCACTTGCCTACTTCCACGTTGTGGCGTCCCAATGGACGAGGGTTACACTCAACCCCTTTCAAGTGATCCAATGATCAACTTGAATATCACGGTGTTCTTTTCTTAGTCTTTCTCCCGTTTACGAGGAATCTCCACAACTTGGAGACTCTCGCCCTTACAATGATAATCACAAAAGAAGCACGGAAGTAAAGGGAGGGGAGAGCAACACACACAAGACAGTCACTGTAGATGGTCCGGTGCCGATCTCCTTCCTTTTCTGGCGCAGATGACTGTTGCACCTCTGGGCCGAATGGCGCACCACTGTACGGTGCACACCGGACAGTCCGGTGAATTTTAGCCGTACGCCGCTGATCCTTTTCCCACGAGTGACGACTTCACCGCAGACGACTCATCGGACAGTCCGGTGCACCACCAGACAGTCCGGTGAATTATAGTCGTACGCCGTCGTCGAGTCCCGAGAGCGGCCAGTTCACCTTGGACTCGCCTGGTGCTGTCTGGTGCACCACCGGACAGTCCGGTGCACCCAGATCGAGCAGGACTCTTTTCCAATTCCTTTGCTCCTGTTTCTAGCACTTAGACAAAATATGTTAGTACTCAAAACAATGTACCAAGTCTAGAAACGTACCTTGTTACATGATTTGCACTTCTTGCTTGTTTGGCACATAATCAACTCACTTAATATGTGTTGGACACTTAATCACCAAAACATTATAGAAATGGCCCAAGGGCACATTTCCCTTTCAGTTGCTCAATCAATGCGGATAACGTTAGGGAGCAAACTCAAATCTATATGAGCAAAGGAACTTTGAGAGAGAGGAACAAGGGGAAACAAATCAAATGAAGATCAACAAGTGAACACAATAATTTGTTCTACCGAGGTTCGGTTCCAAAGAACCTAGTCCCCATTGAGGAGGCCACAATGGCCGGGTCTATTCCAACCTTTCCCTCTCTCAATTAGTTACACAGACTGGTCGAGGCTTCTCCTTAATCACTTGGGTCACTAAAACCCCACAAGGATCACCATACACTTAGGTGTCTCTTGCTAGCTTTACAAAGCACTTTAGAAGAATAAGAATAGAGAGGAGAAAGCAATCCAAGCAACAAGAGCAACAGAGAAACACAAAACACCCTCTCTCAAGTCACTAAGCAATTGAGTTGATTTTGATATTTATAATGTGTCTTGGAGTGAATGTTATTGCTCTTGTATCAAATGTGAAGTTCAAGAAACTTGGATGGCTTGAATGGAGGTGGTTGGGGTATTTATAGCCCCAACCACTATTCTAGTTGTTGCTGACGATGGCGCACCGGACAGTCCGGCGGTGCACTGGACAGGACACTGTTCAGTGTCCGGTGCGTGCCACGTCAGCTGCCCGTTGGGGTTTGGAGCAGTTGACCATTGAAGTCCTTTGTCCTGTATTTACACCGGACAATCCGGTGGCTGGTGCGTTCTGACTTTCTGCTCTGACAACTGACTTGCACTGTTCACCTTTTACAGTCGACCGTTGGACGCAGGTTACCGTTGCTCCGTTGGCTCACCGGACATATCTGGTGCACACCAGACAGTCCCGTGAATTATAGCGGAGTGTCCCTGGCAAAACCCGAGAGTGAGCAGTTTGCTGGGTGCTCGGTCTGGGACACCGGACACTGTCCGGTGCGCGCACAGGCAGCATCATTCCATGTCTTTGCTCCATACTTATTTGAGTCCCCAACTTAGCTTCTTTCTTGGTTTGTGTTGAACTTTATGCATCTGAGAGAAATGATGACTAGGCAAACTAGTTAGTCCACATGGTTTGTTATAAGCGTCAAACACCAAAATCGATTATAGGAAATGGTTGAGTCCATTTCCCTTTCAGGCAGGCGCCACCATGTCCTCCTCGGTAGCACGCATGGAGAAAGGCCAGGAGAAAGACTGACTCGCCCTGTACTCGCGTCGACGAGCGTTGGTCAGCTCGCGACTGCGACCGTGGATGGGGGTAGCAGGTTGGGAAGGAAGAACAGGGCAAAGGTGGAGAAGACGAATGGGGTGTCCAACAATGGCGAAAATGATGGTGCGTGCATGATGTGAAACATCCTCGTGGACGTGCAATAGCCACTACGCGGGTCGGTGTCGAGGCTGGTATCAGACGAGTGTGAGGAGGAGGCGCCTGCTCCCACGCCCTCTGCCGAGAATGGGGTGGCGTGGAGGCGGAGGCATGAGGGGGAAGAGAAAAGAAGCAGGATGGCGAACGAGGTCGAGGCAACTGAAGCGAGGACCATCATTATCATGTGGAGGTATAGATCGCCAAATAGGTCATGGCTGGCGGGCCGGACGAGGCATGGCCCATTGAATAGCGTCTGGGCCCACCCAGCACGAACGTCGTGCCGTGCTTGGGCCGTAGTGCCGGCCGGGACTTGCACGATTATATTTTTTATTTTACAAAAAATCATATATACATATATACAATTTATATTCAATATTAAAACACCTGAGCATGATGTTCTACTGGTTAGTTGGCTTCACTCACTGTCTCTCACCCTTCTTCCATCAGCGTGGGTTCGAACCCCACCTCCTGCACCGCTTTTTTTAATATTTTATGTTGATTTAACTAAATAGCCCGACAGGCTAATAGGCCCATGCCAGAACACCGTTTGGCCATCTATTTGTGGAGGTTGGTTGCACGAAGGGGACGAGCGTGCAGCGGGTTAATTTGAAATAGATTTGAGGGGTTATTTGTAAAAAGATGACACGGGACGACCGTTGAAACTGGTGCTTTAATATAGTAGAGATTAAAACATTCTACCATTATCTGTACACATTAACCCGCGAATATAAAATATCCAATATAATCTTGTCCAAAAACATAAACTTGAACACTTGACCTAACCCAAAACAAATAAAACCCTATCTATATAATCTTTTTTCTACTTTAGAAGTCCATAGATAGTCAGACACAATCCACAAATAGTCATACTCCCGGTCATATCCTCGTCCAATCAATTGTGTATGAATAGTTTCCAAGCAGATTTTATATTGTTTCTTGTCTAACTATATAATTAATATTATTTCTATAGATCTAAGCACAATCATAATCATGCAGTTTGATTTTTCAATGTGTCTGTATTGTTAAGATTCAAATGGTGTGATGCTTAATTATGGCATGTGGTTTATTTAAATTTGATGTTTAGTAGCTAGCATTTTTTATAGATCGTTGTATGTGTGAATGGTGTTTAAGTGACTAATTTTTGTGGGTACGAGTGACTCATACCCATATGGGTATCAGTATGGAGGTAAATTCATACCCACACGTAGATATAGGTGACCCGACATGGTTATTTTTTATCGTGAGTATGAGTATGGGATAGTAATATCCGATGAGTATTTACCCATTACCATCTTCTGGATATGGCAGCAGCTCTTCTCGTCGTGGTGTTGGCTTTCTAACTCGTGCGCTTCTTGGGTCCCATATGGTTACAGCTCTTCTGTGCGCTTCTTAGGTCCCATATAGTTACAACTCTTCTC
Organism: Zea luxurians; assembly: GCA_029449295.1. Classification (NCBI taxonomy): domain Eukaryota; kingdom Viridiplantae; phylum Streptophyta; class Magnoliopsida; order Poales; family Poaceae; genus Zea; species Zea luxurians. Next base: position 209,213,236 of record JAOPSE010000002.1, read on the forward strand.
GCGCCACAGTCAGTTTCGAGCCTGTGGGCTGAAGTCAAAATCTTTTTAGGCTTTAGATTTGTTAGGGCGTATTTAAAAGTTCCCAATATATAGTTCTAAAAATATAGTTTTTCAACTCGTTTAAAATAATTTCTGTAAAATAACTCCTAGAATATAAAAAATTAGACACACGTAAAACTTTCCTAGCATTCAGTTTGGTAGCAGTTTAGATCCATAGCATTCAAGACATCACTTATGGCTCTAACTAGTACAATGCTCATGCCACAACATATAAATATTCGATAAAATTTTGAAGCAAAATAATTACATAAAAACAAAAGAAAAATACATATATTACCATCGACCTTGATATCTCACAAAAACACATATATGGCTTGTTGCTCATCCTTAGAATTTGCTTCAGCTTTCTAGTGGTGAGATCGTCAAGAGAGAAAGCATCCAGCACATAGTAGGCGTATCAAATTTATGGAAAAAACAAGAACACTATAGATTTCACAAAAAGAATCAATCAATTCGTAACCTTGTTGGATGGTTTTAGGTCTAGAAAACTAAGCAGTTCATGGTGAGGGCTAGGAGTGAAGTCAGCATTGGCATGGTCGAGCATGTCACAGGGTGAGTTTGTCCATTTTGGCTAGCACATATTTGTGGATGTAGAAGATATACAAATAAATTTCAGCATTAGAACAAACAGGCAAATAACAGTGCCTTGCTAAATAGAATGAAAAAAGTATATCATTATCATACATTACGTAACATAGAGCAATATCTCATGCATCAGCCTCAACTCCATTGTTGGAGACATGAGCTTCCCCTAAATCTTCACCCTAGACGAGTTGACAAACGGGACAAAGCATTGTGTCCACTCCAGGGACAGCTTCCCAATCTACAACCACCATCATAGAGAATGAGACAGAGATAGAGCAGATTATAGCATATCCAAACAAAGAATTTATTCGCTCAAACAATATTCAAGAGTAAACATGCATCAGATGTAGATGATAAATAATTGTCTGTATGTAAAAATCACAATGATGGTTGAATAAACATGTACAACCTAAAGGAACATGTTGGATTGCAAGAATTAAGGTTCAGCCCCTGTTTAGGCCCATTAGACACATTAGATATTATCAGCCCATGTGTAAGGAAAATGGACCCCGGGCCATTTGGCTCAAAAGGTTTTGGTGTTTGATGATCAACATAGCCTATGGACTAATTTGTTTGCTAGTGTTTATGAGTGTAGTTTACAGGATGCTAAAGTGACCTGGACTAAGGCATTGAGGAAAGCAACACCTCAAAAGAAGACATTATGAAGATCACAAGCGGAGATTACAAGTATCAAACAAAGTCCAAGAAATGAAGAAAAGTGTTGTCACTGGCGGACTATCTGGTCGAGGGCACCGGACTGTCTGATGCACCAGGGAACAGTAGCTCAACGGCTAGTTCCTGGTGGCACTGTGGAGGAGGGCCCGGACAGTCCGATGCAAAGGCTAACAGCGCCAACGGCCGACTGACAGATCCAACGGCTAGTGGCGCACTGGACAGGGCACTGGACTGTCCAGTGTGTCGCAGAGAGCAGCAGCTTTCCTCCAACGGCTATAATTGAGTTGGGGCCTATATATACTTCACCCAACCGGCCATTTGAAGGTGTAGGAGACCAAGCAACATACCAAGACATATTGTAGACATTTCTAAGTGCTCAAACACCCAAGTGCTTAATAGAATCACTCCGTGATTAGCGTAGGTGCTTTGCGAAGTGCTTAGGTTAGTTAGACCACATTAGCGCTTGCTCTAGGTGAATCCTAGTTAGTTGAGTAAGTTTAGAAAAAACCACACAACCCCTCGGCTCTTGAGTGAGCCATTGTAATTGTACCGAGTGGGGCGAGAGTCTTGCGAGACCGTGACAACCGCATTTGTGTCACGGCCACCACCGTATGCCGAAGGGAACGAGGCACGCGACGTTTCAGCCGGAAGCTCGATAGTGGAGACGGCGAGGAGCGTCCAGAGAAGCTAGAAGCGGAGCACCACTTGCGCGTGGAGAAGGCACGCGACTCTCTACGGAGTTACTCGACCGTGGTGCTTGGCCCTCGCGTGGGCTACCATTTGCATAGGGGCACCAACGAGGATTAGTCGGAACTTTGCGTGGTTCCGGGTACCTCAATAAAAATATTGGTGTTATCCACGAGAGTTTGCATCTCTACTTTGCTCTTTATTTTTTGCATTTATATTAAGTATTTAAGTTTCAATCTTGTCTTTCTAGTTATATTACTCAGGATTGAAACTTAGGCTTTGCGGTAGATATAGCAACACTTAGACAAAACCTAGTTTGCACATTCTAGTTTGATTATTTGCATAGGTTTTGTTCTAAGGATTCATTTGTGGCCTAGTTTAGAAAGAGTTTTTAGAAGTCTTAATTCACCCCTCTCTTAGGCGTTACCGTTTCCTACACCATGTTTAGCCCATTATCACAAGTTGGGATAATTTTATCCCCGGGTCCTAATACCCTCTAATTGTTAAACATGTACTACGACATCTTATAAGAAACATAAAAATGATGGTTAATCAATTTACTGCATGTACATGTGCAAAGAAGCATAAAGACTATCTGATACAATAACACACAAGAAGGAAACATTGAATTACATGATCTTTATTTCTTGAACATTCTTATCAGACACTGAATACAATGATGTGTAGCTTTTCAAATCAAACACCTTGTAAGTGTTGTTTGTGGATAAAATGACATCAGAGCAACAAGATTCAAGATTAATTTCTACAAATCATGTCTTTTGCCGATCAACCTTGATGTCAGCAAAACCACTTAGCTAGTGACAATGTTTGGATGTCAAGTTGGCACCTTCCCGTTCACTAATTTGGGTTTGTTGTAACATCCTAGATTTTGGTTCTGAGGTTAGAAACCCTAAACTCCTAACCCCCCTTTTTTCTCTTAAGACTTCATCTCATAAGCATTTCATTTATCATATGCATACACCATGATTGCTAGTAGCGCTTCACACATAGTATTTCATTTTTGCACCCAGGAAATATAAATAAATATTTGTATAACGTAGAAAAGGGATTAAGGAAAATAAAAGAGAAATTAAAAAAGGGAAAAGGAAAACTCCTCTTCCCTCTCGGCTGGGCCGATTCCGGTCCATGCCCTCCCCCTCTCCCTCGCGCGCCCGCGCTTCCCCCTCCACTCTTGGCCCACTCCGGCCCACCAGCACGCTCGCCCGCGCAGCGCTCCCCCTCCCTCGCTGATCGCTCGGCCCCGCTCGACAGTCGCGCCCATCTCTCGCTCTCTCGCGCCCGCTCCTCCTCTGGCATGTGGGCCCCACCCATCAACCCCTTCTTCCCTGCCCGTGCTCGGCACCGGCGTGATCCCCGCCGACCATCCCCTCTCTCCGCCATTACTCCTGTGCCGGTGAAGTTAGGCACCGCTCCGCCCCCAAGTTCACTATGCTCGTATCCCTTCACGGCACCCCACCCAAGCCGTGTCGTCCCCCGACGTTCTGCGCCATTAGCGCCATCGCTATGCACCTCACCGGCGCTAGCTGGCCTCGGTCGTTTCCTCCCCGGGCGCCTATAAAAGGGACCGCCTCGAGCTCCACCTCTCCTCACACTAGCCTCAGCCACCCCTCCCCCCTCCCCTCCCCCCTGAGCTCGATCAAGCCAAGCACCGCAGCCGCCTTCCGCTCTGGTGAGCTTCCCCCTCCCCGCTCCAATAGCTTAGCGTCAAATTGAAGTGGTTCGCAAACTTCACCATCTCACCACAAAACACGGTGCACCATCCTTCTTCCCCTATCGCACCCTGTGGCCTCACCAGCAACCTCACCACCGTGGGAGCCTACCACCTCACCGTAGGCAGGCCGACCCAAGCCTCCGCTGGCCAAATTAACCCCACCACTGTGATCGCCCGTCCCTGCTCATGCTAGCCCACCTACCCAATTGCCGAGAACTAGGCCACTGGCGGAGAACAGTCGTCGGACCATCAACGGGCAGTTCCTCCTCCCCGTGGGCGGACCGTCGTTCCCTCCTGACGCGGTTTCTCTCTCCCCCTCGCTGGCATGTGGGCATGTGCCCACGGCGTCGTCTCCGCGCCGCGGCCGTTGGCGGGCAGAGATGGGCCGGCTGCCCCCGTGGCCGTGCGCGTGCGCTCAGCCGGGCCGAAATCCTTCCCCCCCGGCCCGTTTAACCGAGAAAATCCTTTTCTTTTTCTTTTTTCTCCCTTTTTCCCATTTTTATATATATACATGTTGATATTTTATGTACCAAAAATAGTCCAAGCACCCTATAAGTCACAAAATAATAATACTTAGAACTTGACACACTTTATTAGCCTACAATGTTTGATGTATTATTTATTACCTGTTTTTGCAAGGCGAAGAGGGTCCGACCCTCCGAAAAACGTAGCTTCGAAAGAAGGGCAGGACCCCGACCTCCCGAAAATAGAGCTTCCATGCCAACAGAGCTTTGACGAAGGCAAGTCCATTCTACCCTTGATGCATAAATTACCTACTCTTTTCTACCACTACCAAAGCCGGGATATGGGTTGGGTTCTATGCATTGTGAGCCGAGTGATAGTCTGCATTAAAGAACATCTTTTGGGTACAAAAATGTGGGTTGAGGTAATGGTTTTTAAAAAAAGAGAAATGTTTTCAAAAGATATATGATGAAGGGTATTCACCCTTATCACCAACTGAGAGGGATGATCAGAGACTCCCTGGTTTAGGGGAGGGCCTAAGGTGTTGGCTCAGCCGGGTTAGGTGTGAGCATGATGGATTGTCCCCTCATATAAGGACTAGTTTATCATTCTTCAGTTCTTGTACTCATGACAAGTACAACCACTCAAAACTGTATGGGCAGTCACTCAATCTAAACTTGCACGGTCCGAACCCCAGGGTTATGAAGGTTGGGGAGCAATGGGAGGATAATGAAGGGGAATGTTTTGTCCGGTTTGGGCATGGTGGTAGCTTTGTTCCTTCCGCTATAATCGTTAAGGTAAGGACGTGCAAGGAAGGAAAGAGTTTCGGATTCGGGTCTCATTGGCCATGAGATCGCAGAGCCAGACTAGTGGGAAAAGTGTACACCTCCGCACAAAGTTTGAAACCTATTCGAATAGTCCGCGTCCACTGGTATGGACGAGTCTGGTATGGTATGACAATTACTGTTTTTGGTCTTCATAAAAAAGAAAAGTGTGTGGGTGTTTTTGGAAATAAAAGCAATGCCACAGGAGCGGGAAGCTTAGTGGTGGTTGAGTGTGAAAATGTGCTACTCCTCTCTTTTTGGGTAAAACATCAAAATATCGCCCTTTCTCGAAAAAAGAAATGAGTGACTTCAACTCCATCATATCAATCATGTACCGAATAGGTCTCTCTCTCTTTACGGGTGGGATGGGCTTGCAGAATACGTAAAGTATTCACCTAGATTTATTTATGTTTTTCAGCTATCGAAGACTTCCTTTCTGCTATGTTCGATTAGAAGGGGATGTGTCTGCACCCAGTCTGCTTGTGACTTGAGCTAGATGTTCTTCCACTGTGCTATGTTTTCAGGCTCGCTAGAGCTTGCATTTTGGTATTGTAATAACTATTATTTGAGACTCTATACTATTTGAAGAAATGAATGTGTTTACTAGCCTCCTAGGACTAGTAATTGTATCACATTTGAGTCCCAAAGGATCGGGATGCTTCAGGTAGTATCAGAGCCATAGGTCTGACCGTAGACCGTAGCCCAGATCTAAAAAGCTTTCCTTAAAAGAAAAACCTCTTAACTCCTTAAAGAACCTTCTCTCCTTTCCCTAATATTAACAACCCTTCTTCTCTTGCTACCAGATGGAGGGCACCTTTGTCCTTAAGACATCCTATTGCTCAGAGGTGGAAGGATTCCCTCATCTTCTTCAGAGTTGTGCGCTTCGCATGGGGATCCGCAAGAAGCTAGAGTATGTCTGGAAGGAATACCACGAGAATGGGATTGATAAGTGCTCTATGGCAGTCTACCTGGGAGAAAGCCGAAGCTACCCAAATCACCCTCCCTTTCAGATCACCGCTACTGGCCACCGCTTTCTAGATACTTGCCAAAATGCTGCCCAAAAAGCCCTCCGCCAACTATGCCAAAACTACATCAGGGAAGTCTTTGAGACACCCCTCCGCTACTTTCCACCCAGCAACAAAAATAACCCTACCTGGAGGAAAAGACTCCAGGCTTTGTCAGGGAGAGATCATAATGAAGATGACCCTACCATAATCTACATGTCCGGATATCTCCACACCCTTTACAACCACTTTGATGACCTTTTCTCCCACTGCACCCACCTAAACTCCTGGATGGAAAGCCTAGAGCAGCAAATCAAGGAATTGAAGGAAGAAAAGGTGGCTCTTCAAGACAGCCTCGAGATGGCAGAAGGCGAGGAAGCCAACACTCGTGAGGCATACCAGACCTTGAAGATGGACTATGCTAGGAGGCTGAAGAAGCCCGCCCCCATCAAGAAGATTCGGAAGCGTTTCAAAAGCCAAGGATGCCAGACTGACCCAAAGGAAGAAGCCCCGCCAGCACTGCCTTCCCTAGGGATAGAGAACTTTTCTGACGTCGAGGAAGTGTCCCTGGCTAGCCTCGATGATCTTCTCAGGGATTTTGGGGACACTTTAGTAGAAAATGCTCGTGCATAGTGTAATCCGTAGTGGTTGTTATGCTTGTAATGAACTGGTCTGCTAAATAAAATAACATGTTTGAAAAAATGATGGCATATGCATAGTAGTAATCCTTTCTCCCCTCTGGCAGATGGCCTCGGATAAAACCACACCTACCGCCTCAGGGATTGGAGCAAGGACTCCCCTAGGTATCGAAAAAGAGGACGATGGAGAAGGGAGTGAGACCCACCTCCCCACACCACCGGATATGCCACTAGACCTAGCCAAGTTCTGGCCAATCAGACCCGACTCATTGAGGTCCTCACTAGAAGCCTCGAGAACCAGCGCCCGATTGGAGGAAGACCTCAGGACAGAATGGGAGAGTTCCTAAGCCTCAAGCCTCCCACGTTCGCTGGATCTAGCAACCCGCTCGATGCTGATGATTGGCTGCGCACAGTGAAGAGGAAGCTAGAAGCCATTAGATGCCTTGAAAACCAGCGTGTTTACCTAGCTGCCCACTAGCTCTCCGAGATGGCTCTATCCTGGTGGGACACCTTCATCGCTGCAGTAAGAGATGCTACCTAAGCAGAGTTTGAGGCTGCTTTCTGAGAGCATCATGTGCCCTTAGGAATCGTCCAGCTCAAGGAGGAGAAATTTCAGGAGTTAACTCAAGGAGGGCGATCAGTCAGTGAATACATACATAAATTCACAGAACTTGCTCGTTATGCACCTGATGATGTTAGCACGGAAGCCAAGAAGATGGCCTGTTTCTTGAAAGGGTTAAGACCAGAACTCAAGACCATCCTTGCTAGCCAAGACTTCCTCAGTTTCTCACACCTCTCGAACAAGGCCATCCAGGTGGAAAGAGCACGAGAAGAAGAAAAAGATCACCTCAAGAGAAAGTTTCAGATTCTTCGAGCTCAACAGCAGGACAGGCATTAGAGGGCTCGATCTTTTGGGTTCCCTTCTAAGGGGTCGAACCTCAGTAAGGCAGCAGGATCCACTCCGTCAAGTTTCAACCAACCTGGTCAAAGTTCCTTCCACACCCAGTCTGTTGCAAGCAGCCAACCTCCAACCAATGCTTGTTGGCACTGTGGAGACCTCGGTCACTTCAAGAATAGTTGCCTACATCTGAAGACATCCATACCTGCCTACCCCAACTCGGTGAATGGCCCCAAGAATGCTACGGCGCCTGCCTCAAAGGCACCCTCCACCAACAGCCAGTTAAGCAAGACCCAGTTCCATGGCAGGGCTCGAGTGAACCACGTCGACGCCCAAGAAGCTCAGCAAGCCCCTGGAGTAGTAATCGGTGAGTTCCTAGTCGAATTTACCCATGCTGTTGTACTTTTTGATTCTGGAGCATCTCATTCCTTCATCGCCACTAGTTTCATGGAAAAACATGGCATCCCCACTACACCATTAGAAGTCCCTCTGGTCACCTGGACCCTAGGGTCAGACCTTCTATGCCACCTCAAATGCTCCCAAGTTAGAATTCTTTTAAGTGGGGTAGTATTCCTGGCACACTTAGCTGTACTACCATCCCACGGAATTGATGTAATCCTAGGAATGGATTGGTTAACCCGGCACAAGGGCGTCATAGGTTGTGTAGATAAGACTGTTCTTCTCACCGACCACCAAGGAAAACCAGTTTCGTGTAAAGCTCAGCCGCCAACCCAAGATCCAATGGTGTTCAGCCTAGCAATAGAAGGCATATCTGTGGTATAAGAATTCATGGATGTATTTCCTGAAGAGTTGCCAGGAATGCCTTCGGAAAGAGAAGTAGAATTCTACATTGACCTCCTCCCAAGCACCGCACCAATCGCAAAGAGACCGTACCGCATGGCACACATAGAATTAGCAGAACTGAAGCTTCTGATCGCCGAACTTCAATAGAAAGGGTTTATTCGTCCCAGCTCATCACCTTGGGGAGCACCAGTATTGTTTATCACCAAAAAGGATGGAAGCATGAGAATATGTATTGATTACCGGTCCTTAAATGAAATTACAATCAAGAATAAGTATCCACTACCTCGGATTGACGATCTTTTCGACCAACTTCAAGGGGCCAAATATTTCTCAAAGATTGATCTAAGATCAGAATACCATCAGTTGAGAATCAAGGAAGCAAATATTCAGAAGACAACTTTTGTTACCTGGTATGGTAAGTATGAGTTTACAGTAAGCCCTTTGTACTAACCACTGCACCGCCTTCTTTATGAACCTCATGAACAAGGTGTTTATGGAAGAGTTAGATAAGTTTGTCGTAGTCTTTATTGACGACATCCTCATCTACTCCAAGAGTCGGGAGGATCATGATCATCACCTCCGGATTGTCCTCGGGAGACTTAGAGCGCATCAGCTCTACGCCAAGCTCAGCAAATGTGAATTTTGGTTAGAGAAGATAGCCTTCCTCGGGCATATCTTGATTGCAGAAGGGATATAAGTGGATCCATCCAAGGTAGAAGCAGTATCCAAATAGAAGCAGCCATCTAGCGTTAGTGAAATTCGAAGCTTCTTGTGAATGGCGGAATATTACCACTGTTTTATCAAAGGATTCTCCAGCATTGCAAAACCCTTGACCGAACTCCTCAAAAAAGACAACAAATTTTTGTGGACCCCAAAGTGTGAAGAAAGTTTCCAGGTCATAAAAAAGAAACTCACAACCGCACCAGTACTGACATTGCCAGATATCCACCAAAGCTTTGTCATCTTCTGTGATGCTTCAAGACAAGGTTTGGGATGCGTGCTAATGCAAAATGAGAAAGTCATCGTTTATGCATCTCGCCTACTCAAGCCTCATGAACAGAATTATCCAACCCATGATTTGGAATTGGCAGCCATAGTACATGCTCTCAAGATATGAAGACATTATTTGATTGGGAACAAATGTCACATATTCACAGATCACAACAGTCTAAGGTATATCTTTACCCAGCCAGATCTCAACCTCCATCAGCGAAGATGGCTAGAGCTAATTAAGGATTATGACATCGAAATCCACTATCACCCAGGAAAGGCAAACGTAGTGGCTGACGCCCTCAGCTAGAAACCTTTCGGGAAGGAAGCAACAAACTTCCTAGAAAGCTGAAAGAGGGAATTGGCTTAACTGAATGCTTATTTGGGGAAAAGAGCAGTGTAGAAGTTATGCCAATGCTAGAAGACCTCATTCGCAAAGCTCAATGTTTGGACGCCGAGATGACAGGACTTGCAGAAAAGGCTAACAAGGAACAACTCCCGGATCTCAGAACTGTTGAAAAGGGAACTCTTTGGTTCAGGAACCATCTATGTGTACCAAAGGTAGAGGCACGAGAAATCCTGCTAGATGAAGCCCACAACTTAGTCTATTCTATCCTTCTAGGGTCTACCAAAATGTACCTATACCTCAAGACCAGATACTAGTGGAGAGGAATGAAAAAGGAGATAGCTAAACATGTAGCCCGATGTGATACCTGTCAACGAACTAAGGCAGAACATCAAAGGCCAGGGCTACTGCAACCCCTTCTAGTGCCCAAATGGAAGTGGGAAGAGATAGGCATGGATTTCGTGATCAGACTGCCCCGAACCCAAAAAGGGAACGATTCTATCTGGGTCATAATTGACGGTCTTACCAAGGTAGATCATTTCATACCAGTAAAGACTACCTTTGGAGGAGCCACCCTCGCCCGGATATACCTCAAAGAAAGAGTCAAACTCCACGGCATTCTGCGAAGAATAGTATCAGACAGAGGAACGCAATTCACCTCAAAGTTTTGGTTGAGTCTTCAGCAAGCTATGGACACCAAGCTAGATTTCAGCACCGCCTACCACCCCCAGTCAGATGGACAGACAGAAAGAGTCAATAAAGTCCTTGAATATTTGTTGAGAGCCTGTGTGCTGACCTTCGATAGAGATTGGGAATCCAGTTTGACGTATGCAGAATTCTCGTATAACAACAGTTACCAGGCCAACATCAAGATATCACCTTTTGAAGCCCTGTATGGAAGGAGATGCCAAACCCCCCTGATGTGGTCAAACGTGGGATAAAAGACCCTAGAAGGGCCTGCCTTCATCAAAGAGGCAGAAGAGAAAGTTGCCCTAATCCGCAAGAGACTACTCGAAGCCCAGAGTCGGCAAAAGAGTTATGCAAACAACAGGAGAAGAGAACTCAGTTTCGAGGAAGGTGATTTTGTCTACCTCAAAGTCTCCCCAATGCGTGGATCAAAAGATTTCAAGCAAAAGGGAAGCTAGCTCCGTGATTCATCGGCCCCTATCCTATCATCGGCAGAATAGGGCCAGCAGCTTACCGCCTTTAGTTGCCAGAATCTATGTCAGACATCCACAACGTATTTCATGTACCCCAGCTCCGGAAATGCTTGAAAGTACAAGAGAGTCACATCGCAGAAGAGTCAGTTCAGATTCAGAAAGATCTGTAGTACCGAGAAAAGACAGTGAAGATTCTTGATTCAGCCGTTCGAAAGACCCGAAACTCGGAGGTAAAACTCTATAAAATCCAGTGGAGTAGAGAAGGAGAAGAGGAGGCTACCTGGGAAAGTGAGGACTCATTGAGAAGGGAGTACCCTTACCTCTTCTCAAGCCCAGCCTGAATCTCGAGGGCGAGATTCTTTTTGAGTGGGGTAGGTCTGTAACATCCCAGTTTTTGGTTCCGAGGTTAGAAACCCTAAACTCCTAACCCCCATTATTTCTCTTAAGACCTCATCTCATAAGCATTTCATTTATCATATGCATACACCATGATTGCTAGTAGCGCTTCACACATAGTATTTCATTTTTGCACCTAGGAAATATAATGAATATTTTATAAAGTAGAAAAGGGATTAAGGAAAATAAAAGAGAAATAAAAAAGGAAAAAAGGAAAACTCCTCTCCCCCTCTCGGCTGGGCCGATTCCGGCCCATGCCCTCCCCCTCTCCCTCGCGCGCCCGCGCTTCCCCTTCCACTATCGACCCATTCCGGCCCACCAGCGCGCTCGCCCGCGCCGTGCTCCCCCTCCCTCGCTGAACGCTCGGCCCCGCTCGATAGCCGCGCCCATCTCTCGCTCTCTCGCGCCCGCTCCTCCTCTAGCATGTGCGCCCTAGCCGTCAGCCCCTTCTTCCCCGCCCGTGCTCGGCACCGGCGTGATCCCCGCCGGTCACCCCCTCTCTCTCTCCGCCATTACTCCTATGCCAGTGAAGTTAGGCACCGCTCCGCCCCCCAGTTCACTGTGCTCGCATCCCCTCACGGCACCCCGCCTGAGCCGTCTCGTCCCCGGCGTTGTGTGCCATCAGCGCCGTTGCTATGCACCTCACCTACGCCAACTGGCCTCAGCCATTTCCTCCCCTGGCGCCTATAAAAGGGACCACCTCGAGCTCCACCTCTCCTCGCACCGGCCTTAGCCACCCCTCACCCCTCTCCCTGAGCTCGATCAAGCCAAGCGTCGTCGCCTCCCTCCGCTCTGGTGAGCTTCCCCTCACCACTCCAGTAGCTTAGAGTCAAATTGAAGTGGTTCGCAAACTTCAACATCTCACCACAAACACGGCGCACCATCCTTCTTCCCCTATCACGCCCCGTGGCCTCACCTGTGACCTCATCGCCGCGGGAGCCCACCACCTCACCGTAGGCAGGCCGACCCAAGTCTCCGCTGGCCAAATTAACCCCACCACTATGATCACCCGTCCCTGCTCGTGTCAGCCCACCTACCCAATTGTCGAGAACCGGGCCACCGACGGAGAACCGCCATCGGACCACCGGCGGTCGGTTCCTCCTCCCCGTGGGCGGACCGTCGTTCCCCCTGATGTCGTTTCCCTCTCCCCCTCGTTGGCATGTGGGCTCGCGCCCATGACGCCATCTCCGCGTCACGCCCGTTGGCGGGCCGAGATGGGCTGGCTGCCCGCCTGGCTGCACGCGCGCTCGGCAGGGCCGAAATCCTTCCCCCGGCCCGTTTAACCGAGAAAATACTTTTCTTTTTCTTTTTTCTCCCTTTTCCCATTTATATATATACATGCTGATATTTTATGTACCAAAAATAGTCCAAGCACCCTATAAGTTACAAAATAATGATACTTAGAACTTGACACAGTTTATTAGCCAACAATGTTTGATGTATTGTTTACCTGTTTTTGCAAGGCGAAGAGGGGTCCGACCCTCCGGAACGTAGCTCCGTGTAACACCCGGTTTTAAAGGACAAAGCCGGATGCATCTCATACATGCGCCAAGAAGACAACATATATAATAACAGGGTGTATAGAGATAAATGTCATAAAACATCAGAGTACTTATTACATAGCGGAAGACTTATTACAAAATAAAAGAGTAAATATAAAACGAACTAAGGATCGTCGGCGCCAATGTCAACTGAGAAACGCCACCTAGATCAAGTCGAATGCCTCAGTGTTAGGCGGCTCCTCTTCGACCACCTGTTCTTCTCCTGTGGGGGGGGGGTGTGAGACAACAAGAGTGAGCTCACATACGTTCATAGCTCAACAAGTCGTGGGAATAATGTGGCATGAACTCACCAAAGGTGGGAGTTCATGAAGTGTAAGGCTGATCAATGAAATAAAGGCTGAAGATGAGCATTGCTTTTATAAGTTGGTCAAAATTTTATTAGCAGTTACTAAGTGTAAGTAAATACCAAACCATAGTAATAATAAGTAAAAGTAATAATAAAATAATCCCAAATGCAATGAAATGACAGGTTAAGTTTAAGTTCCATAATTTAATCATGTGAGTGTCCGAGCCGCTCATGACCGTGAGCACGGCTAGTATACCAGTTTTACACTCTGCAGAGGTTGCGCATCTTTACCCACAAGTCGTGTTACCCATTTGCCACGGAGTTGATCAGACCCCATACACCTCTACCAAGGAAGCGAGGCAGGGTACCACTACGAGGCCTTTACAAAGTTCCACTAGCTTCAGACTACCCGCTACAGTTTATAGGAAGCTCCAGTGCAGGGTTCTTGTCTGACCGCCATCGCAGCAAAATCAACCCAAGGACCTCCCTACACTGACCACTCCCCTACTGCCCTTGCCCCTTTTGGGTAAGGTAGCCCTCCACTAGCTTTCCTAGTTAATCAGCCAAGGGCGTCCCATTAAACCCTTGTGGTAGCACTGTTTTCTCGGGTGGTTCTCCATGTTCCCATTAACATAATGATCTTAACATGAACAAGGAAGAATAAAACAGATAACAATAGTATAACAATGAGTGATGAATATCTCTATACCCAAATCCACATAAAGCAATAGCATGTACTACCCAAAACTTTAGTAGTAAAACCAGTGGTGAAGCAAGGTATAAAGATAGTCAAATCTAGGGTATCCTATTGGGTCCCAGCCAAAATTATCCTATGCAGATCATTATGAATAATAAGAACATGAATAGGTAAAAGAAGTGATCAAGGGCACAACTTGCCTTCAACGAGCTCCTGCTCAGCAGTCTCTACCAGCTGAACCTCAGATTCCACAGTGGCTTGCTCGTCTATTCGCATCAACATAATACATACATAGCATAGCATAAATTAACATCACATCAAACATGCAAATAGAATATACAGTAATAAACTAGACATCAAGATAAGATCACAGGAATTGGAATCGTTAAATTTGGAATTATATGTTTTAAGTTATGGATTTTCTAAGGTTTTATGCATTTAATACAAGATTAAGTGAAAGAATAATTTTAATGTGTTTGTCATGTCAGAACAGAGGCACTAATGGGTAGACAATATTATTACAAAAATTTAGGAACTGGAATGGACCAATTTGGAGTTCCTATGCATTTTCTATGAATTATACAAGTTTTAACATTTATTTATGCACTAAAAATTGATTTCTGATATTAATTTCTAATTTTCAAAGTTCTCTGGATTGGGCCTCAAATACTAGAAAGCGCAGGGGCTTATCTGAGAAAACTCCCCAGACTCAACGCACTGCCCCTGTGGACGGCGGGTTGATACTCTTTAATCTGGAGGTTCTATTTGTAAAAGCGCTCGGCTGAAGCTATGACCATCAATCCTAGCCGCACGATCGACGGCCAACGTCATAGATTAAATGCGCTGAATGGTTATCGGCATCACCTAATCCATACCCTCCGTGGCCAGATCGACGGCCCGGATCAATCAGAGCGAACAGATATCCCGTGCTTCAGATCCCCGCCATCCGCTCACGATCCGACGATCCTGCGTAATCGCCCCCAAAACACCCTGTCCCTGACTCCACCAGCCGGTGGCGCGCACCGCCTACGACGGCGTCTCGCCGGAGTTCGGCCGATTCGGCGAGCCAGGGCACCAAGCTCACCCCAGATCGGTCCCAAGCGGAGTATAGGCGAGAGTGAACTATAGGAACAAGTTATTACCTGCAATCCCAACGTCGGGAGCCGCAACCACGTACCACGGCGGAAGGGAAACGCCGAGGATCGATTACTTGCGCCTAGATGGTTCTCCGAGCATCATTAGCTCTGCGCCCATACTCCACACGGCGAGGCGAGTCGCGGGGTCCTTACTCCGAGGGCGGTGCGTCAATTGAGTCGGCGAATCGAGTTTCACCCGAGACGGCCCCCAGAGGTGGTGCTAGTCTAGCCGTAACCCACGGGTATTGCGGAGATGGAGGTAGGGATGAGTGGCGAAGACCCCGGCGCACGCTATTTGAGGTGAAGCCTTGGCCAGCAGCTCCGGAAGAAGGGGGAGGAGACCGCCCGCCATGCGCGGGATTCAGTTGAGGAAGAAGATGACGACGCCGGAGTTGCGTAGGGTGGCTGGCAAAAGGGGCCCACCAGACAGTGTATCCCGCTCAGGTACCGCGCGCGGGGAATCGGTTGGGCGACTGACGAGTGGGCTAGCACGGCAGTGAGCGCAAGGAGAGGTGGGCTGCGCGGCGTGTAGAGAAAAGGAGTGGGCCGGAATTCAGAGAGAGAGCCCAGTTAGGGTTTTTTTTTCTTTTGTTTTCCTTATTTTCTGTTTTTCTTATTCATAATTATTTTGAATTCAAATTTGAATTTGAATCTGCTTATGAGTTCCACCAATAAGTCAGGTGAACACTTAAAACTCCAGTGTAGAAATAATATTTTATTTATTTATTTTATATTATTTTTTTACTCACTTAAAATTTTCTTCCTTTCCTTTTTTTCTAGGATTTCTTTCAAATGTCAAATTCTACTTTGGACTTTAATCCATTTCTGGTCACATTATTATTATTATATTGTCACAAAATGCACATAAAATAAAATCCAGCATGATGCTCAGGTTATTTATGTGTTCTTTGTTCTAATTATCCACTTTTAACTAGGGTTAATCACATGTAATGAATAGTAGAGGCCACAAACTATTGAGATTATCTCTAATCTCCTTATTACATTTTTTTGAGTATTACACTCCGGAAGAAGGGTAGGAGCCCGACCTCCCGAAAATAGAGCTTTCGTGCCAAGAGAGCTTTGATGAAGGCAAGTCCATTCTACCCTTGATGCATAAATTACCTACTCTTTCTACCACTACTTAAGCCGGGATATGGGTTGGGTTCTATGCATTGTGAGCCGAGTGATAGGCTGCATTAAAGAACATCTTTTGGGTACAAAAATGTGGGTTGAGGCAATGTTTTTTTTTAAAAAAAGAGAAATGTTTCCAAAAGGTATATGATGAAGGGTATTCACTCTTATTACCAACTGAGAGGGATGATCAGGGACTCCCTGGTTTAGGGGAGGGCCTAAGGTGTTGGCTCAGCCGGGTTAGGTGTGAGCATGAAGGATTGTCCCCTCATATAAGGACTGGTTTATCATCCTTCACTACCTGTACTCATGACAAGTACAACCACTCGAGACTGTATGGGCAGTCACTCAATCTAAACTTGCATGGTCCGAACCCCAGGGTTATGAAGGCTGAGGAGCACCGGGAGGATAAGGAAAGAGAATGTTTTGTCCGGTTTGGGTATGGTGGTGGCCTTGTTCCTTCCAGTATAATCGTTAAGGTAAGGACGTGCAAGAAAGGAAAGAGTTTCGGATTCGGGTCTCATTGGCCATGAGATCGCAGAGCCGGACTAGTGGGTAAAGTGTACACCTCTGCGCAGAGTTTGAAACCTATTCGAATAGTCCATTTCCACTAGTATGGACAAGTCTGGTGTGGTATGACAATTAGTGTTTTTTGTCTTCGTAAAAAGGGACAGTGTGAGGGTGTTTTTGGAAATAAAAGCAATGCCACGGGAGCGGGAAGCTCAATGGTGGTTGAGTGTGAAAATGTGCTACTCCTCTCTTTTTGGGTAAAACATCAAAGTATCGCCTTTCTCGAAAAAAGAAATGAATGACTTCAACTTCATCATATCAAGCATGTACCGAATAGATCTCTCTCTTTACGGGTAGGATGGGCTTGCGGAATACATAAAGTATTCACCCAGATTTATTTATGTTTTTCAGCTACCGAAGACTTCCTTTCTGCTATGTTCGACTAGAAGGGGATGTGTCTGCACCCAGCCTGCCTATGGCTTGGGCTAGATGTTCTTCCACTGTGCTATGTTTTCAGGCTCGCTAGAGCTTGCATTTTGGTATTGTAATAACTATTATTTGAGACTCTGTACTATTTGAAGAAATGAATGTGTTTACTAGCCTCTTGGGATTAATAATTGTATCACATTTGAGTTCCAAAGGATCGCGACGCTTCATTTGCCAATGGGCCTCACGAGGCCGAAAGTCAAAGACTATCTCCCTCTCATCATCAAAGTTGAAAGAATGCTCAACGCTATCAGTTCCTGATTATCTATAGCAGGAAGACTTACTCTAGTCAACTCTACTTTCTCTGCGATGCCCATCTTTGCAATGTGCACCCTAAGGCCTCGTTCGGCTGCCTGGGATGTATTCCAGGCCGGAAACGGTTCCAGGCCAGGAAATAGTGGCTCACTCATTCCAGTCCAGGAACAAAACCAGCTGAAATGATTTGCAAATGTAGTTCGGTTTCATTGGATGAGTTCCTGAATAATATCTATCCTCTCACCCAAAAGCAAAATCCAGAATCAAGAGCAAAAACCACCAGCTGCACAAAATGAGATTAGGCTGATGCACCAGTGAACAACATAGCACAGACCTCGGTCATCTTTGACTTAACCACACAACTGATTGTGCTACTACAGCTAGGAGTACTGTTTCTAATAATTAGAAGCACTCTGAAGAAGGGGTATGCCTAGGGAAGTTCAGCACTAGGAGAGGTAACGCCACCCACACATATGCATGCACCCTGTACAACTGCTGCTTCAGTGGCCGTGGAAAACTGAGGTAGCCAGCCGCCCAGCTCTGAGGCATGGCGATGACTGTGCCTGTGCCTGCCAAGGGTGGCGTGCCCCACGACCATGGACCACAGCTCGCCAGCACAGGATTCGGGATGGCCGGACGGAGATTTGTCACGACGGTGTGACTCTCACCTGCGTCCAGAAAGCTTTGTCAAATACATGGCGGCGGCCACCACTGGCTAACCCGTCCGGCCGCCTTGACCGACGAGAACGAGAAACGCGTGGGGAGTGGCGTAGAGGGTCGCCGTTCGGGCTGCACTGCCACTTTGCACCGCCGCCTCGCCTTGTCTACCGCCAGCTTTGCGTGTCTCACTGTGTCGCTGCCAAGATCCAATCCGGAGGACACGAGACCAGGTTTCGTACCGGGCCATAAACAACAGACAATCTCCAAACCAGGTGGCTTCTATTTTTGATCCAAGTTTAAACGAACGACTGTTTCAATCCGGACCGAATTCCAATTCACGTTATTTCTTTCCACCTGGAAGGAGGCTGGGAATGGTCCAAACCAGCTGAAACGAACGGGGCCTAAAGATATCAGTGACATTCATTAATATTATCAATTGTATCAGAAGAGACTGTCTTTGATACGGTAACAGTAAAAATACACACCGAAACCCTCTGGTCGCCTAGGACCAAGTGGAACAGTATTTTAGAACGAAAGGAGTAGAAAATGAATTATAATTTTGAACAGTAGTAATAACGGCAGTTAAAGGTCATAAAGTCATAGAGCCGAAGTCGTGATAGTGACAAGTCCACCAGTAATAAAGTCATAACTTATGACCAGATTAAGACAAGTAGGCCTGCTAATCAAACCATAACTTATGACCATGTTAAGAGCACAGCAAAATTCTTGTACACTACCATCTGTACAACTGGGTTGCCTATAAATGCAACCACAGCCAGAAGTGTCAAAAGCAATAGTTATTTGACTAAGCTTTCTACCCGTCCCATTTACAAATCAAGACCCAAATCCCAAGCAGGTTCCATACTGCTCACAGAACTCCGTCTATACGTCGAGAAAGAAGAGCGCCGCAAGCTCAATCAGAAAGCCGTTACAGGCCGCTGCCCATTCCCCCTGTTTCCATTTCCAGCTGAAACACCGCCTGTTCAGCTATACCAAAAAAATCCGTTAAATGGCAATTTGTTAGTCATCTCGAGGGTTTAATTTATTTTCAAGGCTTCTAGCTTCTAGGTTCTCCTTCATGAATAAGGATAGGCACTACCACCACAGAAACGCCTACCAGTACCCACCACCTCCAATGTTGCTATCTCATATTGCAACATTGAGCTTTTCCAGCCTGCAGCTTGTCCCACAAACACAACATCTGCCTCGGTGATTGGTAGTGTGCAGTGTAATAATCATCTATGCATCCAAATTGACAAAATTTGACGCTGTGGACGTATTTAACAAGTCTGGTGCTGTTGAACCGCTCGACCCACATGCCCATGCTGACATCCTCCATCTTGAAAAGCTGCACAGCAAGAAATGAAATTTAGGGCCTGTTTGAAACCACCCAGTTTTTAAGAAACTGGTTTATGGAAACTGAGGTGGTTCTAGACATACCAGTTTATGCCTCAGTTTATAGAAATTGGATTCACAGTTTTTTAAAAACCAAGAAGTTAGCCTCTCCTAGCTAAAAAATAAAAACTGGTTTCTTAAAAACTGGGTTGCTTCCAAACAAGACCTTAGACTCCTGCCGGCATCATCATGCCCCATCTTACAAACCCATGTACCAGCTATCTAGTGGCAGGGTAACCAATGGTAGTTGTTTATAAACTTCTGGAAGGGAATATGCTCAGGCAGGTCGCCAGTTATTGCAAATAAAGAATGCAAATTGTTTAAACAAGTTACCATATGTGTCACGAAATGCAAACCAGAAGAAGTCAACTGAGCTTACCCTTAATTTAAGGTTTAAAAATTCTGATAGAATGGAGTCTGCAATATCAGAGGATATAACATATCCAGGACCATTTGCATAGATGGGATAATCCTCTTCTGGCCATTCCTGTAAAACACAGAAGCATAGATGAGAAAATGCATGCATTAAAAAAGGGGGCACTTCATAAGAGAATGAAGTAGAGAAGGATAAAAAAGGCATCTCTAGTAGACCATCAATTCTTCCACTGATATACTGAGTCAAGCAAAGTCGAGAGAGGTAGAAGTAGAGGATACCTCTTTGCTAAGTGCAGTATTGCAGTCACAGGTATGGTATAAAAGTGACATATTATGAGATCAAAGGTTGCACAATCATATTTGAGGGTAAGATATCTATTTTTGTACAGACTTATCCAACAAAGCAACAGCAACAACCAATCTGTTATGGCAACTTTTACTGCTGAAATATTAAATGTACAAAAGGTCAAGTTTTGTTTTGTTACATTAAATGCAGATACGGTCGAGTTAAGAAAACATTACATGAATTAATTAGAACATAGTGGATATATTAACAATGGAGTGGATAGAAGCAGAGGCTGCATACAGTAACAACATCGACGTTTCAGATGAATATGCATAGTAATTTTAACAATGAAAAAAAGGTATTGGTTAAAGATCAAAAGCTATAAACTGAGGGTGAAGTTTGGAAGATTCAATGCTACAGCAGCTTCAAATGTATATCAAACAGAAGTCAACACACATGGTTGTTTGGATGAAAAAACCAGACAGGTTAGATGGCAAATAGCACAAAGGCATTTACAGGAAACAGCTTCACAAAGCCGCTTTTTCATGTGGAACCATAATCAGTTAGACAATTCAACTTAATGGAGTTAATTTCAATGCTAATCCATGTAGCATTGCCACATTGACTCATTCAGTTATGTCATCTGTGAAATATAGTATCCAGAAATGAACCTTATTAGATTTCTTTATGGCCTAGTTTGGAAACCCCATTTTCCCAAGAAAAATTAGTTCATTTTTCCTTGGGAAAATGGAGTTCCCAAACTAGCCCTAAACAGGAGAAAGATTCCGTAAATTTGACATCAAGGTACCATGAATTGATTTTTTACCTGGTTTTAAGGTTTCATGAACCAATTTATACACTACTAGGGGAACAAGTATGATTGCTATTGCTAAGGGCTAGTTTAGAAACCCCATTTTCCTAAGGGATTTTCATTTTCCCAAGGGAAATTAGTTTATTTTCCCTTAGGAAAATAGAAATCCCTTGGAAAAATGGAGTTCCCAAACTAGCCCTAATGTTTAATACCCATACAGACCAAATATACTGTATTGAACAGTTCGCTACAACAACATAGTGCGCAGGGCACCTTCATTTTCAATCAATGAAAGGAAAAAGGGCATATGAGATCATTGTGGAATCAAATATAAGTTTACCTCATAAGTAACAGCCCATTTACCATCGCGCAATGGCTTATGACGATAATTCATGTTCCCTATATAGAGACTTTCACCGTTCTGGATTTTCTTCACTTCAGCAATTACTGAATCAAGTCTAACAAAAGTATCATCATCACACTTCATTATGTATCTAGCATATACAACATGGACCTGAGAGGACAAGTTCATTATAATAGTGACAAAGTGTTTTACAGGGACTTCATAGTAGCAAGAAAGAAAGCACTTAGACATACCCCATACTCGCATATGGCAATTGTCTTGAGAACAACCAAATCATAGCTATCCATGAATGGCACAATAACAATGTCCCCAAAAAACTCAGCCTCCTTTTTCAGCTCTGCATTAATCTCGTTCCTGCCATGCTGCAGAAAAGAAAAAAAATGACCAACTCAAGTCCAACAAAAAAAAGTACTCGAGTTTGGTCTTCAACATTTACCAGGGCAACAAAAAACCGGGCCACAACATTCGGCAACTTCTGAGCAGCAGACATCCATGTCTTTCTCACAGCCATTCGCTCAGCAAAATGGTTGCCTGCTGACAGGATACCGATGAAAATCTCAACTGGTTCGTCTGGAAGGGGAGGAGCCTGCCAACTGGGTAACATCTCTAGGTGTTTCTGTGGAGAAAAGCTAGGATGTGTGGTGGGCAGAGTCCCCGCAAACACTGATTGCACATCAAGGTCCCCATCCAATGATAAGCCAGTAGCATCCTCAAGAACAAATCCCTACAAGCACCACCAGCGACAAAAGTTAACAGTGTCAAACACGGATGGCAGTGCACCGATATTAATATTTGTAGACCTGGTATAATAAGATATACTCCTTCTTATGGCATATATATGAAAAACCATATAATATTGCATTCCATGCCCCATCTATTCATGTACAAACGAGAAGCACTTACAGTGCGGTATGGAAATGATGTCACATGCCGTCCATCAACGTTCACATGGTAACCCTCGAACCCAGCAGTGAGAGTGAGAACAAACAGGCGGTCCTCGACGAATGGGTATGACCAATCAACGGAGACTGTCTTTGTGCGGCCAATAAGCCGGTTCAGCCACCATGACGTTTTTGACTCCTCCGACCGCCCTTCATCATCCCGAATCCACTTCTCACACTTCACCAACCCATCCACTGCAGAACAATCCAATCAGAATAAAATCTTTGGGCCAATGTAATCGGTAGATTAACAATACTTTATCTGGTGATAGTGGAGGGTGCAGACCAGTCTCCTCGTCGGCACGTGACCTCCAGCCCTCGCAGCGGAGCGGAGTGCCCCACTGCATGCGATAGCAGGTGTTCTGCTCGATCACCGGCTTGCCGCTCCAGTCGCCGCGGAGGCGCGGGTTGAAGTGGAGAATCCTGGGCGGATCCTCGCCATCCACCGTCTTGAGCCCCTGCAGCTCCATCATGAACTGCGACACCATGATCGGCTCTTCACCCTCCCTGAGCAGAGTGATCTTAGGATCCCGCTCAGGGTGCGCCTCGTGCGGCGTCGCGACGACCGTGATAAACGAACCCAGCGTCAGGCCGCACGGCAGCTCCACCGCCCGGCCCCTCTCCCGGAACTCGTCGCCGCTGAGGACGATCGAGTGAGGGCACTTGCTCTTCTCTTCCTCCCCTGACGAATCACGCGAGGACGCCAGGGCCGTCGCTAGAGCCTCCAGGTCGGAGAACACGCGGGCCCCTGACTCGGCAGCCTCGGCGGCGACCTTGCGGAGCGAGCCGGAGCGGGTGGAATTGAGGTGGCAGAGCTCGAGGCCAGAGACGATCCCTGCCAACCGGCGCGCCCGTCCTCGCCCCGCGTCCGACGAGAGGGTCTCCCTGTGCGGGTGTTTAGCGGGGCGCGCCGGCACGGCGCGCCTCACGCCCTCCCACGCGCCGGCGAGGTGGAGCTTCCGCGAAGCCGCGGCGGACGCCCCCGCCCCGAGCAGGGACGTGGACACGAACGGCGACTCGAGGAGCAGCACGGCGAGCGCGTAGGCGAGGGAGACCGCCACGAGCACCTGGATCGCGCGGCTGCGGCACGGCGCGCCGGCCCCCGACGGCCTTCGCATTGCGCCGGGCGCCGCGGCCCACGGCGACGCGTGACCTAACCCTAGGAGGAGGAGCGCAGGTGAACGGACAGAGCAGCGGGAAGGCGAGGCGCGCGAGGGAAGCTGCACGCCGCGCGTGCTCTCCGTGGTGGGCGCGGAGGGAGCGAGGCAGCGGTGGAGGCGGCCGAGCGGGGGGTGCAAACGAAGTGGCCGAGCCGGAGCCCGATATGTTAATAAATTGGACGGGAAATTCCCTCCTATAGAACGTAATCTGGGCCTTCCCTGATTTTAAAAAGCCGTGCGGAAATGTAACATTTTGCGTGATCGTGGCGCAAGAAGGCCGCGTGCGTTCGGCGCATGGCATAGAGCCCTGGGCCCCGTCCTGCGGGCGCGGGCGGCGTAGGGAGTGCTGAAGTATACTCAGTGGTCTTGAGATTGAGAGACAGAGACAAATGACAGTTGTGTTTTATTATTGCAGGGAGTCCTGATTATATACATATGAAGGGGCGTATCCCAAGGGGTATGTCCCTTAGTGAGAATCTGTCGCACCCTTTGGATTGGTCACATATACAATATACAATATTTTGTAACACTCCCCCTTGATCAATCCAAGTCCATTTGATCATCTGCAAGCTGACTTCCAATATATTATCTCCTCAAAAACCCTGTGGGAAAAATAAGGAGTATACAATATCTTTTGGATAATGAGAGAATCTCACATGAACTCCAAAAGGAAAATATGCTTGTAGCATATAGCTTAGTTGATATTACCTCGTTAAAAACTTTGGATGAGAAAACCTTAACAAGGCAAAACTCATACAAAGAAAAGAGTGTAATATGATGGTACAAAACAGGTCAAATATCATGGAGAATTACTTCTCCTGATCCTTGCAAGCATTTAAGTCTTCTCATACCAATCACCTCAACACATTTATGAAAACGTTGAGTATGGTAGAGATTTTGTGAATAGATCAGCAAGATTATCACAAGACTTTGTTTGCAAGATGGATTATACAATTTAGGAGCAATATGCTAATTAATGTTGCTCCTGATATAACCTGTTTCCATCTGAACAACACAAGCTCAATTATCCTTATAGATAATTATCGGTGGTTCAATTGAACCATGGTATGCCATTGTTCTCTCATGGACCTCTAGCCCAAAGAACAATAATATGTCTATAGTCATCATCTCAAAAAACCCAGTGGGGAAAATAAATGATGTGACATATAACTCAGGCTAATATTTCTCCAAGATAATCTAGTCAGAAAATCTGAGAAATCAACATATTAGCTGAGTCTCCTTAAAAACCCAGTGGGAAAAATAAGGAGAGTAGTCATACTCTATTGTTGATTCATTTGAACTCTAAGGAGATAAACTTATCACCTAGTTCAAATACAACAATAACTATGTCATAATGTATCATCCTCGAAAAACACTATGGGAAAAATAGATGATACGACATAGGCCTTGTGTTGATGTTGCCTCGTTAAAAACTTTGAATGAGAAACCCAAACAGGGAAAAACTCATGCAAAGAAAAGAGCACAACATGATATAGAAACAAGTTCTTCCGATCAAGAGAAAACTCCCCCTGATCTTTGCAAAACACTAAGTCATCCCATACCTACTCTCAAACACATAAAAAATGTGGAGTAAGGTAGAGACTTAGTTCGTAACTTGTTTTTCATCTAAACAACACAAAGTAATATTATCTCGATAGATAATAAGGTCAATGATATAAAATCATGACCACCACATACCCTCAGTATGTAGTATATCATTCTGTGTGTAAGTGACCATTAATCTCTGTTGATCGACATATATCAAACAGTAGGTCTAACTTACCAGAAGTATGTCATTGATCTTGTACCTGGGGATCTTCTATAGATATCCAAGATCAATATATCCAAACATAAGGAGAGCAACGAGCACATCTGGAGATCATAACTCGATCTCATGTGCTGTTAGCTAGCAAATCATTGCAAAGCAATATCCGGCCGGATGCTCTTGCAAGATACAATAGCACATCTCATGATCCGAAAGAATCAAATAACAATGATTCTCTCATATTGAATTTCTTCAATATATGTTGGATATAGACAATTTTGTATCCAAGATACTCAAGATAGTTTACTTTGAATTGAAAATCTCTTTCAATTCATATTCTCTATCTCGAACCCCGTCGAAAGGAATGTATGTTTATAAATATGCTGCACATATTTATACTAAACACATCATTCTTCGTGTATCCCTTCAGAAGGAAGGATTCACTAGGTCGAATGTACCATATCTGACCTGAATGCTCCAAGTCACAAAGACTTTCCAAGCATTGCAAATTTGTGATTGGTTATTATGTATTTGGAATCCTTCAAGACTCCATAAATACCATAATACAGTGACCACATATGCATATGTTGTCACTACATCTATCAACTGCACAGATAGATGATTTACTGCCCATATGATTGTATCGAAATTTAACTACTCACAGTAGGGGAGAATTTATAGCATTAAAATAATGCTTGGGTTTGCGTATAAACCCAGTTGCTACTAGCCATGCTTTCTCACCACCTCATTGTTTCCAAGTCCATGAAAACAAACTTGTATCCACAGTAAGATACCTTGAAGTGAAAATAAGTTAACACTTCTTTCCTGTGAGCAAGGCTATCTCTGCAACATTGTATCACTCAACAAGATCCAGTTTGAGCATACTCATGCTTTGCTATGGCCATAGACTTTTGGATCACTTGGAGCGCATATACAATTGCTGAGATGTATGTGTCGACACTTGTAGCTTTCAAATAACACAATTCTCCAATTGACATGAAGTCATTTTCTCATGTACCCTTATGATTCGTCGTGAAATCCCAAAATGAGAATCAAGGGCTTCCGATAACCTAGCCTCATCAGTGCGCACTGAACTAGGTTGTGAATGTCTTTCATTCACCGGATAATCCATATCCTATAGGTGTCCACCAACACTCGGTTGGTTACCAATGAATAGATGGTCTGCATTTACTATCTCAGAAGGTCTAGCCTTCATTAGCTTGCAAGCATCTTAATCCTAGGATTTGTGACTATACTTCTCCCCCTCTTATTTACAACATTATTGTAATAGGGAGTTGAGTGGTGTTCCATTTAACCACTCTTTCTGGCACTTCCATGTAGGATTAATTTTAGTGACACCTCATAGTAAATGCACATGGCAGTCAATTTGCAACTTCTTGCAAATCATTCGAACCCAAAGGTTCAGTTTTAGTACGTGATCCTGAGCCTGAATGCTTACTGCATTCATTATAATTTCCTGGCATTCATTTTGGTACTCGAAATCTCCCCCTAATGCCTGGAAAAGCTCATGATTCAAGCAAGCGTACGGGCCGTAAATAGATTCTCATGAAGAGATTCTGAAACTTAATGATCAACGGAGAATGAATTCTCTATAGATCCCCAGTTTTCTGTTTGCCCATATATGTACGCTGCGGTGGTGAGATTGGGAACATACCCAATGTACGCATGGGAAATCTTTCACGGATTCCCACGTACTAAAAACAATAGGGGAACTTGTACATGCAGTACATGCAGTTAATCACAAGTCAGGAGCGTGCAAAAGCTTCCTGACTCCAACCATAACCAATTGGAAATGACAATTCATTACTGATGGTCACTAATGATCTGAAATTTTCGAATCTATCACAGATTCATCATATCCTTTATGGATATCATTCTGAATACCAAGACAAACAATCACCATTGTAAGCGCATTTGGTAAATTCAGTAGTGTGGAGGCTAATGTGCTCAAGCTTGAGACATTATTACTTAATGGTCATGTGTTGTCCGAAGGACACACTTGAGGTCATCATATAGATGCACCAAAGAACCATATAAAGCCTTCAATGTCCATACCATCTTTGTAATGGACCACACTCGTTCTTTTGAAGCAATTCAAAGAACTTAACCAATTCAGATCAGATTTTAAGATAAGAGGGACTTAAAATCTCATTCCCGATGATACTCATCAAGTATCCATCTTATGGGAAAAAATGACCAATAGAATTGTTCATAACTTTTCATTTCATCCCAACAATGGGATGGCCAATTCAATCTTACCCGCATGGTAAGTAACATCACATGAAAAGTTTAACAAATGCAACACATTGTACGAGAGGATGTATGTAGAATACAATCCATAAGAAATGTTTCTGAGAAACACATGCAATATCCATCACTATCACTTTGTGTTTCCACATGATAGAAATTATATGGATATCTCTATAATATGGTAAGATAACAATTAGGATATATCAACACATCCTTGATACTTCCAATACCAAAGGGGATATGATAATAACATATCATGATATCGCGCGAAGCGATTGATAAAATATTCTTTCCTCTTTCTAAAGGAATATGAGAATATTTTGTCTCCCCATATATAGAGTTTGTGGTTCAATTCTCCACATTGCATGTTTCTTCCTCAATTAGAAGAATCCCCGTACAAGTTTGCATAACTCAAATCAATGAGTCTTCAACTCCCTTGATGAGTCAAATCACATAAGTGATCAACTCCAATCGATGAGTTTGTTTAACTCAAATTCATATGAGTTTTTACACTCGAATCACATGAGTGTGTTCAACTCACATCGCATGAGTTGAACCTATCACAACATCAATTATGAGATTATACCAAATCTCATGCATCATTTAAATAGCACTCAAAAGCAAATCATCTAACAAAGTGGTCTTCTCTTAGGAAGAGAAGTGTTGTTACATGATTATTCCAAATCATGATTTACACAACTAACCACTGTTATCATGTCAGATGGAAGATTGAAGTACACTTCATATCTTAGCTTTCATGAGTAGTATGCATCTATTGGGATTTCATATACAAGATTAGATGCTTGGGCATACAACGCTATATCACATATAGTGTAATGACAAAAGGGATTGTCATACTCATTGCCCTTCCCTTTTTAATGTGCTTATATATTTGCTTTCAAGCAAAATATATGAATACAAAGTGTTAGTCTACAACATAATGTAGACACATACTCATAAGGCCACATGTCTTATGATTTCTTTGCTATTCATTTTGCGCTTGCATATCAAGCCGCAAAAGCACATAAGTTCTTTTCATAAGAATTATAAGATA
Source organism: Zea luxurians (assembly GCA_029449295.1). Lineage (NCBI taxonomy): Eukaryota > Viridiplantae > Streptophyta > Magnoliopsida > Poales > Poaceae > Zea > Zea luxurians. The sequence goes on from JAOPSE010000002.1 coordinate 209,241,642, forward strand.
AAGAGAGCATCACACTTCCTCCAAAGTGAAGAATTGAATTCCCATATTATGCAAAAATGATCTTGATATCAAATGAACATATTCAATGAACATTGAGGATAATTAAGCCCATTAGACGAGTTCATAAAACTCTATTAAATAATTATCCTCCAAATGGCTTAACCATTTTCGTTTGCTGTTGCAACTTTGCCGCAAAATATATCATATCTTTATATGTTGGAGAATTCCAGGTATCACATAAAGTGTACCAAAGATTTTTGAAAATTGGTGTACAGAACGTAGATGATCTCCATGTAATGAAACAATGTAGTAGATCTCCCAGTAGTGGGCAAAACTTTTGCTGCCTGAAAGCATGGTCTCTAGGCTGATATATTCAAGGAACATACCGCAGCCAATGCTTAGGACTCCACTACCCTGTGCTTGACCAAAATTTCAAAAATAAAATGGAAATCACCATAAAGGTGAATAACCAACATCACATCTCCAACATATCTACTTGGGAGAACACATAGGTAATCATCACAACCATATGATGTAGACCTTTTACTGATGAGCAAATAACATTTTGCTGTCTAAAAGCTTGGTCTCAGGGCAAATAAATTCCAAGAATTTATTGCAGCCAAAGCCTAGATCTCCATCATGTGTTGAAATATACCAAGTTCAAGATATGTGTCATATTTTGTAAGAATTCATCATTTAATTAAGTAGAACTTAATTAAAAGAATTCTTTAAGTTGCCAGCATGACCGCAGCGTCCAGTCTGGCTCTATAGCCTACGACGCCTGTGTGGTCCATGATCTTTTTGGTTAGCACATATAGGTAATAATCTCGAAAGATGTAGACCTCATAGTGATAGGCATTTTAAATGCGGCCTAAAGCACGGTCTCTGGGCTACTAAACTCGATAAAGAATTTAGCGCAGCCAGTGCTTAAGACTCCATCACCCTATGCTTTTCCCAAAAATGCAACCTTATTTTGCATAAAGACCATTAGGTGTCGACTTAATTGTATGCTATGTTTTGCTAGCAAACATAAAAGAATACAAAAACAAAAATTAAGTCGAGACATGTGAATTATAAATGTAAAAACAAATAATTCACAAATAAGTCTGTATTTTTCATAATAAAAACAGACAAATGTGTATAATTACATATAACATCAGGGGGTCTAATTATTAAATATAGACACATAACACTGATGAAACAGAATTACGAATAAACATTGTGTTTAAAACGTAAAACTGTAGAGAAATAAATAAGTATTTAAATAATAAAAAAATAAAAAAATAAAAAGGGCGCTCATGGCCCATTATGGTTGAAAACCGGCCCATGGCGTGGCCTGGTTGTCGTCACCATATTAATGCGACGGTTAGGGTTTAACCCTTGTGGACAGAGGCAGTCGTCGGCAGAGCGTTCATCCTCCTGGCGCGCGCGGTCGCCCGGTCCCCGGCGGCGCCGTCGCGGCCCCTGGTGGCACGCGTGCGAGGCCCCTTGGGCGCGCGGGCGCGGCCCCTCGACGGCACGCAGGAGCACTCCTCAGGCAGCGCGGCTCCGGCCTGGCAGGCGGACACGGCGCGACACGAGGCCAGGTCCGGCAGTGCACGACCCTGCGGCGGGCGCGACCTTAGCCGCGGAGGCGAACGCGCGGCCCCCCGGCTCGCCGGCGCGGCCCCTCGACGGCACGCGGGCGGCCCCCGGTGCGATCAGGGCGGCCAGCGCGTCCTGGCCAGGCGGGCGCGGCCTTAGCCGCGAAGGCGAGCGCGCGGCCCCCTGGCTTGCGGGCTCGGCCCCTCGACGGCGCGCGGGTGCAACCCCCGGCGGGCGTGCGGCCGGCTCAGGCGTCTCCGGCGGCGGGAGCACCGGTCACGGGCTACCCCGGCCAGTGTGGGCGACCACGACCCTCTGGCGCGGTCCAGCGCACGGAGCCCTCGGCCAGCACGGGCGCGCGTCGACCACGACGGCGCGGTTACTCCGTCCTCAGCCCCGGCGCGGGCCTGGGCGCGCAGTTCCCCGGCCTCGGCGGCGCAAGGCGCGGCTGCCTAGCCACGGGACGGGCGCTTGGGCGGCGGCCCGGCCCCGGTGCGGCGATCCCCATCCCCGGCGGTGCGAGGGGCGGTTGCCCGGCCACGGGACGGGCGCTCAGGCGACAATGGTGGCACGCGAGCACGACATCCCCGGTGGATCGGGTGTGCTGCCCTCGGCCAGCGCGGGTGCGCGGCCCCCAGCGCGCGACTGGATCTCCGGGCGGCGCGGGCGCGGGCGAGTCCCCATCAGCGGCGTGGCGCATGGGTGTGCGTCCCCCGGCGCACATGTTCAGCCCCGGTGGCGTGGCCCCGTCAGGCCATCTCTGCGCGGTCGCGTAGTCGGCAACGCGGAGTAGCGCTGTCACGCGGCCTCTAGCGCAGGCGTGCATCCAGGCGGCCGCGCCCGGCACGTTCTCGGCCACAGCCGTTCATCACAGAAACGAGCACCCGCACGTTGTGACCGTGACCACATGCATGCACTGTCATTTCTTGCACCCCATCGTGGAGAATGGCAACAAGAACAAGAAAAGTTAAACGAAGATGCCATAGTAATCCAAGAATTCTTACTGTTCTTTTACGTTATGATTGAAAAACTCCATGCTTCCATGGTCAATAACCGGTGAGCACTGGGAGCATCAAGTAACCGGAAAATTCTTTCGCTAAGAGTAACTTCTTTCTCCACACATCACGAGTCGTGCTGATAACGTGTTGAAGTATACTCAGTGGTCTTGAGATTGAGAGATAGAGACAAATGACAGTTGTGTTTTATTATTGCAGGGGAGTCCTGATTATATACATGTGAAGGGGCGTATCCCAAGGGGTATGTCCCTTAGTGAGAATCTGTCGCACCCTTTGGATTGGTCACATATACAATATAGAATATTTTGTAACAGGGAGGGCGGACCGATGCCACGTGGACAGGAAGGGGAAGGGGGCACCCTACCACTGTAGTAGTGCATTTAGACTGTCTTCAACGGTGTCCGCAGCCCTCCCCTCCCCTAATATTGTACACAATATAGGGGCTACAGTACACCCCATTCCCCTTCACCGGCGTCCTCCTCTAGTCATCCTTGTCACACCCGGTTTTAGAAGGCAAACCGAATGCGAACCATGTACGTGCCAGGATCAGTTATTCACGTACACAACAGTTACATAACATGGACATCATCACACAGTGCTCAAATAGTATTAAAAGGGAAATAATAGTCGATTACATCATACATCTGAGACGTCCATATAGTCCTTACAATAAATCAAAGTGCCGAAAAGAAACGTAGATAAACGCGGCCTTCACAGGCAGCCGACTGGGGGTTGCCGCTAACCCACACCTAGAACTCGTCGTAGTCTTGGAACTCCTGGAAGTCTCCTTCCACGGCTTCATCTTCTCCTGAGCAGTGGTTGCAATGCTGACAACCTGGGGGGGTTTGGTGTGTAGAGCAAGAGTGAGTACACATCAACATACTTAGCAAGTATCCTGTTTGGCTGTAGTGGACTAGCTTTATGTGGGGGATAAGTCAAGCAGTTGCTTTTAGTTGGTCAGATTATTATTTACTAATAGAAAGCCGGGTTTTAGCATTAACCCAAGTTATTAACCCAAAGTATCCTTTCCAAACGGAAAGAATACCACTTACCATTACCATAAGCATAATCATAACCATCCTCATTGTCATCTGTAAACCAAAATGTCTCTGATCAAGTACCACTAATCACTGGAGCTCCCTTGGCCGCTCATAACCGCGAGCACGGCTGATATATCAGTTTTCAAACACTCTACAGAGGTTGTGCACTTTACCCACAAGCCGTGATTCCCTCTTGCCTCGGGCCGATCAAACCCTTAAACACTACCAAGGTGAATAGGCAGGGTTTCACTATGTAGCCTTTACAAAGATTCCCCGGGGCTGTAGCCGCCCGTTAGGTTTCCTAAATGTACCGCACTCCTCCCCAAGGGACAAATCAACCTTGGCAGAGCGAGCCGCATACACCGAGCCCCATTGACGGCACAACAGCTAAGCGAACTACACCCCGGTTCCTCTAATTATTCAGCTAAGGGCGTCCCATTCCACCCTCATGGTTGCACTGTTTTCCAGGGCGGTCATCCATAGAACAGGTCCTTACGGAGAGGCACTCGAGAAACCGCTCGAGCCCCCTTGAAGACCACAAGTACAACATCATAATAAGAGAAGGGAAAACAGCGTATCATATATAATCTCATCATGTTCATTGATTAGAGTTTGAGCAATAGCATGAAGCTAAACAATAATAATCCGACCCAAATAGGTAAACAAGGACATGGATAACAAAAGCTAGTCAATCCTTAGGTATAAATGTGTAATGCGGGAGGTGAATTAAAGAATGAATAGGACAGAGATAGGTCAAAGGACACTTGCCTCCACCAACCGACTGCTGCTCAGGGGCTTCTCCTGCGAGTTCCTCGGGTTCTCCGACCAGATCGTTCTCTATGCGAGCGCAAACATACATACATCCACATATTTAATACAAAAGAACAGTACACCATTCAATAGAATGCAATAAGTAAACAGACGTTTCACGCGGGCTCGCGAGTACGGTTAAGAGAGAAAGAGGAAAAGACAGTCGAGAAACGATCACGTTACATGATTATAAATTAACCACTCGCTTAATGGAAGGAAATTTAATGTAGACACTATGTTTAGCGTAAAGTAAAGTCATGTTTCATGTCTAATCATTATAAGCAGGTGGAGATAAATAAAAAGGATGGTCGCGCGGCGAGACGCGCGACATAGCACTCTAAAACAAATTAAGAAGTTAACGACTCGTCGCGCGACCGGGCACGCAACGAGACACTTCGCCTTGGTTATGAGGAGACGTTAAGCGTCGCGCGACGAAACGCACGACGGCATACGTCGACTAAACTGAGTCCAAAGTGGAACGTCGCGTGAATACACACGTGGCGTTACACCTTAAACAACCTGAAATTAAAATGAATCGTCGCGCGACGAAGCGCACGACGCAACACACAGATAGAATCTGAAATTAGACAATCCGTCGCGCGGCGAAGCGCGCGACGCAGCACGCTAACTAACGGAGTTTGACATTAACCATCAACTAACAAAAATAATCACCACGAGTGCGGGCGAGCGGGGACACGGTTGGGCGAGGCCGAGCGCGGGAATGGGCGGCCGAGCCGGGGCCGGGGTGGTTGAACCGGGGGGGGGGCGGTTGAACCGGCCAGGGGTGGCTGGGCCGCCTGGGGCCGCGCCGGGGGCCGCGCACCGGCGAGCAGGGGCGGGCGGGATCGCCGCCGCGGGCCGGGGAGGGGCGAGGGGCGCCGCGCGGGCGGGCAGGGGGCGGGGAGCGCCGCCGCGGGCCAGGGGAGGGGCGGGGGCGCCGCCGCGGGGCCGGGGAAGGGGCGGGCGAATGCCGCCGCGGCCGGGGGAGGGCGGGGGGCGCCGCGCCGCCGGCGAGCAGGGGCGGGCAGGGGCGCGCGCGAGCAGGGGAAGAAGGGGGGGGGGCGTGGGGAGGAAGAAGAGGAGGGAGAGAGAGAGGAGAAGAGGAGGGGAGCTCACCTCGGGGTCCAAAATCCGGTGATCGCCGTCTCCAATTCCTAGGGCACCACGGGGAGAGAGAGGTGGAAGAGGGAGAGGAGAGGTTGTTGCGTGGGAGATCCAAATGAGAGAGAGGGAGAAGGGGGGCGCATGGGGGGGGGGGGGGGTGGGGCGCCAGGGGCGCGCAGGGCCGGGCCGGATCGGGCCGGGCAGGGCTGGGCTGGGCTGGGCTGGGCCGGGCCACTTCGCGGATCGAAAACCCGCGACGCGCGCGGACCACTAAACGGAATTAAATCGCAAATCGAAATCCGGAACGGAACGAGACGAACACTCAACATCAGACCAAGAAATGTGCTTCGGCATGATGCAACACCCATGACACTTAGGTTTTGGTTTATACATGACACGAACACCTGTCACTATACTGGTTTGAAATTGGGAAGAATGAGCAAAACGGGGAAAGAGAAAAGAGAGTAACGCCCGAATTTGGTGAGAGAAAAGAAGAAAAAATTCTACCCCCCAAATTCAGGGCGTTACAAACCTATCCCCCTTAAAAGAATCTCGCCCTCGAGATTCAGGGTTGGCTAGCAAAGAGCTCAGGGTATCTAGCCATCAGATCATCTTCACGCTCCCAGGTTGCTTCTTCCTCAGAGTGGTGATCCCATCTGACTTTGCACATTCTGATGGTCTTCCTTCGGGTGACTCTGTCTGCAACCTCAAGGATTTGCACTGGCTTCTCAACGTAGGTCAAGTCCTCCTGGACTTCAAGACCTTCCACTGGCAACTGCTCTTCTGGCACACGCAAGCACTTCTTCAACTGAGACACATGAAAGACATCATGCACAGCGGACAAATTCTCTGGCAGACTGAGCTGATAGGCCACTTCTCCACGTCTTGCAAGAATCTGATACGGACCAATGTAGCGGGGTGCTAGCTTGCCTTTGATTCCGAACCTTCTGACTCCTCTGATCGGTGACACTTTCAGATAGACAAAGTATCCAACTTCGAAACTCAGCTCTCTTCTTCTTGTGTCTGCATAGCTTCGCTGCCTTGATTGCGCTATCTTCAGATTCTCTCGGACCATCTTGATGTTCTCTTCGGCTTCAAGCAAAATGTCTGGCCCGAACACTTGCTTTTCTCCAGGCTGATCCCATTGCAACGGAGTTTTGCAACTCCTTCCATAGAGCGCCTGAAACGGTGACATCTTCAAACTGGCCTGGTAACTGTTGTTATAGGAAAACTCTGCATAAGGCAATCGCTTGTCCCATCCGGACTGATCTTGCAACGCACAGGCTCTCAACATGTCTTCAAGAATTTGGTTGGTCCTTTCGGTCTGGCCATCTGTCTGTGGATGATAAGCTGAGCTGAAATTCAGATGTGTGCCCAAGGCTTCATGCAATTGCTGCCAGAAATGAGAGGTGAACTGCGTTCCTCTGTCTGACACTATCTTCTTTGGCACACCATGAAGACAAACGATCCGAGACATATACAACTCTGCCAATACGGCACTGCTGTACTTGGTCTTGACTGGTATGAAGTGGGCTGACTTGGTCAAACGGTCCACTACTACCCAAATGGAATCGTAGCCGGCTCGAGTGCGAGGCAATCCGACTATGAAATCCATACCGATTTCATCCCATTTCCACTGAGGAATTTGCAACGGTTGCAACAATCCAGCTGGTCTCTGGTGCTCTGCCTTAATTCTTCGACAACTATCGCACATAGCCACATGCTCTGCGATTTCCCTCTTCATTCCGTACCACCAGAATTTCTTCTTCAGATCCTGATACATCTTCTCACTGCCAGGGTGAATCGAATAGGCTGTCTCATGAGCTTCCTTGAGAATCAACTCCCGAATGGATTGGACATTAGGAACACACAAGCGGTCTTTGAACCATATCACACCTTCTGCATCTTCTCGAAAATCTTTGCCTCTGCCATCTAGAATCAGTCGCCGAATCTCACTGATCTTTTCATCATTCTTCTGCGCTTCTTTGATTTCTCGCTCCAAGGTAGGTTCCAACTCAACTGTGACTCCTCACGAATTATTCAGAAACCCGAGACTCAACCTGTCAAACTCCTTGGCCAACTCATAAGGCATCGGACGAGCGACCATCAGATTGACTTGACTCTTCCTGCTCAAAGCATCTGCCACTACGTTTGCTTTGCTTGGATGGTAATGGATCTCCAAATCATAGTCTTTGATCAACTCTAACCATCTTCGCTGCCTCATATTCAATTCTGACTGAGTGAATATGTACTTCAGACTCTTGTGGTCTGTGTAAACATCGCATTTCTGTCCATACAAATAGTGCCTCCATGTCTTCAGTGCGTGAACCACTGCTGCCAACTCTAGGTCATGGATTGGGTAATTCTTCTCATGAATCTTCAGCTGTCGGGATGAGTAAGCCACAACTCTTCCCTCTTGCATCAACACACATCCCAAACCTGTGTAACAAGCATCACAATACACCGAGAAGGGCTTGTGCACATCAGGCAAGACTAAGATAGGCGCTGTTATCAACTTCTCTTTCAGCGCTTCAAAGGCCTCTTGACATTTCTGGGTCCACTTGAACTCAACTTTGTTGCCTAGCAACGCTGTCATTGGTTTCGCAATCTTCGAAAACCCTTCAATGAATCACCGATAATATCCGGCCATTCCAATGAAACTCTTGATTCCTCGAGCATCTATTGGCGCTTTCCAGTTCAAAATGTCTGCCACTTTCTTCGGATCCACAGCCAATCCTTCTTTGTTGATTATGTGACCCAAGAACAGGACTTCACTGATCCAGAACTCACACTTGATCAACTTTGCATACAACTGGTGCTCTCGCAATCTCTGCAATACCATCCTCAAATGATCTGCATGTTTTTCTTTGCTTTGAGAATAAACCAGAATGTCATCAATGAATACCACCACAAACTTGTCAAGATAATCCATGAATACATTGTTCATCAAGTTCATGAAAAACGCTGGTGCATTGGTCAAACCAAAATACATCACTGTGAACTCATATAACCCATACTTGGTAGTGAATGCCGTCTTCGGAATGTCCGAAGGTCGGATCCTGAGCTGATGATAACCTGACCTCAGATCGATCTTGGAGAACACACTGGCTCCTCTCAACTGGTCGAACAGATCTTCTATTCTGGGCAAAGGGTACTTATTCTTGATCGTGACTTCATTCAGAGCTCGATAATCGATACACATCCTCTTGGTGCCATCTTTCTTTTCCACGAACAAGACAGGGGCGGCCCAAGGCGAGGTGCTTGGCCGGATGTAACCTTTCTTTGACAGCTCATCAATCTGCTTCTTAAGCTCAACCAACTCTGGTCCGGATATTCTGTAAGCTCTCTTAAAGATGGGGGCGGTTCCAGGAAGAAGCTCTATAGCAAACTCAACTTTCCGCTCTGGTGGCATACCCGGTAAATCCTTTGGAAACACGTCTGGAAATTCAGACACAACCTTGATACTCTCAATTGGGTCTGCTTCACTGCTATCGACGGCCATCTGATAACAACTTCCTTTCTGTCATGATTGCTCTGTCAATCAAGTGCTGAAATGTCGGGAAGGTATGATTCATCAGTTGGTACTGAAGAGGGTCAACCAAGCCTCTCAAGAAACGGTACTGTCACTTGGCGTCGGTGTTGACATCCTCAGGAGCATAGCGAGACAATTGCAGAAACCTATCTCGATACTCACTGACAGATGATGACCCTTGCTTAAGGGCCAAGAACTCCTCCTTCTTCACTGTCATCAGACCTACAGGCACATGGTACTGACGAAAGCTACCTCTGAACTCTTCCTAGGTGATGGCATCGGGGTTGGCATGGGTGGCGAGATAAGACTCCCACCATGATTGGGCTGCTCCTCTCAACAGACGGGGACCATACAAGACTTTCTCCCTGTCATCACACTGAGCGGTATGCAACTCCCGCTCCATAGTGCGCAGCCAATCTTCAGCATCCATGGGGTCAGAAGAGTGAGCGAACGTTGGGGGATGACCTCTCATGAATTCAGCACGCTTGTCTCTGGGCATCTGAGGCATCTGAGGCTGGGGTGGTGCTTGCTGCTGTTGCTGCTGCTGCTGAATGGCGGCCAGAGTCTGACCGATGGCTTGAACCGCCTGAGTCTGCATCAGAAACATCTGCTCGATCGACATCGGGGGCGGGGGTGGCAGGTGCTGCTGCTGGGGCACCTCATCCTGCGGAGCGGCTCGCTCCTGCTGAGCACGCCTTCCTCCGCTGCGCCTGTTCTCTGACATCTGCAGAATGCAACCACACATCAGAGCTGATCTGGCAAATCTTGCAGCATAAGAAAAGAGTATAGAATTCTCCAACAGCACTGAACAGATGAGCATCTTCACTGATCTCCAACACAGACCACGCAGCTTCTCAGATAGAGAGGAAAGTGGAATAAAAGGTTTCCCAACTATATAACTAACTCCATTAACATATAACAGGTAAACCATAATGCAGGGGGTACCCACACTCTGGTGACAGTCATTACAAAGATCCAAACCAAACATAGTTCATCATGACAAACATAAATGCACAAGATATAGCAAACTACCCTGTCTAACTAAGACTAACTAACAGCGAGACTAACGCTAAGACTGTAGCTTCTACGTATATATTTTGTATTAATTACAAGATCCAACTCTAACGATCTATGGTTCTAGATTTATCTTGGTCTTGCAGTCGGGATTGCCATAAGACTGGCGTCCACGCCGAGGTGAGCGGTACGGGTGCTGAGTCCCAACGGGAGCGGGGGAACCATCATCCAAGTGACGACGTTCCGCGCGCTCAGCCCGCAGCAGGGCGATCTCAGCACAAGCCCTACTCAGCTCGTCTAATGCATGGTCTAGCTCCGTGTTTAGCACGACGGCTAGGTTGACTGTGCTGCTCAACCTAGGATTGTCCTCACCAGCAGGTGAAACAATCACGCCTCCTGTGCTGCCAGATGGACGGCGGGGGTAATACTTCAGGTCGAGACCGTCAGCTACCCCACCGAGAACCGAGCAGTAGTGCGAAAGCGCACGCCGTGCAGCATCCTGCATGGCTGCCTCAGCTGAGTCCCGCTCAGAGATAGAATAGTGCTCTGAGCAAGCCTCCGCGCCCTGGAGACTGTTCTCCGGACGGCACACCAAACAGGTCGCCTCCCAGCGGTCTGGGTAGACCCCGCGACTATGCTGGTAGACCACACAGCGATACTCGATGGGCCAAGTACGCCGGTCAAGTGCCTGACGTAGCAGGGTGTCGAGCGCGTCGTGGAAGTGACACCCGCGAGCAGCGTCGCGAGTGATGGGTCGAGCAACCCATCCTTCCGGCTCATGGTCAGCAGGGAAGTCAGTGTTGTGGCTCGGGCTGTCATCGCCATCTCCGTCGTCTGGGTCTCCTCCAGCAGCTACTCCAGAAGCTGGGGCGCCCAGTGGTGGTGCAGGGGGCACCTCCAGGGGAAGCACAGGAGAGCAGCTCCTCACAGACTCTATCTCCTGCTGGAGCGAGAAAGAAGAGCCCTGCTGCTCCTGTCGTCGACGTTCCTGCTCCTCATGCAGGCGGTGGTGCAGTCTCTCCAAGTGGCTGGACTGTCCGGCCACGGGACGGCGAAGCGGACGCTCCGCAAGGCGGGAGGGTAAGAAGGGGATGACAGACTTTCGTGCAGTGTGTCTAAGACGAGCCATCTACAAAAGACATCGCAAGCAAAAGGGTGAGAACAGAATTAATATGACCAGCAAATAATGAATCATAAATAAATGAAGGATTAGAATAAAACATAATTTTCAGCAAGGTATAATATATAGTAGAACATAGGTTTGGTCGGTATGACCAACTTTTGAAGGGATATCAAAGTCAAGGCAGGGACAGAGGTCTATAGTCCTTAGAACGACCATTCTACTCTAGGTTAGCGGTCCTACAGTCAGCACGGCTTTGATACCACTTATGTCACACCCGGTTTTAGAAGGCAAACCGAATGCGAACCATGTACGTGCCAGGATCAGTTATTCACGTACACAGCAGTTACATAACATGGACATCATCACACAGTGCTCAAATAGTATTAAAAGGGAAATAATAGTCGATTACATCATACATCTGAGACGTCCATATAGTCCTTACAATAAATCAAAGTGCCGAAAAGAAACGTAGATAAACGCGGCCTTCACAGGCAGCCGACTGGGGGTTGCCGCTAACCCACACCTAGAACTCGTCGTAGTCTTGGAACTCCTGGAAGTCTCCTTCCACGGCTTCATCTTCTCCTGAGCAGTGGTTGCAATGCTGACAACCTGGGGGGGGGGGGGGGTTTGGTGTGTAGAGCAAGAGTGAGTACACATCAACATACTCAGCAAGTATCCTGTTTGGCTGTAGTGGACTAGCTTTATGTGGGGGATAAGTCAAGCAGTTTCTTTTAGTTGGTCAGATTATTATTTACTAATAGAAAGCTGGGTTTTAGCATTAACCCAAGTTATTAACCCAAAGTATCCTTTCCAAACGGAAAGAATACCACTTACCATTACCATAAGCATAATCATAATCATCCTCATTGTCAGCTGTAAACCAAAATGTCTCTAATCAAGTACCACTAATCACTGGAGCTCCATTGGCCGCTCATAACCACGAGCACGGCTGATATATCAGTTTTCAAACACTCTGCAGAGGTTGTGCACTTTACCCACAAGCCGTGATTCCCTCTTGCCTCGGGCTGATCAAACCCTTAAACACTACCAAGGTGAATAGGCAGGGTTTCACTACGTAGCCTTTACAAAGATTCCCCGGGGCTGTAGCCACCCGTTAGGTTTCCTAAATGTACCGCACTCCTCCCTAAGGGACAAATCAACCTTGGCAGAGCGAGCCGCATACACCGAGCCCCATTGACGGCACAACGGCTAAGCGAACTACACCCCGGTTCCTCTAATTATTCAGCTAAGGGCGTCCCATTCCACCCTCATGGTTGCACTGTTTTCCCGAGCGGTCATCCATAGAACAGGTCCTTACTGAGAGGCACTCGAGAAACCGCTCGAGCCCCCTTGAAGACCACAAGTACAACATCATAATAAGAGAAGGGAAAACAGCGTATCATATATAATCTCATCATGTTCATTGATTAGAGTTTGAGCAATAGCATGAAGCTAAACAATAATAATCCGACCCAAATAGGTAAACAAGGACATGGATAACAAAAGCTAGTCAATCCTTAGGTATAAATGTGTAATGCGGGAGGTGAATTAAAGAATGAGTAGGACAGAGATAGGTCAAAGGACACTTGCCTCCACCAACCGACTGCTGCTCAGGGGCTTCTCCTGCGAGTTCCTCGGGTTCTCCGACCGGATCGTTCTCTATGCAAGCGCAAACATACATACATCCACATATTTAATACAAAAGAACAGTACACCATTCAATAGGATGCAATAAGTAAACAGACGTTTCACGCGGGCTCGCGAGTACGGTTAAGAGAGAAAGAGGAAAAGACAGTCGAGAAACGATCACGTTACATGATTATAAATTAACCACTCGCTTAATGGAAGGAAATTTAATGTAGACACTATGTTTAGCGTAAAGTAAAGTCATGTTTCATGTCTAATCATTATAAGCAGGTGGAGATAAATAAAAAGGATGGTCGCGCGGCGAGACGCGCGACATAGCACTCTAAAACAAATTAAGAAGTTAACGACTCGTCGCGCGACCGGGCACGCAACGAGACACTTCGCCTTGGTTATGAGGAGACGTTAAGCGTCGCGCGACGAAACGCACGACGGCATACGTCGACTAAACTGAGTCCAAAGTGGAACGTCGTGTGAATACACACGCGGCGTTACACCTTAAACAACCTGAAATTAAAATGAATCGTCGCGCGACGAAGTGCACGACGCAACACACAGATAGAATCTGAAATTAGACAATCCGTCGCGCGGCGAAGCGCGCTAACTAACGGAGTTTGACATTAACCATCAACTAACAAAAATAATCACCACGAGCGCGGGCGAGCGGGGACACGGTCGGACGAGGCCGAGCGCGGGAACGGGCGGCCGAGCCGGGGCCGGGGCGGTTGAACCGGGGGGGGTTGAACTGGCCAGGGGCGGCTAGGCCGGCCGGGGCCGCGCCGGGGGCCGGAGGCCGCGCCGGGGGCCGCGCACCGGCGAGCAGGGGCGGGCGGGATCGCCGTCGCGGGCCGGGGAGGGGCGCCGCGCGGGCGGGCAGGGGGCGGGGAGCGCCGTCGCGGGCCGGGGGAGGGGCGGGGGGCGCCGCCGCGGGGCCGGGGAAGGGGCGGGCGAACGCCGCCGCGGCCGGGGGAGGGCGGGGGGCGCCGCGCCGCCGGCGAGCAGGGGCGGGCAGGGGCGCGCGCGAGCAGGGGAAGAAAGGGGGGGGCACGCGTGGGGAGGAAGAAGAGGAGGGAGAGAGAGAGAGGAGAAGGGGAGGGGAGCTCACCTCGGGGTCCAAAATCCGGTGATCGCCGTCTCCAATTCCTAGGGCACCACGGGGAGAGAGAGGTGGAAGAGGGTGAGGAGAGGTTGTTGCGCGGGAGATCTAAATGAGAGAGAGAGGGAGAAGGGGGGCGCATGGGGAGGGGGGGGGGGGTGGGGCGCCAGGGGCGCGCAGGGCCGGGCCGGATCGGGCCGAGCAGGGCTGGGCTGGGCTGGGCCGGGCCACTTCGCGGATCGAAAACCTGCGACGCGCGCGGACCACTAAACGGAATTAAATTGCAAATCGAAATCCGGAACGGAACGAGACGAACACTCAACATCAGACCAAGAAATGTGCTTCGGCATGATGCAACACCCATGACACTTAGGTTTTGGTTTATACATGACACGAACACCTGTCACTATACCGGTTTGAAATTGGGAAGAATGAGCAAAACGGGGAAAGAGAAAAGAGAGTAACGCCCGAATTTGGTGAGAGAAAAGAAGAAAAAATTCTACCCCCAAATTCAGGGCGTTGCAATCCTCCTCCTCTCCCTCCCCAATTCTTTCTCTCTCACGCTAAATGGAGGGGCACGCTACGCCGCATTCCTCCCCCGCAGCCGCTTCCTTCGCCCACACGCTCGCGGGTTCGGAATACTCCGAGGATGGTCTTGGAGGCGAACCAAGTGCGACGGTCGGCCCGCCGAAGAAGGTACCCGTCACGCCGCCCTCTCCCGCGATTCGGTTTTCTTGCTTCGAGTGGCGAGCACGGTGGGGGAGCTCGACGCGGATCCGCCTTCAACCTTCGCGGACCGCCGACCCGGCAGATCCATGCGAAGACGCCGCCGCCGTTGCTCTCTGTCCGCCGGCACGTCGCCTGCGGGGTCTCGGGCAAAGGGAGGTCATCGATTCGGCGATAGATCTACGTTGAGCCGATCTGCTTCATTCGATCTTCAAGGTCCAAGGTACGATTCGTGACTTCGCCATTTTCTGCACCTATGATTGAATATGTTGCCCAAATAAACGTAGCTTCGATTTACACTAGGGTTTACCTGTTCTTGATCTGGTTTGACAGGTAGGGTTTATGTGTTCTTCGACTTCTTTCACGGTTAGGGTTTAGGTTATCTCGGATCTCCGATTCGGCCATTGTGTAGGTTGATTTCATCCAAAAATTAGCTTAGCTTTTTTTTGGATAACTGTAAGGATCCATACTTTACTAACCTTGTAGGCCCATAAACTCTGTCTATGAATTGCACTCAGTGAATCTAGAATTTCCAGTAGTGTTTCCTTACATGAGTAACCATTGCATGCAACTAACGAACACCTTTACTTATTATGCAGCTTCAAAATATTAGTTGATTATTTGACGTCCACTTCAAGTAATTGAGGTTCTAAATCCTTTTTCGCTATAGTACATTGTTTTTAATCATTTTCATAAGTCTAGTTTCCATGAATGCTGTCTGTGTTTCATTTGTTTTGTGTAATTTTAGTTTACTAAATGCAACCAACAAATTTACCTACCCACGGGTCAAGTGTTTATAAAATGTGTATAAATAGTTTAGCATTCTTCTTGCACAATAACATTTTTGGCCCAACACTTCCTGTTTTTGGTAGCTGCCATGACCACTTTAATTTCACTAATTAGTAACAACAGTGGGCCTAATTTTTTCATGTATGCACCTTGTCTAGCAAAGGAGAAACTGCTTGAGGATAGGATTCAAGATGAGCAGCCATGATGCCAAAGTACTGCAACACTTGGTCCTCAATCTTGCAGACTCAGTCGAAACTGGTGCATTGAATATTAGAAGCTTTCTAGAAGAGGCTTTCAGGCATTTGGGTGACGAGCATTACCTTCTGAATGCACTACTTGCAATTCAAAAGGAGGTAGACCTGATGGAGCAGGATGCCCTAGAGAGCAAAGCAAGGCTAGACCCAGAGAAGGTGAGGATGGAGGAAGAAATTAAAGTTGTGGAGCATGTGGACCCAGTGGGTAGACAATTTCCTTTCACCCCCTTCCTCACCAGAATTGTATGAGGCCAGTGACAATGACTCTTATGACTCGGACATGTCCACTAGGTATAGCATTTAGAACCTGTAAATGTGGTACCTAGACCAAGGTCTTAGTGCTAGTAATGCATCGAAATAAATACAAACTTTTGTGTGATGTCTGTGATGCATGGGTAACCGATGTAGGACATGTCGGATGTTTGTTAATGTTGCTTTTGTATGAACCTTATGTGGAGTGCATGAAACTTGCTACATTTTAGTACAAGTGTGTTATCTATTTTCCAAATTAATTGATTCGTGTATTTCATTCCCAGAATGGCTGACAACAACAGAAACACACCTATTCGACCTCCTGGTGCTGGCCCCAGTACAGGTAACCAGATTTCCCCCCACCCATGTGGGATCCTGAGTTCTAGCAGGGCCAAGGATTAGACCCAACCCATCCTGCTACAATTACTGGTAGTACAACCCAGATGAGCAATCCTACCTGGTCCTAGGGACCTAATGACACATCTTCATTTCCCTTTCGCAATCCATGGAACCCATATTTTAGTATGATGAATCCAGGTGGTCCTCCACCACAAACATCATTGGGTCAAGCCTAGATGGTACCACCTACTCCATTTCCCCAGGTTTATACCCATGTGACCAACCAGACTGACCCTATCAATTTGGAATCAGAAGCAGAGCATAGTGTACAGGAAGTAAACAGCCCTACCAAACCTTCGGACACACCAGCGACAGGTAGGAGGACAAAGGAACAGAACTTCAAACCTGATGAAGACCTTTTGCTTTGCAAAACTTGGTAGAGATTAGTAGTGATCCAGTAATTAGCACAGGGCAGAGGAAGGAGGGTTTATGGGCTAGAATTGAGAAAAGGTACAATGAACATAGAGGTGAGTTTCCCATGAGACCTAATAGGGCTTTGAGCAGCAGATGGGACAAAATAAGGGCTGAAACAGGTAAATATGCTGGATTCTACGCAAGAGTCCTAAGGGAAAATCAGAGTGGCCTAACAGACAACGACAAGGTATAATAACATTCCTTTGTAATACTTAAGTATGGATATGGTTCCATGTGTACTTACTTTAATTCGTGATCTGACAAGTATTATAAATGTTTTGTAGACTTCGAAAGCTGCAACTCTAAATGCTACCGCACAGAAAAAGCCTTTTCATTTCATGCATTGCTGGACGCGGCTAAAAAATTGTAACACCCCTGGTGTTACTGTTACTAAAATTTGAGCATAACATCATAAGCATGGGCATTTCATATGTCTGACACACCTATAGTGCATTCACTAGGAAAAAATTTCAAACAAGTTGTATTGTTATGGCATTTTGTGAATCAAACCCTAGAGTAGGGAGCTCAACCCTAGAATGGGTGTAATAGAGCAAACAAGGCTTAAACAAGTGAAAACTTCAAAGCTTGTTAGAAATAATCATAAAGTATCACCATAGATGAACTCAAGTGGGATCCAAACCCTAAGAGTGCAAGAAACCCTAATTGGAACCCTAGAAAACCCTAAACCTAAACCCTAGGGGGGCTAAGTGCAAAATCAGTGCACTTTTGGGCTAAAGTGCAAAAACCATGATAATAAGGTGTCTTAAGTCATAAGGTTCAAAATTATGGAGATTTGCAAGTTAAACCTTGAGTTTTGGACTAATTTCCAAAAGAGCCACACTTAAACCCTTTTGGATAAGTCTGAAATCAGTGTAATTAGCTCAACTTTGGAGCCTTATATCTGCCAAATTATAAGGTTTTTGCCCTAGGTCACCACAGCAATATTGTAGATCTATCAAAGGAGAATAACTTTTCTTAAGGGAGTAAGCATGGTTGTTATGAAGAATTTGAAGATAAATGAGCCTGAAGTTGGGCTGTCAGGCTGTTTGAGTCTGAACTTCAGACTAACAGTGCGGCTGCATGAACTTAGGGCTCGAATTCAATCATGATCGAGTAAGAATTTGGCTTGGGTTGCTATGACAAAAAAGTAGCTGGATCATTTGGCTATAACTTTGCTAAAGAGTGATGATCTTGTTACTACCTGAAATTGGGAGCAAATCTCCCTGCAAATCGCTCTGTCAGCTGTCTGCACCCAGCTCACCATGGTACAGTGCACCCTAAACTGAATCAGATCGCGGGTTCATTCCCCCTCGTCGCTAGTGATCCTTTGCCGTGATTATTGATTGATCGTCGCAATTCGTGCACCATAGTCGGTGGATAACCGTGGGCAGGTAAAAATCTCGGCGCCTGGATCAACTTGGGTCCCATCGCGGCTAAGCTTGCCGTACCCCCTTGCTCATCGGTCGATTGGGATAAGAACTCGCTGCCGTTGGTCGATCACTGTCGTGCGCCGCGTGTCCAGGCTATTTACCACGTCGCGATTAGTCATGCTTGGGGATCCGGTGATCGCCGGAGGAGGCGCCACGGTGAAAACCACTATGCACTTGCGCCAGTGCTCCACCCCTTCTCCGACCACCGCGCGTCATCGCTCAAATTCCCGGCCACCGCTCTTGCCTAGTATAAATTAAAGCCACCGTGAGCTCCATAGGATCATTACCATCCAGCCACCAAGTATTGCCCTCAATCGATCATCAGTGAGCTCCAATTTTGGATTTCCCCCAAAAATACTCAAGAACACCGTAGCAAGGACCTCACCGTGGCCAGCTCAATTCAGGTCTGCTCATACCTTCTGCTCCCTCGTTTGAGTATTCTTATGTATCCTTGATGCTCATCGACCCGTCCAATTGAACTAGAATCCCCTTAATCACCGGGAACGCGTTCAGCTACCCATGATGTCCACGGTCACCGTGGCCAGAGCAAACCTGGTAGCCATTGATGAAATTAAGTGGGGGAAACATTTATTAGACCTTGAATTCGGTCTCGGCCGAAACATGGCGCCAGTCACTGCGTGAGTCGGCTGGTATACAGGTTCGCGGAGCTCTGCGCAACGCCATCCGCCGTCGAGGATCTCGGCGTGTAAAGGAATGGAAACGTATGGGCCCTTCTGAAAATGTCAGTGACTCATGGCAACAGTGCGGTGAACTCGGTTCGGAATATTCAAACCTGCGGGGGTCTCTGTACAAATCTACCGATGCGGGCGCGCGCGGGCGAATTCGGCCTCTACTGGGCTGCCTCAGACTAAAATGAGCCCAATACTGTTTCTGCTTTTCTCTTTTATTTTTCTGTTAAGCTTTGGAAATCTATAGGAAATTATAGAAAAATGATAAAATTATCAAACCAATTTTGCTAGATCCCTAATTTCCTATAGTATTTAATAAAAATATTTTCTTGATTTTTAGTTCAAATAAGAAATTATAGGATATTTAAAATAGCTTAAAATCTTGTTTCTGGATTTTTAGAAAATAGATAATAATTCCAAAAATCCCCAAACTTTTTGAATGGCCCTTATATATTATTTAGAAGCTTTAGGTAGAGTTTGGTATGATTTGGACCTTGTTTGATACTTAGAACCTAAAACCCTACCCCCTGCCCTATGAACTTCACTAATGACTCCGGAAACCCTAAGTTCTCGGAGATCCCTGAAGGAAAATTGTATTCAAGACATTAGATAATAAACTCTTATTATCTTTGCACTCTCATAAGCATTACATGGGCATTCATTATTATGTGTGGTTATATTTAGAAAACGAAGAAGAAGTAGAAGAAGAAAAGACTCTACCACCACCACTTGAGGAACATCAGGCAGGCAACTGCTTTTATTTTGACATCTGTGGAACTGAGCTTGATTCACCTGTGAAACAAGGCAAGCCCCGGTGCATTTGCCACCTCCTTGTTACTTTTAAAACTCTTTCTCACTTATTTGATGCATTAGGTGATAGGAGTTGTGTGCTAAACTCTTGCCGCATTTCCTTCCTTGGATTATTCCCTAATCCCTATTTTACAAAAAGTTTTCTTATGCTTAGTCCTGCTTTAGCAAAACAAAATGTTTTGTTTTCTCAAATATGATGTTGCAAAGTGGGAGGGATGTTTTCAAAAATAAAACTTGATGGTGAATCCATCATGGCCATGATGGGTTCAACATCGAAAAAGATGTACCTCTGCCAGGTACCAAACTTTGGGTTTGAAATGATTAAGCTGAGACCGGGCGGTTGACTTGCACGAGAAGAGAGTCTTGGTGTAGTGTCTCCGTCTGAGTCGATTAAGGATCGTCTCGATGTAGGCTTGATGACCGAGGACCCTTTAATTGGTCACATGCCTCGTCATGGGTAAGCTTTGCCTCGGGTAGACTAAGGCCAGAATAAGATACCACGCAATGGGAGTGGAGAGATGGCGAGAGTAGTGTGTACCCTCCATGGCAAGAGGCTGGACGGTGGTGTATCTGTGCTCTCGGTTGGCGTGAACCTGATCTGGTCTTAAGAACCCCGGTGGCGAGTTGACATATGCAAGGGTTAAGTGCTACATATGTCGTGTGATTAGAGATCCTCAGCTGAGTATAATCGATTCGGATCGCCGTACCTTCGCAGTTATAAAGACTTGGTCACTGCCCTATACGTAGAACTCCAGTAAAGATAAAGGGTTGTTAAGAAGTTGGCTAGTGCAGGTCAAGTGATTGAACTAGGGTAGAATGAACTCTAGTTATAGGTAATTCTACTTAACCGGACAAATAAAACTGGATTTTTAAGGATCCACTCTTATTAAGCATTTCTGCAAACAGAGTCAGTCAAGCCTTACCTTGACTCCCTGAAAGCCAGCATACCCTTGAGAGTCTTTTCTTTAGTCGGGTAAGACTTGCTGAGTAATTCTATACTCAGGGCTTTGTCCCATGTTGTTTTTAGGTGAGGAAGCAACCAACTTTTGTTGCTTCTGTTCTAAGGTGGTACCGAAGGAAGGGCACTAGGAGTGAAGCTGCGGGAGGAAAGGATCCTCCATAAAACTTTTGTGTGAACTTATCGGGAGGGGTTTTTGCCTCCCATGGTTTGTAATAATAATAATACTCTGCACTCGTATATTATATTCTAGTCTGTAAATATTTAACTCTGTCTTACTTTTAAATAAAGGTAAGTTTATGTAACTGCTTCCGCATTTTCGTATCTCCGATGCTTGTAATGTCTGCGTGACGGGTAAAACGCTCTTGGGAAAGGTAAGAAAAGCAGATACCGAACTTGTCAAGTGGTTCAGGGGCACCTGCAAGGTTGTCTGAGGTCCGTTGGACAAAGAGAACTATAGGTGGGCCTAATGACTTGGGAGGTTCCGTCACAGCTGGTATCGGAGCGAAGCCCATCTCTGCAGATCTTATGAGGCATCTTCAAAAGAATTTTCTAAGACTTACCTAAAAATTTTTTCTTTTTTTCTTATCTAGCTTCCTTCTGAAGTACTTATTTAAAGACCAAATATAGAGTGCAATGTATAGAAGGTGTGAATCGACTAAGATTGATTCTGTAATTACACATGCATCATGCTAAAAATTATGCTAATAAGTTTTTCCCCCTTAAGAAATGCTGCCGCGCACCAGAAAGACCGCGTGCAAGTCTACCGGACCTATCGGTGTACCCCGTCATCAACTTGCCCCACGACATGAAGATAGCAGTAGCGATAGCAACGATCCAATTGGGGATCTAGAAGCCCAAGTGGATCAGCTTCGAGCAGAACTCCATCGCAGGAACGACATAGGGGTCGCGAATGGAGAAAGAATAAATGAATTAAGAGCAGGCATCCGCTATCTGCAAGACCAGCTCGCAGAACGAGATCTAGCGCTCGATTGGGCGATTAACTCTCGTTCGCTTGCCTGGGCTAAGGAGGCAAAAGCTCGAGCTCGCGTGGAGGAGCTTAGCTCAGCCGTAGATAACTTGCAGGTTTATTGTAATACATTACATGAAGAAGATCATGTATTGTATTCGCAACTGCATCCCAATGTACCTGCGGATCCTGTCGGGACGGAAGCCGGACCTTCTGGGACAGCTGGAGAAGCCTTCGGTGGTGAACTAGATTTGTTCAGGCCCCCTCCCTCTATGAAGTTGGTGGATGAGTGGTCTCCTACTCCCGACAGCGAGGCTACTAAGAGTGACAAGAAGCAAGAATAGTATAGTGTAGAAGTAGTAATAATGTATAATAGGAAGTGTAATCCTGTTGTAAAAATTCGAGTCTGTAACTTTACCCTTTTCAGTAATGTATAATGGATGGTTTTCTTTGGCATATTATATTCTTTTCAATGTTTGTTGCCTCAGATGCCTTCCAAGACTCGTTCTCAGGATGGTGCGGGGACCTCAAGTGGAAGGGAAGCAACACCAAACCCACCTCCAGTACCTCCCACTTTAGTCGAGGCCATCGCTGCCTTGGTTAACGCTACAGCAGACAATACCCGATTTCTACGGGAAATGGCAAGTCAACAGATACAACAACAAGGCAGGCGGGCATATCCGCAAGGCCCCCATGAAACATCCTATCTGGATTTCTCTGAGACACGCCCTCCATTGTTTGTTAAAGCAGAGGACCCTCTAGAAGCAGATGAATGGATCCGCGTCATTGAACAGAAGTATGAGCTCCTTCGGTGTTCAGAGGTTCAAAAGCCCCTATTCGCAACCCAACAATTACGTGGCCCTGCCAGCACATGGTGGGGAAATTTTATAGCCGTTCAATCGGTCGGTCATCAAGTAACTTGGGATGAGTTCAAGTTGGCCTTCAGAGAGCACTATATACCTGAAGGAGTTCTCCACATGAAGCAGGAAGAGTTCATGAAGTTGAAACAAGGCGGAGATACTGTCACCCATTATCTCAATAAATTTAATCACTTATCCCAATATGCAATCGATCAAGTCAACACAGATTTGAAGAAAAGGAATTGTTTCATGAGAGGCTTGAATGGTCAAATGCAAAGAAAGATGGCCACCTGCATCGAACTTACTTACGGACGGGCTGTCAGCACAGCGCTGGCAGTCGAGGCTAAATATGCAGGCTCCGGAAAATTTAAGGGTTACGGAGGCGACAGACCCAGTCAGGGGTCTGAGAAAAGGCAAAGGTTGGTCATCCGACCTTTCAACCCAAATCACTCTTCCCCACGCCCACCCTCCTACCCATTTAAGCAACCGATCTTTATTCGCCCCGCCACTGCCCCCACTCCAACAAGTCAGCCGGGTGCCCCTGGCACTCATTTCCCTGCCCTCCCCAGCTCTTCAGCTGGTTGTTTCAACTGTGGAAAGTCTAGACACTTCATTAAGGACTACCCATATCAGAAGCATAATCGCTCTAGTAATCAGCTAAGTTCTGGGAATTCTGCGCAAGGGAAGGGAAATGCTGCCACCAATACCGTGGGCAAGAATACAAGGAAAACAGGACAAATATATTATACTCAAGTGGCCACAACACCGGACGGCGAACCGATTATGATGGGTACATTTCTAGTGGCCAATCACCCTGCAATTATTCTTTTTGATTCTGGTGCTTCACATACCTTCATAAGTAAGAGATTTGTGGAGCAACATTGCATTCCATGCCATGAATCAAGGGAAGGGTTTAAAATTCATTCGCCTGGGGGACAAATATTCACTAAAGAAGTGGCTTTCCAAGTGCCCGTAACATTGGCTGGGCGGGACTTTCCTACTAATATGATTGTTCTGAAAGGCCAAGATATAGATGTAATTTTGGGCATGAATTGGTTAGCCCAACATAAAGCTATTCTCAATACTGAATTAAGAACTATCAAATTGAATTATGGACAAGAAGAGGTTCTCTTGACTATCCCCATAGCCATTCCGGCTAAACCATTTGGCAGTGTATATGAAGCCATCATATCGGAGATCAAAGATATTCCGGTAGTATGTGAGTTCCCAGACGTCTTTCTAGAAGATTTGTCTGGATTGCCACCAGAAAGAGATGTAGATATTGTAATTGAGTTGAAGCCCGGTATGGCTCCCATTTCTAGAAGGTCGTACCGAATGCCTCCAAATGAGCTGGTAGAACTCAAGACCCAATTGCAAGATCTACTAGCGAAGGGATTTATCCGGCCAAGCTCGTCACCATGGGGTTGTCCAGCCATCTTCGTCAAGAAGAAGGACCAAACACTTCGAATGTGTGTGGATTATAGACCCCTTAATGAGGTTACTATCAAAAATAAGTACCCTCTTCCATGGATTGACATTCTATTTGATCAACTGACTGGAGCGAGGATATTCTCCAAGATTGACCTCAGGTCGGGCTATCATTAGATCCGTATCCAGCCCGAAGATATACCAAAGACCACATTCACTACGCGGTATGGGTTATTTGAATATTTGGTAATGTCTTTCGGACTGACGAATGCTCCTGCCCACTTCACTTATTTGATGAACTCAGTATTTATGCCTGAGTTGGACAAGTTTGTGGTGGTATTCATCAATGATATTTTAATATACTCCAAGAATGAAGAGGAGCATGCTCAACACTTGTGGATTGTATTAACGCGCTTGAGAGAACATCAGTTATATGCCAAGTTCAGTAAATGCGCGTTCTGGCTGGAAGAAATTCAATTTCTAGGACATGTATTATCTGCCAAGGGGATTGCGGTGGATACCAGCAAAGTAAAGGATATTTTGGAGTGGAAACCCCCAACCACTGTACATCAAGTCCGAAGTTTCCTTGGACTAGCTGGCTATTACCGCCGATTTATACCAGATTTTTCCAAGCTTGTGAAACCAATCACAAGTTTATTGAAGAATGATACTAAGTTTAATTGGTCTTCAGAGTGTAATGAAGCCTTTGAACAATTGAAGGTATTATTAACCACTGCTCCGATATTGGCTCAACCGGATATTGAAAACCCTTTGATGTGTATTGTGACGCATCAGGCAGTGGTCTCGGCTGTGTTTTAATGCAAGAAGGCCGAGTGATAGCTTATGCTTCAAGGCAGTTACGCCGACATGAGGAACATTATCCAACTCATGATCTGGAGCTAGCTGCAGTGGTTCATGCCCTAAAAATCTGGCGTCATTATTTGCTGGGTAATATCTGTCACATTTATACAGATCATAAAAGCTTGAAATATATCTTCACCCAGCCAGAGTTGAACATGAGGCAAAGGTGATGGCTCGAGCTTACTAAGGATTATGAACAAGAGATTCATTATCACCCAGACAAAGCTAATGTAGTGGCAGATGCCTTGTGTCGCAAGACTTTTTGTCATTGTCTTACAATGGAAACCTCTCACATTATGTTATGCCAAGAAATGGAGAATTTAAGCCTGGGAATGATTCAGCATGGAACTTCAAATCAACTAAAGCTTGAGTCAATCCTTTTACAACGGATAATGGATGCTCAAAAGGATAATGCAGGTATGAAACACATTCGTGAGAAGATAGCGGCCGGAAAAGCCAAGTGCTTTAGGAAAGATGATCAAGGCATTGTATGGTTCAACAACCGCATAGTTGTGCCAAAGAATGAAGAGATCCGCCAGCAAATATTAGATGAAACACATCTTAGTCGCTATTCTATTCATCCCGGAAGCACTAAGATGTATCATGATCTAAAACAACATTATTGGTGGACAAAGATGAAGATCGGGATCGCACGCTATGTGGCAAAATGTGACACTTGTAGACGTGTCAAAGCCATACATATGAAGACTGTCGGTCCACTACAATCTCTACCAATACCAATATGGAAATGGGAAGATATTAGTATGGACTTTATTGTGGGATTACCCAGAACAGCAAAAGGCTTTGACTCCATTTGGGTTATCATTGACCGACTCACAAAGATCACCCACTTCCTTCCAGTCAAAGTAAAATATCCAGTAATTGCATACGCAGAACTGCATATTGCTCGTATTCTCAGTTTACACAGTGTTCCAAAGACCATAGTGTCGGATCGTGGACCTCAATTTGTATCCAAATTTTGGGAAGAACTTCACAAATCCTTGGGTACTAAATTGCTCCATAGTTCGGCCTAACATCCTCAAACAAGTGGTCAAACTGAGAGAATAAATCAAATACTCGAGGATATGCTACGAGCTTGTGTTCTGGAGTTCCCACAAAAATGGGATGATTGTTTACCATTAGCGGAGTTCTCATATAATAATAGCTATCAAGAAAGCATTAAGATGGCACCCTTCGAAGCTTTATATGGACGACGGTGTCGTACTCCGTTAAATTGGTCTGAACCAGGTGAAAGGTACCTTTTCAGGCCTGATATGGTAAAAGAGACAGAAGAAAAAGTTCAAAGAATAATTCATAATTTGAAGAAAGCTCAAGCTCGACAGAAAAGTTATGCAGACAAGTGACGACAACCCTTGTACTTTCTAGTGGGAGATTATGTCTACCTGAAAGTTTCACCAATGAAGGGTGTATCGCGTTTCAGAGTTAAAGGGAAGCTTGCACCCCGATATATTGGTCCTTTTCCTATCCTTGAAAGATATGGACTAGTGGCATACCAACTTCAACTACCCAAAACCTTGTCTGCTGTACATAATGTGTTCCACGTGTCTCAACTGAAGAAATGTCTTCGGGTTCCCGATCGAACTATTGAAGTAACAGATGTTGCCTTAGAACTAGACTTGACATATTCAGAACACCCTATTCGAGTCTTGGATCAAAAGGACAAAATTACCCGAAGAAAAACTCTCAAATTTTACAAGATACAGTGGAACCAACATTCAGAAGATGAGGCTACATGGGAAACTCAAGAGTTTTTAGAAAAGAATTTCCCAGGCTTTTTGGCCTCATGTAATTTGTAGAGTGTATAAAATTGTTGTAATAAAGGAGTGAGTGAGCCCCAGACCACCCCTGCCTTGTACCAAGAATAAGGAAATAAAAGAGTGAAGCATTTCCTTTTCCATTACCTACCCTAGGACTTTTAATCTCGGGACAAGATTCTTTTATGGGGGAAAGGATGTAACACCCCTGGTGTTACTGTTACTAAAATTTGAGCATAACATCATAAGCATGGGCATTTCATATGTTTGACACACCTAGAGTGCATTCACTAGGCAAAAATTTCAAACAAGTTGTATTGTTATGGCATTTTGTGAATCAAACCCTAGAGTAGGGAGCTCAACCCTAGAATGGGTGTAATAGAGAAAACAAGGCTTAAACAAGTGAAAACTTCAAAGCTTGTTAGAAATAATCATAAAGTATCACCATAGATGAACTCAAGTGGGATCCAAACCCTAAGAGTGCAAGAAACCCTATTTGGAACCCTAGAAAACCCTAAACCTAAACCCTAGGGGGCTAAGTGCAAAATCAGTGCACTTTTGGGCTAAAGTGAAAAAACCATGATAATAAGGTGTCTTAAGTCATAAGGTTCAAAATTATGGAGATTTGCAAGTTAAACCTTGAGTTTTGGACTAATTTGCAAAAGAGCCACACTTAAACCCTTTTGGCTGTCTGAAATAAGTGTAATTAGCTCAACTTTGGAGCCTTATATCTGCCAAATTATAAGGTTTTTTCCCTAGGTCACCACAACAATATTGTAGATCTATCAAAGGAGAATAACTTTGCTTAAGGGAGTAAGCATAGTTGTTATGAAGAATTTGAAGATAAATGAGCCTGAAGTTGGGCTGTCAGGCTGTTTGAGTCTGAACTTCAGACTAACAGTGGGGCTGCATGAACTTAGGGCTCGAATTCAATCATGATCGAGTAAGAATTTGGCTTGGGTTGCTATGACAAAATTGTAGCTGGATCATTGGGCTATAACTTTGCTAAAGAGTGATGATCTTATTACTACCTGAAATTGGGAGCAAATCTCCCTGCAAATCGCTCCGTCAGCTGTCTGCACCCAGCTCACCATGATACAGTGCACCCTAAACTGAATCAAATCACGGGTTCATTCCCCCTCGTCGCCGATGATCCTTCGCCGTGATTGTTGATTGATCGTCGCGATTCGTGCACCATGGTCGGTGGATAACCGTGGGCAGGTAAAAATCTTGGCGCCTGGATCAACTTGGGTCCCGTCGCGACTAAGCTTGTCGTACCCCTTGCTCATCGGTCGATCGGGATAAGAGCTCGCCGCCGTTGGTCGATCACTGCTGTGCGCCGCGTGTCCAGGCTATTTACCACGTCGCGATTAGTCACGCTTGGGGATCCGGTGATCGCCGAAGGAGGCGCCACGGTGAAAACCACTATGCACTTGCGCCAGTGCTCCACCCCTTCTCCGACCGTCGCGCGTCATCGCTCAAATTCTCGGCCACCGCTCTTGCCTAGTATAAATTAAAGCCACCATGAGCTCCGTAGGATCATTACGCATCCAGCCACCAAGTATTGCCCTCAATCGATCATCAGTGAGCTCCAATTTTGGATTTCCCCCAAAAATACTCAAGAACACCGTAGCAAGGACCTCACCATGGCCAGCTCAATTCAGGTCTGCTCATACCTTCTGCTCCCTCGTTTGAGTATTCTTATGTAACCTTGATGCTCATCGACCCGTCCAATTGAACTAGAATCCCCTTAATCACTGGGAACACGTTCAGCTACCCGTGATGTCCACAGTCACCGTGGCCAGAGCAAACCTGGTAGCCATTGATGAAATTAAGTGGGGGGAAACATTCATTAGACCTTGAATTCGGTCTCGACCGAAACATGGTGCCAGTCACTGCGTGAGTCGGCTGGTATACAGGTTCGCGGAGCTCTGCGCAACGCCATCCGTCGTCGAGGATCTCGGCGTGTAAAGGAATAGAAATGTAGGGGCCCTTCTGAAACTGTCAGTGACTCATGGCAACAGTGCGGTGAACTCGGTTCGGAATATTCAAACCCGCGGGGGTCTCTGTAAAAAACTACCGATGCGGGCGCGCGCGGGCGAATTCGGCCTCTGCTGGGCCGCCTCGGACTAAAATGAGCCCAATACTATTTCTGCTTTACTCTTTTCTTTTTCTGTTAAGCTTTGAAAATCTATAGGAAATTATAAAAAAATGATAAAATTATCAAACCAATTTTGCTAGATCCCTAATTTCCTATAGTATTTAATAAAAATAGTTTCTTGATTTTTAGTTCAAATAAGAAATTATAGGATATTTAAAATAGCTTAAAATCTTGTTTCTGGATTTTTAGAAAATAGATAATAATTCCAAAAATCCCCAAACTTTTTGAATGACCCTTATATATTATTTAGAAGCTTTAGGTAGAGTTTGGTTTGATTTGGACCTTGTTTGATACTTAGAACCTAAAACCCTACCCCCTGCCCTGTGAACTTCACTAATGACTCCGGAAACCCTAAGTTCTCGGAGATCTGTCAAGGAAAATTGTATTCAAGACTTCAGATAATAAACTCTTATTATCTTTGCACTCTCATAAGCATTACATGGGCATTCATTATTATGTGTGGTTATATTTAGTAAACGAAGAAGAAGTAGAAGAAGAAAAGACTCCACCACCACCACCTAAGGAACATCAGGCAGGCAACTGCTTTTATTTTGACATCTGTGGAACTGAGCCTGATTCACCTGTGAAACAAGGCAAGCCCCAGTGCATTTGCCACCTCCTTGTTACTTTTAAAACTCTTTCTCACTTATTTGATGCATTAGGTGATAGGAGTTGTGTGCTAAACTCTTGCTGCATTTCCTTCCTTGGATTATTCCCTAATCCCTGTTTTACAAAAAGTTTTCTTATGCTTAGTCCTGCTTTAGCAAAACAAAATGTTTTGTTTTCTCAAATATGATGTTGCAAAGTGGGAGGGATGTTTTCAAAAATAAAACTTGATGGTGAATCCATCATGGCCATGATGGGTTCAACATCGGAAATGATGTACCTCTGCCAGGTACCAAACTTTGGGTTTGAAATGATTAAGCTGAGACCGGGCGGTTGACTTGCACGAGAAGAGAGTCTCGGTGTAGTGTCTCCGTCTGAGTCGATTAAGGACCGTCTCGATGTAGGCTTGATGACCGAGGACCCTTTAACTAGTCACATGCCTCGTCATGGGTAAGCTTTGCCTCGGGCAGACTAAGGCCAGAATAAGATACCACGCAATGGGAGTGGAGAGATGGCGAGAGTAGCGTGTACCCTCCGTGGCAAGAGGCTGGACAGTGGTGTATATGTGCTCTCGGTTGGCGTGAACCTGATCTGGCCTTAAGAACCCCAGTGGCGAGTTGACATATGCAAGGGTTGAGTGCTACATATGTCGTGTGATTGGAGATCCTCAGCTGAGTATAATCGATTCGAATCGTCGTACCTTCGCGGTTATAAAGACTTGGTCACTGCCCTATATGTAGAACTCCAGTAAAGATAAAGGGTTGTTAAGAAGTTGGCTAGTGCAGGTCAAGTGATTGAACTAGGGTAGAATGAACTCTAGTTATAGGTAATTCTACTTAACCAGACAAATAAAACTGGATTTTTAAGGATCCACTCTTAGTAAGCATTTCTGCAAACAGAGTCATTGACTATTGTTAAGCCTTACCTTGACTCCCTGAAAGCCAGCATACCCTTGAGAGTCTTTTCTTTAGTCGGGTAAGACTTGCTGAGTAATTCTATACTCAGGGCTTTGTCCCATGTTGTTTTTAGGTGAGGAAGCAACCAACTTTTGTTGCTTCTGTTCTAAGGTGGTACCGAAAGAAGAGCATCAGGAGTGAAGCTGCGGGAGGAAAGGATCCTCCATAAAACTTTTGTGTGAACTTATCGGGAGGGGTTTTTGCCTCCCATGGTTTGTAATAATAATAATACTCTGCACTCGTATATTATATTCTAGTCTGTAAATATTTAACTCTGTCTTACTTTTAAATAAAGGTAAGTTTATGTAACTGCTTCCGCATTTTCGTATCTTTGATGCTTGTAATGTCTGCGTGACGGGTAAAACGCTCTTGGGAAAGGTAAGAAAAGTAGATACCGAACTTGTCAAGTGGTTCAGGGGCACCTGCAAGGTTGTTTGAGGTTCGTTGGACAAAGACAACTATAGGTGGGCCTAATGACTTGGGAGGTTCCGTCACAAAAATGAACCGAAATGGGATTCCATGGTTCATGGAAGCCCCTGGAGAGGCAATGCTGGGATGGAGCCTGTTGGTAGTGGTACACCTTCAGGTTCTGTTAATGATCTGGAAATTGAGGAAGCAGGTTCAAAAGGTAAAAGGCCATTAGGATGGGACTCCACGAAAGCATCAAGGAAGAAGGCAATGTCCAGTTCCTCCCAGTCTACTGACTACCTTTCAAGAATTCATGACATTCAAATAGCAAGATTGAAGCAAAGTGAAGAAAAATCAGATAAGAAACAACAGAATATTGAGTTCTTGACGGAAGTTGAACTGAAAAAGTTGGAGGTCCAATCCAAGGAAATAGAAATGTAGCAAAGAAAAATGATGATTGAAGAAAGGATCCGAAAGGACGTAGAGCTGAAGGAACTCCTAGCTATGGATATGGATGCTTTACCAGAGGATGTGAGACCTATATACATCACGAGGAGAAAAGGTTTAATCGAGTTTTTCATCAACCATCCTGTCTGAAGAGTACTATTGTATTTTAGAATTTGTTGCGAACCTAGTGTCGGCGTAACGTGGTCCGATGTGTTCGGACATCAGTCATTTCGAGTTTGTTGAATATTTCCTTCATTGATTGAGAACATTAGCTTGGTTTTTGAACATTGTTTATTTTTCAGAATATTGATTTTGACAATAAGGTTGTTTCATACCTGACAACACGTTTCGCAACATGTGCACTTTATTTGAACTAGATTCATTACATGAAGAAGTAACCATGACTACATCACTGTTAACCTTCATACAGGACAACACTTTCATTCCTGGTACTAAGGAAATAGTAAACTAAATAAATAGAACACACATGAATTTAGCACATAAGTTGGAGGAAGGCCTTCAACCCATTGACCCTCGACGTGCCCACAGGTGTTCTATCATGTTGTGTTGCAAAGACAAGTATGTGGCCTGACAAGTGATGTCCTGCTCGGGATCGTTCGGTAATTCAGATCAGATATGATTGTTTAGCCACTCGTTGTGGAGCTCAGGAATATTATTACAAACTTCAGGTGGCCCAGTGGGCCCACTGAAATCCACATTTCCTGCACCATCTCCTTCGTCCTCGACAATCATGTTGTGCATAATAACGCAAGCAGTCATCATCTCTGCGAGGTGATTACGATCCCAACCATAAGCTGGGCCACGAAGAACTGCCCACCTCGCCTGCAAAACACTAAATGCTCGCTCTATATCCTTTCGACAACTCTCCTGCTTGGTTGTGAAGTGAATCTTTTTTCCTCAAATGGGTGATGAATTGCCTTAACAAAGGTTGGCCAATTTGGATATATGCCATCCGCTAAGTAGTATCCGAAATTGTACGTCGTACCATTAATAGTGAAGTGCACTGGTGGCATCGTCCCATTACGTAACGGATCAAACACTGGTGAACGATGCAGCACGTTCAGATCATTGTTAGTACCAGGCATTCCAAAAAAGGCATGCCAAATCCATAGGTCATACCCAGCGACTGACTCTAGTATCATTGTTGTCCTCGAATTGCGCCCACAAAACTGTCTGCGCCATGCAGTAGGACAGTTGCGCCATTCCCAATGCATACAATCGATGGAGCCTAGCATACCCGGAAACCCCCTGTCGGCGTTTACACTAAGTATGCGAGCTATGTCGTCGTGGTTAGGGATACGGAGGTATCGTTCGCTAAAGCATGATATGATTGCGCGACAGAAACCGATCAGACAGTCCCTAGCCATAGTCTGCCCAATCTGTATGTACTCATCGACCGTATCGGTTGGTAACCCGTAAGCAAGGATAGCAAAGCAGCACATACTTTTTGCAATGGACCGAGCCCTGCTAAACCTGCTGCATCATATCGAATAGTGAAAAATCGTCTTCTCGCTGAACGGCACGAAGGATACGGAGGAACAAAGAACGATGCATCCGAAACCTGAAAACCAAAGCAAAGCAAAAAAATAAGAAAACGAACCTCGAAATCAAAGTTAAAGCATTACTTAGCAAATGTACCTTCGACGGAAAACATGTGGTGGATACACTGGATTAGGTCCGAAGTAGTGGTGCTTGATGAGATTTTCTCTAGCAGCGTGGTCCCTATGGATAACTCGGCGAGGCAATGAAGAGCGCCTACGGCGCGTGCTTGAGGCTCCTAGACCAAGCTCGTCAACATGTTGACAAAGCAACAAGTTATCGATCTCTTCGTCTGAATCATCGGATGACGAAGACAACACTAGGCTTTTGAATGAGTCCATGACGAGCTTGACGAACAGTACATACTACGTACAATTGATGGAATGGCTGCTGGTACAGAAGAGAGAAGTGTGGAGATGAGTACAGCATGCCCGCACGGTACCTTATTTATAGATGGCTTCGGCGTGTCAAGGAAGCCAGGAGGTCGTGGCGTGTCGTGGAAGCCAGTCGTGTGGTGCAAGCCACTCGTGTCGTGTACTAGAAGATTGCGAATTTCTAATTATTTAAAAACATATAATTCCAACGATTTTTGACTAACGTATTTATACTAATTACGAAGTTTGCTAATTAATTGTGCACTAAGTTAAGGCCGC
The DNA here is from genome assembly GCA_029449295.1 of Zea luxurians. Classification (NCBI taxonomy): domain Eukaryota; kingdom Viridiplantae; phylum Streptophyta; class Magnoliopsida; order Poales; family Poaceae; genus Zea; species Zea luxurians. The sequence continues at coordinate 209,275,011 of JAOPSE010000002.1, forward strand.
ACACTGTTCATAGAGCAAATAAAAATAAAACAAAAATTGGATGGTAGTTGAGTTAGTTGATGATGAAAGTATAAAATATTGGTTTGGTGGGGTATAGAGGTTTGATATAGGGGGAACCGCTGTAGAGCGTGGAGATATAGGGGGAAAGAGAACACTGACGTGGCACGTGAGTGGGATATAGGGGGCAAATTTAGGGGGAACCGTTGAACACAGTCTTAGGCTGCTATCTGCAGCGGTTACCCTAAATTTCTTCCCCTATATCACTTTTTTATGTCACATCATCAACATTTCATCTCATACTTTTTCATCTCCCGCAGCGGTTCCCACTATTTTCTCCCCATATACCCCACTACAACCATAAAATATCATTTCATATGCTACTTTTTATCCAATATCATTTTTTCTTCTACTAACTATTACTAGCGGGTCCACAGCTACAGTACCTAACAGTGTTAGCGCAGATGAGCAGTGCCACGCCAAAAATAGAGAGAGAGAGAGAAGCGGTTCGTTGCCTGGGGGCTTGTAGGAAGCATCGATGCACGGGCAGAGAAGGTCCTGTAGCCGCCATGCAAGGGGAGAGGGTGGCCTCGCGGTGACCGCTGCGGTCAGTCTTAGCGTTCGCCGTTGCACCGGAAGACCGACCCTATGTGTAACAGGAAGGAGAGGGGGCAGCTAGTTGTTGTTGTTGTGGACAACCTGAGCCTATGACTGTTGTTCTAGGTGGGCTATGAACACGTGTGGTGGCCGGGTGGGATATTGTGTTGACCAATGTGTTTGTCTTCTCTCTCCTAGAGAAACCGGAAATAGACCAAACACTCGCGCTAGTAGAGTTTACAATGAACCCGGAATACAAGTTGGAGTTCAAAAGAATAATAGTGAAGAAGTTACACTTGTTCTAGAAGAGAATGGACCTATTCTAGATTCCAATGGTGAAAATGTTAATGATCAAGTCGAAGGTATAAATTAGTTCAACCCGGATCACATTATTTCTGATTCAGGACTTCATATTCCAATCGATTCTTTTGCCCCTAATATTAGAGATGATGTTAGAAGGGCTTTCATAGCTAAAGGTCTGACTCAACCAATTGGTCATAACTTTCCTCAATCACATGACAAAACGAGCTTTCAAAAACATTGGTTTAGACAACATAGTTGGTTAGAATATAATATGGAGAAGAATAAGGCTTATTGCTTCTATTGTTACCTTTTTAAGCACACCGTTGGGGTTTGGAGCGGCTGACCGTTGAAGTCCTTTGTCTTCTAGCTACACCGGACAGTCCGGTGGCACACCAGACATGTCTGGTGCGTTTTGACTTCGCTGCTCTGACTTCTTACTTGCGCATTGTTCAGTTTTATTGTACACCACAGTCGACTGTTGGCACAATTGACATTGCTCCATTGGCTCACCGAAATCGGTGCACACCAGACAATCCGATGGATTATAGTGGAGTGGCTTTCTGAGAAACCTGAGAGCGACCAATTCGGAAGGTGCTCGGCCTGGGCACCAGACAGTGTCCGGTGCACACCACCGGACACTGTCCGGTGCGCCACTGGGAGCACCATTTCTAGTCTTTGCTCCAAACTTTGTTGATTCCACAACTTAACTTCTTTCTTGGTTTATGTTGAACTTTGTGCACCTGAGATAGATGATGACTAGGCAAACTATTTAGTCCACGTGGTTTGTGATGGACGTCAAACACCAAAATCGATTATGGAAAATGTTTTAAGACCATTTCCCTTTCAATCTCCCTCTTTTTGGTGATTGATGCCAACACAGACCAAAGCAAATATAAAGAGTAGGAATGTAACTAGTTTGTAATTTTGACAGATGTGCATAAGTTACTTTTAGTTAAACTAATTGAAAGAATTTCCACATATGTCTAAGTAAATATGATCGCTTTCTTTTATTTAACATTTTGGACCACATTTGCATCACTTTGCTTGTTTTTGCAAATCTATTGGAAAAGTCTTTTCAAATTCTTTTGCAAATAGCCATTGGTATGAGAATATAATTTCAAAAAGCATTTTCAAGATTTTGAACATTCTCCCCTTGTTTCAAATGCTTTTCCTTTGGCCAAACAAAAACTCCCCCTGAAAAAGTACTCCCCTTAGCTGTCAAGAGGGTTTTTGTAATCGAAATAATTTCCATTTTTGAAGCAGATACCAAATGAAATTATATCAATTGAAAATTTGAAACCAAATGAAATATCAATTGAAAGTTTGAATTTGAAAATGGTGGTGGTGCGGTCCATTTGCTTTAGGCCTAATACTTTCACCCCTTTGACATTAAGCGCCAAAAACGAAGAAACTTGAGAGGCCTTATAATTCTCCCCTTTTGGGACCTATTTTCTCCCCCTTTGGAAAATAATGGATATGAGTGAAAGTTTATACCAAATGGAGGTCTATGAGTAAGGCAAAGGATAAATAATACCGACAGAGTTGAGTGGAAGCCTTGCCTTCACCTAGACTCCATTTCCCTTACAATTGAAGACTAATCATAGAAATATACTTGAAAACACATTAGTCTTAGCCTTGGCACAAGAAGAATAAGAAATATGCATTTGTACCAAGTGAAAGAGATATGCTCAAAGGTATATAAATGAGCTATGTGTGCAATGTTTCAATCAAAGTTATGAGAATCAAGAATATTTAGCTCATTCCTAAGTTTGTTAAAAGTATTTTCATCTAGTGGCTTGGTAAAGATATCGGCTAATTGGTTGTGGGTGCTAACATAAGCAATTTCGATATCCCCTTTTGTTGGTGATCTCTCAAAAAGTGATACCAGATGTCTATGTGCTTAGTGCGGCTGTGTTCAACAGGATTATCCGCCATGCGGATTGCACTCTCATTATCACATAGGAGAGGGACTTTGCTCAACTTGTAGCCATAGTCTCTAAGAGTTTGCCTCATCCAAAGTAATTGTGCACAACAATGTCCTGCAGCAATATACTTGGCTTCGGCGGTGGATAGAGCAACTGAATTTTGTTTATTTGAAGCCCAAGACACCATAGATCTCCCTAGAAACTGACAAGTCCCTGATGTGCTCTTCCTGTCAATTTTACATCCAGCATAATCGACATCGATATACCCAATTAAATCAAAGGTAGATCCCTTGGGGTACCATACCCCAAACTTAGGAGTGTAAACTAAATATCTCATGATTTTTTTCATGGCCCTAAGGTGAACTTCCTTAGGATTTGCCTGGAACCTTGCACACATGCATACAAAAAGCACAATGTCCGGTCATGAAGCACATAAATATAGTAAAGAACCTATCATCGACCGGTATACCTTTTAATCTATGGATTTACCTCCCGTGTCGAGGTCGAGATGCCCATTTGTTCCCATGGGTGTTTTGATAGGTTTAGCATTCTTCATTCCAAACTTCTTGAGAATATCTTGAATATACTTAGTTTGGCTGATCAAGGTGCCCTTTTGGAGTTGCTTGATTTGAAATCCAAAGAAATACTTCAACTCCCCCATCATAGACATCTCAAATTTCTATATCATAATCCTTCTAAACTCCCCACAATATGACTTGTTAGTAGATCCAAATATAATATTATCAACATAAATTTGGTATATAAACAAGTCTTTAGCAATAGTTTTAGTGAAGAGAGTACGGTCATCTTTTCCAAAATTGAAGCCATTAGTGATAAGAAAGTCTCTTAGGCATTCATACCATGCTCTTGGGGCTTGTTTGAGCCCATAAAGAGCCTTTGAGAGCTTATAAACATGTATAGGGAACTCACTATCTTCAAAGCCGAGAGGTTGCTCAACGTATACCTCTTCCTTGATAGGGCCATTGATGAAGGCACTCTTCACGTCCATTTGATATAGCTTAAATCCATGGTAAGTAGCATAGACAAGTAATATACGAATTGAGTCAAGCCTAGCTATGGGTGCATAGGTTTCATCAAAATCCAAACCTTACTTGTGAATAACCTTTTGCAACAAGCCGGGCTTTGTTCCTAGTCACCATACCATGCTCATCTTGTTTGTTGCGGAATACCCACTTGGTACCTACAACATTTTGGTTAGGACGTGGAACTAAATGTCATACCTCATTCCTCATGAAGTTGTTGAGCTACTCTTGCATTTCAACCACCCAATCAAGGATCTCTTAGTGCATCCTCTATCATGTATGGCTTAATAGAAGACACAAAAGAGTAATGTTCACATAAATGAGCAGCTCGAGATCTAGTGGTTACCCCCTTGTAAATGTCACCAAGTATGGAGTTGACAGGGTGATCTCTTTGAATTGCTTGGTGGACTATTGGGTGTGGCGGTCTTCGATCTCAAATCCCTTGATCATCTTCCTTGTCTTGCTCATCTTCATCTCCCCCTTGATCAATGTCCTCATCTTGAGGTGGCTCATCATCTTGATCTTGATCCTCGTTATCTTGAGCCTCATATTCATCTTGAGTTGGTGGAGATGCTTGTATGGAAGAAGATGGTTGATCTTGTGCTTGTGGAGGCTCTTCAGATTCCTTTGGACACACATCCCCAATGGACATGTGCCTCTGTGCGATGCATGGAGCTTCTTCATCATCTAACTCATTAAGATCAACTTGCTCCACTTAGGAGCCATTAGTCTCATCAAACACAATGTCATAAGAAACTTCAACTAATCCAGTGGACTTGTTGAAGACTCTATATGCCCTTGTGTTTGAGTCATAACCAAGTAAAAAGCATTCTACTGCTTTAGGAGCAAATTTAGAATCTCTACCTCTTTTAATAAGGATAAAGCATTTGCTCCCAAAAACTCTAAAATAAGAAACATTGTGATTTTTACCGGCGAGGAGTTCATATGATGTTTTCTTGATGATTCGGTGAAGGTAGAGTCGGTTGATGGAGTAGCAAGCGGTGTTAATCGCTTCTGCCTAAAACCGATCCAGTGTCTTGTACTCATCAAGCATGGTCCTTGCCATATCCAATAGAGTTCTATTCTTCCTCTCTACTACACCATTTTGTTGAGGTGTGTAGGGAGAACACAACACATGCTTGATGCCCCCTCCTCAAGAAATACTTTGATTTGTGAGTTCTTGAACTCCGTTCCATTATCGCTTTTAATCTTTTTTATTCTCAATCCGAACTCATTTTGAGCTCGTCTCAAGAATCTCTTTAAGATCTCTTAGGTTTGAGATTTTTCCTACAAAAAGAATACCCAAGTGAAGCGAGAATAATCATCCACAATAATAAGATAGTACTTACTCCTGCCGATGCTTATATAAGCGATCGAGTCAAATAGATCCATGTGGAGTAACTCAAGCGGCCTGTCGGTTGTCATGATGTTCTTGTGTGGATGATGAGCTCCAACTTGCTTCCCTGCTTGACATGCGCTACAAATCCTGTCTTTCTCAAAATGAACATTTGTTAGTCCTAAAATGTGTTCTCCCTTTAAAAGCTTGTGAAGATTCTTCATTCCCACATGGGCAAGTCGGCGATGCCAGAGCCAGCCCATATTAGTCTTAGCAATTAAGCAAGTGGCTAGCTCAGCATTGTTATCATTAAAATCTACTAAATATAGCTGACCATCTAACACTCCCTTAAAAGTTATTGAACCATCACTTATTCTAAAGACAGTAACACCTACATCAGTAAAGAGACAGTTGTAGCCCATTTTGCATAATTGAGAAACAGAAAGCAAATTATAATCTAAAGAATCTACAAGAAAAACATTAGAAATGGAATGATCAGGGTATATATCATTTTACCCAAACCTTTGACCAAACCTTGATTTCCAATTTCCATCCCCGAATGTAATAGCTCTTTGGGGATCTTCATTTTTCTTATATGAGGAGAACATCCTTTTCTCCCGTGTCATGTGGTTTGTGCACCCGCTATTGATTATCCAACTTAATCCAAAAGATGCATAAACCAACAAAACAAATTTAGGTCTTGTTCTTAGGTACCCAAATGGTCTTGGGTCCTTTGACATTAGGAACAAGCACCTTGGATACCCAAACACAAGTCTTGGGACTCTTGTGTTTGCCCCCAACATATTTGGCAACTACTTTGCCTGATTTGTTAGTAAGCACATAAGATGCATCAAAAGTCTTAAATAAAATATTATGCTCATTTGATGCATTGACAATTTTATTTTTAGGCATTTTGATATGAGTTGAATGCCTAGAGCTAGAAGCCTCATTTCTATACAAAAAAGCATGATGAGAAACATTGTGAGGTTTTCTAGCATGAATCTTTCTAATCTTATGCTTAGGATAGTTTTCAGGATATAAAATGTAGCCCTCTCTATCATGAACCATGGGAGCCTTTCTCTTAACAAAATTAGATAATCTATTCTTGGGGGCATTAAGGTTGGTGTTGCTTTGGCTCCCTTGTTGGTAGCCAATGCCATCCTTAATGCCAGGGCGTCTCCCATTATAAAGCATGCTACGAGCAAATTTAAATTTTTCATTTTCTAATTCATGCTTGGCAATTTTAGCTTTTAACTTAGCTATGTGATCATTTTTGTTCTTTAATCATGATAAGGTGATCATCAATAGCTTCAATATTAACATCTCTACATCTAGTGCAAATAGTGACATGTTCAACAGTAGATGTAGACAGTTTGCAAACATTCAATTCTTCTATCTTAGCATTTAAACTAGCATTTTCATCTCTAAAATAGGAAATTGAATCATTGCAAATGCTATGCTCTTTAGATAAGTTTTCACATTTTTCTACTTCTAGAGCATAAGCATTTTTCAATTTAACAAATTTTTTATTTTCCTTAACGAGCAAGTCTTCTTGGCATTCCAAGAGATCATCCTTCTCGTTAATGGTTTTATTAATTCATTTAATTTTTTCTTTTGGACCATGGTAAGGTTGGCAAAAAGAGAAGTTAAATCATCATTATCATCACTAGAGCTACCCTCATCATCGGATGTAGTATATTTGGGGGTATCTCTAGAATGTACCTTCTTTTTCTTGCCGTCCTTAGCCATTAGGCATTTGTGGTCGACACTGGGGAAGAGGAGTCCTTTGTTGACAGCGATGTTGGCGGCATCCTCGTCAGAGGAGGAGTCGGTGGAGCTCTCATTGGAGTCCCATTCCCATCCCATGTGCGCCTCACCGCCCTTCACCCCTTCTTCTTGTAATATCTCTCCTTCTCCATCTTCTTCTTCCCTTTCTTATCGTCGTCCCTGTCACTGTCACTTGTATATGAACATTTAGCTACAAAGTGACCGGACTTACCACACCTATAGCACATCCTTTTGGAATGGGGCTTGTAGTCTTTCCCCTTTCTTTGTTTGAGTATTTGCCTAAAGCTCTTAATGATAAGAGTCATCTCCTCGTTGTCGAGCTTGGAGGCGTCGATTGAGAGTCTACTTGGTCTAGACTCTTCCTTCTTCTCTTTTGTTGCTTTGAATGCAACGGGTTGCACCTCGGGTGTGGAGGTGGCGCCTTGCTCCAAGTTGACAATATGTTTGGAGTCTTTGATCATTAGTTCAAAGCTCACAAACTTGCCAATCACATCCTCAGGGGACATCTGTTTATATCTAGGATCTTCACGAATTAATTGAACTTGAGTAGGATTACGAAAAACGAGAGATCTTAGAATAACCTTGACCATTTCATAGTCATCCCATTTGGTGCTCCTGAGGTTGTGCACTTGATTGACCATTGTCTTGAGCCGGTTATATATTGCTTGCGGATCCTCTCCTTTGTTGAGGACGAATCGACCGAGCTCTCCCTCGATCATTTCGCGTTTGGTGATCTTGGTCACCTCGTCCCCTTTGTGCGTCGTTTTGCTGACGTCCCAAATTTCTTTGGCATTTTCAACTCTTGCACCTTATTATACTCCTCTCGACACAAGGAGGCGAGGAGTATAGAAGTTGCTTGGGAATTAAAATGTCTAATTTGAGCAGCCTCATCCGAGTCATAGTCCTTATCGCCCACCTTTGGTGCCTGCGCTCCAAACTCAACAATATCCCATATGCTTTCATGGAGTAAGGTTAGATGGTGCCTCATTTTATCACTCCACATGCAATAATCTTCACCATCAAAATATGGTGGTTTTCCTAGGGGTACAGAAAGTAGAGGAGCGCGCTTTGAAATACGAGGATAACGTAGAGGTATCTTACTATACTTCTTGCGCTCATAGCGCTTCGAAGTTGTAGACTCAGTGCTGGATGTGGAGGGTGATGAAGAGTTGGTCTCGTAGTAGACCACCTTCTTCATTTTCTTTTTCTTCTTGTCACCCTTCCTATGTGACTTGATCGAGAAAGAGGATTCCACCTTGTATTTGTCGCCGGACTCCCTTGATAGAGTCCTTCCCGAGCCTATGGCCTTGTCGCCGGTGACAATCTCCCTCTTGGCGTGAACTCCAGACATCACTTCGAGTTTGTTAGACTCTTAATGAAGCACTAGTTCTGATACCAAATGAAAGTCGTCTAGAAGGGGGTGAATAGTCGAAACCTAAAATTTACAAACTTTAAACACGCACTAATGCCGAGGTTAGCATTAGAATTAAATCGAAGTGCGTAAGATTGTTTCTCTTGCTATGAGTTGCTCAAATTGATGCGGATAGCTTTGGGAGCAAACTCAAATCAATATTAGCAAGGAAACTTTAGAGAGAGGAAAGAAGGGAAACAAATCAAGTGAAGATCAATGCAAGTGAACACGGTGATTTGTTTTATCGAGGTTCAGTTCCAAAGAACCTAGTCCCCGTTGAGGAGGCCACAAAGGCTGGGTCTATTTCAACCCTTTCCCTCTCTCAATCGGTCACATAGACCGGTCGAGCATTCTCCTTAATCACTTGGGTCACTAAGACCCCACAAGGATCACCACACACTTAGGTGTCTCTTGCTAGCTTTACAAAGCTCTTAGAAGAGTAAGAGTGGGAAGGAGAAAGCAATCCAAGCAACAAGAGCAACAAAAGAACACAAAACACCCTCTCCCAAGTCACTAAGCGATTGAGTTGATTTTGAGGCTTAGAGAGAATTTGATCTTTTTGAATGTGTCTTGGAGTGAATGCTATTGCTCTTGTATTGAATGTGAAGTTCAGAAAACTTGGATGGCTTGAATGGAGGTGGTTGGGGGTTATTTATAGTCTCCAACCACTTCCTAGCCGTTGGCTGAGTTTGCGGTCGATGGGCACACCGGACAGTCCGGTGATGCACCGGACAAGGCACTGTTCACTGTCCGGTGCATGCCACGTCAGCACACCGTTGGGGTTTGGAGCGGTTGACCATTGAAGTTCTTTGTCTTGTAGTTGCATTGGACAGTCCGGTGGTACACCGGACATGTCCAGTGCGTTCTGACTTCTGACTTGCACTGTTCATCTTTTGCAGTCGACCGTTGGCGTAGGTTACCGTTGCTCCATTGGCTCACCGGATATGTCCGATGCACACCGGACAGTCCGGTGAATTATAGCGGAGCTCGTCCCTAGAGAACCCGAGAGTGGCCAGTTTAGAGGGTGCTCGGCCTGGGCACCGGACAGTGACACTGTCTGGTGCGCCTGGGCAGCACCATTCCTAGCCTTTGCTCCAAACTTTTTTGATTCGCCAACTTAACTTCTTTCTTGGCTTATGTTGAACTTTATGCACCTAAGATAAATGATGACTTGACAAACTAGTTAGTCCACGTGGTTTGTGATGGACGTCAAACACCAAAATCGATTATAGGAAATGATTAAGTCCATTTCCCTTTCAAAAATGAGAGATCCTAAAATAACCTTGACCATTTCATGGTCATCCCATTTGGTGCTCCTGAGGTTGCGCACTTGATTGACCATTGTTTTGAGCTGGATGTACATCGCTTGTGGCTCATCTCCTTTGTTGAGGACGAATCGATCGAGTTCTATCTCGATCGTTTCGCGTTTGGTGATCTTGGTCACCTCGTCCCCTTCGTGCACCGTTTTGATGATGTCCCAAATTTATTTGGCATTTCTCAACCCTTGCACCTTATTATACTCCTCTCGACATAAGGAAGCGAGGAGTATAGAAGTTGCTTGAGAATTAAAATGTCTAATTTGGGCGGCCTCATCCGAGTCATAGTCCTCGTCGCCCACCTGTGGTGCATGCGCTCCAAACTCAACAATATCCCATATGCTTTCGTGGAGTGAGGTTAGATGGTGCCTCATTTTATCACTCCACATATAATAATCTTCACCATCAAAATATAGTGGTTTGCTTAGAGGTACCGAAAGTAGAGGAGCGCGTTTAGGAATGCGAGGATTGCAAAGAGGCATCTTACTATACTTCTTACGCTCGTGGCGCTTTGAAGTTGTAGACTCGGCGCTGGATGTGTAAGGTGATGAAGAGTCGGTCTCGTAGTAGACCACCTTCTTCATTTTCTTTTTCTTCTTGTCACCCTTCTATGTGACTTGATGGAGGAAGCAGATTCCTCCTTGTATTTATTGCCGGACTCCCTTGATTGAGTCCTTCCCGAGCCTTCGGCCTTGTCGCCGGTGACTATCTCCCTCTTGGCGTGATCTCCAGACATCACTTCGAGTTTGTTAGACTCTTAATGAAGCACTGACTCTGATACCAATTAATAGTCGTCTAGAAGGGGGGTGAATAGGCGAAACCTGAAATTTACAAACTTTAAGCACACAGTATGCTTAGGGTTAGCATTAGTTTTAATTCAGAGTGCGGAAGATAGTTTGGCTTGCCAAGAGTTGCTCAATCAATGCGAATAACTTTTGGGAGCAAACTCAAATCAATATGGGCAAGAGAACTTTAGAGAGAGTAATGAGGGGAAACAAATCAAGTGAAGATCGATGCAAATAGACACGATGATTTGTTTATCGAGGTTCGGTTCCAAAGAACCTAGTCCCCGTTGAGAAGGCCACAAAGGCCAGGTCTATTCCAACTATTTCCCTCTCTTAAACAGTCACATAGATCGGTCGAGGCTTCTCCTTAATCACCTGGGTCATTAAGACCCCGCAAGGATCACCACACACTTAGGTATTTCTTGCTAGCTTTACAAAGCACTTAGAACAGTAAGAATGATAAGGAGAAAGCAATCCAAGCAACAAGAGCAACAAAAGAACACAAAACACCCTCTCTCAAGTCACTAAGCAATTGAGTTGATTTGGAGACTTGAAGAGGATTTGATCTATTGTTTGTGTCTTGGAGTGTAGTCTTTTGCTCTTGTATTAAATGAGTTCAGAAAACTTGGATGGCTTGAATGGAGGTGGTTGGGGGGTATTTATAGCCCCAACCACTATTCTAGCCATTGTTATCGATGGCGCACCAGACAGTCCGGTGGTGCACCGGGCAGGGCACTGTTCACTGTCCGGTGCGTGCCACGTCAGCACAACGTTGGGGTTTGGAGCGGTTGACCGTTGAAGTCCTTTGTCTTCTAGCCGCACCGGACACTCCGATGTGTTCTGACTTCGCTGCTCTGACTTCTAACTTGAGCACTGTTCACTTTTACTATACACCGCAGTCGACCGTTGGCGCAGTTAACCGTTGCTCCGTTGGCTCACCAGACATGTCCGGTGCACACCGGACAGTCCGGCGAATTATAGTGGAGTGGCTTTCTGAGAAACCCAAGAGCGGCCAGTTGGGAAGGTGCCCGGCCTGGGCACCGGACACTGTCCGGTGCGCCACTGGCTGCACCATTTATAGTCTTTGCTCCAAACTTTGTTGATTCCCCAACTTAACGTCTTTCTTGGTTTATGTTGAACTTTATGCACCTGAGATAGATGATGACTAGGCAAACTAGTTATGGAAAATGTTTGTGATGGATGTCAAACACCAAAATCGATTATGGGAAATGTTTTAAACCCATTTCACTTTCAAGAATGACAGAACATAGAATGATGACAGAACATGAGAATAGGCTGTGCGGGGAGGAGTGAATGAGAAAAGCAGAACAAGGAATGAGAATGACAGAATAGGGAATGGTGGCAGAACACGAAATGACAGGCTATCCTTGCAGACTTAATAAGTAGTAGAGACATGTGGGGATCAAGTTTGAAGAGTACAATAGACATTTCATATTACTATCTAATATTTTTAAAGTTAGAGTTATACTGTGAGCCGAACAGTTAAAAAAATTATAAGAAATCAATGTGGAGCTACTTCACCGTGGAGTTGGTGAGGCAGAGAGTTAGAAATAGTGGAATAGACTAGCTCCAAACACCCCGTCCTATACATGTTTGCTGAAATACATACATAGGCTAAGCTAGTGCCCTTCTTGCTGCTCACATCTAAAATGTGTGACGTTAGAATATGTAATCTCCGAATCTTAAGCACCTGCAAATGAGAAGAATTAATAACTTAGAATTATCGCAGACAAAATATCTACACCGTAACCTTGAATTCGTTTTTTTTTTATTTTGGTACAAATAGATCAGGTAGCTATCATTTTTGTAGCTGTCTTGGCGGTCCAGCTTCTTTTACAACGTAATCGTTCCTTGTTCCTTATGTGTTGTGGTAGCTCACCATCCAAACCTCTCCAAACTCGCTAAAAGCCTCTCCAGCTCGCCTACTGCATGGTTAAAGCACTACTAAAATCTGGCTCTTTGTGGAGTGCCAAATAATTTGACGAGTGTTCTTTTTCGGTCAATCCGTAAAAAAGTTCTTTACCGAGTGCCAAACAAAAAACACTCGGTAAAAAAAAACACTAGATAAAGGGTTTTTTTATGAGTGTTTTATTTTTTACACTCGCCAAAAAAGTTTCTTTGCCGAGTGTTTTTGACACTATGCAAAGAGCAATGGTGATGGTTGAGCTTGTTCCCCTAATTTTAAAAATGTTTTGCTGTTTTTTGGATTTTTTTTCATGATTTTTAATTTGCCGAGTGCTTTTCTTTGCCGTGTATTTTTGACACTCGGCAAAGTCTTTGCCGAGTGACGAAAAAAATATTCGGTAAAGAATCATTTGACGGTAAAATATTTATCGAGTGTTCTCTGCTGAGTGTAAAAGGTCATTTGCAGAGTTTTTGGGACACTCGTCAAAGAATGTGAAGGATTCCATGTTCCTAAGGTAACAAAGAACCCTCCAAATTAAGTAACTGTTGTGTATGGACTGATCGCATATACACCATCCAGGACTGGCCGTAGGGCCATGCAGCGGAGGCGACCGCCAGGGGCCTAATATCTAATAGAATAGTAGGGTTGATGTTAAATTATTGTCTTGCGGAATCACACATAAATAAAAGAGACGACACACACATTAGGCTAAAGCATCGGTTGAAGGCCTCCTACACCGCACATAACCAGTCTCGTCCTCACTGTCGTCGCCGATCGCATGTCACAGGCTCACAGCTCCCGTATAATTCACTATTCACTAAATTCTTATTCTCTCATATTGTCGGGGACCGTAATTAGGGGTACCCCCAATGCACCTTAATTCAGCTGGAAAACATCTTCAGAACAAACCATAAACGACCGATAAAGCGCGAGCTTTGTCTATCGAGGGACGCGACCTCATCCGAGCCCAGCCTCGGGCAAGGGCAGTAGTCCCGGACGAATTCACTCCTCGCCCGAGGGTCCCCTCAGTCAGCAGACGCACCCTCGGCTCGTCCGAAGCACAGCTCGGGCAGACTTTGTCATGCAGCGACCTCGTCCGAATCGCCTTACCAACCGACCGTATCGCATGCGCATTTAATGCGGGGATCACCTGACACCTTATCCTGACACGCGTGCCTTAGTCGGCAAGGTCGAAGTGACCGCAGTCACTTCGCCCCCTTTACTGACCGTTCTGACAGGAAAACAGTGATGTTCACCCCGCTCCGGCAACTGCGCCAGCCACCAGGGAAAGGCTGACAACGGCAAGTCATGACCTCCCTCGAGTTTGGCCTTGGGCGCAACCGGGAGCTCCGCCTCGCCCGACCCCGGCCTCGGCCTCAACCTCGGCCTCGGGAGAAGGTATCCGCCTCGCCCGACCCTGGGCCTCGGCCTCAACCTCGGCCTCGGGAGAAGGTCTCCGCCTCGCCCGACCCTGGGCCTCGACCTTAGCCACGGCCTCGGAGGAGTCGCCGCCTCGCCCGACCTCGGCCTCGTATCAGCTACGCTACAGGGGATCCATCATTGCCCTACCCTTAGCTAGCCGCCTCAGACTACGAAGGAACAAGACCGGTGTCCCATCTAAGTTACTCCGGTAACAGGTAATGATGGCTCCCCGCGTGCGCCCATGACGTCGGGTGCTCTCAAACCCCCTACGGAAGCAAGGAAACGTCAGCAAGATCCATGCCGCACCACCATATATGCGTCTACAGGGCTCAAGGCACTCCTCCGACGGCCACGTCGGTACATCTACAGGGCTCAAGGCGCTCCCCCGACGGCCACATTATTATCTGTACAGGGCTCAAGGCACATCCCTGCTAGCCACGTTAGCTCCAAGCTACACCCCCATTATACAGCTGGGCATCTCCTTGTGTCTATAAAAGGGGGTGTCCAGGGCCCCACGCGAGACGGGAGACGAACGTGCAACGTACGAACACACGACGCAGACGAGCGGAGGCAGCCAGAGTAGGAGAGACGCGGTATAGGCAGCCCCAGACGGCCCGCCTCAAGGCCGTACCCTCTCCTTCTCACTCTCCCTCGCTTCTCACTCTCTCTCGCTCTCGCTCTCCCACAACGCTTGTAACCCCTACTGCAAGCGCCCCCTGGTGCAGGATAATATAAGACTCATCCCATCGCTTGTGTTCCATCTTGCATTGACCCATCTGGACAGGGGCACGCGGCACTAAAATTCACTAGTCGGTCCGGCTGAGGACCCCCGGGTCCGAAACACTGACAGTTGGCGCGCCAGGTAGGGGCTCGCTGCGTGTTAACGAATACTTTCCCGTTGAGTTCCAGATGGGTAGCTTTCAGCAGCCTCTTCAGCTCGGGATGGTGCTACACTTCGGAAGTCTTGAGTTCATGTCCCTCGACGGCAGCTACGACATGGTACTGCTCCCTCCGCAGCACAACAACAACGACGGTCGTCGGCTTGCCCGCCGGAGGCGAACTCGACGACGGCATCTCCCCGCGGCAGAAGAGGAACACCCGGGTTTACCCCGCCACCCTCCTCGCTGGAGGAGACGGAGACGGGGCAACCGTGGCCAGGCAGGAGGCGGCACCTCATCGGCTATCAAACCAGAGCGAGGTGACGACACCGGCACCCCTGCGGGGGACATGTTGGGCGTTGCCCTCGCACCTAAGACAACGACAGATGTCGCCTCCACGCAACGGGCCAACCCCAAGCGGGCTGATGACGCCAGTACCCTCGCGAAGGACTTGCTGGGCGTTAGCCTCGTACCTGCGATAACGGTGCAGTCCATCCCCGACGCGACTTCACCACCGTCCATCGACCAAAAGGTACCGTCCGTTTTCCATCCTGTTCCCTTTAGATTCAATTTCGATCCACTAAGCGACCCCGCTTCAGTGAGCACTTTCGCTAGGGCATACCCTGACCTTCCGGGGTACCATATGTGGTCCTCTTGGGACCGACTGACGTCTGTCTCAACCTTTGGACCCGCGGGTTCTGAGGAAGAAGACGACCCCGACGTCAGTTGGGATTTCTCTAGACTCCGTGGTCCTAGTGCCATGCGCGACTTCATGTCCGCATGTGACCACTGCCTCTCCGGCTGCTCTGATGATGGTCACAACCTTGACGACGAGGGTTGCGACCCAACTCGCGAGTGCTACCACATCGATCAGGAGGATCACGACGGAGAAAACCACCTCGGTATGCCAGGAAGTGACGACGCCCTTGCACCTGCGTCTCGCGTTGAGATCTCGTGGGAGCTAGCCATGGTCCAAGTCCCTGCGGGGGTCAGGACACACAGCTTGAGCAACTCTGCGAGATGCAGGCCAAGCTCGACGAAGAAGCGGGGCGACTTGTGCAGCTCCGGCAAAACATCGAGCAGGAGTGGGTAGTCCAGGCACTCGCCGGAGGAGCGCGTCATCGGGCCTAGGACGCCCAGCGCCGCATTGCTGACGATGCCAGGGCGATGCCGCCCCCGGCCTTCAACAGGGCCGGCCAGAGCCTAGCTGCAGCAGCAATGTTGCTTCGGACGATGCCGGAGCCATCCACCACCGAGGGGCGACGTATCTAGGGCGAGCTCAAGGGCCTCCTGGAAGACGCCGCTGTCCGACAAGCCGAGAGCTCTGCCTCCCAGAGGCGAGGAGACCCCTCGGAGCATCGCGCAGCGCCCTCCCGACGCATGCGGGAGGCCTCGGTTCACACCGAGCGCACACGGGACGGGACGCCTGCAGCCCCGGATCGCCTCGGCGTCGAGCAACATCACTGCCACCGTCAAGCCTGCCTCGAGGAGAAGGTGCGCCGAGGCTACCATCCCAGGCGCGGGGGACGCTACGACAGTGAGGAGGATTGAAGCCCCTCACCCGAGCCACCGGGTCCGCGAGTCTTCAGCCGGGCCATACGACGAGCGCCGTTCCCGGCCCATTTCCGAGCCCCGACTACCATCACCAAGTACTCGGGGGAGACAAGGCCAGAGTTGTGGCTCGCGGACTACCGGCTGGCATGCCAGTTGGGAGGGGCGGACGATGACAACCTCATCATCCACAACCTCCCCCTTTTCCTCTCTGACGCTGCTCAGGCCATGCTGGAGCATCTGCCTCCTGCGCATATCTACGACTGGGACGACCTGGTCAAGGCTTTCGCTAGAAATTTCTAGGGTACGTATGCGCGCCCTGGGAACTCATGGGATCTCCGAAGTTGCCGCCAGCAGCCCGGGGAATCCCTGCGAGAGTACATCCGGAGGTTTTTGAAGCAGCGCACCGAGCTGCCCAACATCACCGTCTCAGACGTCAATGGGGCATTCCTCGCTGGCACCACATGCCGAGACCTTGTGAGCAAACTAGGGCGCAAGACTCCTACCAAGGTGAGAGAATTGATGGACATCGCAACCAAGTTCGCCTCTAGTCAGGAGGCGGTCGAAGCCATCTTCCGGAAGGACGAGCAGCCTCAGGGAGAATAGAAGGAACACGCCCCCGAGGCATCCGCCCAGCGTGGCGCGAAGAAGAAGGCGAAGAAGAAGGCGCAAGCGAAGCGCAATGCCGTCGACATGGATCTCGTCGCCGCTGCCGAGCATAGGAACCCTCGGAAGCCTCCTGGAGGGGCCGGCGCGTTCGACAAGATGCTTAAGGAGTCGTGCCCCTATCACCGGGGTCCCGTCAAGCACACCCTTGAGGAGTGCGACATGCTCCGGCGCTACTTCAACAAGGCTAGACCCTCGGCAGAAGGTGGCAAAGACAAAGGCAACAACAAGGGGGCGACAAGGAAGAGGAGTTCCCTGAGGTCCACAACTGCTTCATGATCTACGACGGACAAGTGGCGAACGCCTTAGCTCGACACTGCAAGCAAGAGCGTCAAGAGGTCTGCTCGGTGAGGGTGGCAGCGCCAGTCTACCTAGACTGGTCCGACAAGCCTATCACCTTTGACCAAGGCGACCACCCCGACTTCGTGCCGAGCCCAGGAAGGTACCCGCTCATCGTCGACCCGATCATCGACAACGTTAAGCTCTCCAAGGTCCTCATCGACGGAGGCAGCAGCCTCAACATCATCTACGCCGAGACCCTGGGGCTCTTGGGGGTTGATCGGTCCGAGATCCAGGCTGGTGCAGCACCCTTCCATGGGATCGCACCTGGAAAGCGTATCCTGCCCCTCGGACAGGTTGACTTGCTTGTCTGCTTCGGAACTCCCTCCAACTTCCGAAAGGAAACCCTCACCTTTGAGGTAGTTGGGTTCCGAGGGACCTATCACGCGGTGCTGGGAAGACCATGCTACGCCAAGTTCATGGTCATCCCCAACTACACCTACCTCAAGCTCAAGATGTCGGGCCCCAAGGGAGTCATCATCGACGGGCCCACGTACCGCCACGCTTACGAATGCGACGTGGAATGCGTTGAGTACACCGAGGCCCTCGCCGAGTCCGAAGCCCTCATCGCCGACATGGATCGCCTCTCCAAGGAGGCGCCCGACGCGAAGCGGCACAACGGCAACTTCGAGCCGGCCGAGGCGGTCAAGACCGTCTCTCGACCCCAGCAACGATGCTGGCAAGAAAGTCAAGATCGGCTCCGAGCTCGACCCCAAATAGGAAGCAGTGCTCGTCGACTTTCTCCGAGCAAACGCCGAAGTTTTAGCGTGGAGTCCCTCGGACATGCCGGGCATACCGAGGGATGTCGCCGAGCACTCTCTGTATATCCGAGCTGGAGCCCGATGTAACACCCCGGGCTTTAAGGGACAAAGCCAGGTGCATCTCATACATGCACCAAAGGAGACAACATATACAATAACAGAGTGTATAGAGATAAATGTCACAATAATCAGAGTACTTAATACATAGCGGAAGACTTACAAAAATAAAAGATAAATATAACAGGATCTAAAATCCATCCTTGGCGCCAAAAAGTCAACTGGGAGACGCCACCTAGATCGAATCGAACTCCTCGTTGTGGCTCCTCTTGAACCACCTGTACTTCTCCTGTGGGGGGGGGGTGTGAGACAGCAAGGGTGAGCTCACACATGTTCATCGCTCAACAAGTTGTGGGGAATAATGTGCATGAACTCACAAAAAATGGGAGTTCATGTGAAGTGTAAGGCTGATCAACAAATAAAGGTGGAAGCTGAGCATTGCTTTTATAAGTTGGTCAAAATTTTATTAGCAGTTACTAAATGTAAGTGAATACCAAACCATAATAAATAATAGAACAAAATTAATAAATAACCCCATGCAAATGCAAATGACAAATTGAATTTAGGTTCCATAATTTAATCATGTGAGGGTCCGAGCCGCTCATGACCGTGAGCATGGCTAGTATACTAGTTTTACACTCTGCAGAGGTTGCACATCTTTACCCACAAGCCGTGTTACCCATCTGCCAAGGGGTCATGAATCCCATACACCTCTACCAAGGAAGCGAGGCAGGATAACACTACGAGGCCTTTACAAAGTTCCACTAGCTTCAGAAAATCCGCTACAGTTTATAGGAAGCTCCAGTGCAGGAATCCCTCGCCTGACCGCCATCGCAGCAAAATCAACCCAAGGACCTCCCTACACTGACCACTCCCCTACTGCCCTTGCCCCTTTCGGGTAAGGTAGTCATCCACTAGCTTTCCTAGTTAATCAGCCAAGGGCGTCCCATTAAACCCTTGTGGTAGCACTGTTTTTCCTGAGTGGTCGCTCCATGTTCCAATTAACATAATGATCTTATCATGAACATAAATAAAATAACGGAATAATTGGAACATGGATACAATGAAATATTAAACCCAAAACCATAGATAAAGCAATAGCATAACTACCCAAGTGAATCAGGGATAAACAAGGTAAAAGGATAAACAGTCTAGGGTGACCTATTGGGTCCCATCAAAATTAAACCTATGCATTGAATCGTGATAATAATGAATATTATTGGGTAACAAAAGTGGATCAAGGGCACAACTTGCCTGGCACTTGAGATTCCAGTTACCAGGGTGATTCTTCAAATCCTTGTGACCGCACTGCTAGTCGTAGCAATACAAACAAACAGGGTATAGACAAAATTAACATCACACCAAACATCAGTACAACTAAATAATAATGATCTACGCGAAGCTACGGAATCGTGGGATCGAGAACCACTAAGATCGGAGTCATGGTCAAGGAGTTATGATTTTATAGGAGATCAGTGTGACTAAAATATTGAACTATATTATAAATTGGTTAATATAAATCATATGAGAGGTTATTCTATAAATAATTATTTCAACTTTAATCTAAGTTATAAATTGACCATAAATTATATTCTAGTATATTATAATGATAAGTAGTTTAACGAGACTAACCAACATAAGTTAAATAAAGATCTAATTATAAAAGAACATGTCATGGTATAATAAATGTTGTTATTGCATAGTAAATATTCATACGAGACTAGCGCAACTTGAATGGATCAAATCAGAGTTATAGATTTTAAGTTATGAATTTCTAAGAATTTTATGTGTTTTGTACAAGATTAAATAATATCTAATTGTAATGTGACTTTCATGTCAAAACAGAGGCACTAGAGGATAAACAATAATATTATACAATTATAGGAACTGGAATGAATCTATTTGGAGTTCATATGAATTTTCTATGATTTATACAAGTTCTAGCACTTATTTTTATATAAAAATCCATTTTCTAATTATTTCCCTGGATTTCCCAATCCTATGGACTGGGCGCAAGAAAACAGAGAAGCCTAGGGGTCTCTGCGCAAGAATCAACAGACACAGCGCCAAAGCCATGTACGAAGGGTTAAATCTTATGAAGCACATGGGCTCTTTTGTGAAAACACGTGGCCGAAGGGGTATCGGCGAATCAAGGCCACACGATCGAGATCCGATGCACCGGATTAAATCTTGAATCGGTACGCAGCGCCCATCGTTAGATCTGGATCTGACGGCCATGATTTAATGAAACCGCAATCTAATCCTACGCATTCACCAGACATCCTACGGTTTGGATCGACTCACACGAAGGGGTATTCACATTGTAATCACAGCCGCACAATACCAGATCGACGGCACAAGATGTTTACCCCCAGATCTAATCCTAGCCACAGGTTCTACATCTGACGGCTGGCGTGTCTTCTGCTATCCCGAGCACCCCAGGCGGCGGGGCTGGCTTCCCCTGCGATGGAGCTCGCCCGCGAGCGGCAATTCCGCCGCCACCGAGCACTAATCCAAAATTAAACTGGTGCTATGCGATGAGGGATGAATGGAGAACATCCTGGAAGACGAATTACCGACGGGGATGAGGTCGGGACCCTGGCCCACAGCGCACCGAAGCTCCGTCGTGGTGGTCGGCCGCCAACGGCGAATTCCAGTCTCCCCAAGTGGCAACCGCAGAATTGGTGGTCTCCCTAGCTTCTACTCGGCCCGGCGAACATCAGTGAGGTTCTCCACTAGCGATCCATGGCACCAGGACTTGTCCACGGCATGAGGCGTCGCATCCTGGTGGCGCAAACCCAGCAACCAGACAGACCCCTCCCCCGGTGAGTAGGAACGAACTCGAGTAACTCGAATGCCTAGAGGACATCGGGGCGAACTTAGAGAAGAAATTCTCACCGGAAGACTTGCGATGGTTAGCCCTGCCCCTGGATCCGCGGCAGCGTTCTTTCTCTCTCTCGTGTTCTTCTTCTGCTCTCCTGGTGCGTGGTGTTTTGGTAGGAGCGTCATAAGGAGTTGAGGCAACAGGAGGGTAACGAGGGTAGGGTCTCGCCTTTATAGCTGTAGTGGCCGAGTCCAAGCGAGCCCCAGGGAATGCTGCCATGGCCGCACGAGAAGATCGGGATTGCCGACGATTTCGCCCGCAACTTCGGTCAAAGTAGTTGAAGTCGACGACCTGGTCTTTGGGTCCCACATGGCAGACGGCATGCGGATAGGAGCACGCGCGCGTTGTTGCGAGATGGGGCTGCCGACGTGTGAGGCCCACGTGCTAGTGAGGGCAGGAGGAATCGAGGCGCGCGTGCGGTGGAGGCCTGCCCAGTGGGGATCACCAGACAACGACAGAATGGCTGGCGCAGCACCATGACAAAGTCTGAGGAGTGGGAGGCTGGACCATGGGCCCCACGCAGCAGTGCGATGCGTTGAAGTTGTGTGTGCGGCGGGTAGAATCAACGCAACGGCTGAGGCGGAGGTAAATGGGCCGGCCGGTTGGAAACGACCCAGTTAGGGTTCATGGCATCCTTTTCTTTTTATACTTTCAATTTGTCCTTCTTTTCTTATTTTCTTTTCTTTATTCCCAAATTTCTCTTTAAATTCAAATTTAAATTCAAATATTGTGTCAAATTTATCCTCAAATTATATTACTAAATAGTACCAATTTTGGAGTTATATAAATTTTCTTTATATCCTTTCTCTTTGTCTTAATTTCCAAACTAAATTTAAATACATGTTTGAACTTTGAATTCATAATTCTCTCTTGAATAATACTTTTGCACTTTAAAATCTTATTTATTTATTATTTATTATTTTTTTCTTTTTGAAGTTAAACATTCAAAGGCATGAGAAATCCAAGAAGGTTTCAAAAATTCTAAAATCTATATCATAGATATTCCTATCTCCTTGTTCTATTATTTTACTATTTTTTTCTTATATAAATTTTGAGCCTTACAAATCCTTCCCCCCTTAACAGAAATCTCGTCCTCGAGATTTGTAAGGAAAGGGTATATAACCATGTTGTCTCAAAACATATGCACAAACAAAAATCTCAGCATGATGCATAATTTATTAGCAACGCATGGGGTCACTTAGACCTTATTATTCCTCCTAAAATAGTATCATACCATTTACTAACTAAGGTAACATCTAGGTCTTACAAATAGTAGTAACGGATATGTACATTTGTGTAGCTTGGTGGAGCTGGTGGTTAGGAAAGCATGGGTGTATATATGTATGCCCACTTTATTATGTAGGATAGAAGATGCCTTTAAAGCATAGATAGGTTTGGGCAAGAAAGGATAGGGTAAGGAAATACTCTATCCAAGATTGTGGATCTTGATTCCTTTGAAGATCTGGCTTAAATCTTATCCTTCCTTGATTTGATGAGGTCGATCATCTTCAATCTTCGTTCTTGAAGTTGTTATCCGAATTTGGGACATGTAGTCAAGGTAGATTCTTAGGTAAACAAAATAGGTTAATGGGTGGTTATGAGTTAAATAAGTTTAAGTAGAGTTTGTCTTGTTGTTTTGCTTCTAGATTGGTTGGATAAGTTATGTGACCTGTTATACTGGTCAAGTTGGTGTTATCATCAAGGATAATGGGTATTGGTGTTACCATAACTAGGGACTTAGTTGAGATAGGTGTGGGTACATGGGGTAGGTAGATTGAACAGAGTTTTTTTGCTTGTAAGATAAATGGGTTGGGCAACCTATAACATAGGCTAGGTCATAATCTTAGGTTAAAACAGGGGGGTTATGCAACTATCGGTTGGTTAAGGTAGTCGCATATGGACTAGAACTCCTATTTAGGTTAAAACATATTTATAAGAGTAGGATCCAATCTTATTTTACCAGTATTATCTAACATGTTTGTCCATTAGGTTAGATGGGATCAGAATTAAATTGGTGTAAACAGATTAGACTAGATAAGATCTACTTAATTTATTTTGGAATAGATCATGTTTGTTACACTGTTATGAGATAAGCAAGCTGGTGGGGATAAGTATGCTAATTAGGACAAGACGAGCCGCTATGAATAAGATAGAATATTTTGAGATTAGTTGGATCCATTGGGGTAAGATGAAATCTTTTGAGATAAGATGAATCTATTAAGGTAAGAGAATATCTTTTAAGATAAGATGGATCATTAAGGTAAGAAAGAATATTTTAACATGAGATGGATCTATTAAGATAAGAGAGAGACTTTTAGATAAGAGGGGTCCATTAGGCTTGATATAAGCTAATGGGGTATTCTTAGTTGGTCTAGTTTATCTTATAAACAATTTAAGAGGATATGATGTTTTTTTATCATGAGATGAACCTATTAGGATAAGATAGAGTATATCTATATATTTTTTAAACTTAAAGGAACCTATCTGAAATGGGTACACTTTAATGGAGGATGTTGGGGCGAAGGCAAAGACGCCACCCTTCGCTCGGGGCCTTCGCCGTAAACGCTGGCCCAATGGAGACAAGATAACGGGCAGGGACACCCTTCGCCCCATACGACATCGGACGAAGACCCATGGCGAGGTCATCCCACCGTGCGGCGTCGTCCAGCACGGAGGCCCACGTGTGATCCGGCCCATTGTAACGGGCCCTGCGTGGCCGCTGCGTGTTACGGGCCTAATTTATAAAGGCGTCCCTGTAATTACAGTCTGTAACCCCGCTTTATGGGAATATTCCGGGGATAACCTAGGTGTCTGAGGGCACATGTGTCCTTAACACGGGACGCTGGGCACCCGGACACCTATAAATACCCCCGCACAGTGCCCTTGAGAGGCTAGATGAAAAAAGCTTCTGCCATCACGTGCTAAAACCCTGTTTGCGCTACTACTCCCCCCCGTTGGATCAACTTGCGCCTGTGAGCAAGTTCCAACATTTGGCGCCCACCGTTCGTGCTACGAAAAAAACCACCCGCGATGGCACCCAAGAAAGCTAGCTCGAAGGCTGACGAGGCTGCGAAGGCAGCACTGCTGGCCGCAAGAAAGGGCAAGGCCCTCGCACTCACCCTCTCCACCCACCAAGAGGCTGCTGAAGACGACGCTCTCCGCACCTGCGGCCTTGAAGGACAACCGCAGCCTCCCCCAGGCTTCGCCCCACTGGAAGGCGCGGACCTCACCGAGGACGGTGAAGTCCTCGGCTTCACCCCACCGGAGGGCGCGAACCTCACTGAGGACGGTGAAGTCCACGGCGTTTCAGCGGAAGAACAGCTACAGCTGCGCGCCCTGCGCCTCAAGAACCGCAATCTCCAGAGGCAAAAAGAGATACTGGAGGCCAAGCGCCAGCACGTGTCTGCACTAGCCAAGGTGCGGCAAATGATACGCGACGAAGAGCAGAAGGCCCAGGACCTCGAGCGGGAGATCGCACTGATGCAGCGCGAAGGCCACCTCGGCCTGCAGCACGGGCCACCCCTGCAACAGCGTGCACAAGTGGAAGACATACGCGAAGGCCCCCGCGGCCTGCAGCACGGGCCACCCCTGCAACAGCGCGCGCAGGTGGAACACCCGCACTTCCCCCAGCGCGACTACGCCTTCCCACACGCCGCGCCATTTCAAGGGGTCAACTACCTCGACGAGCGAAGTCCCCTGTCGCCACATCTGCAAGTGACACCCTGGCCTGCCAACTTCCGGGTAGGGACCTATCCCAAGTACAACGGCAGCACGAACCCAGCTCAGTACATCATGAGTTATCAGGTCGCCGTCGCATCTTCCGGAGGGGACGACACCACAATGGCCAAGTCTTTCATCATCGCCCTCGAAGGCCCAGCTCTCACCTGGTTCACCAGGTTGCCCCCGCTGTCCATTGATTCCTGGAGAAGCCTAAGGGACAAATTCCTGCTCAACTTCCAAGGGTACCGCCCAGACACCGACGCCTTGGCCGAACTCTCACTCTGCAAGCAACTGGAAAAAGAGACTCTGCGGGAGTATTACCGCAAGTTTCTAACACTCAAGTCACAGCTGCCCTCAGTTGATGACCAGATCGCCATTCACTACGCCATCAGTGGCCTTCGCGCCGGCGTCCTTTACAGCCATTGCATCAGGGACCCGCCCAAGAACCTCCAGGAATTATATCAACTATTTGAAAAATATGCCAAATCCAAAGAGCTCCACCAGCGCAAGGTTGAGTCTCAGAGGAAACCCAAAGACGCTCCACAGTCCAGCCGCACGTGGACGAGGACTCCACAGCCAGACTCCGGCCGAGACGGCCGTAATCAGCAGCAGGTGCACAACATTGCCAACCAGCACCCCGCGGGTGATGCCCCTCGCCGCCAGGAATATCCCCCCCAAGGCCGCGGAAGTGTAACTCGCGGTAGGGGCCGGGGACGCGCGCAGCCGCCGTGCCGATTTTACTGTCTCTTCCACGGTGAAGACTGCGCCCACCAAACCAAAGACTGCCCAGAGACGAAGGCCACCAGAGACAGGATGGCACGGGCGCAAACGACCGACAACCCAAGAGTCGTCGCGCACACTTATCAGCAACACCCTCCACCATATATCCACGCCCCCGCCCCACATCCACCGCACCACGCTTACCAACACCATCAGGAAGTACAAATCGTACCTCCCCCACCCCCACCTCCACACCAGCAACAACAAAACATACCCCACCCCCACGCCCCCAAGCAAGAAGACTTCGCCGATCAGCCGTATCGCGGAGTCATTCATATGATCACTGGGGGGTCCAGTGTCGACTTCGACACCAAGCGACAGAAGCGAGACCACTACCGCAGCATCAACCACGTCGCCATCACCGGTCCAGTCATGCAGACGAAGTGGTCCCATGTACCGCTAACTTTCGATGCCCGAGACGTCGACCTGCGCAGCGCCCCCCATGTCGACGCCATGGTCATCAACTGCAGCGTGGCAGGCTGGGACCTGCACAAAGTCCTCGTTGATAATGGCAGTCAGGCAGACATCATTTTCCTCCATGCCTTCGACCGCATGGGCATAAGCCACAGCTTGCTCAAGCCTTCGGATAATCTGTTGTACGGCTTCGGCGGCAAGGGCACTTTTTCTATCGGCAAAATAGAGTTGCCTCTCTCCTTCGGTGTAGCGCCCAATGCCCGAAGTGAGCAAATAACCTTTGACATCGTCGACATGGTGTATCCGTACAACGCCATCATGGGCCAGGGCTCCATCAATAAGTTTGAAGTAGCCATTCACGGATTGTACCTATGCATGAAGATACCAGGTCCGTTAGGCGCCATCTCGGTCTACGGCAATCAGCAGACTGCGCGCAATATAGAGCGGGACTTCGTCCCCGGGCAAAGAAATGTCCACTGTCTTACCGCTCAGCGCGAGGTCCCAGCGCCCGCCAGCCCAACTGAAAAACAACACAAGGCGCAGCTACAAAGCAACGACGGGACCAAGACTGTTCCCCTCGACCAGGCCACGCCCAAGCAAACAGTCACGATCAGCGAAGACCTCACTTCGCATGACGAGGAAAAACTCCTGTGCTGCTTGTCCAAGAACAAGGACGTCTTCGCTTGGTCAGCCCTCGACCTGGTCGGGGTCAGCCGATCCTTAATTGAGCACAGCTTGGGAATCGACCCCTCGGTGAGACCGAAGAAACAGCGGCTTCGCAAAATGTCCGACGAGAAGACAGAAGCCGCCAAGGCAGAGGTACACCGCCTCCTGGAAGCCAAATTTATCGAGCCAGTGGCTTACCCCACGTGGCTCTCCAACGTGGTAATGGTGCAGAAAAAGAGCGGCAAGTGGTGAATGTGCATAGACTTCACCAGCCTCAACAAGGCCTGCCCAAAGGACAACTTCCCGTTGCCCCGGATCGACAAAATAGTCGATAGCGCGGCCGGGTGCGAGGTCATGTCACTCCTCGACTGCTTCTCCGGTTATCATCAAATATACATGAAGGAGGAGGACAAGGCCAGCACTAGCTTCATAACACCCTTCGGCACATATTGCTTTATCAGAATGCCGGAGGGACTCAAGAACGCCGGGTCCACCTTCTCCCGGCTCACTAAAACAGTGCTCGAAGGGCAAGTCGGCAGAAACGTATTCACATACGTGGATGACATTGTCGTCGCTAGCAGGAATAAAGAGGACCATCTCGCAGACCTCGCCGAGACAATCGCGAACATGCGGGACGCACGACTTCGCCTGAACCCCGATAAGTGCGTCTTCGGTGTTCAACAGGGGAAAATATTGGGTTATCTGGTATCACACCGCGGCATCGAGGCCAACCCAACCAAAATCCAGGCCATTATGAACATGAAGCCCCTGCAGTCAGCCAGAGAGGTCCAGTGTTTGATGGGCAGAATGGCCGCCCTCAACAGGTTCATTTCCAAATTTGCCGAGCGAAGTCTTCCCTTCCTCAAAACACTCTGCGACGCAAAAGACTTCGTTTGGGGACCAGAGCAGGCGGCGGCCTTCGCCTCACTAAAACAGTACCTGATGGAGTTGGCCGTTCTTACGAGCCCCGACTCTTCGCTACCACTGTTGCTTTACGTTGCGGCTTCGCCGCACACGGTCAGTGCGGCACTGGTTCAAGAGAAGACAGTAGAGGGCGTGATCAGGCAGTGCCCAGTATATTATGTCTCCGAAGTGCTCACACCGTCAAAATGTAACATGTCGGAGCTCGAAAAGATTGCATAAGCAGTTGTTATGTCTTCGCGCAAATTGCGCCACTACTTTGAAGCATTCAAGGTCCGCGTCACCTCGGATAGGGGACTCGGCGAATTATTCAGAAACCCGAAGGCATCAGTACGGATCACCAAATGGGAGGCCGAACTCTCCGGCTACCACATCACTTTCGAGCCCAGGACAACGATCAAGTCACAAGTTCTAGCAGACTTCGTCGTCGACTGGACCGGGCCAATAACACAGCCGGACCCGTCCGCAGAGAAGGTTTGGACAATCCACTGCGATGGTGCTTGGTGCCATGCGGGGGCAGGCGCTGCGGCAGTCATCACCTCACCCGCCGGGGTCAGGCACAGATACGCGGCACGCTTAAGCTTCGCTCTGGAATCTGACAGATGCACAAACAACATAGCAGAATACGAAGCTGTCATCCTCGGCCTCCGCAAATTAAGAGCCCTCGGCGTCACCACCTGCATAGTCCGAACAGACTCCAAGGTAGTCACCGGCCAAGTCGAGAAAGACTATGCAGCAAAGGACCCCGCACTTATGCAGTACCTCGCGGCCATCCGGAGTCTCGAGAAACAATTCAAGGGATTCACGTTGCAGCATGTGGACCGGGCCAAGAATGAATAAGCTGACGCATTGGCCAAGGCAGCCGCTAGGGGTGAAGCCCTACCCTCCGACGTGTTCTATCACGTCATCGGCACGCCAGCCGTCCGCAGCCCTGAAGGGCTCCAAATAACCATCGACAGCGAGGGCCACCGCATGATCAATCTTATCATGACCGAAGACTGGCGGGCGCCAATAACCCTGTACCTGCAGGGGCACTATCACCCAGTCGACAGCAACGAGGCCAAGCGCCTCCACCACCGAAGCCGGGACTTTGCATTGATCGAAGGACAACTTTACAAAAAGGGGGTCAGTCAGCCGATGCTTAAGTGCGTCACCGAGACCGAAGGCGTCCAAATCCTGCGCGAAGTCCACAGGGGGACCTGCGGCTCCCACGCAGGCCCCAGGGCCCTAGCGGCAAAGGTGATACGCCAAGGTTTCTACTGGCCCGCCATCATCTGCGCCGCAAATCGAGTCGTCAGATCCTGCGAGGCCTGTCAGAAATTTTCCCCACGCTCGGGATGCCCCTCGCAGTTCACGAAGCTGATCGCCCACACGTGGCCCCTTCAGCGCTGGGGCCTAGACATTGTCGGGCCCCTGCCCACGGCTCAGGGGAACCTCAAGTTCACCTTTGTAGCCGTCGAATACTTCACCAAATGGATTGAAGCGAGGGCAGTTTCCACCATCACATCAAAGACGACCCAGAAATTCTTCTGGCAAAATATTGTTTGCCGCTTCGGAGTACCATCCGAACCCACGGTCGACAACGGCAAGCAGTTCGACAACCAAGATTTCAAAGACTTCTGCTTCTCCATCGGCACCAAGCTTGCCTTCGCCTCCGTGTACCACCCCCAGTCCAACGGAGTTGTGGAGCGCGCCAACGGCAAAATTTTCACAGCCGTCAAGAAAATGCTCCTCGACGACAAAAAAGGCAAGTGGCCTGACCTGTTACCCGAAGTGGTCTGGGCACTGAATACAACTGAGTGTCGGGCGACTGGGTTTACCCCCTTCCGCCTATTATACGGATCGAAGGCCATGACTAAGCAAGAAATAAAGCATGGGTCGCCTCGGACAGCCGCGTCGGCCGTCCCAGACGTAGATGAGCCGACTTCGAAGGATCTCATCGACGGAGACCGCGTCTTCGCCCTACAGGCTCTGGACAAGTACCAAGCACAGACAAAAGCATGGCGCGACCAGGCAGTCATCCCAAGGGAATTCAGCGAAGGGGACCTCGTCCTCGTCCGGACAGCTCGAACGGAGTCCAGAGGCAAGGTGGAGCCCATGTGGGAAGGCCCTTACATTGTCAAGTCGAAGGCCTCCCCCAGCGCATACAGGCTTGCAACGCCAAACGGCGAAGACTTAGAGCATTCCTGGAACATTGATAATCTGCGCAAATTTTTTGTTTGACTCATCAAGGCCAGCTCGCCCTTGTAATTTGCAAAAACAATTTTGTTCTGGCCCGCACTCTTTTCCTCCCGGGGGGTGAGGTTTTTAACGAGGTAGAGTCATGTAATAAACAAGAGAGAAATCCCCCGCAAAATCCACGTCGAAACAAGACCGCACAGACGGTCTTCGACATTCGACTAATACAAAGTCACCGTGAGGTCCAGCGGCAGCCGCCCTCGCGTGCGACAACTCCGCGCAGAAGTTGCCTAAGGGTGCAGCCGGACTAGCACAACAAGTGCGAAAAATCTAAGTCTTCCGCGAAGACTATCCGCGCAGAAGTCGCCTAAGGGTGCAGCCGGACTAGCACAACAAGCGCGAAAAATCTAAGTCTTCCGCGAAAACTATCCGCGCAGAAGTCGCCTAAGGGTGCAGCCGGACTAGCACAACAAGTGCGAAAAATCGAAGTCTTCCGCGAAGACTATCCGCGCAGAAGTCGCCTAAGGGTGCAGCCGGACTAGCACAACAAGTGCGAAAAATCGAAGTCTTCCACGAAGACTATCCGCGCAGAAGTCGCCTAAGGGTGCCGCCGGATTAGCACTACAAATACGAAAAATCGAGGTCTTCCGCGAAGACTACCCGCGCAACAATCGCCTAAGGGTACAGACGGGCTAGCACAATAAGTGCGAAAAATCCTAGTTTTCCGCGAACACTATCCCTGCAGAAGTCGCCTCAGGGTGCAGCAGGGACAGCGCAACAAGTCCGACGAACCGATTACAATGGTACAGCCGCACGAAGCCTAACAAGTGCAAAAACGGCTACACCAAACTGTCCACACAAAGGCCGACTACATGCGCACCAGACCAACATAACAAATACACCAGACCAAGCACATAACGCCCTCGCGAACATAGCCGAGTGTGCGAAGGCACACAACCTCATCATACAAACCATTACACATGTACAAGCGAGGGCATCACATTCTACATCGGCTCAACCTTCG
This sequence comes from Zea luxurians, assembly GCA_029449295.1. Lineage (NCBI taxonomy): Eukaryota > Viridiplantae > Streptophyta > Magnoliopsida > Poales > Poaceae > Zea > Zea luxurians. The sequence continues at coordinate 209,305,700 of JAOPSE010000002.1, forward strand.
GAATAATTCTCATCTCCCTATAGTTAAATAACATTATCCTAAGCTCCTCCCCCGCAAAAAGACTTCGCAACTCCCCCTCACCTGCACTCACAGCGGCCGGCAAGGACAACAGTTCCTGCCTGCCAGCCCCACTCACACGAAGCCGACCGACGTCCGCCCCACTCACTCTACGCTTCGCAACTGCCCTTCGCCGCCTACGCCCAGTACTCGGACCAGACACAACTGCAGCATCCGCAGCTTGCAACGAAGCCTCCGCCGCTGCCACATCCAAGGCCGCAAAGTAGTCCAAGTCCTTATCCGACGACTCTTCGGTCCACTCAACAGAGCTCCCAGAGTCACCAAACTCGGAAAATTTAGATGCAGACTCATCCGATTTATTCCCATCATCCACGGTCGAAGCCGCCAAAAAATTAGTAGTAGCGGTTGCGTGCGCAGGCCCAAAATCTTGAACCTACGCAGCAACCAAGGTTCAGCAACAATATCCAAAATTTCCTAACTACCCACACCCACTAGGCCACCTGCGAAGACCCTGCCGTCACGGGAGCCTCCGCTGTCGCCTCCGCAGCCACCGTCACAGGATCCTCAGCCCTCGGCGCAGCAGTTGGCGACGGGTCTCCGCCGGCCGCAGTGGCTGCAGGGGCATCGGGAACGCCTTCGGCGGTTTCCGGGGGCGGCTCCGGGGCGGCCTCGGGCACAGCCGCCGCCGGGTTCGGCTCCGGGTCAGGCAGCGCACTGTAGAGGGCTCCGGCGGATTCCTTCACTATAGGGTCCTCAACCTTGTAGATATCACGCTCAAAATCCTCATCAGCTTGGTCGAAGACCTCATAGTGTCGGCACCCTTCGCGAGAGAGCGCGTTCATCGCCCCCTCGCAGGTGACCAGGGAGGCATAAGACATAAACCCCTCCACGATGGTGGGGAGCGCCTGCAGCTCCTCCTATACCCACTCAAGACAGCGAAGTCCGGGCTCTCGGTCCGGCACTTCAAATTCAGCGGTCCGCGCGCCTAGCTCATGGTATGAATCCATAAGCTGTTTGCGTGTCCGCTCAGCCTCCATGCGCGTCGAGGCCTCGGCCCTCTCCACACGGCTCTGCAAAGCGCTGAGCCGCTCCTCCAGCTGCTCGGCGCGCTGCCTGGCAAGGCTGCCCTGCGCCCGCGCCAAATTGGCCTCCGCCTGTGCAGCCTGCGCCTTGGCGAGGGCCTCATTAGCCTCCTCCCTCTCCGCCGCCAGTTGGCGCCGGAGGTCAGCCTTCTCACCCTCCAGCACAGCCACCTTGTCCGCCAGCTTGCGGCACTTACTGTCGGCGGCCGATTTTTCCCGGACAGCGTCAGCATGTTGCGTCCGAAGTCTCTCGACTTCGGCAGACACAACTGTCGTCAGGGCCCCCGACGCCGCGCGGTTTGCGAAGTCAGCCGCCTATAAGACACACATAAGACCACAGCCCCGGCGAAGCCGGTTAAAAAAAACCGAAGTCTAGCTCAACGCACCTGACTTAGTGCCTCCTTCATCTCCTCCAGCCGGCGGGACACAGCACCCGCCTCGTCCCTGACGGCAGTGAGTGCCGGTATCTCGCCGTCGGCACAAAGAGCACTGCCCTTTGCCCTCGGCACCAAAGCAGCCGCCGTGGCCGCCGCGGCAGGCGGAACAACAACAAGTTGGTCTTCGTCCGACCCTGCGATGTATCAACAAATTAAGAAAAAAAAGAAAAAAAATAAATATATCGAGCCAACGACTTACCAACAAGATAATCGTCCACACTAATGTCGGTGGCGAAGTCAGCAACGCGCTTGCCCGGGGGTGGCAACCCTCGAGCCGCCTTCGCAGCCTCCGGCACCCCGCTGGACGCAGGGGCAGCCTTCGCAGACTTGGGACCACCGGCGGCAGCCGCCTTCGCAGCCTCCGGCGCCCTACTGGATGCAGGGACGGCCGACTTAGCCGCCAGCGGCGGCTGGCCTCCGCCGGGGGCAGTAGTCTTCGTAGCCCCCCGCTGCCTCTTCGGCCTGGCTTCATGAAGCCTGACGACCGCCTGGCGCTTCAGTGCAGCTCCCTGGTGATCCTTGTCCATCACTGCCGACACAACAGCAGCAATATTCCACCCGTAAGGAAACACTTTCCAATCACGAACCATGCGAGATGTAAAAAAGTCTTCGCCGGCCGCGCGGGGGACAGGAACATTCTTTGGCCACCAACCCCCGGTAACCCTCAGCATCCGCGCCGAAGACTCCCGGAGCTCGGGCGAAGACATCCTTCCCCCCGCGGCCGTGCATGTCCTCATCAATTCTCTAGCAAAACCATCAGAAACCCCAAGTCCTCCCACAACACTAACTAGTTTCCTCTTCTTAGAGGACGGGGCGGCCGCCGGCGCGGGGTCGTCTCCAGACTCTACCACCGGTTTCTTCCCGCGACGATCCACATCGTCTTGGCCGGGATAACCGCCATACGGCACGATTCAACTCAAAAACCCTGTTCAAGCGGTCATTTGACCCGCGAATGTCCCAGCTACGATGGCCCTCTGTCCTCGGCACATACCGACCAACGATCCGCACCGCCCCATCTTCCGCCTCACGCACAAAGGCGGCCCGATCGCGGCTATGCAGATCCAGCGCGAAGGCAGGACTTCGCACCAGCTTCCCATCATGGGAAGGCATCTGGCGAGGGCACACTTCGCCCAGCGCCCAGCCGTGCGCCAAAGGCCATACCTCGTACGCCACAAACTCCTCAACCAAATCGCGCCCGCTGCTCAGGTCGGCGGCGCACCGAAGGGCCCCTTCGTCCGCATCCTCCTCTGCCACATCGAAAGGCGGGTATGCTGAGTAAAAATGCGAGCACATCTCGGACACGGGGAGCCCCGGATGGTCTTCGACTGTACCCTCCGCGACGTAAAACCAAAAATCATGCCAATTGCCCCACTTGTTGCGGGCGCAAGGAACCAACTCAACTACCTCCATCGTGGTCTTGCCGGTCTTCGGCGTAAATGTACAGGACCCAAACTAAGCAACTTCATTTCCAATCATCCTCTTCTGCCAGTGCAGGCAATAGTACTTCGCGAAGACTTCGACTGATGGCTGTCCGCCGTACGAAGTCGTCGCCCATACATACTTCGACAGAGCCACCACGGCATTCGGAGTCACCTGATGGATCTGAACGTTAAATCTGCGCAGGACTTCTCCAACAAATCGGTGCGCAGGCAGGCGGAGACCAGCGACAAAGAACGCCTCGAACACAACCAACTCGCCTTCCGGCTTGGGGACTTCCTCCGTCCTCGGGACACGAGCGACTCCGCCGCCAAAGTAACCAAGCCGCTGCATATCTTGCACGCGGGCCGACGACATCCGCGACACACCAAAATCCACCGTATCGCCAGCGCGCAACTCCTCCGCCGCCACAGTACTCAGCGTTTCCTCAGACGACACGTCGGCCGGTGGCGTAGCGGCAGCAGAAGAAGAAGAGGTTGGCATCGCTACATACTGTCGGCGGCGGCGGGCGGTCTGCTTCACTCGAGCCAGATCTCCGGCGAACAAGAGCAAGGAGGGCAAACGAGCAGCAGAGACGGTGGAAAAAGCGGCTAGGGTTTTCACGGAGCGCGGAAGGATAAAGTTCAAAACGCGCCGCCCCCCGCCCCCTTTTATACACAGGGCGCGGCGCTTCGGGAAACCCGCAGTCCAACAGTACGGCGTCAATCAACGGTCATGTCAAAAACCCCCGCGGAACCACTTCGAGCGAGGGCAGCGTCTCCGCCATCTAGCGACGTCTTCGGCACCAGATGACTTAGTCGAACTGGTCCCTCGGAGGGCAAATGTTGGGGCGAAGGCAAAGACGCCACCCTTCGCTCGGGGCCTTCGCCGTAAACGCTGGCCCAACGGAGACAAGACAACGGGTAGGGACACCTTTCGCCCCATACGACATCGGACGAAGACCCGTGGCGAGGTCATCCCACCGTGCGGCGTCGTCCAGCACGGAGGCCCACGTGTGATTCGGCCCATTGTAACGGGCCCTGCGTGGCCGCTGCGTGTTACGGGCCTAATTTATAAAGGCGTCCCTGTAATTACAGTCTGTAACCCCGCTTTATGGGAATAATCCGGGGATAACCTAGGTGTCTGAGGGCACATGCGTCCTTAACACGGGACGCTGGGCACCCGGGCACCTATAAATACCCCCGCACAATGCCCTTAAGAGGCTAGATGAAAAAAGCTTCTACCATCACGTGCTAAAACCCTGTTTGCGCTACTACTCCCCCCCCCCCCCCCCGTTGGATCAACTTGCGCCTGTGAGCAAGTTCCAACAGAGGATAATCTAAGTTGTTTAGTAATCTCATGAGTTTTATTTATTTATCTATACGTATATGTAGAAGTAATTGTGGACATTACTCCACAACTCATCACACTCAATCAAAGATCTAAATCAAACAAGTATCATAAGAACCAGCACTCAAGCGTATAGTTAACTATAAAAATAGTTTTGTTTTTGTTCCTAAGAGTAGGTGTCATATTCCTAAAGGTTACTTTAGGCACATGATCTCAAAGTGTGAAATCCACATTTGTCTTTAGAAGGAAAAGGTAAGAATAATCAGAGTAAAGCAGAAATAGATGAGAAAAGATTAAGATAAGTTTACGAAAGAATCATAGTAGTAAAGGTAAGGTTAATCAGAGTAGAACAATAGAAGGTGAGACAGGATCAAGATAAGTATAGAAAGAATCAGAGTAAGGTAAGTAGGTAAGGGTTTTGTCCATTTCTATCTAGGTTTCGTCCTACAGTCAATATTGCTCTGATACCACTTTTGTAACACCCCGGGCTTTAAGGGACAAAGCTAGGTGCATCTCATACATGCGTCAAAGGAGACAACATATATAATAACAGAGTGTATAGAGATAAATGTCACAATAATCAGAGTACTTAATACATAGCGGAAGACTTACAAAAATAAAAGATAAATATAACAGGATCTAAAATCCATCCTTGGTGCCAAAAAGTCAACTAGGAGACGCCACCTAGATCGAATCGAACTCCTCGTTGTGGCTCCTCTTGAACCACCTGTACTTCTCCTGTGGGGGGGGGGTGAGACAGCAAGGGTAAGCTCATACATGTTCATCGCTCAACAAGTTGTGGGGAATAATGTGCATGAACTCACAAAAAATGGGAGTTCATGTGAAGTGTAAGGCTGATCAACAAATAAAGGTGGAAGCTGAGCATTGCTTTTATAAGTTGGTCAAAATTTTATTAGCAGTTACTAAATGTAAGTGAATACCAAACCATAATAAATAATAGAACAAAATTAATAAATAACCCCATGCAAATGCAAATGACAAATTGAATTTAGGTTCCATAATTTAATCATGTGAGGGTCCAAGCCGCTCATGACCGTGAGCATGGCTAGTATACAAGTTTTACACTCTGCAGAGGTTGCGCATCTTTACCCACAAGCCATGTTACCCATCTGCCAAGGGGTCATGAATCCCATACACCTCTACCAAGGAAGCGAGGCAGGATAACACTACGAGGCCTTTACAAAGTTCCACTAGCTTCAGAAAACCCGCTACAATTTATAGGAAGCTCCAGTGCAGGAATCCCTCGCCTGACTGCCATCGCAGCAAAATCAACCCAAGGACCTCCATACACTGACCACTCCCCTACTGCCCTTGCCCCTTTCGGGTAAGGTAGTCATCCACTAGCTTTCCTAGTTAATCAGCCAAGGGCGTCCCATTAAACCCTTGTGGTAGCACTGTTTTCCCGGGTGGTCGCTCCATGTTCCAATTAACATAATGATCTTATCATGAACATAAATAAAATAACGGAATAATTGGAACATGGATACAATGAAATATTAAACCCAAAACCATAGATAAAGCAATAGCATAACTACCCAAGTGAATCAGGGGTAAACAAGGTAAAAGGATAAACAGTCTAGGGTGACCTATTGGGTCCCATCAAAATTAAACTTATGCATTGAATAGTGATAATAATGAACATTATTGGGTAACAAAAGTGGATCAAGGGCACAACTTGCCTGGCACTTGAGATTCCAGTTACCAGGGTGATTCTTCAAATCCTTGTGACCGCACTGCTAGTCGTAGCAATACAAACAAACAGGGTATAGACAAAATTAACATCACACCAAACATAAGTACAACTGAATAATAATGATCTACGCGAAGCTACGGAATCGTGGGATCGAGAACCACTAAGATCGGAGTCATGGTCAAGGAGTTATGATTTTATAGGAGATCAGTGTGACTAAAATATTAAACTATATTATAAATTGGTTAATATAAATCATATGAGAGGTTATTCTATAAATAATTATTTCAACTTTAATCTAAGTTATAAATTGACCATAAATTATATTCTAGTATATTATAATGATAAGTAGTTTAACGAGACTAACCAACATAAGTTAAATAAAGATCTAATTATAAAAGAACATGTCATGGTATAATAAATGTTGTTATTGCATAGTAAATATTCATACGAGACTAGCGTAACTTGAATGGATCAAATCAGAGTTATAGATTTTAAGTTATGAATTTCTAAGAATTTTATGTGTTTTGTACAAGATTAAATAATATATAAATTGTAATGTGACTTTCATGTCAAAACAGAGGCACTAGAGGATAAACAATAATATTATACAATTATAGGAACTGGAATGGATCTATTTGGAGTTCATATGAATTTTCTATGATTTATACAAGTTCTAGCACTTATTTTTATATAAAAATCCATTTTCTAATTATTTCCCTGGATTTCCCAATCCTATGGACTCGGCGCAAGAAAACAGAGAAGCCTGGGGTCTCTGTGCAAGAATCAACAGACACAGCGCCAAAGCCATGTACGGAGGGTTAAATCTTATGAAGCACAGGGGCTCTTTTGTGAAAACACGTGGCCGAAGGGGTATAGGCGAATCAAGGCCACACGATCGAGATCCGATGCACCAGATTAAATCTTGAATAGGTACGTAGCGCCCATTGTTAGATCTGGATCTGACGGCCATGATTTAATGAAACCGCAATCTAATCCTACGCATTCACCGGACATCCTACGGTTTGGATCGACTCACAGGAAGGGGTATTCACATTGTAATCACAGCCGCACAATACCAGATCGACGACACAAGATGTTTACCCCCAGATCTAATCCTAGCCACAGGTTCTACATCTGACGGCTGGCGTGTCTTCTGCTATCCCGAGCACCCTAGGTGGCGGGGCTGGCTTCCCCTGCAATGGAGCTCGCCCGCGAGCGGCAATTCCGCCGCCACCGAGCACTAATCCAAAATTAAACTGGTGCTATGCGATGAGGGATTAATGGAGAACATCCTGGAAGACGAATTACCGACGGGGATGAGGTAGGGACCCTGGCCCACAGCGCATCGAAGCTCCGTCGTGGTGGTCGGCCGCCAACGGCGAATTATGGTCTCCCCAAGTGGCAACCGCAGAATTGGTGGTCTCCCTAGCTTCTAATCGGCCCAGCGAACATCAGTGAGGTTCTCCACTAGCGATCCATGGCACCAGGACTTGTCCACGGCATGAGGCGTCGCATCCTGGTGGCGCAAACCTGGCAACCAGACAGACCCCTCCCCCGGTGAGTAGGAACGAACTCGAGTAACTCGAATGCCTAGAGGACATCGGGGCGAACTTAGAGAAGAAATTCTCACCGGAAGACTTGCGATGGTTAGCCCTGCCCCTGGATCCGCGGCAGCGTTTTTTCTCTCTCTCGTGTTCTTCTTCTGCTCTCCTGGTGCGTGGTGTTTTGGTAGGAGCATCACAAGGAGTTGAGGCAACAGGAGGGTAACGAGGGTAGGGTCTCGCCTTTATAGCTGTAGTGGCCGAGTCCAAGCGAGCCCCAGGGAATGCTGCCATGGCCGCGCGAGAAGACCGGGATTGCCGACGATTTCGCCCGCAACTTCGGTCGAAGTAGTTGAAGCCGACGGCCTGGTCTTTGGGTCCCACATGGCAGACGGCGTGCGGATAGGAGCACGCGCGCGTTGTTGCGAGATGGGGCAGCCGACGTGTGAGGCCCACGTGCTAGTGAGGGCAGGAGGAATCGAGGCGCGCGTGCGGTGGAGGCCTGCCCAGTGGGGATCACCAGACAACGATAGAATGGCTGGCGCAGCACCACGACAAAGTCTGAGGAGTGGGAGGCTGGACCATGGGCCCCACGCGGCAGTGCGATGCGTTGAAGTTGTGTGCGCGGCGGGTAGAATCAACGCAACGACTGAGGCAGAGGTAAATGGGCCGACCGGTTGGAAACGGCCCAGTTAGGGTTCATGGCATCCTTTTCTTTTTATACTTTCAATTTGTCCTTCTTTTCTTATTTTCTTTTCTTTATTCCCAAATTTCTCTTTAAATTCAAATTTAAATTCAAATATTGTGTCAAATTTATCCTCAAATTATATTGCTAAATAGTACCAATTTTGGAGTTATATAAATTTTCTTTATATCCTTTCTCTTTGTCTTAATTTCCAAACTAAATTTAAATACATGTTTGAACTTTGAATTCATAATTCTCTCTTGAATAATACTTTTGCACTTTAAAATCTTATTTATTTATTATTTATTATTCTTTTCTTTTTGAAGTTAAACATTCAAAGGCATGAGAAATCCAAGAAGGTTTCAAAAATTCTAAAATCTATATCATAGATATTCCTATCTCCTTGTTCTATTATTTTACTATTTTTTTCTTATATAAATTTTGAGCCTTACACCCGACCCGTGAAGCAGTCCCTGCATCGTTTTGATGAAGAAAAGCGTAGAGCTATAGGCAAGGAGGTCCACAAGCTGATGGCTGCAGGGTTCATCAAAGAGGTATTCCATCCGGAATGGTTAGCTAACCCTGTGCTTGTGAAGAAAAAAGGTGGGAAATGGAGGATGTGCGTAGACTACACTGGTCTGAACAAAGCATGTCCGAAGGTTCCCTACCCTCTGCCTCGCATCGATCAAATTGTGGACTCCACTGCTGGGTGCGAAACCCTGTCATTCCTCGATGCCTACTCGGGCTATCACCAAATCAAGATGAAAGAGTCCGACCAGCTCACGACTTCTTTCATCACACCTTTTGGCTTGTATTGTTATACTATAATGCCATTTGGCTTGAAGAATGCAGGTGCCACCTACCAGAGGTGCATGAACCATGTGTTTGGAGAACACATCGGCAGAACGATCGAGGCATACGTCGATGACATCGTCGTCAAAATAAGGAAAGCCTCCGACCTCCTCTCTGACCTTGAGGCAACATTCAGCTGCCTGAAAGCGAAGAGCGTAAAACTCAATCTTGAGAAGTGTGTCTTCAGAGTCCCCCGAGGCATGCTCTTAGGGTTCATTGTCTCTGAACGAGGCATCGAAGCCAACCCGAAGAAAATCGCGGCCATCACCAACATGGGGCCAATCAGAGATTTGAAAGGAGTACAAAGGGTCATGGGATGCCTTGCGGCTCTGAGCCGCTTCATCTCGCGCCTCGGCGAGAAAGAGTTGCCCCTGTACCGCCTCTTAAGGAAGACCGAGCGCTTCACTTGGACCCCCGAGGTCGAGGAAGCCCTCGGAAACTTAAAGGCGCTCCTTACAAATGCGCCCATCTTGGTGCCCCCGCTGCGGAAGAAGCCCTCTTGATTTACGTCGCCGCAACCACTCAGGTGGTCAGCGTTGCGGTCGTAGTCGAGAGACGAGAAGAAGGGCATGCACTGCTCGTCCAGAGGCCAGTCTACTTCATCAGCAAAGTGCTATCCGAGACCAAAGTCCGCTACCCGCAAATCCAGAAGCAGCTCTACGCAGTGATTCTGACACGGCGGAAGCTGCGACACTACTTCTGAGAGCACCTAGAGGGGGGGTGAATAGGTGATCCTGTAAAAACTTCAAACTTAAGCCACAAAAACTTGTTAAGCGTTAGCACGATTAATGCCAAGTGGCTAAGGTGAAGTCTCAACAAAACACAATACCACAAGAATTAAGCACAGAGGGACACGGTGGTTTATCCCGTGGTTCGGCCAAGCCAATGCTTGCCTACTTCCACGTTGTGGCGTCCCAACGGACGAGGGTTGCAATCAACCCCTCTCAAGCGGTCCAAAGACCCACTTGAATACCACGTTGTTTTGTTGTTCCTTTCACTATCCCGTTTGCAAGGAATCTCCACAAATTGGAGTCTCTTGCCCTTACAAGTATATGATCACAAAGAAAGCACAGAGTAAGGGAGGGAAGCAACACACACAAATCCACAACAAAAGCGCACACACACGGCCAAGACTCGAGCTCGAATGACTATCTCAGAGTTCACGCTAGAACAGAGCTCGAATCACTTAGAATCACAAACGAATGCGCAAAGAACTTGTGTGGATGATCAAGAATGCTCAAGAGTTGCTTGTGTTTCTCCTTCATGCGCCTAGGGGCTCCTTTTATAGCCCCAAGGCAGCTAGGAGCCGTTGAGAGCAATTCTGGAAGGCTATCCTGGCCTTCTGTCGTCGGGGGCACCGGACAGTCCGGTGCACACCGGACACTGTCCGGTGCCCGATTTGTTTCCTTTTCTGGCGCTTCCGACCGTTGGAAGACTGCCGTAGATCTGCGAGCCGTTGGCGCACCGGACAGTCCGGTGCACACCGGACAGTCCGGTGCCGTCTTCCGACCGTTGGCTCGGCCACGTGTCCCGCGCGGATTGCGCGGCCGACCGTTGGCCCTGGCCGACCATTGGCTCACCGGACAGTCCGGTGCACACCGGACAGTCCGGTGAATTTTAGCCGTACGCCGTCGGCGAATTCCCGAGAGCGGCCAGTTCGCGCCGAGTAGGCCTGGCGCACCGGACACTGTCCGGTGCACACCGGACAGTCCGGTGCTCCAGACCGAGCTGGGACTTGGCTGCACACAGCCAAGTCATTCTCTCCCCTTTTCTCTTTTTCTTCTTTCTGTTTCTAACACTTAGACAAATATGTTAGTCCACAAAACCAATGTACTAAGGCTTAGAAACATACCTTTACTTCATGATTTGCACCTTGTTCATCCATGTACACAAATTCACAATTAAGCACATGTGTTGGCACTCAATCACCAAAATACTTAGAAATGGCCCAAGGGCACATTTCCCTTTCAATCTCCCCCTTTTTGGTGATTTATGCCAACACAACATAAAGCCACTAGAACAAGTGCAAACTCAATTCAAATAACACTTAAATTTATTTTGAATCAATTTTGGCATATATGGATCATCCTTTGCCACCACTTGGTTTGTTTTTGCAAATCAAACTCAAATCTCTATCTCTAAGTTAAACACACATGTTTAAGCAAAAAGAGAGTCATTCCAAAAGAGATTGATCAAAGATTTCAAAAACTCCCCCTTTTTCCCATAAACAATACTTCTCCCCACAAGAAGCCAACTTTTGACAAGAGAGACAACATAAGAATTTTGACAAACCAAAAACTCTATTCTATTATTTTCAAAATCTCTCAAGTGGTAGCTGATCCATTTATTGCTTTGGCCTTTATTTTCTCCCCCTTTGGCATCAAGCACCAAAACGGGATCAATTGTGGCCCTTTAACCCCATTGCCTCACCAAAATCTTCAATTAAGAGCAAATGGCAATAAGAGTTAATGAGATGGACTTGGAATAAGTTACCCCTCATCGGAGTGCAGTGGAAGTCTTTCATGGTCCAAGTCCACCTTTTCCCTTTCAATTCTCCTTTGTGACTAAAACAGACAAACTCAAGCATATGGTTAGTCTCAAAGGGTCAAGTTGTAACATGTCTCCCCCTAAACATGTGCATCACTTTGCAACGGACTTGTGAGGTCCAGGGAGTGTTTGTACAACTTGAGCACCATAATAAGCAACAATATGCAGAAGGGAACATGATCAAAAGCATGAATACAGTATGCTACAATTCAATCCAAGTTCCGCGAATCTAAGACATTTAGCTCACTACGCAGCCTGCAAAAGGTCTTCTCATCTAAAGGCTTGGTAAAGATATCGGCTAGCTGGTTCTCGGTGCTAACATAAAACACTTCGATATCTCCCTTTTGCTGGTGGTCTCTCAAAAAGTGATGCCGGATGTCAATGTGCTTTGTGCGGCTGTGCTCAACAGGATTTTCCGCTATTCGGATAGCACTCTCATTGTCACATAGGAGTGGGACTTTGCTCAGATTGTAGCCAAAGTCCCTGAGGGTTTGCCTCATCCAAAGTAGTTGCGCGCAACACTGACCTGCGGCAACGTACTCGGCCTCAGCGGTGGATAGGGCAACGGAGGTTTGTTTCTTAGAATTCCATGACACCAGGGACCTTCCTAAGAATTGGCACGTCCCCGATGTACTCTTCCTATCGACCTTACATCCAGCATAGTCGGAATCTGAGTACCCAATTAAGTCAAAGTTAGACCCCTTTGGATACCAGATCCCGAAGCAAGGCGTAGCGACTAAATATCTAAGAATTCGCTTCACCGCCACCAAGTGACACTCCTTAGGATCGGATTGAAATCTAGCACACATGCATACGCTAAGCATAATATCCGGTCTACTAGCACATAAATAAAGTAAAGACCCTATCATTGACCGGTATGCTTTTTGATCAACGGACTTACCTCCTTTGTTGAGGTCGGTGTGTCCGTCGGTTCCCATCGGAGTCTTTGCGGGCTTGGCGTCCTTCATCCCAAACCGCTTTAGCAGATCTTGCGTGTACTTCGTTTGGGAGATGAAGGTGCCGTCCTTGAGTTGCTTCACTTGGAACCCAAGGAAGTAGTTCAACTCGCCCATCATCGACATCTCGAATTTCTGCGTCATCACCCTGCTAAATTCTTCACAAGACTTTTGATTAGTAGAACCAAATATTATGTCATCGACATAAATTTGGCATACAAACAAATCACCATCACATGTCTTTGTAAAAAGAGTTGGATCGGCTTTCCCAACCTTGAAAGCATTAGCAAGTAAGAAATCTCTAAGGCATTCATACCATGCTCTTGGGGCTTGTTTAAGTCCATAGAGCGCCTTAGAGAGCTTACACACGTGGTCGGGGTACCGCTCATCCTCGAAGCCAGGGGGTTGCTCCACGTACACCTCCTCCTTTATTGGCCCGTTGAGGAACGCGCTCTTCACATCCATTTGGTACAACCTGAAAGAATGGTGAGCGGCATATGCTAGCAAGATACGAATGGACTCTAGCCTAGCCACAGGAGCAAAAGTCTCCTCAAAGTCCAAACCTGCGACTTGGGCATAACCTTTTGCCACAAGTCGAGCCTTGTTCCTCGTCACCACCCCGTGCTCGTCTTGTTTATTGCGGAACACCCACTTGGTTCCCACAACATTTTGCTTGGGACGAGGCACCAGCGTCCAAACTTCGTTGCGCTTGAAGTTATTAAGTTCCTCCTGCATGGCCAACACCCAATCCGGATCTAGCAAGGCCTCCTCTACCCTGAAAGGCTCAATAGAGGAGACAAAAGAGTAATGTTCACAAAAATTAACTAATCGAGACCGAGTAGTTACTCCCTTGCTAATGTCACCCAGAATTTGGTCGACGGGATGATCCCTTTGAATCATCGCTCGAACTTGGGTTGGAGGTGCCGGTTGCGCTTCTTCCTCCATCACGTGATCATCTTGTGCTCCCCCTTGATCACACGCCTCCTTTTGATGAACCTATTCATCGTCTTGAGGTGGGGGATGCACCGTCGTTGAGGAAGAAGGTTGATCACGTTCATCCTGTTCCTGTGGCCGAACGTCTCCAATCGCCATGGTTCGTATAGCGGCCGTTGGAACATCTTCTTCATCTACATCATCACAATCAACAACTTGCTCTCTTGGAGAGCCATTAGTCTCATCAAATACAACGTCGCTAGAGACTTCAACCAAACCCGATGATTTGTTGAAGACCCTATACGCTTTTGTATTTGAATCATAACCTAATAAAAACCCTTCTACAGCTTTGGGAGCAAACTTAGAATTTCTACCCTTCTTCACTAGAATGTAGCACTTGCTCCCAAAAACACGAAAGTAAGATACATTGGGTTTGTTACCGGTAAGTAGCTCATATGACGTCTTCTTGAGGAGGCGGTGAAGGTAGACCCTGTTGATGGCGTGGCAAGCCGTGTTCACGGCTTCCGACCAAAAGCACTCGGGGGTCTTGAACTCTCCAAGCATCGTCCTTGCCATATCGATTAGCGTCCTGTTCTTCCTCTCTACCACACCATTTTGTTGTGGTGTGTAGGGAGCGGAGAACTCGTGCTTGATCCCTTCCTCCTCAAGAAACTCCTCCACTTGAAGGTTCTTGAACTCGGACCCGTTGTCGCTCCTAATCTTCTTCACCTTGAGCTCAAACTCATTTTGAGCTCTCCTGAGGAAGCGCTTGAGGGTCCCTTGGGTTTCAGACTTATCCTGCAAAAAGAACACCCAAGTGAAGCGGGAAAAGTCATCAACAATAACTAAACCATACTTACTTCCTCCTATACTTAGATAGGCAACGGGTCCGAAGAGGTCCATATGCAGCAGCTCCAGAGGTCTTGACGTGGTCATCACATTCTTGCTGTGATGTGCTCCTCCAACTTGTTTACCTGCCTGACAAGCTGCACAAGGTCTATCTTTTTCGAAATAAACATTTGTTAGACCTATCACGTGTTCTCCCTTTAGAAGCTTGTGGAGGTTCTTCATCCCCACATGTGCTAAGCGGCGATGCCACAGCCAGCCCATGCAAGTCTTAGCCATTAAGCATGCATCTAGACCGGCCTCTTCTTTTGCAAAATCAACTAAGTAAAGCTTGCCGTCTAGTACACCCTTAAAAGCTAGTGAACCATCACATCTTCTAAAGACAGATACATCTACATTTGTAAATAAACAATTATATCCCATTTGACATAATTGACTAACAGATAGCAAATTATATCCAAGACTTTCCACTAGGAATACATTTGATATAGAATGCTCATTAGAAATTGCAATTTTACCTAACCCTTTTACCTTGCCTTGATTCCCATCACCGAATATAATTGAATCTTGGGAATCCTTATTCTTGACGTAGGAGGTGAACATCTTCTTCTCCCCCGTCATATGGTTTGTGCATCCGCTGTCGATAATCCAGCTTGAACCCCCGGATGCATAAACCTGCAAGGCAAATTTAGGCTTGGGTCTTAGGTACCCAACTCATGTTGGGTCCTGCAAGGTTAGCACAAATATCTTTAGGGACCCAAATGCAAGATTTATCTCCCTTGCATCTAGCCCCTAATTTCCTAGCAACTACCTTCTTACCCTTTCTACAAATAGCAAAGGGAGCATTACAAGCATAATAAATGGTAGAAGGTTCATTCACTACTTTCCTAGGAGCATGAATAACATTCTTTCTAGGTACATGAGCAATATATCTCCTAGGCATATGTACAACATTTCTCCTACACATATCTCTACCATGATTATAAGAAGAACTAGAAGCAACCATTGCATGAGAATCATAAACATGTGAATCAAAATGATTATAAGCATTTCTAGCATGTCTCCTATCATAATACATAAAAGCATGGTTCTTTTTAGCACTATTAGCCATAGGGGCCTTCCCTTTCTCCTTGACGAAGACGGGAGCCTTATGGCTTGTTAAGTTCTTGGCTTCCCTCTTGAAGCCAAGCCCATCCTTAATTGAGGGGTGTCTACCAACCGTGTAGGCATCCCTTGCAAATTTTATTTTATCAACTTCATTCTTGCTAGTCTTAAGTTGGGCATTAAGACTAGCCACTTCATCATTTAATTTGGAAATTAGAACTAGGTGTTCACTACAAGCATTAACATCAAAATCCTTACACCTAGTACAAATTTCAACATGTTCAACACAAGAATTTGATTTACTAGCTACTTCTAGTTTAGCACTTAAATCAATATTAACACTTCTTAAGGTAGAAATGGTTTCATGACAGGAAGATATTTCACTAGAAAGCATTTCATTTCTTTTTACTTCTAAAGCATATGATTTTTGTGCCTCTACAAACTTATCATGTTCATCATACAATAAATCTTCTTGCTTTTCTAAAAGCCTATCCTTTTCATTCAATGCATCAATCAATTCATTGATTTTATCTATCTTAGATCTATCTAAGCCCTTGAACAAGCAAGAATAATCTATATCATCATCACTAGACTCACTATCACTAGAAGAAGCATAAGTGGAGTCTTTAGTACTTACCTTCTTCTCTCTTGCCATAAGACAAGTGAGACGCTCGTTGGGGAAGAGAGCCGATTTGTTGAAGGCAGTGGCGGCGAGTCCTTCGTTGTCGGAGTCGGAGGAGGAGCAATCCGAGTCCCACTCCTTTCCTAGATGCGCCTCGCCCTTTGCCTTCTTGTATTGCTTCTTTTTCTCTCTTTTGTTCCCCTTTTCCTGGTCACTTTCATTATCGGGACAGTTAGCAATGAAATGACCAAGCTTACCGCATTTGAAGCATGAGCGCTTCCCCTTGGCTTTGGTCTTGCTTGGTTGTCCCTTGTGACCTTTAAGCACCGTCTTGAATCTTTTAATGATGAGAGCCATCTCTTCATCATTAAGGCCAGCCGCCTCAACTTGCGCCACCTTGCTAGGTAGCGACTCCTTGCTCCTCGTTGCCTTTAGAGCAATGGGTTGAGGCTCGTGGAGTGGTCCGTTCAACGCGTCGTCGACGTATCTTGCCTCCTTGATCATCATCCGCCCGCTCACGAATTTTCCAAGTACTTCCTCGGGCGTCATCATCGTGTACCTGGGATTCTCACGAATATTGTTCACGAGATGAGGATCAAGTACGGTAAAGGACCTGAGCATTAGGCGGACGACGTCGTGGTCCGTCCATCGCGTGCTCCCGTAGCTCCTTATCTTGTTGATAAGGGTCTTGAGCCGGTTGTATGTTTGCGTCGGCTCCTCGCCCCTTATCATTGCGAACCGTCCAAGCTCGCCCTCCACCAACTCCATCTTGGTGAGTAAGGTGACGTCGTTCCCCTCATGAGAAATCTTGAGGGTGTCCCAGATTTGCTTGGCGTTATCCAAGCCGCTCACCTTATGGTATTCATCCCTGCACAAGGAAGCTAGAAGAACAGTAGTAGCTTGTGCATTCTTATGAATTTGTTCATTAATGAACATGGGACTATCCGAACTATCAAAATGCATTCCACTCTCTACAATCTCCCAAATACTAGGATGGAGAGAGAATAGGTGACTACGCATTTTGTGACTCCAAAATCCGTAGTCCTCTCCATCAAAGTGTGGGGGCTTGCCGAGTGGAATGGAGAGTAAATGAGAATGTGAACTTTGCGGAATACGAGAGTAATCAAAAGAAAAGTTCGAATTAACCGGTTTTTTCCTCTCGTAGTCGTTGTGGTCCTCGTCCTTTTGGGAAGAAGTAGACTCGTCGCTGTCGTAGTAGACGATCTCCTTGATGCGCCTGGTCTTCTTCTTCTTCCCCTCCTTTCGTCTTTGGCCCGAGCCGGAGTCGGTAGGCTTATCGTCCTTCGGCTCGTTGACGAAGGATTCCTTCTCTTTGTCGTTGATCACTATACCCTTCCCCTTAGGATCCATCTATTCGGGCGGTTAGTCCCTTTGTGAATAGAACGGCTCTGATACCAATTGAGAGCACCTAGAGGGGGGTGAATAGGTGATCCTGTAAAAACTTCAAACTTAAGCCACAAAAACTTGTTAAGCGTTAGCACGATTAATGCCAAGTGGCTAAGGTGAAGTCTCAACAAAACACAATACCACAAGAATTAAGCACAGAGGGACGCGGTGGTTTATCCCGTGGTTCGGCCAAGCCAATGCTTGCCTACTTCCACGTTGTGGCGTCCCAACGGACGAGGGTTGCAATCAACCCCTCTCAAGCGGTCCAAAGACCCACTTGAATACCACGTTGTTTTGTTGTTCCTTTCACTATCCCGTTTGCAAGGAATCTCCACAAATTGGAGTCTCTTGCCCTTACAAGTATATGATCACAAAGAAAGCACAGAGTAAGGGAGGGAAGCAACACACACAAATCCACAACAAAAGCGCACACACACGGCCAAGACTCGAGCTCGAATGACTATCTCAGAGTTCACGCTAGAACAGAGCTCGAATCACTTAGAATCACAAACGAATGCGCAAAGAACTTGTGTGGATGATCAAGAATGCTCAAGAGTTGCTTGTGTTTCTCCTTCATGCGCCTAGGGGCTCCTTTTATAGCCCCAAGGCAGCTAGGAGCCGTTGAGAGCAATTCTGGAAGGCTATCCTGGCCTTCTGTCGTCGGGGGCACCGGACAGTCCGGTGCACACCGGACACTGTCCGGTGCCCGATTTGTTTCCTTTTCTGGCGCTTCCGACCGTTGGAAGACTGCCGTAGATCTGCGAGCCGTTGGCGCACCGGACAGTCCGGTGCACACCGGACAGTCCGGTGCCGTCTTCCGACCGTTGGCTCGGCCACGTGTCCCGCGCGGATTGCGCGGCCGACCGTTGGCCCTGGCCGACCATTGGCTCACCGGACAGTCCGGTGCACACCGGACAGTCCGGTGAATTTTAGCCGTACGCCGTCGGCGAATTCCCGAGAGCGGCCAGTTCGCGCCGAGTAGGCCTGGCGCACCGGACACTGTCCGGTGCACACCGGACAGTCCGGTGCTCCAGACCGAGCTGGGACTTGGCTGCACACAGCCAAGTCATTCTCTCCCCTTTTCTCTTTTTCTTCTTTCTGTTTCTAACACTTAGACAAATATGTTAGTCCACAAAACCAATGTACTAAGGCTTAGAAACATACCTTTACTTCATGATTTGCACCTTGTTCATCCATGTACACAAATTCACAATTAAGCACATGTGTTGGCACTCAATCACCAAAATACTTAGAAATGGCCCAAGGGCACATTTCCCTTTCAACTTCGAGTCTCAACCGGTTACTACGGTGTCATCTTTCCCCCTGGGAGAAATCATACAGAGCCGAGAGGCCTCGGGTAGGATAGCAAAATGGGCAGTGGAACTTATGGGCGAAACGCTTTTGCTTACCCCTCGGAAGGCCATAAAATCCCAAGTCTTGGCCGACTTCCTGGCTGAATGGACTGACACCTAGTTGCCGACGGCCCCAATCCAGCCCGAACTTTGGACCATGTACTTCGACGGGTCGCTGATGAAAACAGGAGTAGGCACGGGCTTGCTCTTCATCTCGCCCCTCGGGAAACATCTGCGCTACGTACTGCGCCTCCATTTTCCGGCGTCAAACAATGTGGCCGAGTACGAGGCCCTGGTTAATGGCCTGCGCATCGCTGTCGAGCTAGGGGTTCGCCGCCTCAACGCTCGTGGTGACTCACAGCTCGTCATTGACCAGGTCATGAAGAACTCCCACTACCGCGACCAAAAAATGGAGGCCTACTGCGACGAAGTTCAGCGCTTGGAAGACAAGTTTACGGGCTGGAACTCAACCATGTTGCTCGACGGTACAACGAGACCGCAGATGAGTTGGCGAAAATAGCCTCGGGGCGAACCACAGTCCCCCCGGTCGTCTTCTCCAAGGATATATATCAGCCATCCGTCAAAATCAACGACGCGCCTGAGGAGGCCTCAGCCCAGCCCGAGGTACCCTCGACCGCCGAGGGTGAGGCCCTGCGCATTGAGGGGGAGCGGAATGGGGTCACACCGGTCCCGAACTGGTAGACCCCGTACCTAGAATATCTCCTCTGAGGAGAGCTGCCCATCGACAAGGCCGAAGCTCGGCGACTGGCTCAACGAGCCAAGTCGTTCGTTTTGCTGGGTGATGAAAAGGAGTTGTACCACCGTGTCACACCCGGCTTTAAGGGACAAAGCCAGGTGCCTCTCATACATGCGCCAAGAAGACAACATATATAATAACAGAGTGTATAGAGATAAATGTCAATAATATCAGAGTACTTATTACATAGCGGAAGACTTACAAAATAAAAGATAAATATAACACGAATTAAGGATCGTCCTTGGCGCAGAAGTTAACTGGGAGACGACGACCTAGACCTCTCTCGAATACAGCACAACAACCACCATGCGCCCTCCAGTGATATCTGTTCTTGACCTGTGGGGGGGTGTGAGACAGCAAGGGTGAGCTCACACATGTTCATCGCTCAACAAGTTGTGGGGAATAATGTGGCATGAACTCACCAAAGGTGGGAGTTCATGAAGTGTAAGGCTGATCAACAATAGAGTTTAAAGCTGAGCATTGCTTTTATAAGTTGGTCAAAATTTTATTAGCAATTACTAAGTATAAGTAGATACCAAACCAAAATAATAATAGAACAAAATTAATAACAAATCCCATGCAAATGCAAATGACAAATTGAGTTTAGGTTCCATAATTTAATCATCGGAGAGTCCTGAGCCGCTCACGACCGTGAGCTCGGCTAGTATACCAGTTTTACACTCTGCAGAGGTTGTACCCTTTACCCACAAGCCGTGTTTCCCATGTCGCCAGGGTTAGCTAGGCCCTTAGACACTACCAAGGTGAATGGCTAGGGATCTACTACGAGGCCTTTACAAAGTTCCACTAGCTTCCGAAAACCCGCTACAGTTTATGGGAAGAGCACTTGCAAGAATCCCCCGTCTGACCTCCATCGCAGCAAAATCAACCCGAGAACCTCCTTGCATGCAACTCCCCTACTGCCCTTGCCCCTTTCGGGTAAGGTAGTCTTCCACTAGCTTTCCTAATTAGTGAGCCAAGGGGTCCCATTCCTCCCTTGTGGTGGCACGTGTTTCTCAAGTTAAGCTCCATGTTCCAATTAACAATAATATAATGATCTTGACATGAACATAAGTAAAATGACAGAATAACTGGAACATGGATATAATGAAGGATTATCCCAAAACCATGTAAAGCAATAGCAAAAACTACCCATGTGATTTAGGGGTAAACAAGGTAATGAGATAAACAATCTAGGGTGACCTATTGGGTCCCATCAAAATTAAACCTATGCATGGTAAATGATTATGAAGAACATTATTGGGTAACAAAAGTGAATCAAGGGCACAACTTGCCTGGCACTTGAGATTCCAGGTACCAACTTGCTTTTCAGATGACACGTGTCCTCGTGCTAGACGTAGCAATACAGACAAACATGATGTAGACAAAATTAACATCACACCAAACATAAGAACAAACTGAATAATAATGATCTACACGTTGCTACAAGATCGCGGGATCGATAACTACTAAGGTCAGAGTTATGATTAAAGAGTTATGATTTTATATAGGATTTATGTGATTAAAATATTAAACTATATTATAAATTGGTTAATATAAATCATATAAGGGGTTATTCTATAATTAATCATCTCAACTTTAACCTAAGTTATTCATTGACCATATATCATATTCTAGTGGATTATAATGTTAGGCGGATTAGCAAAACTAACCAACATAATTTAAATAAAGGTCTAATTATAAAAGAATGAGACATGATATAATAAGTGTTGTTATTGCATAGTACATATTTATACGAGACTAACGCAACTTAAACGGATCAATTCGGAGTTACAGATTGTGAGTTATCAATTTCCGAAGGTTTTATTTATTGGATACGAGATTAATTAAGAGATAAATTTTAATAGGTTTTTCATGTCAAAACAGAGACACTATTTGATAAGCAACATTTTTATAAAATTATAGGAATTGAGATGGATTAATTTGGAGTTCATATGAATTTTCTATGAATTAAACCAGTTCTAACAATTATAAATCATTTTCTAAATGGTTTTTATATGTGTTCTTCACTGACTGAACTGCGCATTAATTTCAGAGAAGCACAGGGGCCTCGGAGTAATTCTCCTAAGACACAGAGCGCATGCGGTGTGGATGGCGGGTTATTTTCTGAATTCCAGGAGGGGCCTTTTGCAATTACCCCAGGCCGAAGGGGTATCGACCCACCAGAGCCCGCAGGATATGAAATGGACGACCCAGATTAAATCATACCACTTAATGTATTGGCACGCACCCGAGGCCCTCGGATACGAGATCAATGGACGAGGGAGTTCCACGCCAACGACCCGACCTAGCCCTTAGATCAACAATCTACGGCACAGATTTTATTCGCGAAGCGGTATGCGGCTTTCTAATCCCGTACGTTCATTCGGCCATCCACGGCTTCAATCTAATCGCCCAAGGAAACACTCCCAATTCTAATTCGGCCGCCCACACATCATCCAACGGTTCTGAACACCCTTCCCCCATCAACGCACCAGGGCCGTCCATTAAGGGATCTACGGTCCTGGCACGTCATCAACCTTGAGCTCCCTCGCTACGGCAGTGCGCCCAGCCATCCGCGCCAATCTAGCTCCGCCCGCCATTACCGGCCACCACCAATTTTACGCGACAGCGGAACCAATACCTAATCGAGAGATGCTACACGTAGCTAGGGATCTAGTGAGTTCGGCCAGGACTTCTTACCCCGGATCGTGCGGCGTAGAGGTCCAATGCCGACGTCTTGCGGCACAGCGGTGATTTCTCCGGCCCAGCGAGCAATCCCGCAGGCGTAGACCTCACGTAGCCACTAGGTCTTTCCCCCGCGATGTCCGCCGTGTCAACTCGGTCGCCCAAGGCACTTCGCGCGAACAGATAAGGGAGGGGACGATGTTCTACCGGCGGGTGGACTCCCAGATCGCCTCGCGGCCAAGGGGTCTGACAACCGAGGGAGCGGGAGATGGGATGACCAAGGGGAAGGCGAGAAGGACTCAAGGGCTCCAGCTTTTAACCACAAGCGCGGAGGAGGTCAACCCGATTCCCCTGGAAGCACATCGCGAGGTGGTTGAAACGGCCCGCAAGATCCGCGGCAAAAATCCCATGGCGTAGGTATTCCATCCGCCATGCGCGAGTCTGTTTCGGGGAGAAGAAGACCTGTCCAGCGGGGCCCACCTGGCGGTGAGGGGCCGAGTATGAGGCTGGACTGTGGTGCGCGCGCGGCAGGGTTTTGGGTAAGCGCAGCGCACAGGGAAGAGGTAGTGGGCCGCGACCGTGAGGTTGGGCTGAGCGGATGTGAGGAGGAGAAGTGGACCAGCAGTGAGGGGTTATTGGGCCGGAATAGAAAAGCTTAGGCCCAAGCGCCAGGAGATCTTTTTTTCTTTTATTTTTGTTTTCTATTTCCTTCCTTTTCCATCTCCTAAATTTATATTCCAAGTTTTGGTTTGAAATTTGCATACACACAATTTGAAATGCTCAAGTAATTAAAACTCCAGCATGAGATGCAAAATTCCATATTTATTTATTTTCTATTTGACTACTTTAATTTCCATAATCGAATATGGACAAAGAAAAGAACAATAATCTCCGAGGGTTCCATAATCCCAAATCACTACATAATAATTATATTTTTTATATCATTATTATTATTATTGTTATTTTCCTCATACAAATTTTGGGTATTACACACCGCAGCCCCTCAGGCATTCTCCAATGATGCATATCCATTGCCCAAGGGCAAGAGCTGTTACAAGAAATACACTCGGGGGCTTGTGGTCACCATGCAGCACCTCGAGCCCTCGTGGGAAACACCTTCTGACAAGGTTTCTACTTGCCAACCGCAATGGCCGACGCCACCAGGATTGTACACTCTTGCCGAGGGTGCCAATTCTACGCAAGACAGACGCACCTGCCCACTCAAGCCCTGTAGACCATACCTATCACTTGGCCTTTCGCTGTGTGGGGTCTGGACCTCGTCGGTCCCTTGCAGAAGGCACCCGAGGGCTTCAAGCACCTGCTGGTCGCCATCGACAAATTCTCCAAGTGGATCGAGGTCCGACCCTTAACCAGCATCAGGTCCGAGTAGGTGGTGGCGTTCTTCACAAATATCATCCATCGCTTTGGGTCCCAAACTCAATCATCACCGACAATGGCACGCAGTTCACTGGGAAAGTTCCTGGACTTCTGCGAGCACCACCACATCCGTGTGGACTGGGCCGCCGTAGCGCACCCAATGACGAATGGGCAGGTGGAACGCGCCAACGGTATGATTTTGCAGGGAGTAAAGCCGAGGATCTATGTAGCATCCCAAAAAATCAAATCTTGAAATTTTCTCAAACTCGCTCTAAATTCAAAATGAATTTCAAATTTCATTTCAAAATGTTTGTTTGCGAGTTGATATCAGCAAATAAATTATAGTGGTCTATATTCTCTCCAAAATCCTCCTCAAAATATCCTACAAATATTTCCTCAGTGCCCCCCTCAAATTTGTTCCAGAAATACTGCCCAGATATTTCCCCAGTAATCCCCCTCAATTTCTTTCTAGAAATATTGCCCAGATATTCCACCAATATATCTTCGGATATTTTCCTCTTTAGAAATACCTTCAGAATCATTTTTCAAGACCCTACAAATATTTTCTTCATAACTTTCCTCATGCTCATACGTATACGTATGTCTCCAGTGTCATACGGTGAGCTCTACAAGCTAATTACACTTATACAAGACAAATACATGCTAATCTCCACTAATCCTCTCATCCTCCCCCTAATCCTCTCATCCCTCCCCCTAATCCCCCCCACCATGGCTATAAATAGAGGGGCAAGGGCCTCCTCTCATCCCACCCCAAGCCATTTCATGGCAACTCTCTTCCCCCCCCCCACACACACCCACTCCATGTTCCACACAAGCACACACTAGCACAAGGATCGTTCGATCGTTCTTCGATCGTTCATCCCCTGTTCTTAGTTTGTTCGTTCGTTCGTCCGATCGTTCGATCGTTCGTCCGATCGTTCATGGTTCGTTCGTCCGTTCGTCCGATCGTTCGTCCGTTCGTTCGTCCATATAATCTTTTTCCTACCGTTATGCTGCCGAAATTCCGATCGTTTGTTCGTTCGATCATTCGATCGTTCATCGTTCGTTCATAGTTCCTATTCATCGTTCATCGTTCGTTCATAGTCCCTATTCATCGTTCTTCCAGATAATCTTTGTCCTGCCGTTATGCTGCCGAAATTCCGATCGTTCGTTCGTTCGTTCGATCATTCGATCGTTCATCGTTCGTTCATAGTCCCTATTCATCGTTCATCGTTCGTTCATAGTCCCTATTCATCGTTCTTCCAGATAATCTTTGTCCTGCCGTTATGCTGCCGAAATTCCGATCGTTCGTTCGTCCGATAATTCGATCGTTCGTCCGTTCGTTCGTCCAAATAATCTTTTCCTGCCGTTATGCTGCCGAAATTCCGATCGTTCGTTCATCCGATCATTCGATCGTTCGTCCGTTCGTTCATAGTTCCTATTCATCGTTCATCGTTCGTTCATACAAACTATTCACCATCACTATTCACCATTACTATTCACAGTTACTATTCATTGTTACTATTCACATATACTATTCATCATCGTTACTATTTATCGTTACTATTCATCATCGTAGTATTCATCGATGATATCTATAATTACTTTTCCGTCACCACTATTCATCGTTACTAATCATCGTTACTATTCATCGATCATCCGATCGCCCCAAATTTCAACTACTCATCCATCATGCTGTCCAGCCCACTTAAGACCAGCCAGACCCATATTCCAGTCATACGGACTCCGGTGGCTGTGATTTTCCTTCCAGTAGGGAACTTCCCATCTGGTCACCCATCCTAGGTTTCTCCAAGTTGAGCACGCTTAACTTTGAGATTCCTTCGAACCAGGCTTCCAAACTCCGATTCCAATAATTCTTGTTTCTAAATTCTTATCGAATTATTCCCTATCCAACCATGTCATCCCTTAAGCCTGGTCCATATTCCAGAAAACTCCCAAAATACTCTTGTCACATATTCTGCCTATAACTCTCCTGTTCATACTAAGTCAGACGATTCATTCGTCACTGTTCTCACCAATAGTGAACTTCACTGTGCTACACCACATACACTCAGCTATAAATACACCCAGCTACCCTCTCCCTCTCCACACACTCAACACCCTCAGCCAAGGCAAACCCCCACCCACTCAGATACTCCGCTCCGCTGGCTACACGCATAGTGTCGCTTCGCCTCCAGTCCACCCTCCTGGTAAGCACCTCCGCTCCACCACCAGTAATATCACAACACCACATGACACAGATTCTACTCAAGACTCTACCCATCCATATATCGCTATTCTGACCACTATACTAAATATTTGTTGGTATACTTGCTGGTTTGTATGTTTGCTTGTTCATGTTGCATAGTTATCGGAGCGTTCGTGCCGTCTCGTGGAGGCCAGGTCTGCAAGTCTACGCCAGGCGGTGGAGCCAAAAGCCAGTTCCGCGAGCTCCCCTTCCCCCTTCGCCGAATAAGCATGGCAAGCTCACTAGATCCCTTTGATGCATAAATTACCTATGATTTTTCAACCACAACCCTCAGCCTGTTATTTTATGCATGATATGATTTTGAGACAAGTTATTATGGCCACCCAGCCGCTTACCGCAATCAATCCCTGATATATATGTTCCAAATGATTTGAGAACAGGTGTGAGTTTACAAAAGAAAATGCTTTTCAAAATGTGTGTGATGAAGGGTTTTCACCCCTATCATCTTTTGAGTGGGATAATCAGGGACTCCCTGGTTTAGGGGAGGGCCTAAGGTGATGGCTCAGCTGGTTTAGGCGTGAGCAGAAGGATTGTCCCCTCGTATAAGGACCGGTTTGTCATCTTTCACTACCTGTACTCATGATAAGTACAACCACTCGAGGCTGTGTGGGCAGTCACTCAATCTGAACTCGTACGGTCCAACCCCAGGGTTATGAAGGCTGGGGAGCACCGGGAGGATAAGGAGGGGGAATGTTTTGTCCGGTTTGGACATGGCGGTGGCCTGACTCCTTCCGGTATAACCATTAAGGTTAGGACGTGCGGGGAAAGAAAGAGATTCGGATTTGGGTCTCACTAGCTATGAGATCGCAGAGCCGGACTAGTGGGTAAAGTGTACCCCTCTGCGTAGAGTTTGAAAACCTATTCGAATAGTCTGTGTCCACAGGAATGGACGAGTCTGGTGTGGTATGTCAATTAGTGTTTTGTTTTCAAAAAAAAGGTGCGTTTGAGAAAAGTGGTTTTTAAAAGGTTCGGCGGTTGAGCCGTGAGCTATGGTGGACGGGAAGTCCAGTAGCTGTTTTTTTTGGAAATGAAAACCAGTGGGGAACTGCTGAGATACCTGGATGGTTTAGTCCAAGGGATTTTGTTATAATACTGAAAAACTTCCGGCTCCTTTTGGAGAGGATGCGCTTTGCAAAAATACAAAATGTTTTTCAAAACAACTCTGCATAAAATATTGTTGTTTCTGCAAATATCCTGAGCTCCACATATTCCATGCATTATATTTGATTTCCCCATTCCGCGGGTGAAGGTGGGCTGCTGAGTACGTTTGTACTCACCCTTGCTTATTTGTTGTTTTTCAGAAAAGGGAGATCGCGTAAGAGTTATGACTGTTCCCAACCTTGCCTGTGGCTGTTGGACCACTGATTTGCTTCACTGCGTATATCGGGCTGCTTTAGTCCCACTCTGATGATATGTCCCGAGTTGTGGACCAACTCTTAAAGTTGTTCGCCACCTTTGTAGGTTTGTCTCGTTTAAGCAGATTTGGTATCATCTGATGTATAAATGTGTTTACTAGCCTCCTGGGACTAGTAATTGTATCACATTTGAGTCCCAGAGGATTGGGGACGCTTCAGGTGGTATCAGAGCTGTTAGGTTGGCCGCAGGACGTAACCCTTAGCCTGATCAAAAGTTTTTGAGTCCAAACTATTTTCTTAAAAAAATTCTTGCTCTCATCCCTTCATTTCAAAAATGCTTTCCCCTTTCCTTCTCTCAGAAGTTAGATGGAGGTCCGCTGCCAATCCAGCTTGTGCCAGAATGAAGATGGTTTCCCCAAGTTGCTGAGAGCATGCACAGCCCGCTTCAGAATAAGGAGCCAGCCAGAGTATGATGGTCGTGAATTCGTCGAGCATGGCACGGAGAAGTGTGTCATGACTGTATACATTGGATCCAGTCCGCACCATGTGGAATGGAGTGTCACTACTGCTGGGCACAGATTCAAAGACACCTGCCAAGTCATCGCTGCAAGGCATTGAGGACCCTGTGTCAACTTTATGAAGAAGAAGTGGCCGACATCCCGCTCAGATTCTTTCCGCCCTTTTAGAGAAACCGTCCCGTTTGGATGGCCAGGATGCGTGCATTGGAAGGCCAGCAGTTGCTTGAGGACGACCTCACAGTCGTGTACCTCACCGCATACCTGCTCACCCTGGATGCACAATATGATTTCTTGGCTCGGCACCACCGTCAGATGATTGCCCGAGCAGAAGATGCAGAGAAGCTCAACCGTAAGCTCCATGTGGATCTCACCACAGCTCAAGCCCTTGCAACTGCATTGGAAAGTCGTGAAGTCATTGCTGTTGAAGCCCTGAAGCAAGCCAAGGATGAGCACGTCCAGAAGCTGATGGATGCCTACTTGGTAACCCATAACCAACGTAGAGCCCTGCGAATCCAAGAGCCCGCTTCATCCAACCCTGTTCAACCCATCAGAGCTGAAGACTCCCAGATTCTTGAAGGTCACCTGGTCTCTACCAGAGGAGAAAAGAAGGTTTGGGAACTCCCGGAAGGAGCCATAGTCTTGGAAGGAATTCCAGTCTCCCCTAAGGCTATGGATAAGCAAGAGCACCCTGAGTCCTTCCAAGATCCCCCACCAGAGTTGTTTGAGCCCCTCACCATGAAGAAGATTCCAGCACTGTCCCGTGAGATCAAAGAAGAAGCTGCAAGCACCCCGCCAGCACCGCCGCCCTCTGAGGAGCTACAAGAGCCAGTCCAGCTTGAAGAAGAGTTCAACCCCATGTTGCCATCTCAGTCGCCGCCAGAAGAAGTCATCAACATCAGCTCCCTCTTGACCCATCTAGGTGATGTCTCAGACTGAAGTTGTGCGCCAGCCTTGCTAGAAGAGAAGCTGCCTGGTCTGAGTTAGTTATGCCCAGTCCTCTGCATGCATTGGATAGTGAAGTTTTTCTTCACTTTGGCCAGAGCCCTGCATGTATGAGAGGTAATCGTGTAGACTCGTGTTTTGAAAAACTCTAATTGTGTGGCCCCCTAGGCCATTTCAAAATGAATTTCGCTTGATGTTTTTCTCCCCTTTTGAGTGCATATGTGATGCTTTAACGTTAGTGCTCATAAGTTGCATTTAGCATAGTTCTCAATTCAGGAGCCAAGCAATAGTAGTTATGCTTAGCCCCCGAATCTGATTAGCCCGTGCTTTGGAAAAACTCTATTATTCCCTTATTCAAAACATTTGATTTGTTTGTGCTTATCATTGCTGAGCTTATGTGTTTTCTTTCTAAGAAAGGTTTTCTCTAAAAACATAGATCATAAATTAGAGCTAATCCTCACCTTATGCTTCCATTCTCATCTTAACCCTCCTCAAGAAAAAAAAGCACCTTGCCGAAGAAGATACCGGGAAGCTTACCCTTGAAGCCTGGAACAAGCTACAGAAGAAACCAATCCAGCCGCTAAGTCAAAAGGACCGACAGTGGGAATCAAAGCACTGCCCCTGAGTCAAAGTAAACAGGAAAAGAGGACAGAAGGAGTTATTACCATACAGAGAGGCAAAGATTCTCGGAACCAGAAACCACAAACATCAGGGTCATTGACCCCACCACTCACCCGTGCCCCCCCCCCGCACTCATGCCTCGCCTCCATGTGCACTACCACCGCCATCCACCGCCCCCCTTTGCAGCGCACTACCGCCGCCCACGCCACCTTTGCAGCGCACCCACCGCCACCCTCATCGCCGGCAACACCAGGCCCCCCTCCCCTTATCGCACCCGCTGCCGCGTAGCACCTACTCCATCACCACTACTCCGCAACCGGACACCCCCGCTCGCCTATAAATCCCCCCCACCAGCCCCCTCAACTCCCAACTCGCTCGAAGCACACTCCAGATAAATCCCCTCTGCCAAATCGCAAGCAACTCCATTTTTCCACTCCCTTGCTCCTAAGATCACAATGCTTGGTGATTCTTGGGTTGAAGACTGTTGCACATGGTTCATAGTCTTTGGTTTCCTCCAGTGTATGATAGTAATACTCTTTGATAGAATCCTCGAGTGGGAAGAGGAAAGAGAAAGAAAGGAGCAGTGAAAAGAAGATAGTGAAGAGAATATGAGAAGAAGGTTCTCCCAGAATCAACCCTGTGTCAGTCATCACTCCGAAGCCTGGTCAAGCAGCAACAGCAGAAGAAGGCCCCGTAACACCCTTGTTATGAGGTACTTCAAGGAGTTCAAATCCCCAAGATTCAAGAGATCTACCCTCATTCATTTTAAGTGGGGTAGTGTTCCAGCCAAGTTCCTGCTATGGAGAAAAAGAAGAAGGCCTAAAGCAAGCTTGTCGAGGACCAGATCATCAAAGCATATAAGTTTCTGGATGAGAAGTGGTCACCCAAGTTCCGTTGATGAAGCATCAAAAGACCAATCAAGGAAGGAATCCATGTGGGAGTTTGCAAGAGAAAGGTTTGCGTGTTGGCATCAATGCTTCCTCAATACGCAAGCTGCCAAGCGAAAGCTAGAAGCCTGAAGATGATCTTTGAGTAGCCAGAATCAACGTTTGCAATCAGTAGCCGGACGCTCCGCAAGGGCCAGATTTTGTTGAAGTTCCATCTCCTCGAAGATTTGCAAAGTGAAGATATGTAGCTGAAGTAAAGCTATACCCATAACCCTTCTAAGCCGAATCTCGAGGACGAGATTCCTTTTAAGTGGGGTAGATTTGTAGCATCCCAAAAATTCAAATCTTGAAATTTTCTCAAACTCGCTCTAAATTCAAAATGAATTTCAAATTTCATTTCAAAATATTTGTTTGCGAGTTGATATCAGCAAATAAATTATAGTGGTCTATATTCTCTCCAAAATCCTCCTCAAAATATCCTACAAATATTTCCTCAGTGACCCCCCTCAAATTTGTTCCAGAAATACCGCCCAAATATTTCCCCAGTAATCCCCCTCAAGTTCTTTCTAGAAATATTGACCAGATATTCCACCGATATATCTTCGGATATTTTCCTCTTGAGAAATACCTTCAGAATCATTTTTCAAGACCCTACAAATATTTTCTTCATAACTTTCCTCATGCCCATACGTATACGTATGCCTCCAGTGTCATACGGTGAGCTCTACAAGCTAATTACACTTATACAAGACAAATACATGCTAATCTCCACTAATCCTCTCATCCTCCCCCTAATCCTCTCATCCCTCCCCCTAATCCCCCCACCATGGCTATAAATAGAGGGGCAAGGGCCTCCTCTCATCCCACCCCAAGCCATTTCATGGCAACTCTCTTCCCCTCCCACACACACCCACTCCATGTTCCACACAAGCACACACTAGCACAAGGATCGTTCGATCGTTCTTCGATCGTTCGTCCCCTGTTCTTAGTTTGTTCGTTCGTTCGTCCGATCGTTCGATCGTTCGTCCGATCGTTCATGGTTCGTTCGTCCGATCGTTCGATCGTTCATCCGTTCGTTCGTCCATATAATCTTTTTCCTACTGTTATGCTGCCGAAATTTCGATCGTTTGTTCATTCGATCATTCGATCGTTCATCGTTCGTTCATAGTCCCTATTCATCATTCTTCCAGATAATCTTTGTCCTGCCGTTATGCTGCCGAAATTCTGATCGTTCGTTCGTTCGATCATTCGATCGTTCATCGTTCGTTCATAGTCCCTATTCATCGTTCATCGTTCGTTCATAGTCCCTATTCATCGTTCTTCTAGATAATCTTTGTCCTGCCGTTATGCTGCCGAAATTCCGATCGTTCGTTCGTCCGATAATTCGATCATTCGTCCGTTCGTTCGTCCAAATAATCTTTTCCTGCCGTTATGCTGCCGAAATTCCGATCGTTCGTTCATCCGATCATTCGATCGTTCGTCCGTTCGTTCATAGTTCCTATTCATCGTTCATCGTTCGTTCATACAAACTATTCACCATCACTATTCACCATTACTATTCACAGTTACTATTCACCGTTACTATTCGTTGTTACTATTCACATATACTATTTATCATTACTATTCATCATCGTTAGTATTCGTCGATGATGTCTATAATTACTTTTCTGTCACCACTATTCATCGTTACTAATCATCGTTACTATTCATCGATCATCCGATCGCCCCAAATTTCAACTACTCATCCATCATGCTGTCCAGCCCACTTAAGACCACCCAGACCCATATTCCAGTCATACGGACTCCGGTGACTGTGATTTTCCTTCCAGTAGGGAACTTCCCATCTGGTCACCCATCCTAGGTTTCTCCAAGTTGAGCACGCTTAACTTTGAGATTCCTTCGAACCAGGCTTCCAAACTCCGATTCCAATAATTCTTGTTTCTAAATTCTTATCAAATTATTCCCTATCCAACCATGTCATCCCTTAAGCCTGGTCCATATTCCAGAAAACTCCCAAAATACTCTTGTCACATATTCTGCCTATAACTCTCCTGTTCATACTAAGTCAGACAATTCATTCGTCACTGTTCTCACCAATAGTGAACTTCACTGTGCTACACCACATACACTCAGCTATAAATACACCCAGCTACCCTCTCCCTCTCCACACACTCAACACCCTCAGCCAAGGCAAACCCCCACCCACTCAGATACTCCGCTCCGCTGGCTACACGCATAGTGTCGCTTCGCCTCCAGTCCACCCTCCTGGTAAGCACCTCCGCTCCACCACCAGTAATATCACAACACCACATGACACAGATTCTACTCAAGACTCTACCCATCCATATATCGCTATTCTGACCACTATACTAAATATTTGTTGGTATACTTGCTGGTTTGTATGTTTGCTTGTTCATGTTGCATAGTTATCGGAGCGTTCGTGCCGTCTCGTGGAGGCCAGGTCTGCAAGTCTACGCCAGGCGGTGGAGCCAAAAGCCAGTTCCGCGAGCTCCCCTTCCCCTTCGCCGAATAAGCATGGCAAGCTCACTGGATCCCTTTGATGCATAAATTACCTATGATTTTTCAACCACAACCCTCAGCCTGTTATTTTATGCATGATATGATTTTGAGACAAGTTATTATGGCCACCCAGCCGCTTACCGCAATCAATCCCTGATATATATGTTCCAAATGATTTGAGAACAGGTGTGAGTTTACAAAAGAAAATGCTTTTCAAAATGTGTGTGATGAAGGGTTTTCACCCTTATCACCTTGTGAGTGGGATAATCAGGGACTCCCTGGTTTAGGGGAGGGCCTAAGGTGATGGCTCAGCTGGTTTAGGCGTGAGCAGAAGGATTGTCCCCTCGTATAAGGACCGGTTTGTCATCTTTCACTACCTGTACTCATGATAAGTACAACCACTCGAGACTGTGTGGGCAGTCACTCAATCTGAACTCGTACGGTCCAACCCCAGGGTTATGAAGGCTGGGGAGCACCAGGAGGATAAGGAGGGGGAATGTTTTGTCCGGTTTGGACATGGCGGTGGCCTGACTCCTTCCGATACAACCATTAAGGTTAGGACGTGCGGGGAAAGAAAGAGATTCGGATTCGGGTCTCACTAGCTATGAGATCGCAGAGCCGGACTAATGGGTAAAGTGTACCCCTCTGCGCAGAGTTTGAAAACCTATTCGAATAGTCTGTGTCCACAGGAATGGATGAGTCTGGTGTGGTATGTCAATTAGTGTTTTGTTTTCAAAAAAAGGGCGCGTTTGAGAAAAGTGGTTTTTAAAAGGTTCGGCGGTTGAGCCGTGAGCTATGGTGGACGGGAAGTCCAGTAGCTGTTTTTTTTTGGAAATGAAAACCAGTGGGGAACTGCTGAGATACCTGGATGGTTTAGTCCAGGGGATTTTGTTATAATACTGAAAAACTTCCGGCTCTTTTTGGAGAGGATGTGCTTTGCAAAAATACAAAATGTTTTTCAAAACAACTCTGCATAAAATATTGTTGTTTCTGCAAATATCCTGAGCTCCACATATTCCATGCATTATATCTGATTTCCCCATTCCCCGGGTGAAGGTGGGCTGCTGAGTACGTTTGTACTCACCCTTGCTTATTTGTTGTTTTTCAGAAAAAGGAGATCAGGTAAGAGTTATGACTGTTCCCAACCTTGCCTGTGGCTGTTGGACCGCTGATTTGCTTCACTGCGTATATCGGGCTGCTTCAGTCCCACTCTGATGATATGTCCCGAGTTGTGGACCAACTCTTAAAGTTGTTCGCCACCTTTGTAGGTTTGTCTCGTTTAAGCAGATTTGGTATCATCTGATGTATAAATGTGTTTACTAGCCTCCTGGGACTAGTAATTGTATCACATTTGAGTGCCAGAGGATTGGGGACGCTTCAATCTACAACGACCTCAATAAGTTCGGCAAGCGGTGGATAAAAGAACTACCCTTGGTGGTCTGGAGTCTGAGGACGACGCCGAGCCGGGCCACGGGCTTCACGCCATTTTTCCTAGTCTATGGGGCCGAGGCTATCTTACCCACGGACCTGGAATACGGTTCCCCAAGGACAAAGGCTTACAACGACCAAAGCAACTAGACCAGCCGAGAGGATTCATTGGACCAACTGGAAGAGGCTCAGAGTGTGGCCCTACTACACTCGGCATGGTATCAGCAGTCCATGTGACACTACCACGCCCAAAGGGTTCGGTCCTGAGACTTCCGAGTGGAAGACTTGGTACTTCGGCTACGGCAAGACGCCCGAGGGCGCCACAAACTCACCCCTCCCTGGGAAGGGCCCTTCATCATCACTAAGATTTTGAAGCCCGGGACATACAAGCTGGCCAACGATCAAGGCAAGGTCTACAGCAACGCTTGGAACATCGAACAGCTACATCGCTTTTACCCTTAAAATGTTTCAAGTCATTCATGTATCTCGCTTTCTTTACATGCGTAAATAAAGTCTAACCATCAAGGAAGGATCAGCATTGCCTCGGCAAAGCCCGATCCTCCCTCGGGGGCTCGAAGGGGGAACCCCCTCTGCGTCAAAATTTTTCTCGGAAAAGTCTTTTGCCAGAACGTCTTTCGTGCATTTCGACTACGTCGATAACAGAATCCTAAAGACGAGCAAGAGAGACCGTAAGTGGCAAGGCCGACCGAGCCGAGGGACTCCTACGCCTCCGGGATACGGATACCTCACTCGTCACCTTCCGTGAAAAGGTAGCTCACGCTCGGATAAGCGATTCTGCTACTGAACAAGTCCTAACGCTCGAAAACTTTTCTACTAGAACGACTTTCGTGCCCTTTCGACTATGTCGCTAACAGAATCCTAAAAACGATGGGAGAACACGTAAGCGGCAAGGCCGACCGAGCCGAGGGACTCCTACGCCTCCGGGATACGGATACCTCACTCATCACCTTCCGTGAAAAGTGACTCACGCTCGGATAAGCGATTCTGCTACCGAACAAGTCCTAACGCACGGAACAAGAGAAAAGAAAACGCAGCTTTATAATACGACAATACTGTCTAGGCCTCAGCGGCCGCAAAAGACATACGCATACTTCAAGCAAATTGTTCCTGCAGGCTCAGACATCGGCAGGGGGAGGAGCAGCACTCTCGGTGTCATTTTCACCCTCGGCAGAATCTGGCCCGGCCTCAGACGGCGACACGGGCGGAAGGACCTCCACCTCAAAGGAGGAAGCCAGCGCCGCACTTGGGCCCTCGACGGCCGCGTCAAGCCTCTGGACCTCGGCTAAGGCAGCCTCCTCTTTGTCGGGTAAGCAGTACCCCTCGCTAACCCACTCTAGATCCACGTCGTAGTGGGAAGCTAGCACGGCGAAGGCCCGCCTAATGCCGTGGTGCAGCGCCCCACGGAGTCTGTTGCGCACATGGTCGCCCAAGGCCCACAGATGACTCTGGGGGGAGCTACCCGAGGGG
The DNA here is from genome assembly GCA_029449295.1 of Zea luxurians. Classification (NCBI taxonomy): domain Eukaryota; kingdom Viridiplantae; phylum Streptophyta; class Magnoliopsida; order Poales; family Poaceae; genus Zea; species Zea luxurians. Next base: position 209,341,409 of record JAOPSE010000002.1, read on the forward strand.
ACGCCGTCGAGGCCAAAGGTCTGGCAGAAAGCCGAGATGGCCTCAGACATGGCCACGCGCTCGGCCTCCTTCCGCTCAGCCGCCTCGGCAAGCGCTTTGCAGTTCTTGACGGACTCGTCAAGAGCCATCTCGAACCCAGCAGACAGCAGGACGACATTCTTCAGACGCAAGGAGAAGAATGGAGACAAAAACAAAGTCACAAAGCAGGGAAAGCGCCCCCTCGGCCCGGACATCCTAGCTTGGGCGAACCAAGCAGACCCGACGGCCACGGCCAGACCCTCCGCAAGGGTCCCGGCCCGAGCGGTCGCCTCGGGGTCCAGAAAGGGGGAGCACCCTCTGCGCCGAAACTTTCCTCGGAAAAGTTTTTTCCACCAAAACAACTTTCGTGCATCTCGACTGTGTTAGTAGCGGAGTCTAAAAAACGAGCGACTGAGACCTTGAACGGCAAGGCCGACTGAGCCGAGGGACACCTACGCCTTGGGGATACGGATACCTCACTCGTCACCTTCCAGGAAAGGCGGCTCACGCACGGATAAGTGATTCTGCTACCAACAAACAAGTCTTAATGCTCGAAACAAGAGGAAATAAACACGACTTTATACCCAAATGTTTAGGCCTCGGTAGCCACAAAGAACAAACACACGTGCTTGGGGTAACAATGGTACCTAGACTTAGACGTCGGCAGCGCCCTCGGCGGTTGTCCCGACCTACGGCAGATGTCTTAGTACTCAAAGCTATTACATCTCGCTCTCAAGAAGGTACCATTACAAATGGGACTCCGGGTCCATTCCCGCAGGAATGAACAACCTCCACACCAGAAAGCCTGTGGAATAACGGGCTCCGAGTAGCTCACCGGCGACCACTGCGCCAGTAGCGCGACAACGACCTTCGCCTCGGGCGGCTGAACAGTAGCAACGATGGCCTCAGGGCAAACGCTACTGCTGTAAGGCCCTCGTTCACGTCCCGTCACAGGGGACGAGAACCAGCCATTAAAGCCAAAGAGCCGGAGGTCCGGAGCGTAGCTGGCACCGATGGTCTCGTCGGCGGAGGCAACCGCTGCGGTGGGAAGCCTCACCAGCGGCAGCCCCCACTCCAGCACCGGTGACAGCAGCCACCTGCGCGCGGCACGACCGTCGCCCAGGTGGAGGACGGACAGCTGCACCCTGGCCAGGCAGCAGTAGTTCGCCTTCCCCCGCATGGCTGGAGGACGCCTCCTCCGCAGGGTTGGAGGATGCCCTTCTCCCCCGAATGTTGGAGGAAGAAGCGGATCACCGGCCCACACGGGAGGCAGGACCCTACTCAGCGCGCCCTCCTCCTCAGCCCGGATGATGAACATCCTTGAAGCTGAGGGCGGGGCAGAGGCCGCAGCCCGGCTTGCTTCTCCCCACCACAAGGCTGGTGATCATCCCTACGGATGACCATTGGTGAGGGAATGCAGCTGGGCTGCATGATGAAAATCCTTGAAGCCAAGCGATGACTGGAGAGCGCCAACCCCCACGAGGTCACGCTCCTCCAACAGCAGCAAGAAGAAGGCAACGCGGGTGCGCCCCATTAGGGGGCTCGGAAGGTGGAAGGACGCGATGGATGCGAGGAGTGTGAAGGCATGGCTACCCCCCGGGGGGTTGGTCCCTTTTTAAAGGCAGAACTCCTCACTCGCACCCCCAAGCGTCACGGGCAAAGTCTCCACCGACATGCTCCAGGGTTCCCACCCCACGACGCGGGGGCTGGGTCCCACATGTCATGCGAGCTGACCCGAAACGCGAAGGAGGCAAACCGACACACGCGAGGCATGTGACCGCCCTGCGGTTATAAGCGTTCCCGCATCATCGCCGAAACCAGCGGTCGAAAGGGCGGGCCGCCACGCGGGGAGCATGCAACCGCACCACGGTTGTGCATCCTTTCAGCTTCGTTGCATCCGGTGGTCAAGCACAGAGGCCCGGTCCCACATGTCATGTAACCGGCGCGCCGGTCACTGCGTGCAAGGAAACCGCACCGCCACTTGCGCCAGTGCTGCGTCTTCTCGACTGCGAAACCGGCGCAGCGACTCAAGGTAGCCCTGCGCGTGACCCAACAGTGCCCACCAAGTGTGACGATCACGGGTCACTCAACCGCGGAGATAGGCACGACGGTCGATATGATCAGAGGCGGGCTGACAGTAACTGCAGCAACAAGCGTGCAGAAGCAGCGGTCCAATCGCCTACAGGTTCGCATCCTCTCTCAAAACGGCAGGGTAGCCCTCCCCCACAGCATGAGAAACGATGCACCCGTGTTCTGTTCCTCGAACGACTCGCGCACGCGCAACAGACGCCCCGCGAATCGCCCGTACTGTCGCATTAACTCCTTGGCAGGGCAAGCGACACCTCCGGCAGGCGAAGCGGGCGCCGTTTTGTCTCCGTCATGATGACCGCGTCAAAAAAGGTACGCCACCTTATTTAAATTTATATCCTTTTCCTTTTCCTCTCTCTCTCTCTCTCTTGCCACAGGGACCGGGAAAGGGGATAATGCGAAAAGGATCCTTCTCGGTGAAGGAAACGGGCCCCGAGCCCTCCTACTGATCAGGGGATCGAAGGTTGCGCCCTCCGGGGTTCGGCAACCGCCCCAGAGCACTTGGGCTCCGAGCCCTTTACTGATCAGGGGTTCGAAGGCTGGCCCTTCGGAAGGGTTCGACAGCCGCCCCAGAGCATGCAGAGTTAGGGATGACCTTGGGTACATCCGTTACATGGCCGAGGCTCGGGCTACGCTCCCGAGGTACCCTAGGACATTTCCGAGACCAGCGGGAACGATTTGTAACGGAATCACACCGGAGGGAGGCATCGAGCCCTCGGACCCTATCGAATGGGTCCGGGTCCGGCAAATCACCTGCAGGTACTTTTGGAGCGCGCCTCTGGGCCACTAGCCGACCCTTAGCGAATGGGGCTCAGACGTCCACTTGGATCACCCGTTAGCAGCTCACCGGAAACACCATGTTCGGTGCCCCTGGGGGTAACATGGCGCTTTCCCCCCTTCCTCCTTGCGAAAAGGCGACGAAGGGGCGTATAATAAAAGTCGAGACGGTCCTTGATCATCCTCTCGCTCCGTGCAGAGGCTCGGGGGCTGCTCTCGCACCAGGCTACGGCCAAACTGTTGACCACGTCAACAAACCAGCGTGAAAACTCGAAGCCTGACCATGCACCCGGGCTGCAGCCGGGCCGTATGAGGGAACGACAAGGCTGACCGAGACATCACAAAAAGGATTAAGACCTCGGAGGAGTCAAACCACTCCTCCGAGGCCTCGGGGGCTACACCCGACGGGTGCGCTCGCGCGCACCCACCGGAACAAAGCATAACCCAGAAGGGCCGGTCCTCTTGCAAAAAATCCGGCAGAACCTCCAAGTGAGTGCCTACACTCCCTTCGAGGCTCGGGGGCTACTATCGGGGACCGTAATTAGGGGTACCCCCAATGCACCTTAATCCAGCTGGAAAACATCTTCAGAACAAACCATAAACGGCCGATAAAGCGCGAGCTTCGTCTATCGAGGGACGCGACCTCATCCGAGCCCAGCCTCGGGCAAGGGCAGTAGTCTCGGACGAATTCACGCCTCGTCCGAGGGTCCCCTCAGTCAGCAGACGCACCCTCGGCTCGCCCGAAGCACAGCTCGGGCAGACTTTGTCGTGCAGCGACCTCGTCCGAATCGCCTTACCAACCGACCGTATCGCATGCGCATTTAATGCGGGGATCGCCTGACACCTTATCCTGACACGCGTGCCTCAGTCGGCAAGGTCGAAGTGACCGCAGTCACTTCGCCCCCTTTACTGACCGTTCTGACAGGAAAACAGCGCTGTTCACCCCGCTCCGGCAACTGCGAGCCACCAGGGAAAGGCTGACAACGGCAAGTCACGACCTCCCTCGAGTTTGGCCTCGGGCGCAACCGGGAGCGCAACCGGGAGCGGCCACGGTTTCTCTCTCCTCTCCGCAGCTGACTGCATGCGCTCGCGGCTGCTCGCGGACCCCAGCTATCATAGACTGCATACGGAGTGCAAATACGGAGTCTGCTGAAAACGGGGACGGATACGGAGAGGAGAGAGAAACTGTTAGCCGTGCTAAATACGGATACGGAGAGGGAGTCTGCTGGAGTTGGTCTAACACTGACCTGCGTGTCCGTAGCCCCGAGCCCCCGACTCCGAGCGCGCGCCGTGCACGAAACGGAAACGTGGGGGGACGAGGCGACTTGGGCACTCGGCTGATGCTTTGCTACAGGTTCCAGCTGAGAAAAATAATGTGCAGCGTTACTGCACTGCGCCACTCTCTTCGTACACGAGCTGCTTCAATATCTGGTACCACTCACTACTCTCGGCGTCTCGTGGTCGCATTGCGTGCGTTGTGATCATGGGACATGCCAAGTTGCTAGCCAAGCATCCCTTTGCGGCAAAGCAAAAAAAAAAAACATTCAAACGCGGCCGGCCGAAAGCCCATTATGTGTCTCTCGGTGGCCGCCTACGGGGGCAGCACCGCCGGAAAGGAAGCGACGCCCTTTTTATTCTTCTTTCCTCTTTTCTTTTGGCTGCAAAAAGAGACGCGCAACTTGCGCTGCACACTGCGTTGGAATTGGAAGAGAGGAAACGAAACGACCCCAAGGCTCCACTCCACTCCCCTGTCGGAGTGACAGACACAGAGACTAGCTGCACTGCTTCTTCAATTTGGTATATACTAGAATTTGTCCAAGTAGATTCTGCCCAAACGGCCTAACAAATTGTTAGAGGAGGCATAGGCCCACCAACCACAACCGGTGCCGGTAACCCATCAACAGCCCGGCCCCGTAGCAACTTTGAAGGCCCATCTAGCCTCCAAAGACCACCTCTCCTCCACTCCCGACGCATCTCGCCGTTCTTCGCCTCATCTGCGACGGCCGTCGTCGCACCGTATCATCACCGGACATGCCGTCTCCGCCGCGGCCGCTCGCGTCGCTATGCCGCGCCCGTCTCGTGCTCTTCCTCGTCCCGGCGGCGCTCCTGCTGCTGCTCCCCTCCACGGCGCGCAGGTACGCCTCCTCATCCCTCCCCCCGCCTTGATCCGCTCCGCCTCCCTGTCCCCCCCCCCCCCCACTCCCGCTCCCTCCTGACAGGCGACAGCCCCGTGCAGCGTGGGGGACGAATCGGCGAGGGCGCTTAGCGTCGGCGAGGAGCTCGTGGCCGAGACCATGCCGCTGCGCCACGGCCGCCGGGTCTACAGGATCCACGGGCTGCGCCCGTCCGCGTGGTACGAAGTCAAGATCTCCTACCCGGCCTCCGTACGATCAGTGCCCTTCTTTCCCGTGACAACATCGAATTCTCCCGTGCAGGGGTTGTAGTTAGTTTCACCGTCGCAGCATGCTCGTCGTGTCTCTGACGGCGGTGCCTGTGTCTGTCTGTAGATACCGTCGAGCTTTTCCATTCGGCTTGTGGACGACTGGGGCAGCAAGAACAGGAGACTGCTCAACACGGAGAAGATAATTTTCAAGGCTGAGAGCAGCAGCCCGGTTAGTGTTGAATGCCGATCAGACATTGAGCTGAATTTGTCCGTCGCCTACGGAATCTTAATGGCATTCGTTTCCTCGGCTAGGCAACAGCTTTATGTGATCTGTTTCAGGTTTATGTTCTTGTCACCGTGGAACCTGAGGGCGTGGTGGCGAAACCAAATGTGCCGGAGAGGGAGCTTGCGCTTTTTAACATTGGTACGGTAGTAGTTTCTCTCTCTCTCTATAATCCATTCCGGTCCTCCTTTATGATATCAGAGATCAGACTAGCCAAACATGTTACAAACTTTACCAAGTCTATGTATGAGCTGTGTGAAGCTCTTGGCATTCCTGTGCAAAACCATGGGATGAACCAGCCCGTTGAGCAGCGTCAAGCATCATGCGTTCCCGAACTTGGTTCATCAACACTCGTTGGTTGTTAGTATACACAGCTCATCTAGGAACTGGCAGCTTTTGAAAGATCGCATGGAATCCTAATAGGCTTGACCGCTTGATGCATGACACTAAGTTTGAGAAGCTGAGCTTCAGCCTAATCCTACAGTACTGCCTAACAATTCCTACGCATTTTACTCTGGACTTCCTTGATTCATTGATGCAAATATCTAATCCTTGTGGACCTGGAGCTGTTAAATATTACTCCAGCTTCTATCGCCTCGCCTGCCCTGCCCTGCTCTACAAGCATTTATGATGCAACGGCCTAAGAGGCACACTCGATCATGTCACTGACAGGTGATATCTGTTTGTGTGTGTGTGTGCAGTTTGCGATGAGCTTATGCTCGGGATTCCACACTTTGCCTGGTGGGCTGGGATTGCTGCGCTGCTTTGCATCGTGCTGGCGGCACTGGCGCCACTCGTTCTCCCGCTGCACGAGCTTCTGAACTGCGAAGGCACGGAGCTGAGCAGAAGTGATGCCGCTAAGATGTCATGACGATGAAGTAGGCAACTGTAGTGATCAGATCTTCTCCGTTTCTGAATTCTGACGATTCGAGCTTGGTTGCTGTACCGTGGAGTTGAGCGCTGTACGCTTGTCCACGCCAGTCCTGTATCGACGGAGTCACGGAGCGCAAGTGTTGGACGGACCCTCAGTCCCTGTTGGTATATATTTTTGATACGGAACGGTCGGGAGAGGCCTAGTTTGTTTTAGGTTCCACATGTTTCAGGTGCCGTGATAATAATAGGCAAGGCAAGGCAAGGCACCGTCAGTTGCACGTGCGACCGAGCTGTAAAATCTGTCTCCATCTTTGCCTCTTTGGACCGGCAAATCCCCCCCCACGACACTTGCAGTTGCAGGCGCTGGCTCCGATCTCCGATGAAACGAGACCCATGCCGAGCCGCATCTGGACTCTGGAGGAAACCGTTACGCGAGATCCACGAGATATGGCGTCGCTATCAGTACTCTACTCTACTCTACCAGGGCACCGTGGCCGGAGCCGTGGAGCAAGCATTGGTGCTGCCGAGCCTCTTGAATGCGCCGATGGCAACCTCCGGTCTTCTATACCCTTCTTCTCGTGTCCCAGGGAAGATGTGGGGGATCGGACAGCCGGGGCCTGTTGCCGAGAACCGGTGGTGGCATGAAGGCGCGCAGTGAAGGAGAAAAGAACACGTACCGGCGGCCGGCGCGGGGCTTCGCCTGACTCCGACATGAGGGGCAGTCCGGCGCCAGGAAGGCAGGCACAGTCCGGCACGCGCACATCACATCGTCCCCACGAGCACGAGGCGCGGCTCGCGCGCCAACCGCGAACCGCCCAGTACAGCGACGCCCCCCCCCCTCCATCACCCGCCGCCTGCGTCGGCGTGGAAACCATCCCGGCCACACAATACAAGACGCTGGTTACTTTGCTAACGGCTTGAGAATCGTGTGAATGTGATCGATTGTGGGGGGCCGCCTAGGCAATCACAGTTAACATGGACCGTTGGGCGCCTGTCAAGGGAAAGAGAAATCACTTCCTAATGGCGTGCGCGGAAACATCGTCACGTAAACCACCTCTTCCAATAGAGATAGCAGAGTGTAGTGTGTGGTAGCTCTCATCATCAGCACCTGTATCTGTACGTACGTACGTGTGGTTTGCCAAGACTTGTTGAGAGACGCACTGAAACGTACGTCTCCTCCTCTCCCCCGGCGGCCCCCGCTGTCGATCGTCCACGACATCTGTGTAGGTGATGTGGAGAGGAGCACGAAGGAAACGTGTGTCGATCGATCGATCGATCGAGAGTCATTTATGAGCGGCGACGTGATGGTGTATCCGTCCGTCCAGAGCATCCCGAAAGCAACCAATGCAAGCTGCTACCGGTATAGATAGAGAAGTAGAAGGGAAGAGAAGACGTGTGCGCTAGTTGCAGAGCTGGCCGATCGAAAGATGAGATCAAACGACACCCAAGAACTCGGTGCACCGGGTCGACCATGGTCCATGCATGGGCTGTGTATCATAGCAAAGCCAAACCAGAAAGTAGCAGCGCGGAGTCAAGTAGCCCTGTAGTACTGTTGGTCGTGCTGCCATATCCGCCACTGCACGAGGTGTGGACGCTACTGTACTAGTAGTAGTATACTATTACTATTAGCGAGTACATGATGCATATGCCTCCTGAAACCCAGGAGCTGCTAGCTGCACCTGCACCTGCACCACCAGCTGCCAATCAATCCTGGCCGGATGGGGCGGATGGGAGGGTGGGCCGTGGCGGGGCGGACGTCGTCTTCAATGACGCTGCAGCAACTACTACTACTACTACTGTGATTATTGCTAACCATATCATCGAGCTCTTCGTAAAACTACACGGATAGATGATTTGATTTATTGCAGCTAGCAATGGGACACAACTCTTTTACAGTGTCCACCGGCAGCGGCTACAGCGGCGGCGAGAAGCCTGCAGTGCACACAAGTGCCTGCGCCGCGCCGCCCGTGTGTGCTGCAGTACGCTAGCTAGCTACTCCGGCCGTTCCGCGTTCCGGGACACGTACGGGAACAGTCACGGCGAGACTGGATGCATGCACGAGCAGGACGCCGACGACCCTGGCCGGTTGCTGTCCAGGTTCGTTCGTCGTCGTCCCATGCATGCAAACGCGACACCGCCAAAGAACCAAGTCAAGCCAAGAGCTAGAAACAAAAACAAGCGACCCCCTCGTCCCAACTATTCCTCCGTCCTCCCATGAACAATCCGTGACTGTGAGCCTGGATGATGGCGTGACCAACCAACCGAGGTAATCATGATGGCGTGCTAGCTCATCTAGGGCGTACGTACGTGCGCGCAGGGACGAGGACGACGACCGGATGCGGCGGCCAGTCACAACTGCACAGCTCGCGTCCCGGTGTTCCACAGTCGTCCGATCAGCAACCATGCCACAGTGACCGACCGAATACACTTGTGTACGTACTAGGTGAGTGCCCGTGCGTTGCAACGGAAATATATAATATCATGGTAACTTATGAACAAATGTATGTACTGTTATGTGAAAATATTTCGTAATTAATTTGTGATCATAGCCATAAATAAATTTTGTTATTTCAATCTAGCTATTTCATCACTACATTGCAACCAACAATACCATGCAGACTTCTATACATGATTTTAAAAATATCATGTCAGTTGCATCATTTAAATGCTAAGACTATCACAATAAATTACAAACTTATACAAATCTTCAAAAACTACCACAAGGTCTTATAATTCAAACGGATACACTGGCCAAAAGTATCAGTGCTTGATATGCTCTTTTCTTCTTTACAACTTGCTAGTTGAAAGAAACCCCAAACATGTCATTAATATCAATAAAATATGCCCGGTGACACAAGTAATGGTGTGGTTGGATGGGAGGGAGCAAGCATCGAGCTTGACGAAACGAACTCATAAAGCACGCATATGCTGCAAATCCATAGAGTATGAGAAGTAAACAAACTTGTAAATCTGAAGAACTATCATCACAAAACTTGCATATCCAACCACCTACTAATGAAAACCACTTAAGAAGGCATTAAAACCACTCATGGACCAAATTTAAAATAAAATCTATTGATTCTCAAAGCCATCAAATTATCATAACCTTAGTCCTTACATTGTAGGAAGTCAGATTATGCCATCACTAATTGAACACGGAACATAACTAAGTAAATAGGGGCAAAGAAAAGGTAACATTTCAGACCATAGATGCAATATTAAATTTTTGCATTGCACCTCATGTGATCAGAATTCAGAACCATAAGTGTGGCACTTGTAAGCTCGCATGTGTGCAATCGAAGGAAATAGTAAACTGCAGATGAAGTCTCCTTTATATAACATGCATATACCACGACTATTTCATATTTGTAAATTTTCATTGCCTTAAACATTTACAGTAGTCAAACAACATATTCTTCTTCACGTGTGCTCTATTGGGAATACGCTAAGATTGGATAAAAGATGATCGCTACTTGTCCATAAGAGCTCGATCTCACTTCATGGTCCAACCTTTATTTGAGCATGCAGTCTTATCAATGGAGTTGTCAGTATCAATCTTGATGTTGCAGAAATCCATTACATAAATCTAAAGGTTAATGCTGAAAAAGAAGAGAAAAAAGAGAACCATGAGCTCCAAATAATTCAGGACAGCTCAACTGAACACAACCCTTACAAGGATAGTTGAAGACAAAATCCAGAAGAAAAGCACGATCCTCCAAAAGATTTAAATTACCTGCATTGGATGATACAATATTAGTATCAGATAAAAAGGGCTCTGTGTGGAGAACAAGTATCTTAGAAAAAACATTTAATGATATCATGGGCAGATAGTTGCGGAAGTATTTCCCCCTAAATTGAGATTCGGTAACAAACAAAATAGTCCTTTTACAAGAAAAAAGTAAGGTAACTCTGGCAATCTGTTACAATAAGCAACAGAATTTGAAAAATTAGTAAGGCGCTTCAGTAAGAGAAATTGTGCTTTTCATTGGCCACCCAAAAACACGCTATTTATTCTAAATTACACACCATCTCCAAACATAACCATTCTGAGACTGGTTCCCACCAAACAAAAACCCTAAACCCCAAACCCAAAACATGAATGACACAAAAGATGGCCCTCAAGTGTCACAAGTCACAGAACAAATTACTATCAGAATGTTGTGTTTTTTAGTAGTACAGTTCTCGAGGAATCACTTGCCTGATTGTATTAGTAAGACGCTCTGATCTGCAGGGTGCTCCAGTCTTAATCTAACACTGTTATACAAAAAGAAAACAAAAAGACAAATGATACTATGCCTTACAGTCAAATATAAGTTTGAATTTGCTAAGACCTTTGAGAAATATGAAGGCACTGTCTCATGTTTGAGAACAGAAATGTTAGACTCTAATAATGTATCGTTGTAATGTCGAGGTTTTTTACCAGAACTGCAAGATCGTTGAAGGCCAGAGATACACAAAGAGGCTGAATGAAAAACAGATCACATCGGTGCTAAAGGTTACATGCCAAAGGCCTAGAGAGCAAGAGATGAATATTCTATAGGTCGAGAGTTTTTGTTGTAACCAGTAACTATATTATTAAAGAAGTAACTTTAGAACACAACATTCTGTATGTTGAGCTAGAGTTTTATTGTAGGTAAAATAAATTATCTCTTTTGAACTAATGGTACATATTATGTGTGGAGATAAATGTTCTATCATTCTAGGTTTTTTTGTTCTCGATGAACTAATCTGAACATTGCAAGAAGACATGCATTATAACTGTTCATTCTCCTATCCTAGAGTACTGCATTTATTTTCCAGTGTTCCATGCTTTCCATGCAGTGGGCCTTTAATAGACAGCCATAAATACAGCTAGGATTTTTCACTTTTTATAAGTGATGATTTTAAATTAATCAAAAGATTTGTTAAAATGGCTCAAGAGACTTAAAACATTATTTGTTTTCAGACAGTTCATCAAAATGATTATGAGCAAGATCCATATGCGAAGGAATTTGGGATCAACATTAGTTTGAAGCTAACCTTTGTTGAAGCCCCCGTCTTTCCTGCACCTTGGGTAAGAATAATCTTATGTCACTTTTATTCACTTTTTTCCTTACAAGAGCACCTTACACTAATATACATGAGGTTAATTAGTTGCTCATTGTTGATGCATCTAACAGTTTTTTTGAATTCAGTTGAAGTATCATGACACTGGAAAAGAGAAAGAGTGCTTTCCATAGGTTGGTCAGTGGAACATGCGCTCCCCCGTAAAATTCGAGCTTGTGTGTAATTACTATGTTTGATTGCAATACTTTTGGGCCTAAAAATAATTTTACAGAAAGTGATAAATGGATGCAAGGTTTGCCATTGGGCATGTATAAACTTTTCAAGGACAGTTCCAGAAACTACAAGTAGGGGATTTTGCCCGGAATTGGCACAAATATGTTCATGTTTGTGCACAAGACAAAAACTTTTTTAAATTGAAACTGTAATAATATTTTAATTTGACTCCCTAAGTATTACAGGATTTTAACAGTGAGGCTGTGATGCCAATATATTCAGCTAGACCAGATCAAGTTGTGAAGGCACTTAAAAATCATACCGTGGACAAATCAACTACGAGCAGCAATGAAGATTTTGAACTTCTTTTGGGTAAAGATCTTGAACTTCTTTTGTCTATCCTCCCTGACAACAATGGACACTGTCTCATGTTTTCAGAACAGGAATGATTGAAACTTCTCTATCCTATATATGCACATAAAGTAAATCATACCGTGGACAAACCAACTGCCAGATCAGCAATGGAAGTGTCCTCAGCCTCACCCTTCAATGTCAATGTCAGGGGAGGTAAACCCTTAACCAAAATCCACAGGGCGCGTCGTAGTGGTGAGACGGCCTTGATTTGGGTTTCTTAAATCACCACGCGTATTGTCAAACCAGAAGCTATCTTCTCCTTCCATCCATTCGCCACCATAAGAAATAATAATAGCAGTTTGACATTATGCGTGGTGATTTGAATCCCTGTCTGGGCGCCGCGGCTTGCGGGTGACCGATCCGAGCAGTGATCGCCGATGTACCAGTGTTGAGCGTATTCATGATAATGAACTGGAAGCGGGACTCAGAGTTCCTGGACCAATCGAGCAGTCCCTGGACCAATCGAGCACATTTATGATAGAACCAGACCGCATAGGACTGCAAGCCAAAAAAACCCAACACAAACCCTCACCTCCTGACAACAAACAGCGACCCCTCGACTCCTTCCAGCTCTGCACGAAACAAACCAATAACCAGAGAATCTGCCATGAGATGATGCTGGATCGGATAAAATCCTAAACCCCAAAAAACCCCAACACAAATCCTCAGCTCCTGATAACAAACAGCGACCCCTCGACGTCCTTCTAGCTCTGCACGAAACAAACCAATAACCAGAGAATCTGCCATGAGATGATGCTGGATCAGATAATGGTCCAGTAAATGGAGTGCGAGGAAGGAAGAATATATGGCTCACCTGACGTGCGCGGTAGTGTCCACCGTGAGATCTTGTTGGATCGGATCGGGGTCTAGTAAATGGAATGTGGGGGAAGGGAGAATCTGTTGCTCACCCACTGGTTGAGGTCGGTAGGAGCAGAGGATCATGCCATGCGGGGGACCGGTGCTCCAAGGCCAGATGGTGGCCAGCGGAGAGCATCACTACAGAAGAAGAACGTACCTTGCGCTACAACCCCATCGTCGCGGACTACGCCGATCGTGTCCACGGGAACCAAGCAAAGCAAGCGACGCCTCGGAAGAAGCCGGAGACCGACCGACCGATCTAGCTAGCTACAGCTCATTAGCCCATGGTGAAGACGGCCACGGCGGCGCTAATAAGAGGACGTACAAGGGCGTGCAGATGCGGAGCTGGGGCTCGTGGGTGTCGGAGGTGCGGGCGCCGGGCCAGAAGACGAGGATCTGGCTTGGCTCCCACTCCACCGCCGAGGCCGCGGCGCGCGCCTACGACGCCGCGCTGATCTGCCTCAGGGGCTGGGCTGCCGCGCTGGACCTCAACTTCCTGCCCCGCCGCCCGCTCGCCGATGGCCTCCACCCGCTGCCCCCCGCCGCCATGTCGCCCAAGGCCATCCCTCAGGCTTGCTCCCAGCATTCACGGTTGCGCTGCGCGGGGAAGGAGACGGGGGCGTCTGCGCGGGGAAGGAGACGAGGGCGTCTACGCGGGGAAGGAGGCGAGGACGGCTGCGCGCTGCGCGGGGGCGGGGGCGAGGGCGGCTGCGCGCATGTCGGGGATGGAAGCGGTGGCGGATGCGGTAGCGGGATCGGACGGTGGTGATGGACGTAATTGGACAATTGGGATACAGGCGGGGGCACGGTTGTGCCAGGTCTACACTACCGTCTTAAGGATTAGTAGAGATGTGGTTGTAATGTAATATATAAACTTTTAGTTATCATGTTACCTTGTTAGGGGGGATTGGACCAAAATCCAAATCCTAACAAAGGAATCCAATTATAATCCTACTACAGAAAGTCCACCATCCAGTCGAAACATATCTCAATGTGCTTAAGAGTCTAATTTAATCCAAGTCCCTCAAGTTGGAATCCATCCATCATGATCCAACCATCAGCCATCGCATTCATTGTGACCCAACCATCTCAGCAAGGCGTCTTACTCTTCCCCTTCCCCATCACAGGCAACTTGACCACCAAGCGAAGCTGACTCTCTCATCTCATCTATCATGTCAGATCTCCAGCCAGAGCTCTCTGCAAAACTACTCACTGTGAAACTCCAATGTTAGCCTTCATCCATCAGGCACTGTACACTCCACATGATCCTCACTGCAAAACTCCAAGTCATGACCATATTGAGATACACAGCATGGTCCTGGCCCGGAGCTGTTGGTGTCTGTATTAACCTCTACTTGGTCAATGCCTATACTGTCTAGCTACTGCTTGTTGCACTCCGCTACGTTACTGCCTCCGTGCTCTACCTCAAGGCCCATCACTACGACATCATCATCACCCTACATATGCCTTTGCTTTGTGCTTGGTATGTCACCCACTCCACTTCAGTGACCTATTAAATGGAACACCATGCCAGGTTGTGCCATGGTCGTAGAGACAAGTGAAATGACCATTATCTTGCTTCATCTTTGACGCCAGTGGTCTATGGAGGTCACTTGATGGTTCGGATGAGAAAGTCTAGTTGCTTTGTGCTTGGTATGTCACCCACTCCACTCCAGTGACCTATTCAATGGAACACCATGCCAGGCTGTGCCATGGTCGTAGAAACAAGTGAAATGAACATTATTTTGCTTTATTTGATCACATGGTTTTGGATGTCCAAATCCAAACAGATCATATTCATGTACATCCAAAGCAGGCAGGGTTAAATTGGACTTTGGATTTCCCAAATCCAATCCCACATGTACTTGATAATGCATCATTTAAATTACTGAACACCTATAGATTATACATACAATAGCTTGAATGTGCTTTCTACATTGGATTACTATGCTTAAAACCTTGAACGACAACAACTTATTTATATGCATTAGCCCCTGTAATGTGGTTTTGGACGACCAAAATTTCAAAAAAAAATGATCGTTAAGAGTTATTCCAAATTTTGTGATCCTGCATATGTTGAGAAGATTCTGTTTCACCGGTTATGTCACTACAGATGTAGATGTAGTTTCTAGACACTGTTTTGTAATGGACTGCTTCAAAGTTTTTTTTATGGATCCATAATCTCAGTTGTCCCATATGCCAAATCCAATTATGCTAATCATTTAGCTGAAGCCAGCAGTACTCGTTGTGTTGCAGTTATAGTGATATTTTCTACAATGCATTTCTGTCATATGTGAGAAAGCGTTCTGATGGAAAACACTCAAAGTTTCAGCATGTATTTACTGTGTTCCAGTTTTCAAGACTTTTGAGTTTTGTTTATGCTATACTGCTTGACAGTTTTAACCACCTAAGACACAACAGTCAGGTATTTTGGGGTCTTTTAGTCATTTAGTTCTTGGTAGAACTTGTGTACCATAGTCAGTAGTTAGTAATTTACCTGTGTACCTGTGCAGAGTACAGGACTGTATCTGGTGTTGCTGGGCCTCTGGTCATATTGGATAAAGTAAAGGTGTGCACAGTTTTCTCCAATATGATGCTAACTACCCTGCAGATTTTGAACAGGTCATTCTGCGCGTGAAATTGCATCGTACCTTGGGTGTCCATGGGGACGATGTCGTCGGGGTCATCGTCGTCGCCATCCTTGCTTCTGAATTTACCTCATGAGGCCCCAATCTCGAACGGCACCAGGCTCTCCTCCCCCAATCCGTTGGATTAAGCCACTTCCGTGGTTTGACAGCCTCTTCAAAAGATGTACCACTGCTCAGTAAATCCATCTCCTTGGACAAATCACCTGTAAGTTGCAAAGTTGGTGCCGACCAAGTTAGGAGAGGGCAGGAGCCGGTGCACGGTAGCGTGTGCGGTCGGCGGCGAAACGGGGCCGACGAGTCAGGGGAGGGCAAGAGCCGGCACAGGGCAGGGCGTGCGGTCAGCGGTGAAACAGGGCCGACGGTTGGAGGCCGTGGCCGAGAGTGAGGCGGGCCGATGGAGCAGGCCCATGGGCGACGACGGGGACATGAACTTGAAGGCGAGGTCAGGAAGAGAATGGCGTGGAGGGCAGGGACCGAACGGAAGCCGCCGCGAGGGGGTTAGCGGCGAAGCATGGCTGGTGGTCGGAGGCCATGGCCGAGGGTGATGCCTGCGTGCTGGTGGAGCGGGCCACGAGCGACAGCGGGAACAGGGACCCGAGACTGCCTGCGGGATGAGGAGTAATGGCGCTGGTCAGGCGTGGGGCGAGTGAGGAGCGACCGACGGCGGGTGAGGAGCCGCCGCGCGAGAGCCACGACCGACGGAGAACCTGCGAACATCTCTAGGGTTTTTTCTAGATGGGCCGTATACAATTGAATTGATAGATGGGCCTCATATCAGCCAGCCAAATAAATTTCATGTTCTCTACCGCGGCGCAAATAAATGATACCATATCGGCTAGCAAAAGAGTGCGATAGCAACTTATAAACGCGGCTGCTACAGAGAAAACAATCAGCTCTTGGAATCAGTTGGTGGTATTGTGAACATGTATTGAATTTTTGCGCGCGCAGATGGATGATCCAGATTGAACAACAGCGAGGTGGATGGACGATCCAGATTGAACAGCAGCGATGGACGATCCAGATTGAACGAAGGCAGAACGGCAGGCTACCCTTAGAGCCTTAATAAGTAGTAGAGATATGGGGCAGGGGCAACAGATAGAAGTTAGCTTCTTGTCGTCACGTGCCGTACGTGCAAGGTCTCTGATGTTCTCCGAGACTCCGACTCCGATCCTCATCGCCTCTCCCTCCATTAGCACGCTGCGACGTGTATTATGTGGCCACCGCGCGCGTCCCCAGGCGTTCCCCGTTCTGTTCATTCATGGATGCATGTGCCACGTCGTCGTCGTCGTCCCCCTGCTGCTGCTGGTGCTACTGCTGGAGGAGTGGTCGCTGACGGTGCCGGCAACAGTGGAGCACACGCCACATCAGGCATTCCATTCCATTCCTTCACGCCCACCCGTCCACGAGGCGCGAGCTGAGGCGTGACCACGAACTGCGCACGCACGCAACGCGATCTCAGCTCCCAACCAACCTTCATCAATCCAGTACCATCGGAAGCGTACATGCATACAATACCATACCATACGGCCGGACCACGCCCAGCAACCAATCAATAATACTCCTAGTCCGCCACCAGTCGCGCTCCGCCTCGGCGCCATCGCACGGAAAAGCTTGCTGTTGCTGGCGACCTCGCGGCGGGGCGCCGGCCGGAGCAGCCATGCCTATAAAATCCGGGCGAGAGCACCCACCCATTCGTACCCTATCAGCCGCCTCTCCTGCCTCCGGTCCTCTCCCGCCTCTCTCTCTCTCTCTCTCTCTCTCTCTCTCTCTCTCTCTCACACACACACACACACACACACACACACACACACACACACACACACAAACACACACACGCACGACGTCGTACGCGGCAGCTAGCAGAGCACGCACGATCGCCGCAGCGTACGTACTAGCACAGAGGACGACGACCGACGCCATGGCGGCCTTCTTCGCGCGCGGCGGCGCGGCGGCGCTGGTGATGGTGGCGGCCGTGCTGGCGGCGTCGTGGGCCGGCGTGGCCCGCGCGGACTTCGCCCAGGACCGCGCCATGTGCGCGGACCGGCTGATGGGGCTGGCGACGTGCCTGACGTTCGTGCAGGACAAGGCGACGGCGCGCGCGCCGACGCCCGACTGCTGCGCGGGGCTGAAGCAGGTTGTGGCCGCCAGCAAGCTGTGCATGTGCGTGCTGGTCAAGGACCGCGACGAGCCGGCGCTGGGGTTCAAGATCAACGTCACCCGCGCCATGGACCTGCCCTCGCTCTGCAGCAACCCCGCCACCTTCTCCGACTGCCCCAGTACGTCACGTGTGGCGCCGTAACGGAGTGCCTGTGCCGCCCTCCTCTCTCTCTCTCTCTCTCTCTCTCTGGCTGCTGCCTCCTGAATCCTGAATTCCTGATGCGCTGCGCCGGCACGTACACCACCGTACACACACCGCGTCTCGCTGTGTGTGCACCAATCGTTGCTCTGGTGGTCACAGCCTTTTTGAAGTTACAAAACCCCATGGCCCATGCACGTGCTACAGTAGCAGTACCACCGACCAATCGATGCTTGCCTTTTTTTTTTTGATTTGGCTTTTGGATGACAACCTGCAGAGATCCTGGGCATGTCGCCCGACGCCCCCGAGGCGGAGATCTTCAAGGAGTACGCGAAGAAGCACGAGAGCAACAACGGCACCACCATTCCTGCCGCTGCAACCGGTATACTGCCATCGGCTACACATCTCCTCCTCTCCTCTCTTAGTCTAACAGTGTCGCGCATGCTAAAATATAAGTTATTCTAAAATTCTCGAAGTGTCGAAGTTTTTAAAGTTTGACCAAAAAGTATATCGAGAATCATAAAAAATTATGACACATAATAGATATAGTATGA
The DNA here is from genome assembly GCA_029449295.1 of Zea luxurians. Lineage (NCBI taxonomy): Eukaryota > Viridiplantae > Streptophyta > Magnoliopsida > Poales > Poaceae > Zea > Zea luxurians. The sequence goes on from JAOPSE010000002.1 coordinate 209,359,860, forward strand.
AAAAACATATTTAATAAAGAATTTAATGGTATATATTTGATATCGTAAATGTTATTACTTCTTTGTATAAATTTGATTAAATTTGAAAAAACATTGGCTCTCCAAAAATCTTGACTATATTTTGGAACGAAAAATCGCATGGGGATTCAATCCAATTGATCGGCCTCGCTCTTGTCTGCGTCCGTGTGTCCCGTCCCATAGCGGGAGGGACGCGGCGTGTACGATCGGGACGTGCCATGCCGCGGTGTTAATCCGCGAAAGCTACTGAAAACTACCAGTAGCCAGTAGGGTGCGCCGCCGCTGTACCGTACCGTACCGTAGCTGGGTACATACGGACGGGACCAACCAACAGCCGCGCCGTATTTATACTGCACTTTTCTGCATTACTGCAGTCTTCATGCACGAACTAAACACCTAGACACGCACGCTCATTCATGCATCCGTTGGCTGTGTCGCAGGCGCGGCCGCGGCGACCGGGAAGAGCACGAGCGCGGCGCCGACGGCGGACGGCGCCGGGAGGCAGCCCGGCACGGTCTTCTTCTACGTCGTGTCGGCGCTGCTCGTCTCCGTCGCGGTCCTGCTGTGCTGATGGCTTAACGGCCGGCCGCGGCAGCGCATGCATTCATGGCCGGCCGGCCGGCAGGGAGATGGAGGTGCTACTGCACGCTGCACGACTGGAAGGAAGCCCGGAGACACAATTCAAGTCTTTGAGATGAGCAAACTAAAGGACACGAGTACTCTTTTTTTTTCTCTTTCCTGTAGCCTTTTTGTGTGTGTGTGGCGTGTTGTGGGGAGTTTGTGAGACGTCGGCTTGTGCTAGTGCTGACGGTGCACCAGCGACGCAGCTCTGTACTTCCCAGCTGTTGGGCTGTGGCCTTCCACCTTCCAGCCTGGGGATTTTAATGTGGTGGCCCGAGACTGCCGACCTGTCTGTCTGAATCTGATGATTCTGATCCATTATGTTGGCACATTGTATGTTTGGTTTCTTTGGTTTCAGTTTTAGTTCTCGTCTTCTTGCTTTTTTTATTTAAAGTAATCTTGTGTAAGCAACATGCATGTAACTAGAAGGACCTTTGTTTGTATACGCTTAAGAAACAGTTTCGATACTAAATTTTAGTTCCTATCACATCGGAGGTTTGAATGCTTGTTAAAACTATCAAATATAGTCTAATTAGGCCAGCGCCATAGCTACTCAAAGCACATCCTTACGAACAGCTCGGAAGGAATCACCTGCCTGCTCACCTTTTCGGTTGTAGCACTTCGAGCAAGCAGTCACAACCACTCTACTCCAACCACTCCGCGGAATCGTACCTTACCCAGCCTTCTTCCTCATCGCCGGGCTCGCCGCCAGCCATGTCGGCGGCGTTCAAGGCGTTCCTGAACAGCCCAGTGGGCCCCAAGACGACCCACTTCTAAACATATTTAGGAGCGACTCTTCAAGGACCTCAGCGTAGGAACGGTGGAACCTTACCGCGCCCGCCTCTCGCGGGCGGCCCCGCCATGCTCCCCCTGTGGGTGTGCTTTGCGTCGAGGTTCTGAGCAAGGTGCACTCTGTGCCTTCCCTTTCCTCTCTTCTTGGTCTTCTTCGCTCCTCCCTCCCCGTTTGGTCTTCTTCGTGCTGGGTGATGGATTTGTCTCGTTTGGACTTCCGGCCGGGTTCGCTTTTTGAGGCTGATGTTAGGCGCCGGTTTTCCTCTCCTGTTTGCTCTGGAAGTCCAAACTCTCCGTCGGCCTTTTGGCTAGTTGTCTCGTTTGGTAGATGCATCTTCAAGCTCGACTCGGTCTCGGTTGGTCATCTTCTTCAGGCTGCTTTTGGTGGTTTTGCCAGGGGATTCAAGGTCCTCTCACTTGCTGACCGGGTTTTCCGCTTCACGGTTTCTTCCAAGGATGTTGGGTTCCACATTTACAACTCTAGATGCATTGTTCGTCCGGAATTCAAAGCTTTCTTCAACTTGTGGAACTCTGGTGGACCAAATTGGAACTATGAATTCAGATTATTCCTTCAGGAGGAGAATGCCAACTGGTGGTTTGTTAAGGGCAGGAAAAAAAATCTCGTTCGCTGATATGGTTAGGCGTCCGCCGTTGACCGGTGCGAACGCTGTCCCAGTTCTTCGGCATAATCTTCCTTCCCGCTTCGCCGAAAATTTGAATGCTCCGAGGATTTCTGTCTTCAATAGATTGGGATCCTCCTCAGGAGCTCGGGGCTCGAGGTTTCCTATCACCGCTTCGACCTAGGGGGCCCCGTCGCGTGATCTTCATCGCAGGCTTGTTCCTTCAGTGGGTATTCCTAGGCTTAACGGATGCATGATTGGACGCGGGCGTCAGGGCCGTGATGATTGCTCCTTTTCAATTTCAAATTCAACTGCTGGGCTACTAGGATTCGTAGGCTGCATTGGCGGCCCATTCTGCGTAATGGGCCTTTCAGGCCTGGGCCTGGCCTTTCGGCCCCACTCACCCTTGGGAGGCCGGATTTGTCTGGCTCGGTTTCCTCAGCGTTTCTCTGCCAGTTTTGTAAAGCCAGGGGGCATTTGGAATTGTTCTGTAATCGTAAGAAATCGGAATTTGGATTTCCCCTCTCTTCGTTCCCTTCCTTCGAAAGTAATTGCCTTTTGGAGGGGGCGTCTCACCTCCTGGACTTCGGATCCTGGTTCCGCCCTTCCTCCCCCCCCCCGTCCCTGACGGGTGGGACCCCTCCCACCTTTGCCTGCTTCGGTGAATTCGCCAGGGCGGTCTTATTAAAAATATACGAACAGGCGCCCGAAACGTCCTTGGAGCTCTCGCTGGGTGTCACTTCACCAAAACCCCAAACCGCTCCTTTGCTCTTGGCTCTCCGGCGATCCTCTGAGAATCTGTCAATGGCGTACCGGCGCGTAGACCCGGGGCCATTCCTCCCACCAGGCTTCAGCGCCTCGGTGGTCCAGCATCGTGGGATCATGGTCAGGTCAGTCTCGCAGCGTTTACCGCCAATTCATGAGGACTGGGCGATTGTCAATATTCATCCTTTGCCCGAGCACGAGGTCTTGTTCCCTGCGGTCAGAGATGTGGTCAGGGAGTATCTTGTTGAGCATCGTAGGGTCGGTGTTCGAGCCATTCAGCGCTCGCACCTGGGGCAGGTGATAGTGCAGTTTAGTAGTGTTCTGGAACGAGATAATTTGGTTCTGCTTGGCCCCAGCAATATTTGGATGCCACTTTCACTACGGTCCGTCATAATGATGCTTGGAATCACCATGCTCTTCTTTTCAACCATGAGTGCTGGCTTATGCTTCTGGGGTTTCCATTGGATTATCGTTCTTCAGAGTACTTGCAGGCCACCATTGGGTCGTTTGGAAGACTGATTCTCTGGGAGGAGGATCGGAGTAATATCTCTAGAACTTTGCTTCGGGTTCGTGTCACTTAGATTGATGAGGTCCCCCAATTTATTGTTTTTTCGAAGGCTGAGGGCTTTGCTGGTGACTCCTGGACTGTTCAATGTAAAATTATTCAGCAACTCATGCTTGGCGGGCAAGCTCAAGATGAGGACCCCATCCCTCTGGCCCCCGAGGATGGCCATCAGCTTCCCCCGGTCTTCTTCGGGCTGGGTCAGCCCTTGCCTCCGGCAGGGCTTGACCTAAATTTCCCTCCGGAGCCTGTGGGTGTGAAAGAGAAATGTGCCCTTGGGCCATTTCTAAGTATATTGGTGATTGAGTGCCAACACAAATGCTTTTATGCTAATCTATGTAAAGTGGTGGACAAAGTGAAAATCTTATCAAAAGGTATGTTTCTAGACTTAGTACATTGTTTTTATGGACTAATGTATTGTGTCTAAGTATTGGAAACAGGAAAGATTGAATTGGAAATGAGATGGCTTGGTTCAGCCAAAGTCTGCTCGGTCTGGGTGCACCGGACAGTGTCCGGTGGTGCACCGGATAGTGTCCGGTGCGCCAGGCTGGCTCTGGCGAACAGGCTGCTCTCGGGACTTCGACGGCGGTGTACGGCTAAAATTCACCGGTCGGTCCGGTGGCGCACCGGACTGTCCGGTGAGCCGTTCACAGGCGAACTCGTCGCTCTCGGGAGATGATTAACGGCGTACGACTAAAATTCACCGGTCTGTCCGGTGGTGCATCGGACTGTCCGGTGAGTCAACAGTCAGCCGGAGCAACGGTCGGCCGAGGATTCCGCGCGTGACGCGTGGCCGAGCCAACGGTCACATTGGTTCACCGGACTGTCCGGTGCGCCAACGGCTCTCAGACTCCAACGGTCGGCTTCGCCAAATAAGGAAGGAGATCTGCACCGGACAGTGTCCGGTGCGCCAGTCGACAGAAGGCAAGATCTGCCTTCCAGGATTGCTCTCAACGGCTCCTAGCTACCTTGGGGCTATAAAAGGGACCCCTAGGCGCATGGAGGAGAACACCAAGCATTCCTTGAGCAATCTTGATCACTCACACTTCATTCTTGCGCACTTGTTCGACATTCTAGTGATTTGAGCTCCGTTCTAGTGTGCTAGTCTTTTGAGCTTAAGTTTGGGTCTTGTGTGTGCGTGTTCGCTGTGATCTTTGTGTCTTGTGTGAGTTGCTAATCCCTCCCTTGCTCCATGTTTCTTTGTGAACTTCAAGTGTAAGGGCGAGAGGCTCCAAGTTGTGGAGATTCCTCGCAAACGGGATTAAGAAAAGCAAGCAAAACACCGTGGTATTCAAGTGGGTCTTTGGACCGCTTGAGAGGGGTTGATTGCAACCCTCGTCCGTTGGGACGCCACAACGTGGAGTAGGCAAGCGTTGGTCTTGGCCGAACCACGGGATAACCACCGTGCCATCTCTGTGATTGATATCTTTGTGGTTATTGTGTTTTGTCAAGACTCCTCTCTAGCCACTTGGCAATTATTGTGCTAACACTTAACCAAGTTTTGTGGCTTAAGTTTCAAGTTTCACAGGATCACCTATTCACCCCCCCTCTAGGTGCTCTCAATTGGTATCGGAGCCGTTCTCTTCGCAAAGGGACTAATCGCCCAAAGAGATGAATCCTAAGGGGAAGGGAATCGTGATCAACGACAAAGAGAAGGAGTCCTTCGTCAACGAGCCTAAGGATGATAAGCCTACCGACTCGGGCTCGGGCCATAGACGCAAAGATGGAAGGAAGAAGAAGACGAGACGCATCAAGGAGATCGTCTACTACGACGACAGTGATGAGTCCACTTCTTCTCATAAGGACAACGATGACAATGACTACGACAAATGAAAGACGGTTAACTCAAACTTTTCTTTCGATTATTCGCGTATTCCTCAAAGTTCAAATTCACATTTGCTCTCCATTCCTCTCGACAAGCCTCCACACTTTGATGGGGAGGACTACGGATTTTGGAGCCACAAAATGCGTAGTCACCTATTCTCTCTCCATCCAAGCATATGGGAGATTGTTGAGAATGGAATGAAGTTTGATAGCTCGGATAGTCCTATTTTTATTAATGAACAGATTCATAGAAATGCACAAGCCACTACTGTGTTGTTAGCATCCTTGTGCAGGGACGAGTACCATAAAGTGAGCGGCTTGGACAATGCCAAGCAGATCTGGGACACCCTCAAGATTTCTCATGAGGGGAACAACGTCACCTTGCTCACCAAGATGGAGTTGGTGGAGGGAGAGCTTGGACGATTCGCGATGATAAGGGGCGAGGAGCCAACCCAAACATACAACCGGCTCAAGACCCTTATTAACAAAATAAGGAGCTACGGAAGCACGCGATGGACGGACCACGACGTCGTTCGATTGATGCTAAGGTCCTTTACCGTTCTTGATCCACATTTGGTGAATAATATTCGTGAGAATCCCAGGTACACCAAAATGTCGCCCGAAGAAGTCCTTGGAAAATTCGTAAGCGGGCGAATGATGATCAAGGAGGCGAGGTACGTGGATGACGCACTGAATGGTCCAATCAATGAGCCTCAACCTGTTGCTCTCAAGGCAACAAGAAGCAAGGAGGCGTTACCTAGCAAGGTGGCGCAAGTTGAGGCGGCAGGGCTAAATGATGAAGAAATGGCCCTCATCATCAAGCGCTTCAAGACAACGCTTAAGGGTCGCAAGGGACAGCCAAGCAAGACCAACGCCAAGGGGAAGCGCTCATGCTTCAAATGCGGTAAGATTAGTCATTTTATTGCTAACTGTCCCGATAATGAAAGTGACCAGGAAAAAGGGAACAAGAGAGAGAAGAAGAAGAATTACAAGAAGGCCAAGGGCGAGGCACATATCGGAAAGGAGTGGGATTCGGATTGCTCCTCCTCTGACTCCGACAATGAAGGACTCGCCGCCACTGCCTTCAACAAGTCATCTCTCTTCCCCAACGAGCATCACACATGCCTCATGGCGAAGGAGAAGAAGGTATGTACTCGGAATATCGCTTATGCTTCTTCAAGTGATGATTCTAGTGATGACGATGAGATAGACTATTCTAGTTTATTTAAAGGTTTGGATAGAATTAAAATTGACAAAATTAATGAGTTAATTGATGCCTTGAATGAAAAGGATAGACTTTTAGAAAAGCAAGAGGATTTGTTGTATGACGAACATGATAAATTTGTAGAGGCACAAAAAGCTCATGCCTTAGAAGTTAAAAGAAATGAAATGCTTTCTTATGAACTATCTACTTGTCATGAAACCATTGCTACTTTAAGAGGTGTTAATGATGATTTAAATGCTAAATTAGAAGTAGCAAATAAACCTAATTCTTGTGTAGAACATGTTATGATTTGCACTAGGTGTAAAGATTTTGATATTGATGCTTGTAGTGAACACCTAGTTTCAATTTCTAAATTAAATGATGAATTGGCTAGTCTTAATGCCCAACTTAAGACTAGCAAAAGTGATTTCGATAAGCTAAAATTTGCAAGGGATGCCTACACGATTGGTAGACACCCCTCAATTAAGGATGGACTTGGCTTCAAGAGGGAAGCCAAGGACTTAACAAGCCATAAGGCTCCCATCTCCACCAAGGAGAAAGGGAAGGCCCCTATGGCTGGTAGTGCTAAAAAGAACCATGCTTTTATGTATCATGACAGGAGACAATCTAGAAATGCTTATAGGAGTTATAATGCATATGATGCTTTTGATTCTCATGCCATGTTTGCTTCTAGCTCTTCCTATGTGCATGATAGAAATGTTGGTAGGAGAAATGTTGTTCATAATATGCCTAGGAGAAATGTTGTTAATGTTCCTAGGAAAGTTAATGAACCTTCTACAATATATCATGCTTGCAATGCCTCTTTTGCTATTTATAGAAAAAATAAGAAGGTAATTGCTAGGAAGTTAGGGGCCAAATGTAAGGGAGATAAAGCTTGCATTTGGGTCCCTAAGACAATTGTAACTAACCTTATAGGACCCAACAAGAGTTGGGTACCTAAGACCCAAGCCTAAATTTGTCTTGCAGGTTTATGCATCCGGGGGTTCAAGCTGGATTATTGACAGCGGATGCACAAACCACATGACGGGGGAAAAGAGGATGTTCTCTTCCTACGTCAAGAATAAGGATCCCCAAGATTCAATAATATTCGGTGATGGGAACCAAGGCAAGGTAAAAGGGTTAGGTAAAATTGCTATTTCATCCGAGCACTCTATTTCTAATGTGTTTTTAGTTGAGTCGCTTGGATATAATTTGTTATTTGTTAGTCAATTATGCAAAATGGGATATAATTGTCTATTTACAAATGTAGATGTGTCTGTCTTTAGAAGATGTGATGGTTCACTAGCTTTTAAGGGTGTACTAGACGGTAAACTTTATTTGGTTGATTTTGCAAAAGAAGAGGCCGGTCTAGATGCATGCTGAAAGGGAATTAGGCTTACACCTATTTCTTAATCTAATTTTGGTGGTTGAATTGCCCAACACAAATAATTGGACTAACTAGTTTGCCCAAGTTTATAAGTTTTACAGGTGCCAAAGGTTCACAACAAGTCAATGAAAAGACCAAAGTTGGGTTCAAGATAATGAGCTAAAGGCATCCCTGGTCTGGCGCACCGTACTGTCCGGTGTGCACCGGACAGTGTGTCCGGTGCACCAGAGACGCTTCGAGGCTGAACTCTTCACTCTCGGGAAAATCCGGAGGCGGCTCGCTATAATTCACCGGACTGTCCGGTGTACACCGGACAGTGTCCGGTGCTCCAAGAAAAGGCGACCTCCGGAACTCTCCAGTCTCGGGAATTCACAACTGCTACTCCGCTATAATTCACCGGACATGTCCGGTGTACACCGGACTGTCCGGTGTAACTACGGGGCAACGACTACTTCAGGCGCCAACGGCTACCTGCAGCGCATTAAATGCGCGCCAGCGCGCGCAGAGGTCAGGCACGCCCATATAGGCGCACCAGACACTCTATAGTGTATGTCTGGTGCGCCACCTGACATCAAGACAGGCCCTGCGTCAGAGCTCCAACGGTCGGAACCCAAACGTCCGGGTGACGTGGCTGGCGCACCGGACTGTCCGGTGTGCACCGGACTGTCCGGTGCACCATAAGACAGACAACCTCCACCCAAACGGCTAGTTTGGTGGTTGGGGCTATAAATACCCCCAACCACCCCACATTCAAGTCATCCAAGTTTTCCCACTTCAACTACTTACAAGAGCTCTAGCATTCAATTCTAGACACACCAAAGTATCAAATCCTCTCCAAACTCCACACAACGCCCTAGTGATTAGTGAGAGAGATTTGCTTGTGTTCTTTCAAGCTCTTGCGCTTGGATTGCTTTCTTCCTTCTTTGATTCTTCATTGCGATCAAACTCACTTGTAATTGAGGCAAGAGACACCAATCTTGTGGTGGTCCTTGTGGGAACTTTGTGTTCCAAACATTTGAGAAGAGAAAGCTCACTCAGTCCGAGGGACCGTTTGAGAGAGGGAAAGGGTTGAAAGAGACCCGGTCTTTGTGACCACCTCAACGGGGAGTAGGTTTGCGAGAACCGAACCTCGGTAAAACAAATCCTTGTGTCACACTCCTTATTCGCTTGCGATTTGTCTTGCACCCTCTCTCACGGACTCGATTATATTTCTAACTCTAACCCGGCTTGTAGTTGTGATTATTTCTGAGAATTTTAGTTTCGCCCTATTCACCCCCCTCTAGGCGACTTTCAATTGGTATCAGAGCCCGGTGCTTCATTAGAGCCTAACCGCTCGAAGTGATGTCGGGAGATCACACCAAGAGGGAGATGGAGACCGGCGACAAGCCCACTACGAGTCACGGGAGCACTTCATCGGAAGAGTCCCGCACCAAGAGGAAGGAGAAGAAGAAGGACTCCTCCAAACGGAAGGAGAAAAGATCTTCTTCTTCACACCACAGAGAAAAGAAGGAAAAATCCTCTTCCCACAAGCCGCATCGGAGTGGGGACAAGAAAAAGAGGATGAGGAAGGTGGTCTACTACGAGACCGATTCTTCATCGACATCCACCTCCAGCTCCGACGCAGCGTCCGTCACTTCTAAGCGCCAAGAGCGTAAGAAGTATAGTAAGATCCCCTTACGCTACCCTCGCATTCCTAAACATACCCCTTTGCTTTCCGTCCCATTAGGCAAACCACCAACGTTTGATGGTGAAGACTATGCTAGGTGGAGTGATTTAATGCGATTTCATCTAACCTCACTCCACAAAAGTATATGGGATGTTGTTGAGTTTGGTGTGCAGGTACCATCCGTAGGGGATGAAGACTATGATGTGGATGAAGTGGCCCAAATCGAGCACTTCAATTCCCAAGCCACAACCATTCTCCTCGCCTCTCTAAGTAGAGAGGAATATAACAAGGTGCAAGGATTGAAGAATGCGAAGGAGATTTGGGACTTACTCAAGACCGCGCACGAAGGTGATGAACTCACCAAGATCACCAAGCGGGAAACGATCGAGGGGGAGCTCGGTCGCTTCCGTCTTCGCCAAGGAGAGGAGCCACAAGATATGTACAACCGGCTCAAAACCTTGGTGAACCAAATGCGCAACCTCGGGAGCAAGAAATGGGATGACCACGAGGTGGTTAAGGTTATTTTAAGATCACTTATTTTCCTTAACCCTACTCAAGTACAATTAATTCGTGGCAACCCAAGATATACACTAATGACTCCCGAGGAAGTAATCGGGAATTTTTTGAGCTTTGAATGTATGATTAAAGGCTCAAAGAAAATCAACGAGCTTGATGAACCCTCCACGTCCGAAGCACAACCGATGACATTTAAGGCGACGGAGGAGAAGAAGGAGGAGTCTACACCAAATAGACAACCAATTGATGCCTCCAAGCTCGACAATGAGGAGATGGCTTTAATCATCAAAAGCTTTCGCCAAATCCTCAAGCAACGGAAGGGGAAGGATTACAAATCCCGTTCCAAGAAGGTTTGCTACAAGTGTGGTAAGCCCGGTCACTTTATTGCTAAATGTCCATTATCAAGTGACAGTGACAGGGATAACAACAAGAAGGGCAAGAGGAGAGAAAAGAAGAGGTATCACAAGAAGAAGGGCGGCGATGCCCACGTGTGCCGCGAGTGGAACTCCGACGAGAGCTCCACCGACTCCTCCGACGACGACGAGGACGCCGCCAACATCGCCGTCACCAAGGGACTCCTCTTCCCCAACATCGGCCACAAGTGCCTCATGGCAAAGGACGGCAAAAAGAAGAAGGTTAAATCTAAATCCTCCACTAGATATGAGTCTTCTAGTGATGAAAATGCTAGTGATGAGGAGGATAACTTGCGTACCCTTTTTGCCAACCTTAACATGGAACAAAAGGAAAAATTAAATGAATTAATTAGTGCTATACATGAAAAGGATGACCTTTTGGATTCCCAAGAGGAGTTCCTAATTAAGGAAAACAAGAAACATGTTAAGGTTAAAAATGCTTATGCTCTAGAAATAGAAAAATGTCAAAAACTATCTAGTGAGCTAAGCACTTGCCATGACACTATTGCCAACCTTAGAAATGAAAATGCTAAATTAATTGCTAAGGTTGATTCAAATGTTTGTAATGTTTCAATTCCAAATCTTAGAAATGATAATGATGATTTGCTTGCTAAGATTGAGGAATTGAATGTATCTCTTGCTAGCCTTAGAGTAGAAAATGAAAATTTGATTGCTAAGGCTAAAGATTTTGATGTTTGCAATGTTACTATTTCTAACCTTAGAAATGAGAATGATATATTACATGCTAAGGTTGTAGAATTAAAATCTTGCAAACCCTCTACATCTAATGTTGAGCATGTTTCTATTTGCACTAGATGTAAAGATGTTGATATTGATGCTAATCATGATCATGTGACTTTAATTAAACAACAAAATGATCATATAGCAAAATTAGATGCTAAAATTGCCGAGCATAACTTAGAGAATGAAAAGTTTAAATTTGCTAGAAGTATGCTCTATAATGGTGTCGGCGTTTCGAGACCGGGGGGTCCCTAAGCCGACGAGTGAGTGTGCCGCGTGCCCCAGCCCAAATGGGTCGAGCGCGTGGGCGAGCGCGAAGGGGGGAAGAGCGAGGTGGCCGGAGCCGAGTCGAGAGGGAGGTGGAGATCCCGCGGCCTTCGTGTTCGTCCCGCGCCCAGGTCGGGTGCGCTTGCAGTAGGGGGTTACAAGCGTCCACACGGGTGAGGGGAGCGAGCGGCCCCAAGAGAGCGCCTGCCCCTGCCCTCGTTCCCGCGGGGCCAACCTTCTCTAAGAAGGCCCTGGTCCTTCCTTTTATAGGCGTAAGGAGAGGATCCAGGTGTACAAATGGGGGTGTAGCAAGGTGCTACGTGTCTAGCGAGGGAGAGCTAGTGCCCTAAGTACATGCCAAGGTGGCAGCCGGAGAGATCTTGGCACCCAGCTGGTGTGGCGTCGTGGCTGTCGGAGAAGCAATGGAGCCTGGCGGAGGGACAACTGTTGGAGTGGTTGGGCCCTTGCTGACGTCCTCCTACTTTCATAAGGGAGCTGAGAGCCGCCGTCGTCATGGGTCTAGCGGGGCGCCATCATTGCCTATCTGGCGGAGCTAGCCAGATGGGACGTCGGTCCTGTCTTCTGCGGCCCGAGTCGGCTCGGGGTAGGGTGATGATGGCGCTTCCTGTTGACGTGGCGGACTTGTGCCCTAGGTCGGGCGACGTGGAGGCTCCTCCGAAGCCGAGGTCGAGTCTGTCCTGCATGGCCGAGGCCGAGCTCCAGGGTCGGGCGAGGCGGAGGTCGTTCGGCAGAGGCCAGGGCGGAGTCCGACCCCTGGGGTCGGGCGAGGCGGAGTTCGTCGTCTTCTGGGGCCTTAGCCCGAGTCCGAGCCCTGGGTCAGGCGGAGCGGAGTTCGCCGTCTTCCGGGGCCTTAGCCCGAGTCCGAGCCCTGGGTCGGGCGGAGCGGAGTTCGCCGTCTTCCGGGGCCTTAGCCCGAGTCCGAGCCCTGGGTCGGGCGGAGCGGAGTTCGCCGTCTTCCGGGGCCTTAGCCCGAGTCCGAGCCCTGGGTCGGGCGGAGCTTCCTATGGCACCTTTGGCAAGGCCTGGCTGCCTGTCAGTCTCACTCTGTCAAGTGGCACTGCAGCCGGGATGGCGCAGGCGGCGCTGTCCTTTTGTCAGACCGGTCAGTGGAGCGGCGAAGTGACGGCGGTCACTTCGGCTCTGCCAGGGGGCGTGTGTCAGGATAAAGGTGCCAGGCTACCTTTGCGTTAAATGCCCCTGTGACTTGGTCAGTCGGCGCGGCGATTTAGTCAGGGTTGCTTCTTAACGAAGGCAAGGCCTCGGGCGAGCCGGAGGTGTGTCTGCCGTAAAAAGGGGGCCTCGGGCGAGACGGAAACACCTCAGAGTCGGCTGCCCTTGCCCGAGGCTAGGCTCGGGCGAGGCGTGATCGAGTCACTCGTATGGACCGATCCCTGACTTAATCGTACCCATCAGGCCTCTGCAGCTTTATGCTGATGGGGGTTACCAGCTGAGAATTAGGCGTCTTGAGGGTACCCCTAATTATGGTCCCCGACAGTAGCCCCCGAGCCTCGAAGGGAGTGTTGGCACTCGCTTGGAGGCTTTCGTCGCACTTTTTTGCAAGGGGACCAGCCTTTCTCGGTTGCATCTTGTTCCGGTGGGTGCGCGCGAGCGCACCCGCCGGGTGTAGCCCCTGAGGCCTCGGAGGAGTGGTTTCACTCCTTCGAGGTCTTAATGCCTTGCGTAACGCTTCGGCTGGTCTGGTGGTTCCCTCATGCGAACTGGCCGTAGCCCGGGTGCACTGTCGGGGCCCAAGTTCTCGGGCTGGTATGTTGACGCTGTCAACGGTTTGGCCGGAGCTGGGTTTGCGAGAGCAGCCCCCGAGCCTCCGCACAGGGCGAGAGGGCGATCAGGGACAGACTCGGCTTTTTTACATACGCCCCTACGTCGCCTTTCCGCAAGGAGGAGGGGGGGAGAGCGCCATGTTACCCTCGATGGGCACCGAACATGGTGTCTCCGGTGAGCTGCAAGCGGGTAATCCGAGTGGACGTCCGTGCCCCGTTCGTTGGGGGTCGGCTAGGGGCCCGGAGGCACGCCCAAAAGTACCTGCGGGTGATCTGCCGGACCCGGTCCCCTGGCGACGGGGTCCGAGGGCTCGATGCCTCCCTCCGATGGGATTCCGTTACAGGATCGTTCCCGCTGGTCTCGGAAATGTCCTAGGGTACCTCGGGAGCGCAGCCCGAGCCTCGGTTATGTATCGAACGTACCCCTGGTCATCCCTCGCTCGGTGTCTGAGGCGACTGTGAACCCTTCGGGGGGCCAGCCTTCGAACCCCTGATCAGTAATGGGCGCGGAGCCCGAGTAGCCTGAGGCGGCCGTGGGACCTTTCGGGAGGCCGACCTTCGAACCTCTGACCAGTAGTGGGTGTCGGGCCCACGCGATCTGAGGCAGCTGTTGAACCCTTCGGGGGGCCAGCCTTCGAACCCCTGATCAGTAAGGAGGCTCGGAGCCTAGTTCCTTCACAGGGAAGGATCCCTTTAGGGGTATCCCCTTTCCCGGTCCCTGTTGCAAGAGATAGAGAAAGAGAAAAAAGGGGAAAGGATACGAAATTGAACGACGCGGCGTACCTTTTTTGGGGTGGTCGTCTTGGCGAAGGCGAAGCGTCGCCAGCTGCTCCTGCCAGAAGCGCCGCCTGTCCAGCCGTGGAGTTAATGCGACGGGGCGAGTAGTTGGCGGGGCCACCGTTTCGTGCGCGAGCCGTTCGAGGAACGGCTGTTTCGCTTCGCGTTTTTTGAACCCCGCGTCCGGTCCGGGCGGAACGTTGGGACCGTCTTCGCCTTGGCCTTTATATACCCCGGAGAGGGTCCGGTGACGGTTCCTGACTCCGCTTCTTGTCTTCCTCTTAGGTTTTTTGCAGCCTGAGAGATCTAGCCAGGGAAAAGAAAACCGCCCTCCCTGTCCTTCGCGCCGCCACCTTTCCCGTTTGGCGATGGCTGACCGGGTGACCATCGTCTCGCCGCGCGACCCATGGCCCTTCTCCACGGTGACGGCGAGTGATCTGGAGGATCTCGTCGGCGAGGGTTTGCTCCGCCCTCTCTCCGATGAGCAGCGGCCGGAATGGATTCCTCCCACGGGCGGAGTCGCTCCATCCCCACCGCCGGGGTACGTCGTGAGCTTCGTCTCCTTCCATGAGCGGGGATTTGGTGTGCCGGCGAGCCGCTTTATGCGGGCTATCCTGTTCCACTATGGGGTGGAGTTGCATAACCTCACCCCCAACTCCATCTCGCAGGCCGCTATCTTTGTAGCGGTGTGCGAAGGGTATTTGGGGATCGCCCCCCATTGGGATTTGTGGACCCACCTCTTCTTCGCCGAGCCCTTTGCCTTGCCGACGGGGGAGAGGAAGGTCCGCGCAGCGGTGCGGGCCGGCGGCTGCACCCTTTTGTTGAGGCAGTCGCGGTCGTCGCAGTACATCCCTGCCGTCCTTGCATCCTCGAACAAGGGGTGGCAGCGCCGGTGGTTCTACCTCCGGAATGACGAAGAGTTGCTCCCACCGTTCTCTCAGCGGGTCGTCACCGCTGCCACCGACGCCTGGCGCCACGGGACTCCACACGAGAGGCAGAAGAACCTCGAACCTCTTCTGCAGGCCCTGAAGGCGTTGCGGGAGGGAGGACTCACCGCCGCGGGGGTGGTTGCCGCCATCCACCGTCGGAGAGTGCTCCCCTTGGCGGAGCGGCGGCTGCCGCTTTGGGAGATGACCCTGGAGGCCGACTGGGAGGGGTCGCGAATGTCCCCTGATTCTCTTCCCCTCGACGCCCTCCAATGGCGGGTGTCGGCCGCGATGGGGAAGCCGGACCTGAGAGCACCTAGAGGGGGGGGGTGAATAGGTGATCCTGTGAAACTTTAAAACTTAAGCCACAAAAACTTGTTAGGTGTTAGTACAATAATCACCAAGTGGCTAGAGAGGAGTCTCAACAAAACACAATACCACAAGAGATCAAACACAGAGATGACACAGTGGTTTATCCCGTGGTTCGGCCAAGACCAACGCTTGCCTACTCCACGTTGTGGCGTCCCAACGGACGAGGGTTGCAATCAACCCCTCTCAAGCGGTCCAAAGACCAACTTGAATACCACGGTGTTTTGTTTTGTCTTTCAATATCCCGTTTGTGAGGAATCTCCACAACTTGGAGCCTCTCGCCCTTACACTTGAGATTCACAAGAAATTCAGAGTAAGGGAGGAAAGCAACACACACAAATCCACAGCAAAATGCGCACACACACGGCCAAGAATCGAGCTCACAAGACTATCTCAAAGTTCTCACTAGAACGGAGCTCGAATCACTGAGAATGACAAACGAATGCGCAAAGACTGAGTGTGGATGATCAAGAATGCTCTAAGGTTGCTTGGATGTCTCCTCCATGCGCCTAGGGGTCCCTTTTATAGCCCCAAGGCAGCTAGGAGCCGTTGAGAGCAAATCTGGAAGGCTATCCTTGCCTTCTGTCGTCGGGTGCACCGGACAGTCCGGTGTACACCGGACACTGTCCGGTGCCCGATTTCCTTCCTTAAACAGCGCTGCCGACCGTTGCCGACCGTTGCAGATCTGGGGGCCGTTGGCGCACCGGACATGTCCGGTGCACACCGGACAGTCCGGTGCCCCCTTCCGACCGTTGGCTCGGCCACGTGTCTCGCGCAGATCGCGCGGCCGACCGTTGGTCCGGCCACGTGTCGCGCGCAGATTCCGCAGCCGACCGTTGGCCCGGCCGACCGTTGGCTCACCGGACAGTCCGGTGCACACCGGACAGTCCGGTGAATTTTAGCCGTACGCCGTCGGCGAATTCCCGAGAGCGGCTACTTCACGCCGAGTCAGCCTGGCGCACCGGACACTGTCCGGTGCACCACCGGACAGTCCGGTGTGCCAGACCGAGCTGAGTCTTGGCTGCACTCAGCCAAGTCTTTTTCTCCTCTTTTCTTTTCTTCTTCTTTCTGTTTCTAACACTTAGACAAGTATATTAGTACACAAAACCAATGTACTAAGGCTTAGAAACATACCTTTACTTCATGATTTGCACTTTGTTCGTCCATGGACATAAATTCACATTTAAGCACTTGTGTTGGCACTCAATCACCAAAATACTTAGAAATGGCCCAAGGGCACATTTCCCTTTCAGGACCCCACGCCTTCTCCCAGCCTCGGATGCGCCCCGACCAGGGGTGCGTGACTCTGGTGAGTATTCGCTCCTTCCTCCTTCATACACCAGGTTGCTCCTGGTTCTCACGACTGGGTTTCTTTCCCCCCTTCTTTAGGAGGTGGGGTGGCACAAACCCTCCCTGCCGCGGGTCCCGGAGGACGCGGCGGATCGGGCAGCGCGGCGGGTCGCCGCGGAGGAGGAGAAGAAGAAGAAGGATGCGGAGAAGGCCCGGGCCCGCAAGCGGAGGCGGGCTCGGGACGCCTTGGAGAAACGCCGTCGCCAGCAGGAGAGGGAAGGACTCCCAAGGGAGCCGTCGCCGGAGACATCCGATGACGATGATGACGATGGCGAGGAGGAGGAGGACGACATGGCCGCCCGTCTTGGCCTCAGCCCCAGCGTGGGGTGTGGCCAGGAGCCGTCGAGTCAGCCCCCGAGCGGGCCGATGCCATCGGTTCCTGAAGCCGGGACGCCGGATCCCCGACCCGAGGGGCGGGGGCAACCTGAGAGGGTACTTGACCCCTCGGCTAGAGGAGCTGACGCGACTCCAGGGAGCCGGGCCGAGGTGCCCGTCCCTCGAGAGCCGCCACCCGCGCCGGCAGCGTGGGGGAGCGGTCCTCAGGTCGCCATGGCGGCACCTGGGCAGTCCGGCTCCCAGGTGTCAGGGGCGCCCAAAGCGAGGGTGGTGCCGAGGCTGTCGGCGAAGCGGGCCTCGGCGGCGGTTCCGGGGAGCGGGAGCCAAGGGACCTCCCCCCAGGCACGGTTGATCATGGCCCGGAGCGGGTATGTATCTTGGAATGTCTTCGTCCCGGCGCTTCATTCATACGTCCCGGCCGTGATTTTCCCTTTCTTCTTTCTTCCAGCAAGCGAAGCCATGGTCATACCGACCTGGCGCCCCGGAAAGCCCTTAAGACGGCGTCGGTCCGGGCGGCTGGCGCCACCCCGGGCCCTGCCGCTCAGCCGACCCTTTCGCAGGGCGTTTCGCCGCAGGGGGCTCGGGCGTCGCATGTCTCGGGGGAGCAGGTTCCCGAGGCGGGCTCTTTTGCCGAGGTAGCCATCGTGATCGGGGAGGCGGCCGACGCCGACGCGGTCCCGAGCCCGCCTGCCGTGCCGGCAATGCCGGCGCCCACCGCCACCGCAGTCACCGCCGTCCCAGTCAGAGGGCAGTCGGTTGCTGCCAGCGTCGAGATGGCTGCAGCGTCGGTGCCCAGGGCCTCGGAAGAGGTGGGCGCGGACGCGCAGTTCATCCAGGCAGGTAGCAGCCTCGTTGCTGTGCGGCGGAGCCCCGAGGCCCGGCGCCAGTTGCTCCGATTCCGGACCCACGAGGCCTCGGACCCTATCTTTGTTCTTGACGATGAACAGGAGGACCAGTCCTGGGACGAGCTCCGCAAGCGTGCGGAAGCAACGGTGGGGTCGCTTCGATCGTCGCTGGAGGTTCTCTGCAGGGATGTCCCCAAAATCCTCCAGGTAACGGTTTCAGGCATACCTTTTCCTTTCTGTGAGTGAGGCGTTCGTCGTGACGCCTTGTTTTCCTTTCCCAGGATCTGACGGATCGGAGCGCCGCCAAGTCGTCGTTCATCCGCCGCGAGGCCGACGTCTGGGGCTCGCTGCGATCCCTGAGGACCTCGCTCGCTGGGGCTACCGCGCGCCTTTCTCAGCAGGATGCTAAGATAGCGGACCTCCAGTTGCTCTGTGCTGACCTGAGGGCCGAGGCGGCGGCGGCGCGCGCGAAGGCGCTACGGCAGCGGTCAGAGTTCGTCCAAGTTGCCGAGGAGCGGGACCAATCTCGGGGCCAGGCTGCCGAGGCCGAAAGCCGGGCTAAGACCCTCGCGGCCGATTTAGCCGCAGCCCAAGTCGTGGCCTCGGAGCAGTGCGTCCGAGCCGGAGGTATGCCTCGACCGTCCTCGGTTCTTGTTCTTGTCCGTTTCTTCTGCTTGTGCTTGAGGTCTTTCTTCTGATTGTTCGTAGAGCTCGAGTCTGCCCTTGACGAGTCTGCCAAAGCGCTCGCCGAGGCGCTTGCTGGAGCTGCCGAGCAGAGGGAGGCCGACCTCGCGGCCATGTCCGAGGCCGTCTCGGATGTTTATCGGAGCCTTGGCCCCGGCGACGTCCCTTCAGGAAGCTCCCCTCAAAGCCGCCTTCAAGCCTTAGGTGATTACGCGCGCGGTAAAGTCCGCGGGGCGCTACACCACGGTGTCAGGCGGGCCTTCGCCGTGCTCGCTTCCCACTACGTTGTGGACCTGGAGCGGGTCAGTGAGGGGTATTGTCTTCCTGACGAAGACGAAGCCGCCCTGGCAGAAGTTCAGCGGCTCGACGCGGTCGCCGCGGGTCCGAGCACGGCGCTGGCGACCACCTTTGAGGCGGAGATCCTTCCCCCTGCGTCGCCGTTGGAAGCGGAGGTGGACCTTACCGACGGCGGGGGCGGAACTGAGGGCGCGACGCCTTCCCAAGGCGGCGCCTGATTTTTGTTGGGGCAGTTTCTGTTGGATGTGTGCTTTACCGCGGCCGCCGAGGCCTGGACACTTTACTTTTCTTGCGTGAAGTCGTACTCTCTTCTCTTTCAATTTGCGCGCCTGGCCTGACTTGTCAACAATAGGGTGATTACCCGAGTTGGGTCCTTTTTTGTGGCAGGCGATGAGTGAGGTGTCCCTAGCCCGGAGGCATGGGTGCTCCTCGGCTCAGTCGGTCTCGCCACTTATTCGTACCCACGTTCGCTCCTCGGGACCCTGCTTCTGACACATCCGGGGGAACGCAAGAAAACCCCTTCTTGATCGAAAATTTTTTGACGCGAAAAAGTGCATCCAATCTCGACGCCGAGGGGTTCCCCCTTTTTAGCCCCCGAGGGAGGGTCGGGCTCCGCCAAGGCGAGGCCGACCCTTCCTTGATGACTGATACTCGTGTGTGAGCGGGGGAAAGGCGCAGCCCCCGGGCGTCATCCGTGCAGAGGCCATTTGATGAGTCGGGCTCCTGCCCGAATATCCGGCGAGTGCTCAGTGACATCCCTCGGTATGCCGGGCATGTCCGAGGGACCCCACGCAGAAATGTCGGCGTTTGCGCGGAGAAAGTCAACGAGCACTGCTTCCTATTTGAAGTCGAGCCCGGAACTGATCCAGATCTGCTTGGAGGTGTCGCCACTGGGGTCGAGAGGGACGGCCTTAACCGTCTCCGCTGGCTCGAAGTTGCCGGCGTGTCGCTTCACGTCCGGCACCTCTCGTGAGAGGTTTTCTAGGTCGGCGATGAGGGCCTCGGACTCGGCGAGGGCCTCGGCGTACTCCACGCACTCCACATCGCATTCGAACGCGTGTTTGTACGTGGGGCCGACGGTGATGACCCCGTTGGGGCCCGACATCTTGAGTTTCAGGTAGGTGTAGTTGGGGATGGCCATGAACTTCACGTAGCATGGCCTCCCCAATACTGCGTGGTAGGTTCCTCGGAACCCGACTACCTCGAACGTCAAAGTCTCCCTTCAGAAGTTGGAGGGTGTTCCGAAGCAGACAGGAAGGTCGAGCCGTCCGAGGGGCTGGACGCGCTTCCCAGGAATGATCCCGTGGAAGGGCGCAGCGCCTGCTCGGACGGAGGACAGATCGACGCGCAGGAGCCTGAGGGTCTCGGCGTAGATGATATTGAGGCAGCTGCCCCCATCCATCAGGACCTTGGTGAGCCTGACGTCGCCGATGATGGGATCGACGACGAGCGGGTACTTCCCCGGGCTCGGCACGTGGTCGGGGTGGTCTTCTTGGTCGAAAGTGATGGGCTTGTCGGACCAGTCTAGGTAGACTGGCGCCGCCACCTTCACCGAGCAGACCTCCCGACGCTCTTGCTTATGATGCCGAGCCGAGGCATTCGCCGCATGCCCTCCGTAGATCATGAAGCAGTCGCGGACCTCGGGGAACTCTCCTGCTTGGTGATCTTCCCTTTTGTCGTCGTCGCGGGCCCTGCCACCCTCTGCGGGTGGCCCGGCCTTGTGGAAGTGGCACCGAAGCATGACGCACTCCTCGAGGGTGTGTTTGACGGGCCCCTGATGGTAAGGGCACGTCTCCTTGAGCATCTTGTCGAAGAGGTTGGCACCTCCGGGGGGCTTCCGAGGGTTCTTGTGCTCGGTGGCGGCGACAAGGTCTGCGTCGGCTGCGTCGCGTTTCGCTTGCGACTTCTTCCTGCCTTTCTTCTTGGCGCCGCGCGGAGTAGACGCCTCGGGAGCATCTTCCGAAGGGCGGCCCTGGGGCTGCTCGTCATTTCGGAAGATGGCCTCGACCGCCTCCTGGCCAGAGGCGAACTTGGTGGCGATGTCCATCAGCTCGCTCGCCCTGGTGGGGGTCTTGCGACCCAACTTGCTCACCAGGTCACGGCAAGTGGTGCCGGCAAGGAACGCGCCGATGACATCGGAGTCAGTGATGTTGGGCAGCTCGGTGCGCTGCTTCGAGAACCGCCGGATGTAGTCCCGAAGAGACTCTCTCGGCTGTTGCCGGCAGCTTCGAAGGTCCCAGGAATTCCCGGGGCGCACGTACGTGCCCCGGAAGTTGCCGGCGAAAGCTTGGACCAAATCCTCCCAGTTGGAAATCTGCCCCGGAGGCAGGTGCTCCAACCAAGCGCGAGCAGTGTCGGAGAGGAACAGGGGGAGGTTGCGGATGATGAGGTTGTCGTCGTCCGTTCCACCCAGTTGACAGGCCAGGCGGTAGTCCGCGAGCCACAACTCCGGTCTTGTTTCCCCCGAGTACTTTGTGATAGTAGTCGGGGGTCGGAATCGGGCCGGAAACGGCGCCCGCCGAATGGCCCGGCTGAAGACCTGCGGACCGGGTGGTTCGGGCGAGGGACTCCGATCCTCCTCGCTGTCGTAGCGTCCCCCACGCCTGGGGTGATAGCCTCGGCGCACCCTTTCGTCGAGACGGGCCCGACGGTCGCGATGAGGGTGCTCGTCGCCGAGGTGGCCCGGGGCCGCAGGCGCAGTGTTGCGCGTGCGCCCGGTGTAGACCGAGGCTTCCCGCATGAGTCGGGAAGTCGCGGCACGAGGTTCCGAGGGGTGCCCCTGCCTGCGGGAGGCAGAGCTCTCGGCCCGACGGGCCGCAGCGCCTTCCAGGAGATGCTTGAGCTCTCCCTGGATTCGCCGGCCCTCAGTGGTTGATGACTCCGGCATCGCGCGGAGGAGCATCGCTGCGGCTGCCAGGTCCTGACCGGTCCCGCTGGATGCGGGTGGCGGCCTGTCCCTGGCATCGTTGGCGATGCGGTGCTGGAGACCTTGGGGCAGGTGACGTATTTCTCCGGCCGGGGGCTGGCCCGCCCATACCTGCACGACGTCCCGGCGGATCGACTCGAGCGCTCCTGCTCCCTCGTCGAGCCCGGCCTGCGCCCCGCGGACTTGCTCGAGCTGTGGGTCGTGACCCCCCGCCGGAACGGGGACCACAGCTAGCTCCCGCGGGATGTCGGCGCGAGGCACTGGCCTAGGGAGACCACCATCCTCCGGCATGCTGAGACTGTTGCCTCCGGAGGGATCCCCTAGCTCGACGTGGAAACATTCGCGGCTCGGGCCGCAGTCCTTATCGTCAAGGCTGCGGCTGCCATCGGAACAGTCGGAGAGGCAGTAGTTGCATGCGGTCATGAAGTCCCGCATGGCACTGGGGTTGCCAGATCCAGAGAAATCCCAGCAGATGCTGGGGTCGTCATCTTCCTCGGACCCAGAGGGCCCGTAGGTCGAGACGCCCGTCAATCGGTCCCAAGGCGACCGCACACGAAACCCAAGAGAGGTTGTACTCGCCTCAACGTGAGCGCCCGCGAGAGCGAGGTCGCTAGGCGGGTTGAGGTCGAGTCGAAATGACGAAGGATGGGAATCGGTCGGTACCTTTTGGTCGACGAGGAGCGACGAAGTCACATCGGGGGCTGATCGCGCCGTCGTCTTGGGTACGAGGGCGACGTCCTGCAGGCCCTCCGTGAGCGTGCTGGCGTCGTCCACTTGCTCGGGGTCGGCGTGTTGCGGGGGGACGGCGCTTGCCTTCGCCTCAAACACGATGGTGACGCCCGACGCGTCCTCCGTTGGGGCGCTGGTGATGTCAATTCGCTCGACAGCCGACGAAGCGCAGCCTCCCGCTCGGCCCTGGTTGCCCCGCCTCCTCCTCTGATGGCGAGGAGGAGGATGGGGTGAGCTCGAAGGTTGTTCTTCCCCCACGCGGGGAAGACGTCGTCGATTCCGCCGCCGGCGGGCAGACTGTTGGCCACCATTGTCGTCGTCGCGCGGCGGTGGAAAGAGTATCATGTCGTAGCTGCCGTCGAAAGACATGAACTCGAGGCTCCCGAAACGGAGCACCGTCCCGGGTTGGAGAGGTCGTTGGAGACTGCCCATCTGGAGCTTGACGGGAAACTGGTCGTCAACACGCAGCAGGCCCCTACCTGGCGCGCCAACTGTCGGCGTTTCGAGACCGGGGGGTCCCTAAGCCGACGAGTGAGTGTGCCGCGTGCCCCAGCCCAGATGGGTCGAGCGCGTGGGCGAGCGCGAAGGGGGGAAGAGCGAGGTGGCCGGAGCCGAGTCGAGAGGGAGGTGGAGATCCCGCGGCCTTCGTGTTTGTCCCGCGCCCAGGTCGGGTGCGCTTGCAGTAGGGGGTTACAAGCGTCCACACGGGTGAGGGGAGCGAGCGGCCCCAAGAGAGCGCCTGCCCCTGCCCTCGTTCCCGCGGGGCCAACCTTCTCTAAGAAGGCCCTGGTCCTTCCTTTTATAGGCGTAAGGAGAGGATCCAGGTGTACAAATGGGGGTGTAGCAAGGTGCTACGTGTCT
The DNA here is from genome assembly GCA_029449295.1 of Zea luxurians. Taxonomy (NCBI): domain Eukaryota; kingdom Viridiplantae; phylum Streptophyta; class Magnoliopsida; order Poales; family Poaceae; genus Zea; species Zea luxurians. The sequence continues at coordinate 209,383,158 of JAOPSE010000002.1, forward strand.
AGCGAGGGAGAGCTAGTGCCCTAAGTACATGCCAAGGTGGCAGTCGGAGAGATCTTGGCACCTAGCTGGTGTGGCGTCGTGGCTGTCGGAGAAGCAATGGAGCCTGGCGGAGGGACAGCTGTTGGAGTGGTTGGGCCCTTGCTGACGTCCTCCTGCTTTCGTAAGGGAGCTGAGAGCCGCCGTCGTCATGGGTCTAGCGGGGCGCCATCATTGCCTATCTGGCGGAGCTAGCCAGATGGGACGTCGGTCCTGTCTTCTGCGGCCCGAGTCGGCTCGGGGTAGGGTGATGATGGCGCTTCCTGTTGACGTGGCGGACTTGTGCCCTAGGTCGGGCGACGTGGAGGCTCCTCCGAAGCCGAGGTCGAGTCTGTCCTGCATGGCCGAGGCCGAGCTCCTGGGTCGGGCGAGGCGGAGGTCGTTCGGCAGAGGCCAGGGCGGAGTCCGACCCCTGGGGTCGGGCGAGGCGGAGTTCGTCGTCTTCCGGGGCCTTAGCCCGAGTCCGAGCCCTGGGTCGGGCGGAGCGGAGTTCGCCGTCTTCCGGGGCCTTAGCCTGAGTCCGAGCCCTGGGTCGGGCGGATCGGAGTTCGCCGTCTTCCGGGGCCTTAGCCCGAGTCCGAGCCCTGGGTCGGGCAGAGCGGAGTTCGCCGTCTTCCGGGGCCTTAGCCCGAGTCCGAGCCCTGGGTCGGGCGGAGCTTCCTATGGCGCCTTTGGCAAGGCCTGGCTGCCTGTCAGTCTCACTCTGTCAAGTGGCACTGCAGCCGGGATGGCGCAGGCGGCGCTGTCCTTTTGTCAGACCAGTCAGTGGAGCGGCGAAGTGACGGCGGTCACTTCGGCTCTGCCAGGGGGCGCGTGTCAGGATAAAGGTGCCAGGCTACCTTTGCGTTAAATGCCCCTGTGACTTGGTCAGTCGGCGCGGCGATTTAGTCAGGGTTGCTTCTTAACGAAGGAAAGGCCTCGGGCGAGCCGGAGGTGTGTCTGCCGTAAAAAGGGGGCCTCGGGCGAGACGGAAACACCTCAGAGTCGGCTGCCCTTGCCCGAGGCTAGGCTCGGGCGAGGCGTGATCGAGTCGCTCGTATGGACCGATCCCTGACTTAATCGTACCCATCAGGCCTCTGTAGCTTTATGCTGATGGGGGTTACCAGCTGAGAATTAGGCGTCTTGAGGGTACCCCTAATTATGGTCCCCGACAATATTTGCTTTGGTTTGTGTTGGCATCAATCACCAAAAAGGGGGAGATTGAAAGGGAATAAGGCTTACACCTATTTCTTAATCTAATTTTGGTGGTTGAATTACCCAACACAAATAATTGGACTAACTAGTTTGCCCAAGTTTATAAGTTTTACAGGTGCCAAAGGTTCACAACAAGTCAATAAAAAGACCAAAGTTGGGTTCAAGATAATGAGCTAAAGGCATCCCTGGTCTGGCGCACCGGACTGTCCGGTGTGCACCGGACAGTGTCCGGTGCACCAGAGGCGCTTCGAGGCTGAACTCTTCACTCTCGGGAAAATCCGGAGGCGGCTCGCTATAATTCACCGGACTGTCCAGTGTACACCGGACAGTGTCCGGTGCTCCAAGAAAAGGCGACCTCCGGAACTCTCCAGTCTCGAGAATTCACAACTGCTACTCCGCTATAATTCACCGGACATGTCCGGTGTACACCGGACTGTCCGGTGTAACTGTGGGGCAACGGCTACTTCAGGCGCCAACGGCTACCTGCAGCGCATTAAATGCGCGCCAGCGCGCGCAGAGGTCAGGCACGCCCATACAGGCGCACCGGACACTCTACAGTGTATGTCCGGTGCGCCACCTGACATCAAGACAGGCCCTGCGTCAGAGCTCCAACGGTCGGAACCCCAACGTCCGGGTGACGTGGCTGGCGCACCGGACTGTCCGGTGTGCACCGGACTGTCCGGTGCACCATACGACAGACAGCCTCCACCCAAACGGCTAGTTTGGTGGTTGGGGCTATAAATACCCCCAACCACCCCACATTCAAGTCATCCAAGTTTTCCCACTTCAACTACTTACAAGAGCTCTAGCATTCAATTCTAGACACACCAAAGTGATCAAATCCTCTCCAAACTCCACAGAACGCCCTGGTGATTAGTGAGAGAGATTTGCTTGTGTTCTTTCAAGCTCTTGCGCTTGGATTGCTTTCTTCCTTCTTTGATTCTTCATTGCGATCAAACTCACTTGTAATTGAGGCAAGAGACACCAATCTTGTGGTGGTCCTTGTGGGAACTTTGTGTTCCAAACATTTGAGAAGAGAAAGCTCACTCGGTCCGAGGGGCCGTTTGAGAGAGGGAAAGGGTTGAAAGAGACCCGGTCTTTGTGACCACCTCAACGGGGAGTAGGTTTGCGAGAACCGAACCTCAGTAAAACAAATCCTCGTGTCACACTCCTTATTCGCTTGCGATTTGTCTTGCACCCTCTCTCACGGACTCGATTATATTTCTAACTCTAACCCGGCTTGTAGTTGTGATTATTTCTGAGAATTTCAGTTTCGCCCTATTCACCCCCCCCGTCTAGGCGACTTTCACATGCTTAATCGCTAAGACTTGCATGGGCTGGCTGTGGCATCGCCGCTTAGCACATGTGGGGATGAAGAACCTCCACAAGCTTCTAAAGGGAGAACACGTGATAGGTCTAACTAATGTACATTTCGAAAAAGATAGACCTTGTGCAGCTTGTCAAGCAGGGAAACAGGTGGGAGGCTCTCATCACACCAAAAACGTGATGACCACATCAAGACCCTTGGAGATGCTTCATATGGACCTCTTCGGACCCGTCGCCTATCTAAGTATAGGAGGAAGTAAGTATGGTCTTGTTATAGTTGATGATTTTTCCCGCTTTACTTGGGTATTCTTTTTGCAGGATAAATCTGAAACCCAAGGGACCCTCAAGCGCTTCCTCAGGAGAGCTCAAAATGAGTTTGAGCTCAAGGTGAAGAAGATAAGGAGCGACAACGGGTCCGAGTTCAAGAACCTTCAAGTGGAGGAGTTCCTTGAGGAGGAGGGGATCAAGCACGAGTTCTCCGCTCCCTACACACCTCAGCAAAATGGTGTGGTAGAGAGGAAGAACAGAATGCTCATCGATATGGTGAGGACTATGCTTGGAGAGTTCAAGACCCCTGAGCGTTTTTGGTCGGAAGCCGTGAACACGGCTTGCCACACCATCAACAGGGTCTATCTTCACCGCCTCCTTAAGAAGACTTCATATGAGCTGCTAAATGGTAACAAACCCAATGTATCTTATTTTCGTGTTTTTGGGAGCAAGTGTTATATTCTTGTGAAGAAAGGTAGAACCTCTAAATTTGCTCCCAAAGCTGTAGAAGGGTTTTTATTAGGTTATGACTCAAATACAAAGGCGTATAGGGTCTTCAACAAATCATCGGGTTTGGTTGAAGTCTCTAGCGACATTGTATTTGATGAGACTAATGGCTCTCCAAGAGAGCAAGTTGTTGATCTTGATGATGTAGATGAAGAAGATGTTCCAACGGCCGCAATGCGCACCATGGCGATTGGCGATGTGCGACCACAGGAACAATTGGAGCAAGATCAACCATCTTCCTCAACTACGGTGCATCCCCCAACTCAAGACGATGAACAGGTTCATCATGAGGAGGCGCGTGATCAAGGGGGAGCACAGGATGTTCAAGTTGAAGAGGAAGAAGCACCTCAGGCACCTCCAACCCAAGTTCGAGTGACGATTCAAAGGGATCATCCCGTCGACCAAATATTGGGTGATATTAGCAAGGGAGTAACTACTCGTTCAAGATTAGTTAATTTTTGTGAGCATTACTCTTTTGTCTCTTCTATTGAGCCTTTCAGGGTAGAAGAGGCCTTGCTAGATCCGGGCTGGGTGTTGGCCATGCAGGAGGAACTCAACAATTTCAAGCGCAATGAAGTTTGGACACTGGTGCCTCGTCCCAAGCAAAATGTTGTGGGAACCAAATGGGTGTTTCGCAACAAACAGGACGAGCACGGGGTGGTGACGAGGAACAAGGCTCGACTTGTGGCAAAAGGTTATGCCCAAGTCGTAGGTTTGGACTTTGAGGAGACGTTCGCTCCTGTGGCTAGGCTAGAATCAATTCGTATTTTGCTAGCATATGCCGCTCACCATTCTTTCAGGTTGTACCAAATGGATGTGAAGAGCGCTTTCCTCAACGGGCTGATCAAAGAGGAGGTGTACATGGAGCAACCCCCTGGCTTCGAGGACGAACGGTACCCCGACCACGTGTGTAAGCTCTCTAAGGCGCTCTATGGACTTAAGCAAGCCCCAAGAGCATGGTATGAATGCCTTAGAGACTTTTTAATTGCTAATGCTTTCAAGGTTGGGAAAGTCGATCCAACTCTTTTCACTAAGACTTGCGATGGTGATCTTTTTGTGTGCCAAATTTATGTCGATGACATAATATTTGGTTCTACTAACCAAAAGTCTTGTGAAGAGTTTAGCAGGGTGATGACGCAGAAATTCGAGATGTTAATGATGGGCGAGTTGAACTACTTCCTTGGGTTCCAAGTGAAGCAACTCAAGGACGACACTTTCATCTCCCAAACAAAGTACACGCAAGACTTGCTAAAGCGGTTTGGGATGAAGGACGCCAAGCCTGTAAAGACTTCGATGGGAACCGACGGACACACCGACCTCAACAAAGGAGGTAAGTCCGTTGATCAAAAGGCATACCGGTCTATGATAGGGTCTTTACTTTATTTGTGTGCTAGTAGACCGGATATTATGCTTAGCGTATGCATGTGTGCTAGATTTCAATCCGATCCTAAGGAGTGTCACTTAGTGGCTGTGAAGCGAATTCTTCGATATTTAGTCGCTACGCCTTGCTTCGGGGTCTGGTATCCAAAGGGGTCTAACTTTGACTTGATTGGATACTCAGATTCCTACTATGCTGGATGTAAGGTCGATAGGAAGAGTACATCGGGGACGTGCCAATTCTTAGGAAGGTCCCTGGTGTCGTGGAATTCTAAGAAACAAACTTCCGTTGCCCTATCCACCGCTGAGGCTGAGTACGTTGCCGCAGGACAGTGTTGTGCGCAACTACTTTGGATGAGGCAAACCCTCCGGGACTTTGGCTACAATCTGAGCAAAGTCCCACTCCTATGTGACAATGAGAGTGCTATCCGAATAGCGGAAAATCCTGTTGAGCACAGCCGCACAAAGCACATTGACATCCGGCATCACTTTTTGAGAGACCACCAGCAAAAGGGAGATATTGAAGTGTTTCATGTTAGCACTGAGAACCAGCTAGCCGATATCTTCACTAAGCCTTTAGATGAAAAGACCTTTTGCAGGCTGCGTAGTGAGCTAAATGTCCTGGATTCGCAGAACTTGGATTGATTTATAGCATACATGTGTTTATGCCTTTGATCATGTTCCTTCTGCATTTGTTGCTTATGTATGGTGCTCAAGTTGTACAAACACTCCCTAGACCTCACAAGTCCTTTTGCAAGTGATGCACATATTTAGGGGGAGCTGTGCTACAACTTGACCCTTTGAGACTAACTGTGTGCTTGAGTCTGCTTGTTTTAGTCTCAAAGGAGATTTGAAAGGGAAAAGGTGGACTTGGACCATGAAAGACTTCCACTGCACTCCGATGACAGGGTAATTTATTCCAAGTTCATCCACTCTTATTGCCTTTGTATTCTTATTTGAAGATTTTGGTGAGGCAATGGGGTTTAAGGGCCAAGATGGATCCCGTTTTGGTGCTTGATGCCAAAGGGGGAGAAAATAAAGGCCAAAGCAATAGATGGATCAGCTACCACTTGAGAAATTTTTGAAAATAGTAGATTAGAGCTTTTGGTTTGTCAAAACTCTTTTATTGTCTCTTTTGTCAAAAGTTGGCCTCTTGTGGGGAGAAGTGTTGATTATGGGAAAGAGGGGGAGTTTTTGAGATTCTTGATCAATTTCTTTGGATTACCTCTCTTTATGTCTCTACAAGTGGATTTGACTTAGAGATAGGAATTTGAGTTTGATTTGCAAAAACAAACCAAGTGGTGGCAAAGAGTGATCCATATATGTCAAAATTGAATCAAAACAATTTTGAGTGTTCATTTGCATTGTTATTGCACTTGTTCTAGTTGCTTTATGTTGTGTTGGCATAAATCACCAAAAAGGGGGAGATTGAAAGGGAAATGTGCCCTTGGGCCATTTCTAAGTATTTTGGTGATTGAGTGCCAACACAAATGCTTTTATGCTAATCTATGCAAAGTGGTGGACAAAGTGAAAATCTTGTCAAAAGGTATGTTTCTAGACTTAGTACATTGTTTTTATGGACTAATGTATTGTGTCTAAGTATTGGAAACAGGAAAGATTGAATTGGAAATGAGATGGCTTGGTTCAGCCAAAGTCTGCTCGGTCTGGGTGCACCGGACAGTGTCCGGTGGTGCACCGGACAGTGTCCGGTGCGCCAGGCTGGCTCTGGCGAACAGGCTGCTCTCGGGACTTCGATGGCGGTGTACGGCTAAAATTCACCGGTCGGTCCGGTGGCGCACCGGACTGTCCGGTGAGCCGTTCACAGGCGAACTCGTCGCTCTCGGGAGATGATTAACGGCGTACGACTAAAATTCACCGGTCTGTCCGGTGGTGCACCGGACTATCCGGTGAGTCAACAGTCAGCCGGGGCAACGGTCGGCCGAGGATTCCGCGCGTGACGCGTGGCCGAGCCAACAGTCACATTGGTGCACCGGACAGTGTCCGGTGCGCCAACGGCTCTTAGACTCCAACGGTCGGCTTCGCCAAATAAGGAAGGAGATCTGCACCGGACAGTGTCCGGTGGTGCACCGGACTGTCCGGTGCGCCAGTCGGCAGAAGGCAAGATCTGCCTTCTAGGATTGCTCTCAACGGCTCCTAGCTGCCTTGGGGCTATAAAAGGGACCCCTAGGCGCATGGAGGAGAACACCAAGCATTCCTTGAGCAATCTTGATCACACACACTTCATTCTTGCGCACTTGTTCGACATTCTAGTGATTTGAGCTTCGTTCTAGTGTGTTAGTCTTTTGAGCTTAAGTCTGGGTCTTGTGTGTGCGTGTTCGCTGTGATCTTTGTGTCTTGTGTGAGTTGCTAATCCCTCCCTTGCTCCATGTTTCTTTGTGAACTTCAAGTGTAAGGGCGAGAGGCTCCAAGTTGTGAAGATTCCTCGCAAACGGGATTAAGAAAAGCAAGCAAAACACCGTGGTATTCAAGTGGGTCTTTGGACCGCTTGAGAGGGGTTGATTGCAACCCTCGTCCGTTGGGACACCACAACGTGGAGTAGGCAAGCGTTGGTCTTGGCCGAACCACGGGATAACCACCGTGCCATCTCTGTGATTGATATCTTTGTGGTTATTGTGTTTTATCAAGACTCCTCTCTAGCCACTTGGCAATTATTGTGCTAACACTTAACCAAGTTTTGTGGCTTAAGTTTCAAGTTTCACAGGATCACCTATTCACCCCCCCTCTAGGTGCTCTCAAGGTGGTGAGCTACCGGCTCAGCAGGATGGCTTTGGCCAGGGAGATTGGGACCAGTGGATTGTGAATGACCAGCCCAATCAGCAAGTCCCGCAACCCATCTTGCCAGAGGAGCAACACATTCAGCAGGAAGAACTACAACTCAGTAACCAACACTCTGGCTTGTCGTCTGATAGCTCCATTGGTGCTGGTCAGCTTGCACCCCTTCCGAATGGTCATTTTGCGGAGAATGGACATGTGCTGCTTGGGGATGGAATTGATATCAATGCTGCCCCATTTATTGGGCCTCAGGAGGTTGATGGACCGGTGCCTCAGGTGGACCATGTCCATGATATGGAGGTCTTGCCTCATCAGGCCCATGTTGGTGAGCCTAACAATAATCACCTTCAGAATTTAGAGATGAACTTCATGCTCTCTCATGAATGGCAGCCTGACCCCATTTTCAAGATGTTTGAGGAGAGAAAAAGAGCTGCCCAGTTCTCTAGGCTCTGGGCCAAATACTTTGCTCCTGCTGGGTCGGCTGACCACTCGGTGGACATCCCTAAGAAGTGGGCACCTTTTTTCCTTTCGAACCTTCTTCAGCCTGATGCTTTCAATTGGTCGAAGACCTTTCTGCTGTCAGATATTCCCCCAAATTTGCAGGAGCAGGGAATGAAATCCATCCCTTTTGTGGTCCCTAAGGAATGTCCGGTTGATTCCTCCCTAGGGGATGTCACTTCTGGGATCTCCAAGGATTCCGACGGTTGTGGCGGGCCGTCACCAATCATTGTGGAGTCAGAGCTCAGAAGAAGCAAATGATTGAAAGAATCACGTGCTGGGTTCTGGCATGGGGCCTGCCCAAAAAGGAACTGCCTCATGTGCCAACATAACTTCGATGCCCCCCACTATCCTCCAAGATGCTGCGAAATCTGGGCTCCAGGTTTTGTAACCTGTCTGAGGATGACCTTTCTGAGCAGAAGTTAAAGCAAAAGAAATCGACAGTGGGACCTGTTGGGCTGCGGAGGGTTGGCAGGAAGGATCTGGATGATGAAAAAACTGATGATTCATCTGGTGAAGATAAGCAAGACAACCAATAGGCGGTCGGCGGGGGATCTGGGCTACGGTGTGGGCCCCATTAACTTTTGGGTGTGCTTGGTTTTACTTTTGGTTCATGCAGGTCTTCTGGATACTTGGCTAGCACCTGTGCGTGCTTGTTTTAATGTTTTGTTAATATTTTGCCTATGGACTGAATCTGGCTTTACCCACTGGTTTGGGTATTGTTATGCCCCAAAAACTTCTTGTTTACTCAATGAGTAATCCCAACACTGTTAACTTCCTGGAGTGGTCTGTGCTGAGCCACAACGTTAGAGGAATTAACTCTACCACTAAGTGGAATGCTATTCATTGTTCCATTCGGGATGCTGGTTGTGAGGTTATTTGTTTGCAAGAAACAAAAAAGGAGTTCTTTGACTCGGCATACCTTAAAAACTTTTGTCCCGCTCATTTTGACTCATTTGCTTTTGTAACCTCGATGGGGAACTCGGGAGGATCTATTATCATTTGGAAGAGCTCAAGGCTTTCGGGGAATGTTATCTTTCAAAACAATTATGCCCAGTCGGTGGAATTCACTTCAAATCTGTCGGCTTGTTCCTGGATTATTACAAATGTTTATGCTCCTTGTACCCAACATGGGAAAATTGATTTCCTCAACTGGCTGCATAATATCTCTATGCCTTCTGACAAACTTTGGCTTCTCGTTGGTGATTTTAATTTAATCCGTCGGCTAGAGGACAGGAATAGGATTGGGGGTGATACTAACCTTATGCTGAAGTTCAATGAAGCAATCAACAACTTAGACTTGATTGAAATTCCCCTGCACGGGCTAACGTACACCTGGTCGAACAGACAGTAGGAACCTCTTCTTCAAAGGCTGGATTGGTTTTTCATCTCTCAAGAATGGTCGACTGTCTACCCGAACTCCCATGCTAAGACAATGCCGCGAGACATCTCCGATCATGTTCCTTGTTTGGTTTCCTTTAAGTCTAGAATTCCTAAACCTAAGTTATTTCGGTTTGAGAACTTCTGTCTTGAATTGGATGGTTTCATGAATCTTTTCCAAACTACATGGAATGGGCTCCCTAGCATCCCCGACAAAGCTAAAAACCTGACTGCCAAGTTCAAGTATGTAAGAAAAGTTTTGAAAGATTGGCAGAGATCGCTGCCAAAAATTGATAAAACGGTGAAGAACATCAAGCTGCTAATTGAGCTTATTGACAACATGGAAGAGCATCGGGATCTATCTATTGAGGAATGGAATTTTAGAGAAATTCTTCAACAAAAGGTGGCAGAATTGCTTAACATTCAGAAAATCTATTGGAAGCAGCGTGCGGCTATTAGGTGGGTTACTGATGGAGACATTTGCTCTCGCTTCTTTCACGCCCATGCCACCATTAGGCACAGGAAAAATTCAATTGCTACCTTGACTGATGACAATGGGATCACTTTCCTCGAGCATGAACATAAATCTGGTCTTCTCTGGGAAGCTTTCAAATGCAGATTGGGTTCATCTGACTTTTCAGGCATTGGTTTTGATCTCTCAGAACTTTTAACCAGTAATGAGCAACTTCATGAGTTAGACTCACCGTTTTCTAAATTGGAGATCGATAGCATTATAAAACTTCTACCTTTAGATAAATCTCCGGGCCCAGATGGTTTCAATACAAATTTTATCAAGAAGTGCTGGCATGTCATTGCTCCTGATTTCTATGATCTTTGTGATAAATTCTATCATGGTGAGGTCTGCCTTAGAAGTATCAACGGGTCCTTCATTGTTTTGATCCCGAAGATGGAGAGTCCTCAGAAGGTGGGGGATTACAGGCCAATTTCACTTCTAAACAATAGTATGAAAATCTTAACGAAGCTGTTGGCAAACCGTCTGCAACCGTTCATGTCTCGGTTAATTCACAAGAATCAGTATGGTTTCATCAAAGGGAGGTCTATTCAGGACTGCTTGGCCTGGGCCTTTGAATACATTCACTTATGCCACTCCTCAAACAAGAGATCATTGTGCTCAAGCTGGACTTCGAAAAAGCTTTTGACACTGTTGAGCATGAACTGATTATACAGGTTCTGATCCACAAAGGTTTCGGTCCTAGGTGGATCAACTGGATTCGGAGCATCCTTCTCTCTGGCACGTCTTCGGTGTTACTCAATGGTGTTCCTGGTAAGCCCTTTCATTGCAGGAGAGGTGTTAGGCAGGGTGATCCTCTTTCGCCTCTATTGTTTGTCCTGGCAGCTGACCTTCTTCAGAGCATCATCAATAAAGCTAGGCTGTGGAATCTTCTTAAGCACCCTTTACCGGATATTGGTGACCAGGATTTCCCGATTGTTCAGTATGCAGATGACACTCTTTTGATTTTGGAGGCATGCCCTAAGCAACTTTTCTTCCTCAAGGCAATCCTCAACTCTTTTGCTTCTGCTACTGGCCTGAAGGTTAACTATAATAAATCAAATATGTTCCCTATAAATGTGCCCCCTGAAAAAATGGTGATCCTGTCCCGTACCTTCAATTGCCAGATTGGAGAGATGCCATTCACCTATCTTGGTTTGCCTCTGGGCCTTGCGAGACCCAGAAAGGAACACTATTTCCCTCTTATTCAAAGGATTCAGAAGAGGCTGTCCTGCTCCTCAAACTTTTTGTCTCAGGCTAGGCGCTTGGAGTTGGTAAATTCAGTCTTCTCAGCCCTACCAACGTTCTTTATGTGCATGCTCAAGATACCTAAAACCATCATTAAGGAAATTGACATATTCAGAAAGCGCTGTCTGTGGAGAGGAAATGACATCAATTCCAAGAAGCCACCTCTGATTGCTTGGAATGCGGTCACTCAGAGGAAAGTGAATGGTGGGCTAGGGGTTCTTCGCTTGGAAACACAGTACGAGGCTCTTCTAATCAAATTCTTGCATAAATTTTTCAATCACAACGACTTACCTTGGGTGCATCTCATCTGGAATAAATACTATTTACCCCGTGGCCTCCCTGGTCATAGAAACATTGGCTCTTTCTGGTGGAAGAGCATGATCAAGCTTCTTCCAAACTTTAAAGGACTGGCTATCCCTGCTATTGGTAATGGCAGATCAATTTCGTTCTGGGATGATCAGTGGAGTCAGAGCATCCCGAGGCATAATTTTCCAGAGCTATTCTCCTTTGTCAAAAACACAAAATTGACTATTAAAGAGGCCAAAGAGCAGGAGCAGTTTGATGGTTTTTTTCATTTGCCTATCTCTGAACAAGCGTATGATCAATATCTGGTGCTGAAGGGGTCTTGGGAGCAAATTGTCCTGAGTGACGCTCATGACCGTTGGAGGTACATTTGGGGGTCTGACAAATTCTCCTCCCAAAAAGCTTACAGACTTTTTATGGGCCAGACGCAGATTCACCCTATTTACAGACTATTATGGAAAAACAAATGTCAGCCTAAGCATAGAGTCTTCTATTGGTTGTGGCTCAAAAATAGGCTAAATACTAGAGATATGCTGAGAAGGAGAAACATGGAGCTGGATTCTTATTCTTGCGAGAACTGTCTTTGGCAAAGAGAGGAGAACCTCTATAATCTATTCCTCAGATGCAATTTCGCGAAAGCCTGCTGGAACTCAATTGGCATAACTCCGCCTAGAATATCTAATCCTGAGGAGGCATCAGCGAACCTTAACCACCAGCTTAACGTTCCCTTCTCTATGGAGATTATTATTCTCATGACTTGGAGCATCTGGAAAAGCCGAAACGAGTGGTTGTTTTCAAACAAAGATCATTCGGTGCATCGCTGCACGCAGGAATTCAGCAAAGAGCTGTGGTTGATCATTCACAGAGCTCGGGGGAACTTTGACACCTCTATCCTGAATTGGCTGAGTTTGTGGCAGGCATAGGAGTAGTGTTCCCTTATTCTATACTTTTTAACGTTTGTAAAAAGACTAAGTTTTAACGTTTTCTTTTCGCTTCTTTAATAAAATCCTCAGTAGGGGCCTCCCCTCCTGATTCTTCAAAAAAAAAAAATATAGTCTAATTACAAAACTAATTATATAGATTAGAATCAAACGGCATAACGAATCCATTAAGCTTAATTTATTCATGATTTATCCATGTATGTTATAATAAATATTTGCTAATCGTGATTAATTAGATTTAATAAATTTGTTTCGCTATTTAGTCTTCATTTGTATAATTACTTTTGTAGTTTTAAGCGGCATTGAAACTAACATGATTGGAAACGGGTCTCACTTGCAAAGAATGTTTGCTCCCCATGGGAGAATGATAAATCATGTAGATGGTAATTCTTTTGGTCTATTTGGTTCAACTATAGTTTTCTGAAAATCTGATTCTAGCTGCCAGATATGAGAAAGTTGATGTGAATTGACGGTCATACGAAAACTAAAACTCCCTCTATATCAAAATATAAGGTAACATGGAAAGTAGGAACCTTACAAATCTAAGGTAGGGGGCGATTCTGGATGAATCTACAGATTTTAGATATATATTTTTGTTGTTGTGTTTGTTTGGTTGGGATTTCAGATTTTTGGCAGCAAATGTGGTTTAAAAAGTTGAACCAAACACGTCCTTTTATTTATGTGATTAATTAATATTTTAGGATCTTTTATTCATCTCAGTAATCATGTTATTCTAATAAAATCTTCTCAACTAAAAATGTTAATTGCAGTAAGTCAGTGTGAGCCTTTATCCTGTTATCTGCCTTGTATGTTATTATTTTATTCTTGCAATTATTGTGCATGACATGTGATCACCTTTGCTATCCGAAGCAAAATAAATGTTGTTCAAATGGTGGAGAATGTGATGGCTATTTGGAGGATTTTTTTTTAATTTGGTTTGTTAGGCACGTAGGTCTTACCGTCGATCTTCATGTAGCATCATCGTTTAATAATGTTAAATATTATATTTATGTAACGCTATAATTGTAATAATAATTTTTTTCTATACTATAAGTAGTTATTATTAATTAACAAAGTCTATTACACGACTCAAAATTGATCTTATAGACATGTATCATGTATGTTTGTCTTTAAAATCAGATGTGACAAGAAGTTTGAGTGTAGGGATAATAATTTAACCTGCAACCCAAAACACGACGGGTATGTATATGAGTGAAGATTTTGACCCACGAGTCAGTACTGATCCAAAGTTTTACGAGTATGGATGTGGGTTTCTAGTTATGGATGACAATAAGCTCTAAATTTTACACTATAGATTTAAGAATTGGATAAGATCGGGCACTATTTCTATTATTTTTTAACTAAATTTATTTAGTGTCTTACCATTTTGTGAAGAAGCATTTAGATCGTTATCCATTACCACCACTATTTCTAGTAAGATGAGGCGGGGTGACATCGTCTACTTATTTTTTTTAGGATTATGTCGCCACCATAAATGTTGTTTATCTCATTCTTACGTGACTTTCATACAAACATCATAGAAAATATGACCATCCTCTTCTATCCCCTCGTCACATATCCTAAAATTCTAAATTCTTTCGCAGAATGCTCTCGGCAGAAGCTAATGCAGCATTGTTGTAAAGCATCGTGTGCCTGCTCCTGATGGCACGGACGCACGGAAACCTTGATGCTCGCTTTATTGTCTGCAGGGTTCTTCCAAGCGATGACTGGGCCATTCTTAGCGGGAGTAGACATGCCAAATAAGCAAACACAGTGACATGATATATAATTTAATGAAAAGAGATATAAAATAGTCTTATGAGAGGAAATGGGGCCTGTTTGGTTCAGCTTTTTTCTGACCAGCTTTTCTGAAAATCTGGATGTGGGAAGAATCTGGCTGTGGGGAGAATCTGAGTATAATTACGATTATGTGTGGAGGAAGATAAAGTTGTTCATAAGGCTCAGAATCTAGAAAGTGACGGATTCCTACTATTACAACGACTCAACCGATTATGTGTTTATGTTGATTTTGGATGGTTTTTTGTCCCAACGAATTTTATAGAAGCTGGCTGAAAAGTTGCGCGTTTAGCAGTCCGCAGCAGCTTTTGGTGGCCAGAAGCTGCCAGAAGCTGAAACAAACAGGGCCATGATATCTACACCGTTTCCTAAATAAATAGTGACATGCCAGCTTTGGAAATGGTGCTTTGAAAACTCTCCATTGAAAACAGCTCAGTAGGATCAGCGGCGGAAGGCCACGAGTGGCCAATGGGGACAGAGGTGAAATCATATATATATATATATATATATATATATATATATATATATATATATATATATATATATATATATATATATCTACTACTCCTTAAGAACGGAGTGTAGGCGTCTACAGTCACTTTGGTGCACGGTTCTGCCTCTGGTTGTCGCGCCGCGGATCCCTCACCCTCCTCCCCTCTGCTCCCCGCCATCAACGCCGATCCGCCATCAACGCGAGCCCTGCCTCCTAGGACCCCGCCCCCGTCCACGCCCCCAACCGCAACCCCCACCCTCGGTGACGCTAGCCCCGCCAGCCCTGGATCCCCGCGAGATGCAGGTTCTCTTCCACCTAAACCCTAACACAGCTTCACCACCGCGCTGTCAGCCTCACCGCAGCGGAGTTCCTCCGCCACCTCCTCAACACCTGACCCCCGCCCCCGCTATGCCGCCGCCGCGGTGAGGCAGCTAGGCGCCACGATGCGCTAGCCGTGGGACGACTGCTTCTCGGGTGGCTGCACTACATAGGTATGTTCCCGTGCGTACATTTCGTCTACAAGGCCCGCGACCGGCTCACAGGTGAGACTGTCACCGGCAACGGCGAGGGCGACGCATTCGACAAGATGTTCCGCCGCGAGGTCCGCTGCCTCGAGGCGTGCCGCGGCCACCCCTGCCTCGTGGAGCTCCACGCCGCGCACCACGTCGCCGCGGGCGCGTTCCTCGTGATGGAGTACACGAGACAGAGCCTACCTGAAGTCATGCGTGCCGATCAACACGGCGAGCGCAGCCGCAAAGCATAATTTCATACGTGCCGAGGAGACAGGCGAGAGCCGAGAGGGAGGTGGGCGCACCTGACACGAGGATGAGGAGCGCGAGCGCGCGGTCGCCCAACCGGAGCGCCGCCCGCGCCATCGACCGTCGGGGGCACCGTCCCGCGCCCAGATCCCACGAACGTCGCGCCCAGGCGCGGAGATTGAGGAGCGAGGAGAACCCGCGACGAAGGCAGCGGCAACAAAAGGGGCCGGCGATGGAAGAATTTCTCAAGTTGGGTGTGCGCTCTATCATATTAACCACATGCACCTTGTCTCCGTTGGATTCACTAGCCATGGAACTAAACCTGTAAGTAAATCTACATTCATTTCATTTACTTAGTCATTGAACTGTAGCTTTATTGGTTGCTTATTGATATTGGCTTCTCTGCTTTATGTTGATTGCCGAGATAATATTTTTCCCCGTGAATCCAGTGAATCCCAGTTAGAAAATCTGCATGTCATTTCTTCAGACCAAGTCTGGGTTGGAGTTGTTCCTGTCGGCCCTTCGGGACATGCTCTTAATTCTTCTTATCGTACGCGTAATACTATACAATATAAACAAGAGTTGGGCACTGCAATAGGTAGGCCAATACTAACAATATATGCAGCTGCTTTTGTTTTGGTACAGTTTTGCTGACATATGTGCTCATTTTACAGTAAATTTCGCACGCATTGTGCCACACAGACTCCTTGTTTTCTTCCCTTCATATTCTATGATGGAGATGGACATGTGTGTTGACTTCTAGAAAAATAGGGTATTCATTGGTTCTGGAAAAGTAGTTCTTATCATTTAAGGTGTTTACAAAATTAGAAATTTTATAACTTAAATCTCTTACATAACCATTCAAATTCAGCGTCTGAGAACACAATTTGGCAGCGGATCTGTAAGCACAAGCAGCCAGTTATAGAGCCTAGGCAGTCATCAAACTTTCAGAGTGCAATTGAGGTTTGAAATATTTTATTAGATGTCACTTGAATGATAACACTTCATATTCCCGTAACTATGAACCATTTGATTTGCAGGATTATAGAGCCAAATTACACGATTCTTCTTCTGGGGCAATATTTTTTGCAGTTTGTCGTGGCAAAGTTTGTTCCTGTTCTTTGTAACCTTTGCTATCTATTATCACCACTTTTTTATATCCAGTCTCAATGATCTTGAGCTAAATGCTTCTTTTGCCAGGTCTGTAACATGCTAATCAATTTATTAACCATTATGTGTACCCTTTTTTGCACTGAAAGATAAAACATGCTTAGTGGCATATGGGTCATGTCTGGCATGGCTTTTCTCCCAGATTCCCATCAGAAAAAGTGATGCAGCTGCCAAATGCTCGTCTTGCTTCTTTCTCAATTGCTTCTATGAACGAGCTGAAAAGCGATAAGCCATGGTTGAGGTGCTTTTCCCAACTTCTTTGCCTGTCGCACATACGCCCCCTCTCTGCCTAGATCGCTCTCTGGCGCAGCTGCTGCCCTTGTGTGATCCCTGATGTGACATGCAACGGCGCTGCTCCTCACTGGTCTTGACTGTGCAACGATTCTCGGACTGACATGTGATCACGCACGGGGCATGTCAGTTTCTGGCTGTGAGACAATCTGGGGTACATCTGTCTTGGCAGCTTGATGACCTGGGACTGTGCCACAGTACCTCCCAGTTGTCGACGTGTGTTGGTGTGTAGATTAGAAGGATGGGATGACAAGCGTGGACTCTTATAAGTTTTGCTCCATTATCAATAAGGTGGAGAGCCTCCACCAGCTTGGTAAGTGCAATTTGCTTTTGGTGGGTCATGGAAACGTCGTTTTCATGATTTGGGTGGTGATCTCTCCGCTATGCTGGCAACCACCATGTTGGCGAATTTAACCATTATTTTTAAGCGAGCTGCACTCGAATAGGATGCGATTTACTATGTAATCTAATTTCTGTCAGTGAATTTCTTGAGTACTCTATCATCTATCAATGAGAAACTGATATGGTCATACTATCACTGCATTTTCTATGAAACATACTATCACTGCATTCATGGACTCAGTATTACTGCTGCTTATCAAATGCATCTCTCTCTTTTTGGAATACATTTCAGTAGGATAAGACAAGGAGCATTGCAGTAATTTAACAAGGGTGATATTACAACCATTTTAGGAAATCCATTCTTGCAATTTTAACATATTAAATAACATACATGAAGTTCTTTCATGGCCAAATGTTCAATCCTGACTCGAAACAAAGCCTTTAGTGTCGTGTTGTATTTTTACTCACTTTTTATATTATACAGTACTTACTAACCACTGATGATGCTAGCAGAAATATGATTAAAAACTAAGTGTGTGTTATCTTTCAGCAGCAATTCAGAGGCCCAGGGAGCAAATAGTTGATGAGAACGCTGTTGGACCTTACCACTTGTTTGGTACCATCAGTAAGGTCTCGATCGTTTCTGGGAATCACCCCTTTCTGATTTTTTTGTTGGGCTGCTCAAGAAATTTGGAAACAAAGGAGGTCCCAATGATGAGAATGTTTCGTTGGACTGGGGTCGTCTTGGGCTTGCAAACTCATATCTTTTTATTTCTGCATCTAGATGTGCCAACATTTTTTTTCTTAAGTTAGCTTTGGTTGTTTTAATTTCAATGAATTGAAAATAAATTGGTTAGTTTTGGAAGTCTGAATGAGAAAAGGTATATACCACTGTCCAGTGGAAATGGGTAGCATTGATCGCATTTATTTACAGCTATAAATTCACCCCAGGTAGATGGCACTGGTACTAATGGGACAGAGTGCATTTCTACAGGGCCTGGCTGCTCTTCGTTTGGAATCGGAGCCTTCCAGGAGATAGGCCCGTTCCGCGTGGACACGGACGGCAAGACCCTCTGCAATTTCAAATACGCCTGGAACATAGGTAAGTGTCTACCCTCAAGCCCGCAACGCCCTCCCCAGCGAAACCCTCCGCTACCTCAACGCCGCACGCCCGCCGCCGCCGCGAAATCCGCACCCAGGCATCCCTCCGGTACCCACATCGCCAGCTCGCGACTCTCTCACTCCCGCCTCCCCCTCCGCTCCTTTAGTTTTGCAATAATTTAGGTGTTTCTCTAAACATGGCTTGTGGTGTTAGATTAATATATTCATTGGATATGGTGTGAATTTCTAAGGATTACCAGATGATGTGTACATCTGTTATTTCCTCTTATAGGATCAAGCAACCTGCAAAATGGCCAAAAAAGTAACATGACACGAGTGAAGAGCTTTGATAGATATTACTTTGCTTCATTTCTGTATGTACTCTAACAACATAGGCTTTCATCTTACAACTTTGATTTGTTTGGAGACATTTTTAATGACATTCAATTAACACATTTGTGTATTGTATGTTTTGCTAAGATTTGTTTGGGCTAGCCATTTTGTAGCATGAGTGAAGATGCATATTTTTATAGCTTATGGATGCTGTGAACTGCAGCTAGCTGTCCATCCATAGCATGTGAAAGAACAGATGTGAGCAACGACGTAGAGAGTTACATTTTTTATTTAATCCCTGGTTTATGCTTTTTGGGTGCAGAATGATATGGAAGTTCCTCACCAGTATGTTTCTAGGGGGATGCATACCAAAAGTAGCAGCAGCAATAGCCTGCAGAGTTCATTCCATAAGCCATCTAAAGCAAATCAAGCTTTGAAGAGGTCTACAAGTCAAAAGGATTTCTTTCATTCTAGAGACAACAACTCCGTGAGTACCTTTGTCTTCATTATATTCCTTGGACTGAAATTGGATAAGATATCAAATAATGTCATCCTTATAAAAAAGTTGTGCTACAGTATCATCGCACCATCTTGTACAATGAACTTTAATGTTCCATTCATAGATGCATAATAGAATTAGGTCTGTGCTATCTTTTGTTTGGTGCATACTAAATCTTGGCTGTGCGCTGGACTGTTGTAGATTCACCTAATCATTGTGTTTTATGAATGAAATTTCTTAGTTTGTATTTTTATCTTTAATTCTGCAGAGTCATTCTTCAATCTCTACTAACTATTAAGAGAGCATTGTAGACTGCCCCCGCCTCCCTCCTACGCTACGCCCGCCCGCCCTCAATCCCCACCGCAAACGCCCCGCAATCCCCACCTCCCTCCCTCCTACGACGCCCGCCCGCAATCCCCGCCTGCAGCTCGCGCTGACGCTTCCTGGCCATACGGCTGATGACATCCAATCGCGCAGCTGGCTCGGGGGTGCTCGAGCTCGCGCCACATCTGAAGGAGCGAGGAGGGCGCGTTGAGGGAGGGCGCCTGCGGGCGCGGTGGCGGAGGCGGAGGCGCGGCGGTCGAGGAGAGGAGGAAGGAGGAGGGGTCGAGGGTGGAGACCGGGTGGAGGCGCGCGAGCGCGAGGAGCTCGGCCTCGCGGTTGCGGCGCGACCCAGCGGTGGGTCGAGCTTTCTGCTCTTGATTCTTCGCACCGCGGCCACCGGCTCGCAGCACAATGCTGGTGTGAGGGCGGATGTGGTCAGGCTTGGGAGCGGAGAAGGAGCCGACTATTGGTCCGTGTCCGTGCGTAAGCTGGGCGTATGGTCGGTGGCGCTCGGTGGTGTTCATAGTGCGCCACCGCCATGGGCTGCGTCGCGTCCAAGAACGCCGTCTCGGTGACGCCGCGGCCGACTCGTCCGGCGGGCTCAGGGACCGGAGCCAGCCGCGCGCCCAGGGGTCTGTTGCCCCGTTGCCGGTGCCCGTGCCTTCCCTGTGCAGCTCGTCGTCCGTGGCGAGGAGACTAGAGAAGGTCAAGGACGAAGCCGAGGAGCCAGGGAAGGCCGTCGTCGCCGTGGCAGCCGCGTCCTAGAGCTTCCGGCTGCGGAGCCTGCGGAAGAGCCTCGAGGGCGAGCAGGTGGCTGCCGGGTGGCCGCCGTGGCTCAGCGCCGTCGCCGGGGAGGCCATCCAGGGGTGGATCCCACTCAAGGCCGACTCCTTCGTGAAGCTAGAGAAGGTACTGTGGAGCTTTCGGCTGAGGTTTCCTAGGCCACTCATTTCAGTTGGGTTCCGTGACTGATTCAATTCAATAGCTCGCGGGTCATTTTCCATGGCAAAATTTTGCTTGCGTGTGGAATTTAGAAGGATGATGGTTGTTGAGACTGTAATTTGGTCTGACTGCTTGGTATCTTTCCGGTGTCCCCTATCATGTGTTCGTTAGTAGTAAAACTCTGTTGGGTGATGGAATATGACATGAAGAATAAACTATTAGTATAACACGCAATTGTTGTGAAGGTAAAGGGGTGAGTTGGGACCTTGGGGTTTGAAAAGGAGGTGACTTGGGCGATCGATGTTTTCTTTTATTCATGAGGCATCACATGTTTTGGTTGTCTCCATTGTTGGTATGCCCTGCTGATAGGGGATTTGACCCCCAGCTGTTTCTTATCTGTTGTCATACTCAATAGGAAAATTAGATGCTAAATGACAAGCACACATCAGCAGGTAATTTTGATGAGATATCTGGATGTTTGCAGAAAATGAATAGCGCACATCAGCAGGTAATTTTGATGGCACCCTATTTATACGTTGCCTAACTCTGCAGTAGCCAGTAATCTCTGTTTAACTTGACCCATTGGGGAAGACTGGACAAGGCATTTCTTCAGCTTTAAACCTTAAGAGATTCCATTTAATTTTCTATGCCCACTTTTTGTTACGGAGTTTTGCTCATTTGATTTTTCTTGCCGTTCAATTTTCTGACATTAAACATCCATGTCTTTGATGCAGTCGAATTAGCTCCTGGTGTTGATCCTGAAGCTCTGGAAGTTGCTAAGGATTGTCTGGAGTCCATTTTTAGTGTTAACTCAACAGCCACTGGTGACGCAATACAACCAGGACTGTTGTTTGAGCTATTTGCTTCTCTCGAAGCAAATGAAAGAGACCAGACAAGAGCTGCTTTGCTGTCACAATCTGTTTCAAACAAGCCATCTCAAACTGCTGAATTGCTTATCCATACAGTTTTGTTACTTTTCCCTAATATCATTCTTTAGATATACTATCATCTCATATCATCTTTCTGCTTCTTCTGATCAGAGCGACAGCCAGGTGGAGGATACATTTGAACTAGGTATGACTGACATAAATTGTATTGAGATATAGTTGCCTCTTGTTTACATTGATTTCACTTTTGAGGTGATTAAAATCAACTATGTTCTCGTGAACCTTTTTTTAATATTTGGTCAGATCATTCAGGAGATGAACTATTTGCAAAATTTTATGCTGCACTTGATGAAATCAATTTCTTTAAGACATCACCTGCTGGAGCTGAAGATCCTGGCCTACTTTCAAAAGCAACACAATACTTTGATGATGCATTACTGGTAAAATGATCTCTCTCCCTTTTTCTGTTTTTTCTCTTAGGGAACTATTAGTTGGTCTGCATCTATTTCTCTATTTTCTTGGGCTGGCTGTTCTTGATATTTGCACAATTAATAATTGTGGATCTTTTTTTCCTGTTTAGGCGATGCAGAAGTTGGGAAAGAAAAGGGCAAGCTTAGTAGACATTGCAGAGTCCTTTAAATCAAGAGGTATGTGGTCTGCATCCAATGCCTATCTAAACTCTGTACATTTTTATGTGTTGTTCTGTTACTCAGAAAATGAAAATGTTGGTGTCATGGGGCTGAGGCAAAAACACAGGATTTATGAAAATGTACCACCACCACCACCAAGAGTTGACGTCTACCACCAAGAGTCTTCCCCAATGAAAATGTTGCCCGTCAATGTCTACCACCACTACCACCACCAAGAGTCGACGTTGACGGGCAACGGCGTCGCCACCGCCGGCGAGAAGCTGGGCGTGGAGCGGTTCGAGCTGCCGCTGATCTACATCTCGCTGTCACGGAAGGAGAAGGACGACGATTTCCTTGCGATGAAGGGCACCAAGCTGCCCCAGCGGCCCAAGAAAAGGGCCAAGAACGTGGACAAGACCCTCCAAGTATTAAACACCTGGCCTGAGATCGATTTGATCCTTTATTTCTAACCCGATCCAAATCGATCTCTGCTCTCAAAACTTAAACATGTGCCCCCTTGCTTTTTATCATGCAGTTTATCTTCCCGGGGATGTAGTGGGGTAGGGGTCATAGGATGGATTTGAATTCATGATAGTATATACACATGTACATTGCTTAAAGATACTATCTACATATCTATATCTATTACAATTTTGTATAAATACTTTTTGATAGTTTTTAAATTTGTATGGCAAAGCAGGGACATATATATATCTTTTAATGTATGTAAATCTTTTTAACCTCTAAAAGATGCTAACAAGAAGGTATAACGATAATTAATGTTTCTATACATCTCAATATATCTTATCATTATGTGTTAACTCCGTAGCAACGCACGGGCATACACCTAGTGTGTATATATATATATATATATAATTCCGTAAAATCATATATAGTACGACGATAGATTCAGATGATGAACTTTTGAGAGACCGTGTTTATATCTAATAATCTAATATATATATATATATATATCGTAGACGGGACATGATAAGCGATCCTCCAATTTAGATTAGGGCGGCGGCAGACAATGGCACAACACTACGGCCAGGGCTCCGTTCTCTCCGATCAAGATTAGATTAGAAAAATGAAACGTCCAGGCCACTAGAAAATTAAAACGGCGGTGGACTGCAGTCTACAGGGCACTACGAGTCAGAAAAATGAACATCCAGTGCACTATGTTGCCGCTCGGGCTGCATCTTAATGGCCTAATGAGCCTCCTATCATGACGCCATACTATTCAGTTCACTCTATTTTTTCTTTTTATAGGGTATGCCGGATACTGCCTGGAACATACGGTATACATACACTCGGTTTTACAGGGTATGTCAGTACATACCCGCCATACCTGTAGGTCCACCACTGAGATAAACAGCCCCACAACCTCCGTGTCAGCACAGCTCGTGTCCCCGGCTAGATCTCTCGGCAGCTCCTAGCATGCAGTGTGCAGGTTAGACATGTAGGTTTTTTGTATCGATACTGTAGTTTGGGTGTATTTGTGCTAGTATATGCCATGGACAGTCGACACTGGGTTTGTTCTGAGACTTTGGGCCGGGAAAGTCGACCCTAAGTTTTGATATTTCTATATAATAGAGCAGGACGCAAAGGTTGTCTTCCGGCCGGTCCATGTAAGGCAAAAAAATTTACACCCTCAGATATAATTTTTATCTCTCCTGCCACCTCCACCACCACACACTACCGGAATTTGGCTCTTTACCGAGTGCCAAATATTTTGCCGAGTGTTTTTTTTCGGGCACTCGGCAAAGAAGATCATTGCCGAGTCCCACGCAAAAAAACCTCGGTAAAAGAAAGGTGAAAAAACTCTTTGTCGAGTGTTTTATTTTTGACACTCGGCAAAGAGCTCTTTGTCGAGTGTTTTTTTTCAACACTAGGCAAAGACAATTTAAAGATCATATTTTAAAGCAGCAAATTAATTCAAATGAAAAAGGTTTTAACTACAAATTTGTATAACTCATCATGATGTATAATTTATATTTTGAACATTTATATTTTGAATATTTCATTCATATGACAAAATAAAAATAAATTTGTTCATAAAACCTATATCTCTCTCGTAGTTTCATAACTACGAGAAAGATGTATAAGATTTGTGCATATTGTTAGAACCATCATATGAGATGAACAAATGACCAAACAACCAAAATAAACTTTGTAGATCTTAAGAAGTTATAGAATTTTGTAGTTGGCAACTTTTTCATTTGAAGTCATCTTGTCAACGAAAACTACGCTTGAATTTTGAAAACGACCTCAAAAGAAAAAACCACCAACATGAAAGTTGTAGGTATTGAAGAGTTATAAAACTTTGTAGTTGACAATGTTTTGGTTTGAAATCATCTTGTTATACAAAACTATATTTGAATTTTTCAAACTACCTCGGATGGAAAAACCACCAAAATAAAAGTTGTAGATCTCGAAATGTAATGAAACTTTGTAATTGACAATTTTTTGATTTGAAATCATCTTATCATTGAAAAATTTGTATGAAGTTTTCAAATTTGAAATTCAAATTTTGTAAATGGCCTCGGATGTAGAAACTATGAAAATAAAACTTGTAAATCTCAAAAAGTTATGCAACTTTATAGTTGATTACATTTTCAAATGAATTCATTTAGTGCCTGAAATAATCACATTACTATCGATTGATTATAGTATATGAGGAATGAAAACGTAATATAGATATAATTGGTGTAGTAGTGTAGTGGTAAAGGAGGGTATGCGCGAGAGAGAGGTTGCGAGTTCTCGAATCTCACATTCAGAAAACATGTAAATTTGATTCAAAATAACAGTGAAAATGATTAGGGCGTGGGTATGTAATATGTAGTGCTTGGAGAGTTGTTTCTATAATTTAAAAATATTTTGTTGTTTCTTGGGGTTTTTTTGATTTTTAATTTGTCGAGTGCTTTTCTTTGTCGAGTGCTTTTCGACACTCGACAAAGTTTTTTTCGAGTGTCCGAAAAAGTACTCGGCAAAGAACCATTTACCGCTTTGGCGAGTGTAAAATGGCCTTTGTCGAGTGTCTTAGACACTCGGCAAATAACGTGGTTCCGATAGTGACATCTCTCACATTCCGGCACGTCGTCTCTCTCATCTCTACCTGCCCAGCTCCGCGCTTCCTCTGATCTCGCCACCATGTCAGTGCCACAGCACGCCAATTCCGGCTCACCACCACCGGCACCCTTGGAGCCTGAGCGGGCCTGGTCCCGTCCGCTACTGGGGCCTTGGTCTTCCTCAGCTTGAGCAGCACAACGCGGAACTTGTGGCCAGCCGGATCAGCGATATCGGCGGTAGGGCTTCGGCCTCGGCCTCCGCCGCCGACACGTCCACAACCACCGCGTTAGCTGCCCCAGGGGGCCAGGCGCCAACGACCAATATACACTATCATCATATCTTGATGTTAGGGGTTGCAGACAGTCATTTACTTTTTCAGGGCATCATACATGAACATACATAATTCCGTGTGAAAGAACATACAACAAATTTAAGACAAAATATTGAAATCTAAAATGTATCTCTTTTCCTGTGAAGTACAAACAACGCTAACTTTTCAGCATTCTGAATGATGGCATGTCTTGAATGCGAGAAATACCTCCGATACTAGGATCTTGCTCTAATTGAACCCATGTGGACTCAATAACCTCCTGATAATATGGATATAAATTAATCAACTCAAAGTAGATAATGACATGGGAAACCATTACCGTGCATAAACTCTGTTGTCCTAATGAAGAATGCTCACATTGAATTCCATATATAACTAGCTCGCCTTGCAAGCCATTGGAAATCAAGCACATGTAATACTACACAGAAAAGTTTATTGAAGCCACATTGTCATCATCGAGTAGTTGAACAGAGCGAACACTACCTTTTGTTCTCATTTTTTTCCACAGAGGTGTAAAAGGTAGAATTATAATCCGAAGGCAGTGCGAAGGAGAAAGGATCTGAATGATACTGAAATGTTTTAGTAGCCATTGCATTCAGTCACCCAACTGTAAATCCAGCATTTGAACTAATATAAATGATTGAAATGTTCTACCACTGTGTCCAGTTGTCTGTTGTTGTTTCTTGGGGGTTTTTTCGATTTTTAATTTTCGAGTGCTTTTCTTTGTCGAGTGCTTTTCGACACTCGACAAAGTTTTTTTCGAGTGTCCGAAAAAGTACTCGGCAAAGAACCATTTACCGCTTTGGCGAGTGTAAAATGGCCTTTGTCGAGTGTCTTAGACACTCGGCAAATAACGCGGTTCCGATAGTGACATCTCTCACATTCCGGCACGTCGTCTCTCTCATCTCTACCTGCCCAGCTCCGCGCTTCCTCTGATCTCGCCACCATGTCAGTGCCACAGCACGCCAATTCCGGCTCACCACCGCCGGCACCCTTGGAGCCTGAGCGGGCCTGGTCCCGTCTGCTGCTGGGGCCTTGGTCTTCCTCAGCTTGAGCAGCACAACGCGGAACTTGTGGCCAGCCGGATCAGCGATATCGGCGGTAGGGCTTCGGCCTCGGCCTCCGCCGCCGACACGTCCACAACCACCGCGTTAGCTGCCCCAGGGGGCCAGGCGCCAACGACCAATATACACTATCATCATATCTTGATGTTAGGGGTTGCAGACAATCATTTACTTATTCAGGGCATCATACATGAACATACATAATTCCGCGTGAAAGAACATACAACAAATTTAAGACAAAATATTGAAATCTAAAATGTATCTCTTTTCCTGTGAAGTACAAACAACGCTAACTTTTCAGCATTCTGAATGATGGCATGTCTTGAATGCGAGAAATACCTCCGATACTAGGATCTTGCTCTAACTGAACCCATGTGGACTCCAGAACCTCCTGATAATATGGATATAAATTAATCAACTCAAAGTAGATAATGACATGGGAAACCATTACCGTGCATAAACTCTGTTGTCCTAATGAAGAATGCTCACATTGAATTCCATATATAACTAGCTCGCCTTGCAAGCCATTGAGAATCAAGCACATGTAATACTACACAGAAAAGTTTATTGAAGCCACATTGTCATCATCGAGTAGTTGAACAGAGCGAACACTACCTTTTGTTCTCATTTTTTCCCACAGAGGTGTAAAAGGTAGAATTATAATCCGAAGGCAGTGCGAAGGAGAAAGGATCTGAATGATACTGAAATGTTTTAGTAGCCATTGCATTCAGTCACCCAACTGTAAATCCAGCATTTGAACTAATATAAATGATTGAAATGTTCTACCACTGTGTCCAGTTGTCTGTTGTTGTTTCTTGGGGGTTTTTTCGATTTTTAATTTGTCGAGTGCTTTTCTTTGTCGAGTGCTTTTCGACACTCGACAAAGTTTTTTTCGAGTGTCCGAAAAAGTACTTGGCAAAGAACCATTTACCGCTTTGGCGAGTGTAAAATGGCCTTTGTCGAGTGTCTTAGACACTCGGCAAATAACGCGGTTTCGATAGTGACATCTCTCACATTCCGGCACGTTGTCTCTCTCATCTCTACCTACCCAGCTCCGCGCTTCCTCTGATCTCGCCACCATGTCAGTGCCACAGCACGCCAATTCCGGCTCACCACCGCCGGCAGCCTTGGAGCCTGAGCGGGCCTGGTCCCGTCCGCTGCTGGGGCCTTGGTCTTCCTCAGCTTGAGCAGCACTGAAAGTCGCCTAGAGGGGAGGGTGAATAGGGCGAAACTGAAATTTACAAATGTAACCACAACTACAAGCCGGGTTAGCGTTAGAAATATAATAGAGTCCGCGAGAGAGGGTGCAAAATAAATCGCAAGCGAATAATGAAGTGAGACACGTGGATTTGTTTTACCGAGGTTCGGTTCTCTCAAACCTACTCCCCGTTGAGGAGGCCACAAAGGTCGGGTCTCTTTCAACCCTTACCCTCTCTCAAACGATCCCGCGGATCGAGTGAGCTTTCTCTTCTCAATCACTTGGAACACAAAGTTCCCACAAGGACCACCACAAGATTGGTGTCTCTTGCCTCAATTACAAGTGAGTTTGATCGCAAGAAGAAATCAAGAAAGAAGAAAGCAATCCAAGCGCAAGAGCTCGAAAGAACACAAGCAAATCTCTCTCACTAGTCACTAAAGCTTTGTGTGGAATTTGGGAGAGGATTTGATCTCTTGAGTGTGTCTAAAATTGAATGCCTAGCTCTTGTAAATGGTTGGAAGTGTGAAAACTTGGATACAATGAATGGTGGGTGGTTGGGGTATTTATAGCCCCAACAACCAAACTAGCCGTTTGGTGGGGCTGTCTGTTCGATGGCGCACCGGACAGTCCGGTGCACACCGGACATGTCCGGTGCGACAGCCACGTCACCAAAAGCCGTTGGGGTTGACCGTTGGAGCTCTGTCTTCTGGGCCCGCCTGGATGTCCGGTGGCGCACCGGACATGCACTGTAGATTGTCCGGTGCGCCAGCATGGTCGTGCCTGACCTCTGCGCGCGCAGCGCGCGCATTTAATGCGTCACAGGTAGCCGTTGGCGCCGAAATAGTCGTTGCCCCGCTGTTACACCGGACAGTCCGGTGTACACCGGACAGTCCGGTGAATTATAGCGGAGCAGCTTCAATGAATTCCCGAGGCTGGCGAGTTCCGGAGGCCGCTCTTCCTTGGAGCACCGGACAAGTCCGGTGTACACCGGACAGTCCGGTGAATTATAGCGGAGACGCCTCTGGAATTTCCCAAAGGTGACGAGTTTGAAGTCGGGGTCCTCTGGCGCACCGGACATGTCCGGTGGCACACCGGACAGTCCGGTGCGCCAGACCAGAGGTGCCTTCGGTTGTCCCTTTGCTCCTTGGTTGAACCCAATACTTGGTCTTTTTATTGGCTAAGTGTGAACCTTTGGCACCTGTATAACTTATACACTAGAGCAAACTAGTTAGTCCAAATATTTGTGTTGGGCAATTCAACCACCAAAATTAATTAGGGACTAGGTGAAAGCCTAATTCCCTTTCAATCTCCCCCTTTTTGGTGATTGATGCCAACACAAACCAAAGCAAGTATAAAAGTGCATAATTGAACTAGTTTGCATAATGTAAGTGCAAAGGTTGCTTGGAATTGAGCCAATATAAATACTTACATGATGTACATGGATTGTTTCTTTGTTTTTAACATATTGGACCACATTTGCACCACATGTTTTGTTTTGCAAATTCTTTTGTAAATTCTTTTCAAAATCCTTTTGCAAGATAGTCAAAGGTAAATGAATAAGATTTTTGCAAAGCATTTTCAAGTTTTGAAATTTTCTCCCTTTGATCCAAATGCTTTTCCTTTGACTAAACAAAAACTCCCCCTCAAATAAATTCTCCTCTTAGTGTTCAAGAGGGTTTTAAGATATCAAGTTTTGAAAATACTACTTGCTCCCCCTTTAGAACACAAAGAGATACCAATTTGAAATTTTCCAATTGAAAATCATTAATTTTGAAAATTAGGGTGGTGGTGCGGTCCTTTTGCTTTGGGCTCATACTTTCTCCCCCTTTGGCATGAATCGCCAAAAACGGATACTTTGAGTGAGATATAAGCCCTTGAAGTACTTTCTCCCCCTTTGGTCATAAATAAATGAGTGAAAATTATACCAAAGACAGAGAGTGAAGCGGAGCGACGGCGAAGGATGAGTAGTAGAGTGGAGTGGAAGCCTTTGTCTTCGCCGAAGACTCCAATTCCCTTTCAATATACCTATGACTTGGTTTGAAATACACTTGAAAACACATTAGTCATAGCATATATCAAAGAGACATGATCAAAGGTATACTTATGAGCTATGTGTGCAAGTTTAGCAAAAGAAATTCCTAGAATCAAGAATATTGAGCTCATGCCTAAGTTTGGTAAAAGTTTGTTCATCAAGAGGCTTGGTAAATGTTGGGGACTTGTTCTCAAATGCTTCGAGTTAAGAACAAGGCAACATAAAAAATGTTAAGTGTTAAAGTCCTTCGTCCTTCGGAACATTATGTCCCTTCGGGAGATAATGCATTTCGGACGAAGGTCACAAGAGACATACCTTCGTAAACATAACAAGTAATGACGAAGGATTCATATAGAGCATGAAATATAATATAAACACCATCATAGAGTCATTTCTATTTTATTAACATGGAAAAATAGGAATGATTTCAAATTACAAATGTACCTTCGGTCCTGAGAGGAGGTAAAAGGTATAAGCATGACGCAAAAGTAGATGCCAAGTCAGCGTGAACAGTACGGGAGTACTGTTCATCTATTTATAGACGCGGGACGCAGCCCACGTAAAATTACATCCATGTCCATTACATTTGTTAATGACTTATGGAGATTTGTCAAGGCCCACGTAGTCTTTTCATCTTTAAGTCGGTTCCCATTTCCGCTATCGTGACGAAGCTTCCCTGCGCACAGCTTCGGCTGTGTACCATCCTTCGTAGAGCTTGGTAATCAGCTCGTCCTTCGTCTGGTTCAGGCTTCGTCCTGACCGTGCTTTATGTTCATAATTCTGAGTCCGAAGATACCTGTTCACATAATCCACTTGAAAAACATTGTCAAATCATGTTTTTGAGGACCTTCGGAGGACGAAGGCCCCCAACAGTAGCCCCTCGCAATATTAATTTGTTAATAATAAATTCAGATTGTGATATGGACGAAGGCCTTGAGCCGAAGGTCCGAAAAAACACCTTCCCTTTGCTAGAATAGCAACATTCACTGACAAGCGGGGTCTTTCAATTTTCAACGCCCTGGGCGTATAAATAAGATCACACCGCCAACTCATTTGGTACGCACACTTGCCATCTGCTTCGGTCCACTAAATTTTTAGCTTTTGTGCATTAAGATTGGTGACCTTTTTGATTTTGAAGCTTCGGCCCTGAAAACAGTTTTTTAGCGTTTCCGAAGATGTCTGAAGGTAAGAAGATCCCTGCTGAGACGAAGCTGAGTCTCGAGGAAGAGAAGAATTTGGGGTTCCTCATAGCGATGGCAGAGACCAATACGGAGAAAATTACGAAGTAGATTCTTGAAGGTTTGTCCGAAGATACTGGTGACAACAACAGCTATGATGTAGAAAGTGGTGGGGAAGAGGCCGAAGATCGACCATGGCGGCCAAGTCACACGGTTTTCGGGAAAACCACTATCAAGCAGAGTCATATTGATAATATGAGGGGGCGGTATTTTCGAGATATATCTATTGTGAGGGCTGACGCTGGAGAAAAGACTTCTCCCACCCCAGAAGAAGATGAAGTCGTAATCTTCCGAAGCTTTCTCAAGGCTGGGCTTCGATTCCCCCTGAGCAACTTTGTTGTTGAAGTCCTGAAGACATTTCAAGTCTACCTTCATCAAATTACCCCCGAAGCCATCATAAGAATGGGGGTGTTTGTCTGGGCTGTGAGAAGCCAAGGTTTGGAACCAAACGCTAAAAGCTTTTGCAACATTCATGAGTTACTATACGAGACGAAGCCCTGGGGAAAAGAACAATATCACAACAATTTTGGGTGTTATAGCTTCGGTGCCCGCTCCGGGTCAAGCTGCCCTGTGCCGACCTTTCGGAAGAGGTGGCCCGGAGCCTGGATGACAGAGTGGTTCTATGTGAAGAATGACTTAACAGCGCAAGAAAATGTCAAGAGTATCATTATGCGCCCCATCTGGCAACGCTTCGGACTTCGAAGGCCGAAGATTGAAATGGATGAAGCAGCCGAAGAATGCCAAAGAGCCTTCGGCGTAATCTGCTCTTTCATTGGGACAAGGGACTTAGTCCAAGAGCACATTGCCTTCAGGGTATGGCCACTTGCAGAAAAGTGGGAAATGCCGAAGGAGACCATTAAAGAGTCCGACGAAGGCGGACTAGTCAGACTAAAATTCACATTCAAATATGGGGATAGATTTGTTGAACCTGATGACGATTGGTTGAAAAGCATTGAAACATTAAGTGACGAACTTCTTGGGGCATATTCGAAGGCCGAGAACACTACGTTATCAGCAGCCTTCGGAGGCCGAAAGAAGAAAAGGCTCAACCGTGTATTTGACGCAGTCGGGTTTATCTACCCTGACTATCACTATCCGGTATTGGGTCGCAAAAGGAAAAATACTTCTCCTGCGACAGAAGCTACCACAAGTGCCACTAGTGAGCCAGCGCCTCAAAGGAAAAAGATGAAGGTGCTCACCCATCGAACGCGCTTTATTGAGCCGGCCACAGTGCCAGAATTTATTGGTGAAGTTTCTTTGGCCTCTGAAGCTACAGAACCAGCTCCAGTGCCGAAGATAGAAGAAAAAACTGAAGCACCTTCAGCCGAAAAAGCAGAAAAACCGAAGACTGAAGGGCCAAAAATATCAGAAATTTTAAGTCCTTCAGCAAATGTCGAAACAACAAAAAATCAAAAGGGCCCATTGATGACCCCAAGAAGAAAACGAATGGTGAACGTACTGGATGTCTTGGAGACAATTAAGTCTTCAAGCACAACCGCAAAGGAGTCTGCTGAACTCGCTGAAGCATCTACTGAAGCTTCGAAACAACAAGCTGAAGCTGAAGCTGGGCCTTCAGAGCCCGCCAAGGAACAATCCGAGAAAATATCAGAACCAGCTTTGGTTGAAGAAATTGACACTGCCGCCCCCGAAGCTCCCTCCAGCATATGCGATTACATCGTGCGACATGCTTCGGGGAAGAAACTGTCTGAAGAAGAGACCTATGAAGCGAATCACTATGCTAGAGAGTTAAAGTATCCGAAGGGGGCAGTAGTATTCAATGGGACAAATGAAGATGACTTCCTATACTGCCTCCCTGATAACAAAGAATTATCTGTCTGCCGGGAGATGGCCAGGAGTATGGGTTTCCCAAAGCTCGAAGCTGGATTATGCGCCATGACGAAAGAGGATCTCGCAGACAGTCTTGCGTACAATAGCCTAAAGGTATGGAAATTAAGCGTTTGAAAAAACTTTTTTAATACGTAATTCATTCCTTTATTCTTATATGGATTCTTTTTCGTATAGGGCTTGATTCTAAGCAACGCATTAAGAGCCCAAAAAAGCGCCGAAGACGAAAGCTACGACATTGCGTTTAACAATTTACGCTCCGAAGTTATCAAACTGAGAAACGAAGCTCTGGAAAAGGATAAGATTCTGCTTACACTGGTAGATAAAGTAAAGAAAGACGAAGCTGCTTCAAAAACCCAGGCCGAAGCCCAAAAACGTGAAATTAAAGATCTTCAGAAACAGCTGGCTAGAGCTAAAGAGGAACGTGTGCTTGAGGAAACAAAACGAGAACTCAGTGATCATATGGTCAATAATTTGGAGTTAAGTGTTAAAGAGCTTCGTGCATCTCAGAGGAAATGTTATGTTAAATCTGTAGAATGCGTGAAAAAGATAAAATCCAGCTTCGCCAGCGTTGGCGCCTTTTCTAGTGAAGAGGACTTTTCAAGAGGCAA
Organism: Zea luxurians; assembly: GCA_029449295.1. Taxonomy (NCBI): domain Eukaryota; kingdom Viridiplantae; phylum Streptophyta; class Magnoliopsida; order Poales; family Poaceae; genus Zea; species Zea luxurians. Next base: position 209,416,493 of record JAOPSE010000002.1, read on the forward strand.
TCCCGAAGGTCCACTGGACTGGATTAGTCACGAAGCAGAAGCCTTCGAGGAAATCCTGAGCAGCCGCGGTGACATCTGCGCTTTTTCAGGCGCCAGAGGAGTTGCTGCTGTTTTGGAGAAGAAAGGTTGTGATCATATAAAATCCTTAGCTCAGTCCGAAGCTGCCCTGTCCTCTGAAGACATCAAAGATCCCTCGACCGAAGCCAGCATGGTTGGCGGTAAATTCTTCACCGATATCTGGGACAATGGCGGCCGAGAAATGGCGCAAGAAATAATTCAAAGAAGTGAAAAAGGCATCCATGATGCTAGGAAAGTGGCAGAAGCTGCCGAAAGAAGTACAGAGCCCGAAAGGGAATTAGGTATTAATTAGGCGCTCTTATTGTGTTGTAATTTTTATTTCAAACTTTGTTCGAGATTTGTAATAGTAACGAAGAAATGTTTTCTTCCCTCAGAACCTGCTGGATCGACAGCCGACCCTCACATAAAAGGGGATGACGAAATTAAACAAATGGCCGAAGCTATCATGGATAAAGTTGTTGATCAACTTCTAAATGAGGCCGCCGAAGCAGTATTAAGAGAAGACTAGATGCTATTTAGGAAAAACATTTAAAGTGTGATCTATGTAACATTTTGTACATTTGAATGTAATATACAAGTCTCTTTTCATTATTCAATTCTTTACGATGCATGAAACTCTACATACATACCATTTTTGAGCCTTCGGCGAAAAAACACCTTCCCTTCTTTTCATGCTTCGTGAAGAAAACATTCTCCGTTAAAATTATTCTGATGAAACACGTCCATGCTTCGTAAAAATATTCTCCGAAGCTGTACAATTTCGATATTGCTCTGATGAAGCTCGCCCATGCTTCGTAAAAATATTCTCCGAAGCTGTACAATTTCGATATTGCTCTGATGAAGCTCGCCCATGCTTCGTAAAAATATTCTCCGAAGGTGTAATCCGAAGATTACCATTGTATTCCCTCGTGACTTTACACAATTTTCACTTTCTCAAAGCGTCCTTTCGAAGGTTGATACTGTGTCCCCTTCTTTTGCCAAATGCAACATGATGTATGATGCTTATGTTATGCAAAATGATGTGATGATGTTATGTTATGCAAATGACATTTGTTCTGAAGATACACACAAAATATATTCGTAAGCTCTGCATTCCCTTAGGAACGTCTTTGGAGCTTCTTCGCCTTTTACTTAGGCGGTATAAGCTCTGCATTCCATTAGGAACGTCTTTGGAGCTTCTTCGCCTTTTACTTAGGCGGTATCAGCGTTGACTTTTCGCTGTATGCTCTGCATTCCCTTAGGAACGTCTTTGGAGCAAAAAACTTACACTGCGCTCCCTTTGGAACGGCTTTTTGTAACTTCGGCAACTCACTCTGCGTTCCTTAGAACGACTTTTTGTTGCGTTGAAGGATCTTTAATAATCCGAAGGTCCTCCTTGTTACCGCAAATTTTTAAGCTTCAGCAACTTAAGCCTGTAGAGAAGATAGGTTTTTCTGATAACCAACCACGAAACTATTATATGAAAACTGAAGTGTTCTTTATTACACAGAAAATAGAACTTAAACGGAAAAAACTGCTATCAAAGTAGGATACTTGTCAATAAATGTGCTTCGACTCTGGCACAGTACTATTGACTGTACGGGCTTCAGATTGCTCTCTGAGATCCCTTTGGTGCGGGACATATTGGCTCCCTTCGGGCTGTTGGCCTTGTTGCAGCGGAGGTGGAGGCGGGGGCTGTTGCCATGAAGCTTGAGGTTGACTTGCCGAAGCTACGGAAACTGCAGGGTGGTTGGCCACGTACTCCGGGATGTAAGGCTGATGGTACGAAGCAGTATGCATGACCTGCTTCGGCTGTCCCTGTTGCGCTGCAGCTTCTGCTAGCTCCTTTTGTTTCTGGATGGTGACATGGCACATCCTGGTGGTATGGCCCTTGTTCTCACCGCAGAATAAGCAAAATGTCCTCCTTGGTTGGTCTCCAAATCTCCCGCCGAAGCCCCTGGCGCCTCTGCCTCTTGGAGCTGGTGGCCGAAAGAAAGTTTGCTGTTGCCCCAAAGCCTGTGAGGAGCACTGCGGCCTGTTCTGCTGACTCCCCTTATCATCATTTTGAGTGTTGTGGATGGACCTGACATGCCTCGGATAGAATCGTCCCCCGAAGCCCCTGGTCATCTCAAAAAATCTGAAGGCCTCCTCCCTTCTTTGGCGAAAGTCATTATCAGCACGAATGTACTCGTCCATCTTTTGGAGTAGCTTCTCCAGAGTCTGAGGAGGCTTCCTAGCAAAGTATTGGGCTACAGGTCCAGGACGAAGCCCCTTGATCATGGCTTCGATAACAATTTCATTGGGCACCGTTGGTGCCTGTGCCCTCAAACGCAAGAACCTTCTGACATACGCCTGAAGGTATTCTTCATGATCCTGAGTGCACTGAAACAAGGCTTGAGCAGTGACCGGCTTCGTCTGAAATCCTTGAAAGCTGGTTAACAACATATCCTTCAGCTTCTGCCATGAGGTGATCGTTCCTGGTCGAAGGGAGGAATACCAGGTCTGAGCAACATTCCTGACGGCCATAACGAAAGACTTCGCCATGACTGCAGCATTGCCCCCATACGAAGACACTGTTGCTTCGTAGCTCATTAAGAACTGCTTTGGGTCTGAGTGGCCGTCGAACATGGGAAGCTGGGGTGGCTTATAGGATGGAGGCCAAGGTGTAGCCTGCAGCTCAGCGGACAAAGGAGAAGCATCATCGAAAACAAAATTTCCCTGATGGAAATTGTCATACCAGTCATCTTCGTTGACGAAGCCCTCCTGATGAAGGTCTTTCTGCTGAGGCCTTCTGTTTTGCTCATCGTGAGTAAGATGGCGAACTTCCTCAGAGGCTTCGTCTATCTGGCGTTGCAACTCAGCTAGCCGGGCCATCTTCTCCTTCTTCCTCTGCACCTGTTGATGTAGCATCTCCATATCCCTGATTTCTTGGTCTAGCTCTTCCTCCTGAAGCGTTGGGCTAACGGCCTTTCTCTTCTGGCTTCGGGCCTCCCGAAGAAAGACAGTCTCCTGGTTGTGGTCTAGCGGTTGCAGTGCTGCAGCCCCAGCCGCTGAAGCTTTCTTCGGTGCCATAGCGAAGGTCTACAGCTTCCGAAGGTGTTCAAAAAACTCGAAGTGGAAGTGAGTTCACCGGAGGTGGGCGCCAATGTTGGGGACTTGTTCTCAAATGCTTCGAGTTAAGAACAAGGCAACATAAAAAATGTTAAGTGTTAAAGTCCTTCGTCCTTCGGAACATTATGTCCCTTCGGGAGATAATGCATTTCGGACGAAGGTCACAAGAGACATACCTTCGTAAACATAACAAGTAATGACGAAGGATTCATATAGAGTGTTGGAACTGTCTCTCGACAGCAAGGAGATCCAACACGGGTGAATGGTGATGGCAACAGGGCACTCGCGCGTGATGGCAAAAGCTCAGTTAATCTAGCCTCTCACGGGCACTGTGCGGGGGTATTTATAGGTATCCGAGTGCACGGCGCCTTGCGTTAAGGACGCATGTGCCCTCAGGTACCTAGTTTATCCCCGGAATATTCCCATAAAGCGGGGTTACAAGCTGTAATTACAAGTACGCCTTTACAAATTAGGCCCGTAACACAAACGCGGCCACGCAGGGCCCGCTTCAATGGGCCAGATCTCATGTGGGCCTCGGAGCTGACCGAGGCCGCGCCGTGGGGAGGCGTCGCCGCAGGCCTTCGTCTGGTGCCGAATCGGGCGAAGGGCCTCCGTGTTGTCTCTGGTGCCGACAAGCGAAGGGCGTCCCTGCCTGCTTTCTGTCAGGGCAGGGGCTAAGCGGTGGAGACTTCGGGCGAAGGGTGGCGTTTCTGCCTTCGCTCCAACATTTGCCCTCCGAGGGACCAGTTCGACAAAGTCACCTGGTGCCGAAGACGTCGCTAGATGGCGGAGACGCTGCCCTCGCTCGAAGTGGTTCCGCGGGGGGTTTTGATGTGACCGTTGATGGACATCGTACTGTTGGCGCCGGCGACTCTGTTGATTTTGGTGTGTCACGGATGACGTCGGCCCGCGTCGAAGAAATGCAGCGCTTGGGCGACTTTGGCGGCGGAGTCGCTCGTGCTCCGGGGACGGAGGAAGTCCCCGAGCCGGAGGGTGAGTTGGTTGTTTTCGAGGCGTTCTTCGTCGCCGGTCTCCGCTTGCCTGCGCACCGGTTTTTTGGCGAAGTCTGCTTGCATTGGCAGAAGAGGGTGGTTAAGGACGGAGTTGCCCAGTTTGGGTCGTGCACATTCGCGCCGAAGACCGGCAAGACCACGATGCCAGTAGTGGAGTTGGTTCCGTGCGCCCGCAACAAGTGGGGCAATTGGAATGAGTTTTGGTTTTACGTTGCTGAGGCTACTGTCGAAAGCCACGAAGGACTTCCCGTGTCTGAGATGTGCTCTCACTATTACTCTGCGTATCCGCCTTTTGAAGTGGCAGAAGAGGATGCAGACGAAGGGGCCCTTCGATGCGCTGCCGGCCAGAGTAGTGGTCGTGATTTAGTTGAAGAATTCGTGGCGTACGGGGTCTGGCCCTTGGCGCACGGCTGGGCGCTGGGCGAAGTGTGCCCTCGCCGGATGCCTTTTCACGGAGGAAGGGTGGTGCGAAGTCCTTCCCTTGCAATGAATTTGCGAAATCGTGACCCGGCCGCCTTTGTGCGCGATGCGGAGGACTTGGCGGTGCGACTCGTGGGGCGGTACGTGGCGAGGACGGAAGGCCGGCGGCGGAGGCGGTGGAAACAATGGCGGAAGTGGCAGCGGAGCCAACGGCGGAGGTCCCCGCAGCGTCAGGGCCCTCGCAGGTGGCGTAGTGGTTGTTTAGGGTTAGGGAATTTTGGATGTTGTACTGAACTTTGGTTGCTGCGCAGGTTCAAGATTTTGGGCCTGCGCACGCAACCACTGCTACTGAGTTAGTGGGTCTGCATCTGAGTTTTTTGACTTTGCGGCCTTGGACGTAGCTGCGGCGGAGGCCTCGCCACACGCCGCGGACGCGTCGGACGCGCCAGGCCCTAGCACCGGGCGCCGTCGACGAAGGGCGGTTGCAAAACGTAGGGTTAGCGCGGAGGAGCGGGCTTTGCTTCGTGTGAGTGGGGCTGGTCGGCAGGAACTGTTGTCTCTTCCGACCGCCGAGAGTGTAGGTGAAGGGGAACTGCGAAGGCTTTTTGCGGGTGAGGAGCTTAGGATAATGTTATTTAATTATAGGGAGATGGGAATTATTCCTAAGGGTGAGCCGATGTAGAGTGTGGTGCCCTCGCTTGTGTATGTAGAGGCTTGTATGGTGGAATTGTGTGCCCTCGCGTGCATGTGTGTGAAGGCGTTTTGTACTAACTGATTCGTTCGGCTGCGCTGTGCTTGCTTGATTATAATTGGTCTTGTCGTTTAGGCCGTTGTTGTGCTAGTCCAGGTGTACCCTTAAGTGTCTTCTGCACAGATAGTCTTCGGTTTTTTCGCACCTGTTGTGCTGATCCGGCTGCACTTTTAAGCGACTTCTGCACGGATAGCCTTCGCGATAGACTCAGATTTTTTCCGCACCTGTTGTGCTAATCCGGCTGCACCCTTAGGCGACTTTTGCGCGGATAGTCTTCGCGATAGACATAGACTTTTTTCCCCGGCTGCACCCTTAGGCGACTTTTGCACGGATTGTCTTCGCGATAGACTTATATATATATATATTTTTTTCGCACTTGTTGTGCTGATCCGGCTGCACCCTTAGGCGACTTTTGCGCGGATAGTCTTCGCGATAGACATAGATTTTTTTTTTCCCCGGCTGCACCCTTAGGCGACTTTTGCACGGATTGTCTTCGCGATAGACTTATATATATATTTTTTTTTTCGCACTTGTTGTGCTGATCCGGCTGCACCCTTAGGCGACTTTTGCGCGGATAGTCTTCGCGATAGACATAGATTTTTTTTCCCGGCTGCACCCTTAGGCGACTTTTGCACGGATTGTCTTCGCGATAGACTTATATATTTTTTTTCGCACTTGTTGTGCTGATCCGGCTGCACCCTTAGGCGACTTTTGCGCGGATAGTCTTCGCGATAGACATAGATTTTTTTTCCCGGCTGCACCCTTAGGCGACTTTTGCACGGATTGTCTTCGCGATAGACTTATATTTTTTTTTCGCACTTGTTGTGCTGATCCGGCTGCACCCTTAGGCGACTTTTGCGCGGATAGTCTTCACGATAGACATAGATTTTTTTTTTCCGGCTGCACCCTTAGGCGACTTTTGCACGGATTGTCTTCGCGATAGACTTATATTTTTTTCGCACTTGTTGTGCTGATCCGACTGCACCCTTAGGCGACTTTTGCGCGGATCTGTCGCACGCGAGGGTAGCTAGCGCTTAGCCTCGCGGTGACCTCGTGGTGGTCGAATGTCGAAGACCGTCATCGCGGTCTTTTTCGACGCATGTCTTTTTGCGGGGGATTTTTTACGCATAAATTACATGGCTCCGCCTCGTTAAAAACCTCACCCCCGGGGAGGAAAAGAGTGCGGGCCGGTGCAAGATTGTTCTTGCGAATTACAAGGGCGAAGACAGCCCTGAGGAATCAAACAAAAAATTTGCGGAGGTTGTCAATGTTCCAGGAATGCTCCAGGTCCTCGCCGGTTGGCGTTGTGAGCCTGTAAGCGCTGGGGGAAGCCTTTGTCTTGACGATGAAAGGGCCCTCCCACCTGGGCTCCAGCTTGCCCTTGGACTCCGTCCGAGCTGTCCGAATGAGCACGAGGTCCCCCTCGCTGAACTCCCTCGGGGTGACTGAGTGGTCGCGCCATGCTTTGGTCTGGGCTTGATACATGTTCAGGGCCTGTAGGGCGAAGACACGGTCTCCGTCGATGAGATCCTTTGAAGTTGGCTCGTCCACATCTGGGACGGCTGACGGAACTGTTCGCGGGGACCCGTGCTTTATTTCCTGCGGGGTCATGGCCTCCGATCCGTATAACAGACGGAAGGGAGTAAACCCGGTCGCCCTGCACTCAGTCGTGTTTAGCGCCCAGACTGCCTCTGGTAAGAAATCGCTCCATTTGCCCTTTTTTCATCGAGGAGCATTTTTTTGATGGCTGTGAAGATTTTTCCGTTGGCGCGCTCCACGACCCCGTTGGACTGCGGATGATAGACTGAGGCGAAGGCAAGCTTGGTGCCAATGGAGAAACAAAAATCCTTGAAGTCCTGGTTATCAAACTGTTTGCCGTTGTCGACCGTTAACTCGGACGGTACTCCGAAACGGCAAACGATGTTCTGCCAGAAGAATTTCTGGGCAGTCTTCGATGTTATTGTGGAGACAGCCTGTGCCTCGATCCATTTGGTGAAGTACTCGACCGCGACGAAGGCGAACTTGAGGTTCCCCTGAGCGGTGGGCAGGGGTCCAACAATGTCGAGACCCCAGCGCTGGAGAGGCCATGTGTGGGCGATCAGCTTTGTGTACTGCGAAGGGCCGCCTGACCGAGGAGAGAACTTCTGGCAGGCTTCGCAGGACCGAGTGATCCGATTCGCGGCGCAAATCATTGCTGGCCAGTAAAAACCCTGGCGGATCACCTTAGCAGCTAGGGCCCTTGGCCCCGCGTGCGAGCCGCACGTGCCACTGTGGACTTCACGTAGGACCTGCATGCCTTCGGCCTCGGTGACGCACTTAAGCATTGGTTGGCTGACCCCTTTTTTGTAGAGTTGGCCTTCAATCAGAGCGAAGTCCCGGCTTCGATGTCTGAGGCGCTTGGCCTCACTGATGTCGGCTGGGTGATAATACCCCTGCAGGAACAGGGTAATGGGTGCTCGCCAGTCTTCGGTCATGATGAGGTTGACTGTACGGTGGCCCTCGCTGTCATTGGTTATTTGGAGCCCTTCGGGGCTCCGGACTGCTGGCGTGCCGATGACGTGGAAGAACACGTCGGAGGGCAGAGTTTCGCCCCTGGCCGCGGCCTTGGCCAATGCGTCGGCCTCCTCATTCTTGGCCCGGTCCACATGCTGCACGGTGAACCCCTTGAACTGCCTCTCGAGACTTCGGATGGCCGCGAGGTACTGCATGAGTGCGGGGTCCTTGGCTGCATAGTCTTTCTCGACCTGGCCGACAACTACCTTGGAGTCTGTTTTGATGATGCAAGTGGTGACTCCGAGGGCCCTCAGCTTGCGGAGGCCGAGGATGACTGCTTCGTATTCTGCTATATTATTTGTACACCTGTCGGATTCCAGATTGAAGCTGAGTCGTGCTGCATATCTGTGCTTGACCCCGACTGGTGATGTTATGATTGCAGCGACGCCTGCCCCCGCATGGCACCATGCGCCGTCGCAATGGATCGTCCAGACCTTCTCTGTGGTCGGGTCCGGCTGTGTTACTGGCCCGGTCCAGTCGACGACGAAGTCCGCCAGGACTTGCGATTTGATGGCTGTCCTGGGCTCGAAGCTGATGTGGTAGCCGGAGAGTTCGGCTGCCCACTTGGCGATCCTCACCGATGCCTCCGGGTTTCTGAACAGTTCGCCGAGCCCCCTATCTGAGGTGACGCGGACCTTGAATGCTTCAAAATAATGGCGCAGCTTGCGCGAGGACATAACGACTGCGTAGGCAATCTTCTCCAGCTCCGTCATGTTGCATTTGGACGGAGTCAGGACCTCGGAGACGTAATAAACAGGGCACTGTCTGACAGCGCCTTCGATTGTCTGCTCCTGCACTAGTGCCGCGCTGACCGCGTGCGGCGAAGCCGCGACATAGAGCAATAAGGGGAGCGAGGAGTCGGGGCTCGTGAGGGTGGCCAGCTCCGCTAAGTACTGTTTTAATGAAGCGAAGGCCGCTGCTTGCTCCGGCCCCCAAGCGAAGTCTTTTGCGCCGCGGAGAGTTTTGAGGAAAGGAAGACTTCGCTCGGCCGACCTAGAAATGAATCTGTTGAGAGCGGCCAATCTGCCTGTCAGACGCTGGACATCCCTGGTGGACTGCGGAGGCGACATGTCGATGATGGCCTGGATCTTGGTTGGGTTGGCCTGGATGCCGCGGTGCGACACCAGGTAGCCCAATATCTTGCCCTGGCGAACACCGAAAATGCACTTTTCCGGGTTTAAGCGGAGTCGTGCGTCTCGCATGTTTGCGAATGTCTCGGCCAGGTCGGCGAGATGGTCCTCCTTATTTTTGCTGGCGACGACGATGTCGTCCACATATGTAAATATATTTCTGCCGACCTGCCCTTCGAGTACTGTTTTGGTGAGTCTGGAGAAGGTGGACCCGGCATTCTTGAGACCCTCCGGCATTCTGATGAAGCAATAAGTGCCGAAGGGTGTTATAAAGCTGGTGCTAGCCTTGTCTTCCTCCTTCATGTATATCTGGTGATAGCCGGAGAAGCAGTCGAGGAGAGACATGACCTCGCATCCGGCCGCGCTATCGACTATTTTGTCGATCCGTGGCAACGGGAAATTGTCTTTTGGGCAGGCCTTATTGAGACTGGTGAAGTCTATGCACATCCGCCATTTCCCGCTTTTTTTCTGCACCATTACAACATTGGAGAGCCATGTGGGGTAAGCCACTGGCTCAATGAATTTAGCCTCTAGTAGGCGGTGCACCTCCGCCTTGGCGGCCTCTGTCTTTTCATCGGACATTTTGCGAAGCTTTTGCTTTCTTGGTCGCACCGAGGGGTCGATCCCCAGACTGTGCTCGATTATGGATCGGCTGACTCCGACCAGGTCGAGGGCAGACCAGGCGAAGACATCTTTATTCTTGGCCAGGCAGCAGAGAAGCTTCTCTTCTTCATGCGAAGTAAGGTCTTCGCTGATAGTGACGGTCTGCTTGGGCGTGGCCTGATCGAGGGGGACAGTCCTGGTCCCATCCTGACTCTGCAACTGAGCCTTGTCGTGCTGCTTGTCAGTTGGACTGGCGGGCGCAGGGACCTCGCACTGTGTCGTGAGACAGTGCACGTTCCTCTGACCCGGCACGAAGTCTCGCTCTATGTTGCGCGCTGTCTGCTGGTTACCGAAGACTGTAATTACGCCTAGCGGGCCTGGTATCTTCATGCACAAATACAGTCCGTGGATGGCAGCTTCAAACTTATTGATGGAGCCCCGGCCCATGATGGCGTTGTATGGATATACCATATCCACAATGTCAAAAGTCACCTGCTCACTTCGGGCATTGGGTGCTACACCGAAGGAGAGGGGCAATTCTATTTTGCCGACGGGGAAGGTGCCCTTGCCGCCGAAGCCATACAACGGGTTGTCCGAAGGCTTAAGCAGGCTGTGGCTGATGCCCATGCGATCGAAGGCGTGGAGGAAGATGATGTCTGCCTGGCTGCCGTTGTCAACGAGGACCTTGTGTAGGTCCCAGCCTGCCACGCTGCAATTGATGACCATGGCATCGCAGTGGGGGGCGCTGCGCAAGTCGACGTCCCGCGCGTCGAAGGTGAGCGGTACGTGGGACCACTTTGTTTGTACAACTGGGCCCGTGACGGCGACATGGTTTATGCTGCGGTAGTGGTCCCGCTTCTGCCGCTTGGTGTCGAAGTCGGTGCTGGACCCCCCAGTTATCATATGAATGACTCCGCGATAAGGTTGATCGGCGAAGTCCGCGCCCTCCGGTGGTGTGAAGCCTGAGGGAGGTGCGAAGCCTGAGGGAGGTGCGAAGCCTGAGGGTTGTCCCTCAGGGTCGCAGGTGCGGAGGGTGTCGTCTTCAGTGGCCTCTTGGTGGGTGGATTGGGTGAGGGCGAGGGCCTTGCCCTTTCTTGCGGCGAGCAGTGCTGCCTTCGCAGCCTCGTCAGCCTTTGGGTTAGCTCTCTTGGGTGCCATCGCGGGTGGTTGTCTCGTAGCACGAACGGTGGGCGCCAAATGTTGGAACTGTCTCTCGACAGCAAGGAGATCCAACACGGGTGAATGGTGATGGCAACAGGGCACTCGCGCGTGATGGCAAAAGCTCAGTTAATCTAGCCTCTCACGGGCACTGTGCGGGGGTATTTATAGGTATCCGAGTGCACGGCGCCTTGCGTTAAGGACGCATGTGCCCTCAGGTACCTAGTTTATCCCCGGAATATTCCCATAAAGCGGGGTTACAAGCTGTAATTACAAGTACGCCTTTACAAATTAGGCCCGTAACACAAACGCGGCCACGCAGGGCCCGCTTCAATGGGCCAGATCTCATGTGGGCCTCGGAGCTGACCGAGGCCGCGCCGTGGGGAGGCGTCGCCGCAGGCCTTCGTCTGGTGCCGAATCGGGTGAAGGGCCTCCGTGTTGTCTCTGGTGCCGACAAGCGAAGGGCGTCCCTGCCTGCTTTCTGTCAGGGCAGGGGCTAAGCGGTGGAGACTTCGGGCGAAGGGTGGCGTTTCTGCCTTCGCTCCAACATAGAGCATGAAATATAATATAAACACCATCATAGAGTCATTTCTATTTTATTAACATGGAAAAATAGGAATGATTTCAAATTACAAATGTACCTTCGGTCCTGAGAGGAGGTAAAAGGTATAAGCGTGACGCAAAAGTAGATGCCAAGTCAGCGTGAACAGTACGGGAGTACTGTTCATCTATTTATAGACGCGGGACGCAGCCCACGTAAAATTACATCCATGTCCATTACATTTGTTAATGACTTATGGAGATTTGTCAAGGCCCACGTAGTCTTTTCATCTTTAAGTCGGTTCCCCTTTCCGCTATCGCGACGAAGCTTCCCTGCGCACAGCTTCGGCTGTGTACCATCCTTCGTAGAGCTTGGTAATCAGCTCGTCCTTCGTCTGGTTCAGGCTTCGTCCTGACCGTGCTTTATGTTCATAATTCTGAGTCCGAAGATACCTGTTCACATAATCCACTTGAAAAACATTGTCAAATCATGTTTTTGAGGACCTTCGGAGGACGAAGGCCCCCAACAGTAAAGATATCGGCTAATTGATCTTTAGTGTTAATGTATGAAATCTCGATATCCCCCTTTTGTTGGTGATCCCGAAGAAAATGATACCGAATGGCTATGTGTTTAGTGCGGCTATGCTCAACGGGATTATCCGCCATGCGGATTGCACTCTCATTATCACATAGAAGAGGAACTTTGGTTAGTTTGTAACCGTAGTCCCGCAGGGTTTGCCTCATCCAAAGCAATTGCGCGCAACAGTGGCCTGCGGCAATATACTCGGCTTCGGCGGTGGAAAGAGCGACCGAATTTTGCTTCTTTGAAGCCCAAGACACCAAGGATCTTCCCAAGAACTCGCAAGTCCCCGATGTGCTCTTCCTATTGATTTTGCACCCCGCCCAATCGGCATCCGAATAACCAATCAAATCAAATGTGGATCCCCGAGGGTACCAAAGCCCAAACTTAGGAGTATAAGCCAAATATCTCAAGATTCGTTTTACGGTCGTAAGGTGAGATTCCTTAGGGTCGGCTTGGAATCTTGCACACATGCAAACGGAAAGCATGATGTCCGGTCGAGATGCACATAAATAAAGTAATGAACCAATCATCGACCGGTATACCTTTTGATCGACGGATTTACCTCCCGTGTCGAGGTCGAGATGCCCATTGGTTCCCATGGGTGTCTTGATGGGCTTGGCATCCTTCATTCCAAACTTGGTTAGAATGTCTTGAGTATACTTTGTTTGACTAATGAAGGTGCCCTCTTGGAGTTGCTTGACTTGGAATCCTAGAAAATATTTCAACTCCCCCATCATAGACATCTCGAATTTCTGTGTCATGATCCTACTAAATTCTTCACATGTAGATTCGTTAGTAGACCCAAATATAATATCATCAACATAAATTTGGCATACGAACAAATCATTGTCAAGAGTTTTAGTGAACAAAGTAGGATCGGCCTTGCCGACTTTGAAACCATTAGCAATAAGGAAATCTCTAAGGCATTCATACCATGCTCTTGGGGCTTGCTTGAGCCCATAAAGCGCCTTAGAGAGCCTATAAACATGGTTAGGGTACTCACTATCTTCAAAGCCGGGAGGTTGCTCAACATAGACCTCCTCCTTGATTGGTCCGTTGAGGAAGGCACTCTTCACGTGCATTTGATATAGCTTGAAGCCATGGTAAGTAGCATAGGCTAAAAATATGCGAATTGACTCAAGCCTAGCTACGGGTGCATAGGTTTCACCAAAATCCAAACCTTCGACTTGTGAATACCCCTTGGCCACGAGTCGAGCTTTGTTCCTTGTCACCACACCATGCTCATCTTGTTTGTTGCGGAAGACCCACTTGGTTCCTACAACATTTTGGTTAGGACGTGGAACTAAATGCCATACCTCGTTCCTCGTGAAGTTGTTGAGCTCCTCTTGCATCGCCATCACCCAATCCGAATCTTGTAATGCTTCCTCTACCCTGTGTGGCTCAATAGAGGAAACAAAAGAGTAATGCTCACAAAAATGTGCAACACGAGATCGAGTGGTTACCCCCTTATGAATGTCGCCGAGGATGATGTCGACGGGGTGATCTCGTTGAATTGCTTGGTGGACTCTTGGGTGTGGCGGCCTTGGTTGTTCATCCTCCTTGTCTTCATTATTTGCGTCTCCCCCTTGATCATTGCCGTCGTCTTGAGGTGGCTCATCATTGTGCTCTTCATCTTTATCAACTTGAGCCTCGTCCTCATTTTGGGTTGGTGGAGATGCTTGCGTGGAGGAGGATGGTTGATCTTGTGCATGTGGAGGCTCTTCGGATTCCTTAGGACACACATCCCCAATGGACATGTTCCTTAGTGCTATGCATGGAGCCTGTTCTTCACCTATCTCATCAAGATCAACTTGCTCTACTTGAGAGCCGTTAGTCTCATCAAACACAACGTCACAAGAAACTTCAACAAGTCCTGAGGACTTGTTAAAGACTCTATATGCCCTTGTGTTTGAGTCATATCCTAGTAAAAAGCCTTCTACAGTTTTAGGAGCAAATTTAGATTTTCTACCTCTCTTGACAAGAATAAAACATTTGCTACCAAAAACTCTAAAATATGAAATATTTGGCTTTTTACCGGTTAGGAGTTCATAGGATGTCTTCTTGAGGATTCGGTGTAGATATAGCCGGTTGATGGCGTAGCAAGCGGTGTTGACCGCCTCGGCCCAAAACCGATCCGGTGTCTTGTACTCATCAAGCATGGTTCTTGCCATGTCCAATAAGGTTCGATTCTTCCTCTCCACTACACCATTTTGTTGTGGGGTGTAGGGAGAAGAGAACTCATGCTTGATGCCCTCCTCCTCAAGGAAGCCTTCAATTTGAGAGTTCTTGAACTCCGTCCCGTTGTCGCTTCTAATTTTCTTGATCCTTAAGCCGAACTCATTTTGAGCCCGTCTCAAGAATCCCTTTAAGGTCTCTTGGGTATGGTATTTTTCCTGCAAAAAGAACACCCAAGTGAAGCGAGAATAATCATCCACAATAACTAGACAGTACTTACTCCCGCCGATGCTTATGTAAGCGATCGGGCCGAATAGGTCCATGTGTAGGAGCTCCAGTGGCCTGTCACTAGTCATAATGTTCTTGTGTGGATGATGAGACCCAACTTGCTTTCCTGCTTGGCATGCGCTACAAATCCTGTCTTTCTCAAAATGAACATTTGTTAGTCCCAAAATGTGTTCTCCCTTTAGAAGCTTATGAAGATTCTTCATCCCAACGTGGGCTAGTCGGCGATGCCAGAGCCAACCCATGTTAGTCTTAGCAATTAAGCATGTGTCGAGTTCAGCTCTATCAAAATCTACCAAGTATAGCTGACCCTCTAACACACCCTTAAATGCTATTGAATCATCACTTCTTCTAAAGACAGTGACACCTACATCAGTGAATAGACAGTTGTAGCCCATTTGACATAATTGGGATACAGAAAGCAAATTGTAATCTAAAGAGTCTACAAGAAAAACATTGGAAATAGTATGGTCAGGTGATATAGCAATTTTACCCAAACCTTTGACCAAACCTTGATTTCCATCCCCGAATGTGATAGCTCGTTGGGGATCTTGGTTTTTCTCGTAGGAGGAGAACATCTTCTTCTCCCCTGTCATGTGGTTAGTGCACCCGGTATCGAGTATCCAACTTGAGCCCCCGGATGCATAAACCTACAAAACAATTTTAGTTCTTGATTTTAGGTACCCAAACGGTTTTGGGTCCTTTGGCATTAGAAACAAGAACTTTGGGTACCCAAACACAAGTCTTGGAGCCCTTGTGTTTGCCCCCAACAAACTTGGCAACTACCTTGCCGGATTTGTTAGTTAAAACATAAGATGCATCAAAAGTTTTAAATGAAATAGCATGATCATTTGATGCATTAGGAGTTTTCTTTCTAGGCAACTTGGCACGGGTTGGTTGCCTAGAGCTAGATGTCTCACCCTTATACATAAAAGCATGGTTAGGGCCAGAGTGAGACTTCCTAGAATGAATTTTCTTAATTTTGCTCTCGGGATAACCGGTAGGGTACAAAATATAACCCTCGTTATCCTGAGGCATGGGAGCCTTGCCCTTAACAAAGTTAGACAAGTTTTTAGGAGGGGCATTAAGTTTGACATTGTCTCCCCTTTGGAAGCCAATGCCATCCTTGATGCCAGGGCGTCTCCCATTATAGAGCATACTTCTAGCAAATTTAAACTTTTCATTTTCTAAGTTATGCTCGGCAATTTTAGCATCTAATAATGCTATATGATCATTTTGTTGTTTAATTAAAGACATGTGATCATGAATAGCATTGATATCAACATCTCTACATCTAGTACAAATAGACACATGCTCAATAGTAGATGTAGAGGGTTTGCAAGAATTAAGTTCAACAATCTTAGCACGCAAAATATCATTGTTATCTCTAAGATTGGAAATTGTAACATTGCAAACATCTAATTCTTTAGCCTTAGCAATCAATTTCTCATTCTCATTTCTAAGACTAGCAAGAGAAATATTCAATTCATCAACCCTAGCAAGTAAATCAACATCATCATTTCTAGGATTGGAAATTGAATCAATACAAACATGAGAATCAACCTTAGCAATTAATTTAGCATTTTCATTTCTAAGGTTGTTAATGGTCTCATGGCATGTGCTTAGCTCACTAGATAATTTCTCACATTTTTCTACCTCAAGAGCATAAGCATTCTTAACCTTAACATGCTTTTTGTTTTCCTTAATAAGGAAGTCCTCTTGAGAGTCCAAGAGATCATCCTTCTCATGAATAGCACTAATCAATTCATTTAATTTTTCCTTTTGTTGCATGTTAAGATCGGCAAAAAGGGTACGCAAATTATTCTCCTCATCACTAGCATTATCATCACTAGAGGATTCATATTTAGTGGAGGATTTAGATTTAACCTTCTTCCTTTTGCCGTCCTTTGCCATGAGGCACTTGTGGCCGACGTTGGGGAAGAGAAGTCCCTTGGTGACGGCGATGTTGGCGGCGTCCTCGTCGGAGGAGGAGTCGATGGAGCTCTCGTCCGAGTCCCACTCCCGGCAAACATGGGCATCGCCGCCCTTCTTCTTGTGGTACCTCTTCTTTTCTCTCCTCTTGCCCTTCTTGTCGTTATCCTTGTCACTGTCACTTGATAAAGGACATTTAGCAATAAAGTGACCGGGCTTACCACACTTGTAGCAAACCTTCTTGAAACGGGATTTGTAATCCTTCCCCTTCCGTTGCTTGAGGATTTGGCGAAAGCTTTTGATGATTAAAGCCATCTCCTCATTGTCGAGCTTGGAGGCGTCAATTGGTTGTCTACTCGGTGTAGACTCCTCCTTCTTCTCCTCCGTCGCCTTAAATGCCACTGGTTGAGCTTCGGACGTGGAGGGCTCCTCAAGCTCGTTGATCTTCTTTGAGCCTTTAATCATACATTCAAAGCTCACAAAATTCCCGATTACTTCCTCGGGAGTCATTAGTGTGTATCTAGGATTACCATGAATTAATTGAACTTGAGTGGGGTTAAGGAAAATAAGTGATCTCAAAATAACCTTAACCACCTCGTGGTCATCCCATTTCTTGCTCCCGAGGTTGCGCACTTGGTTCACCAAGGTTTTGAGCCGGTTGTACATATCTTGTGGCTCCTCCCCTTGGCAAAGACGGAAGCGACCGAGCTCCCCCTCGATCGTTTCCCGCTTGGTGATCTTGGTGAGTTCATCACCTTCGTGTGCGGTCTTGAGTAGGTCCCAAATCTCCTTTGCATTCTTCAACCCTTGCACCTTGTTGTATTCCTCCTTGCTTAGAGAGGCGAGGAGTATGGTTGTAGCTTGAGAGTTGAAGTGCTCGATTTGGGCCACTTCGTCCGTATCGTAGTCTTCATCCCCTACGGATGGTACCTGTGCTCCAAACTCAACAACATTCCATATACTTTTGTGGAGTGAGGTTAGATGAAATTTCATTAAATCACTCCACCTAGCATAATCTTCGCCATCAAAGGTTAGCGGTTTGCCTAATGGAACGGAAAGCAATGGAGTAGGTCTAGATGTACGAGGATAGTGTAAGGGGATCTTACTAAACTTCTTGCGCTCTTGGCGCTTAGAAGTTACGGACGGCGCATCGGAGTCGGAGGTCGATGTTGATGAAGTGTCGGTCTCGTAGTAGACCACTTTCCTCATCCTCTTGTGCTTGTCGCCTTTCCGATGCGACTTGTGAGAAGAAGATTTTTCCTTCTTCTCTTTGTGGTGAGAAGAGGAAGATCTTTTCTCCTTCCGTTTGGAGGAGTCCTTCTTCTTCTCCTTCCTCTTGGTGCGGGACTCTTCCGATGAAGTGCTCCCTTGGCTCGTAGTGGGCTTGTTGTCGGTCTCCATCTCCCTCTTGGTGTGATCTCCCGACATCACTTCGAGCGGTTAGGCTCTAATGAAGCACCGGGCTCTGATACCAATTGAAAGTCGCCTAGAGGGGGGGTGAATAGGGCGAAACTGAAATTTACAAATGTAACCACAACTACAAGCCGGGTTAGCGTTAGAAATATAATAGAGTCCGCGAGAGAGGGTGCAAAATAAATCGCAAGCGAATAATGAAGTAAGACACGTGGATTTGTTTTACCGAGGTTCGGTTCTCTCAAACCTACTCCCCGTTGAGGAGGCCACAAAGGCCGGGTCTCTTTCAACCCTTACCCTCTCTCAAACGATCCCGCGGATCGAGTGAGCTTTCTCTTCTCAATCACTTGGAACACAAAGTTCCCACAAGGACCACCACAAGATTGGTGTCTCTTGCCTCAATTACAAGTGAGTTTGATCGCAAGAAGAAATCAAGAAAGAAGAAAGCAATCCAAGCGCAAGAGCTCGAAAGAACACAAGCAAATCTCTCTCACTAGTCACTAAAGCTTTATGTGGAATTTGGGAGAGGATTTGATCTCTTGAGTGTGTCTAAAATTGAATGCCTAGCT
Source organism: Zea luxurians (assembly GCA_029449295.1). Classification (NCBI taxonomy): domain Eukaryota; kingdom Viridiplantae; phylum Streptophyta; class Magnoliopsida; order Poales; family Poaceae; genus Zea; species Zea luxurians. The sequence goes on from JAOPSE010000002.1 coordinate 209,434,786, forward strand.
CTTGTAAATGGTTGGAAGTGTGAAAACTTGGATACAATGAATGGTGGGTGGTTGGGGTATTTATAGCCCCAACAACCAAACTAGCCGTTTGGTGGGGCTGTCTGTTCGATGGCGCACCGGACAGTCCTGTGCACACCGGACATGTCCGGTGCGACAGCCACGTCACCAAAAGCCGTTGGGGTCGACCGTTGGAGCTCTGTCTTCTGGGCCCGCCTGGATGTCCGGTGGCGCACCGGACATGCACTGTAGATTGTCCGGTGCGCCAGCATGGGCGTGCCTGACCTCTGCGCGCGCAGCGCGCGCATTTAATGCGTCGCAGGTAGCCGTTGGCGCCGAAATAGCCGTTGCCCCGCTGTTACACCGGACAGTCCGGTGTACACCGGACAGTCCGGTGAATTATAGCGGAGCAGCTTCAATGAATTCCCGAGGCTGGCGAGTTCCGGAGGCCGCTCTTCCTTGGAGCACCGGACATGTCCGGTGTACACCGGACAGTCCGGTGAATTATAGCGGAGACGCCTCTGGAATTTCCCGAAGGTGACGAGTTTGAAGTCGGGGTCCTCTGGTGCACCGGACATGTCCGGTGGCACACCGGACAGTCCGGTGCGCCAGACCAGAGGTGCCTTCGGTTGTCCCTTTGCTCCTTGGTTGAACCCAATACTTGGTCTTTTTATTGGCTAAGTGTGAACCTTTGGCACCTGTATAACTTATACACTAGAGCAAACTAGTTAGTCCAAATATTTGTGTTGGGCAATTCAACCACCAAAATTAATTAGGGACTAGGTGAAAGCCTAATTCCCTTTCAAGCACGACGCGGAACTTGTGGCCAGCCGGATCAGCGATATCGGCGGTAGGGCTTCAGCCTCGGCCTCCGCCGCCGACACGTCCACAGCCACCGCGTTAGCTGCCCCAGGGGGCCAGGCGCTAACGACCAATATACACTATCATCATATCTTGATGTTAGGGGTTGCAGACAGTCATTTACTTTTTCAGGGCATCATACATGAACATACATAATTCCGCGTGAAAGAACATACAACAAATTTAAGACAAAATATTGAAATCTAAAATGTATCTCTTTTCCTGTGAAGTACAAACAACGCTAACTTTTCAGCATTCTGAATGATGGCATGTCTTGAATGCGAGAAATACCTCCGATACTAGGATCTTGCTCTAACTGAACCCATGTGGACTCCAGAACCTCCTGATAATATGGACATAAATTAATCAACTCAAAGTAGATAATGACATGGGAAACCATTACCGTGCATAAACTCTGTTGTCCTAATGAAGAATGCTCACATTGAATTCTATATATAACTAGCTCGCCTTGCAAGCCATTGAGAATCAAGCACCTGTAATACTACACAGAAAAGTTTATTGAAGCCACATTGTCATCATCGAGTAGTTGAACAGAGCGAACACTACCTTTTGTTCTCATTTTTTCCCACAGAGGTGTAAAAGGTAGAATTATAATCCGAAGGCAGTGCGAAGGAGAAAGGATCTGAATGATACTGAAATGTTTTAGTAGCCATTGCATTCAGTCACCTAACTGTAAATCCAGCATTTGAACTAATATAAATGATTGAAATGTTCTACCACTGTGTCCAGTTGTCTGTTCAGATAATTGTGTCACTTTTATATATGTCTATATATTTTGTTGTTCCTATATGAATGCTCTGAAATATGTAAAACATGGACGGCTAGCGCGAGGCACGAGCTAAGTTACAAGTTGTATATATATGCCCAGGCCAAGAAAATCCTCGAAGCTGGGTTTGTTCTGAGACTTTGGGCCGGGCCAGTCGACGCATCGGTATTCCTCCTTCCCGATGACGGTGAAGTCCCAAAGCTGTGCCGTGTGTAAACTGTAAAGTGCTAGCTGCTGCGCGGGCGCCGACTTTTACTGCTCTTTCACTTTATTACTGGTTGCATCATGCAGGGACTTGGCGTTGATTCATCTTCCATTGGATGGGAGACGAAAGTTCGCATGCCTCTTCCATGGCTGACCAGGTCTCCACCAAACCACAGAACTTGCAAGCCAAGACGTACTCCGTCCGTCATCGCTGGCGATAGGATGATTGTCACTTAAACTCATACCCTATATGGTTGCCATCCCTAGGATGTGGACGTACCATGGTCAAGCCACCTACTACTACAACTTGACAATGGCAACCATGGCACTGCAAGGAAATATCGCACACGGCTTGTGGATGTCTCGCTCACAAAGTCAACCTGGGCAGGGGCAGCCTTTGAACCCTTCAATTCCTTGGCGTTTGTATCGCACGTCCTCTACACTCGCGCGCGCACCACACATGCACTTGCTCCTGTTTATATAGCCATATGGTAGCTAGCATACCTCCAAAACGCCAATCGAAGCTCAGCCACACCAGCAGAGCACGAGCACGAGCACGGTGCTCCAATCCAGAGCCATGTCGAAGCCAGCGTCGTCTTCGTTCCTCCTCCTGCTGCTGTCGGCGACGCTGCTCGCCACCGTCTGCCGCGCCGACCCGGACCCGGTGCAGGACTTCTGCGTGGCCGTGGCGCCGGGCGGCCACAACAACGCGTCCTCCTCCTCCAGCACCTACCCGGGCTTCCCGTGCAAGCCGCCGTCGACGGTGGTCTCGGACGACTTCTTCTTCGCGGCGCACGCGGGCGGCGCGAGCACGGACAACCCGATGGGCGCGGGCGTGACGCCGGGCAACGTGGAGGCGTTCCCGGGGCTCAACACGCTGGGCCTGTCCATCAACCGCGTCGACCTCGCCCCCGGCGGCGTCAACCCGCTGCACACCCACCCGCGGTCCGCCGAGCTGGTGCACGTGGAGGCCGGCGAGATGCTGGTCGGCTTCGTCAGCACGGAGGGCAGGTTCTACTCCAAGGTGGTGCGCGCCGGGGAGAGCTTCGTCATCCCGCGCGGGATGGTCCACTTCCAGTACAACGTCGGCAAAGGCGCCGCGCGCGCCATGACCGTCTTCAACAGCCAGCTGCCCGGCGTCGTGCTCGCCGCGCAGACCCTGTTCGGGGCCGACCCGGAGATCCCCGACGACGTCCTGGCCAAGAGCTTCCAGGTGGACGCCGACACCATCAAGCTCCTCAAGTCCAAGTTCCAGAAAGGATAGCGCGCGCGGCCGACCTGCTCGCTAGATTTGCAATTTCCTTACAGTTTTGTTTCATCAGTACATAACTAATGTTGTTTCGCATTATTAAATAATTTTATTTGATCAATAATAAAGCTGTGTGATTTAGCCACAACACGAGGTAAACATGTATAAATTTACTGTACACAACAGCAATTTCCGTAACTTGCGTCGTGCATAGGCCCACGAAAATTAGACTTACCTCATAAAATTAGCTAATTTTTATGGTAATACTTAAATTTCGCTCTTGAATAGGTGCTGACATATCTTGACGATATTGGAAGTTATAACATTTCAAGGTGTTACGAATACCTTCCTTGCCATGGGCTTTTGCCTCGTAATCAAGCTCGTATGCTCTATAAAAGAATTTGGAGTTAGCTTCGACTATCTGACTGGGCATCCCATATGAACACCCCTAACCGCATTATAGCACTTTGGGTAACTAATAAAAATAGTTTTACATACTTCCTCAATACTTACAAAAACATTGGTTGCACTAGAAAGCGAATCCCTTCCCAGAAGAAGCTCTTATACACAACAATTGTCTCTCCATGGCTATGGTGTCTCGTTGTTACCGCCAAGGTGGCCAAGCTTAAAATTGTCTATATATTCAAGCTTCACATACAACTTCTGGTCCCCATCTTTTACTACTGATTTCCCAATATCTAAATGACTCGATGCCTGGGCCTTAGGGCACTTTCATCATCCTCGGCGTCCTCTTCGACGCCAGGCTCTTCATTGTTAGGTTGGGTTCCTCAAACCATGCTTTCCTTCTCTACGACTCGTGTTGGGCTATCAACAACTTCTTCCACATGATTCTCCTCCTCAGTGGTGCTGCTTACACGGTCTCGCTGGAGAGCTTCATAGGAAGTGGGAATAGGAACCAAAGTGGTCATACGAATGCGAGCCATATTAGGAAATCTTGAAATGAAGCAAAATGACAAAGTGCTCGAATTTGAAATAAGTGAAAAAAATTCGAGGTGGAGGAATGTCATGCAGAACTCGACACCTCTCGCATCTTTATATAGCCATAATGGCTCACCAATCGAGGATCAAGTGCAAAACGCACTCACCACCATTTTGGCCCAAAAGGCAAATGTTTTTCTACTTGTAGTTTGCATATTTCTATGTTATGCTTTTATAAAGAACTCAAAAGGAGGTGTTTTCAGACCTTCGCCTCGGAGCCCTTGAACTAGATTTGTGGTTTGAGCTCATTACAAAAAATAAACTAAACCTGCGAGGAGCTACTGAAGGTCCAAAGAAACAAAATCGGTGTCTAGCAGGTGTTTCATGTCAAGGAGATTGAAATGTTCTAAAGCACTTTGACCTCTGCTCACTGAATCCTCATCATATTGTTTTGGCTACCTAGAAGCGAATTAAAAGTGCATAGAGCCAAAGGTGACAGAAGTAAAGCTTCTGTGGCGACAATGAAAACCTTCATCGAAAGGCGATGCACAGTAGGACGTTCGGCGAAGATAAGACGTGTGTGGAATGTTTGTATGGTGAAATGTTATACATGCACACTCTCCAATGTGAAGCATTACTATGTAAAAGGAGGGGTAAACTGTAATTTTACAGGGGCTCTGAAAGTCGCCTAGAGGGGGGTGAATAGGGCGAAACTGAAATTTGCAAAGTTAATCACAACTACAAGCCGGGTTAGCGTTAGAAATATAAACGAGTCCGAGAGAGGGCGCAGAAACAAATCGCAAGTGAGTGAAGAAGTGAGACACGAGGATTTGTTTTACCGAGGTTCGGTTCTCGCAAACCTACTCCCCGTTGAGGAGGCCACAAAGGCCGGGTCTATTTCAACCCTTTCCCTCTCTCAAACGGTCCCTCGGACCGAGTGAGCTTCTCTTCTCAAATCAACCGGGAACAAAACTTCCCCGCAAGGACCACCACACAATTGGTGTCTCTTGCCTCGGTTACAATTGAGTTTTGATCACAAGAACAAATGAGAAAGAAAAGAAGCAATCCAAGCGCAAGAGCTCAAAAGAACACAACAAATCTCTCTCACTAATCACTAAAGCCTTGTGTGGAATTGGAAGAGGATTTGATCACTTTGGTGTGTCTTGTATTGAATGTCTAGCTCTTGTAAGGTGTAAAAGTGTGAAAACTTGGATGACTTGAATGAGGGGTGGTTGAGGGTATTTATAGCCCCAACCACCAAACTAGCCGTTGGTGAAGCCTGCTGTCGCATGGCACACCGGACAGTCCGGTGTACACCGGACACTGTCCGGTGCGCCAGCCACGTCACCCGGCCGTTAGGGTTCGACCGTTGGAGCTCTAACTGGTGGGGTCGCCTGGCTGTCCGGTGGTGCACCGGACATGTGCTGTAGACTGTCCGGTGTGCCACCCGTGCGTGCTCTGCTCCTCTGCGCGCGCTGGCGCGCATTTAATGTTGTAGCAGATGACCGTTGGCGCAGACTAGCCGTTGCTCCGCCGTTACACCGGACATGTCCGGTGAATTATAGCGGAGCGGATTCCCGAAGCTGGCGAGTTCAGAGTCGCTTCTCCTTGGAGCACCGGACACTGTCCGGTGTACACCGGACAGTCCGGTGAATTATAGCGAAGCGTCTCTGAGAATTCCCGAAGGTGCGAAGTTCAGCTTGAAGTCCCCTGGTGCACCGGACACTGTCCGGTGGCACACCGGACAGTCCGGTGCGCCAGACCAGGGTGCCTTCGGTTATCCCCTGCTCTCTTTGTTGAACCCTTCTCTTGGTCTTTTTATTGGCTTTTTGTGAACCTTGGGCACCTGTATAACTTATAGACTAGAGCAAACTAGTCAGCCCAAATGTTTGTGTTGGGCAATTCAACCACCAAAAACAATTTAGGAAATAGGTGTAAGCCTAATTCCCTTTCAATCTCCCCCTTTTTGGTGATTGATGCCAACACAAACCAAAGCAAGTAGAGAAGTGCATAATTGAACTAGTTTGCAAAATGTAAGTGCAAAGGTTACTTAGAATTGAGCCAATAAATATTACTTACTAGATATGCATAGATTGTTTCTTTAAATTTAACATTTTGGACCACGCTTGCACCACATGTTTTGTTTTTGCAAATTCTTTTTGTAAATCCTTTTCAAAGTTCTTTTGCAAATAGTCAAAGATAAATGAGTAAGATTTTGAGAAGCATTTTCAAGATTTGAAATTTTCTCCCCCTGTATCAAATGCTTTTCCTTTGACTAAACAAAACTGCATTTCAATAAAATTCTCCTCTTAGTGTTCAAGAGGGTTTTTAAGATACCAATTTTTGAAAGTGCTACTTTCTCCCCCTTTAGAACACAATAAGATACCAATTTGAAATTTACCAATTGAAAATCATTAGTTTTTAAAAAATTAGGTGGTGGTGCGGTCCTTTTGCTTTGGGCTCATATTTTCTCCCCCTTTGGCATGAATCGCCAAAAACGAATACTTTGAGTGAGAAATAAGCCCTTTTAACTACTTTCTCCCCTTTGGCAAATAAAATATATGAGTGAAGATTATACCAAATACGGAGAGATGCTTGGGGCGACGGCGAATGATGAGTGAATTGATGGAGCGGAGTGGAAGCCTTGTCTTCGCCGAAGACTCCAATTCCCTTTCAATACACCTATGACTTGGTTTGAAATTCACTTGAAAACACATTAGTCATGGCATATGTGAAAGAGACATGATCAAAGGTATATTTATGAGCTATGTGTGCAAGAGATCAAAAGAAATTCCTAGAATCAAGAATATTTAGCTCATGCCTAAGTTTGGTAAAAGTTTGTTCATCTAGTGGCTTGGTAAAGATATCGGCTAATTGATCTTTAGTATTAATGTATGCAATCTCGATATCCCCCTTTTGTTGGTGATCTCTAAGAAAATGATACCGAATGGCTATGTGTTTAGTGCGGCTATGCTCAACGGGATTATCCGCCATGCGGATTGCACTCTCATTATCACATAGAAGAGGAACTTTGGTTAATTTGTAACCATAGTCCCGCAGGGTTTGCCTCATTCAAAGCAATTGCGCGCAACAATGGCCTGCGGCAATATACTCGGCTTCGGCGGTTGAAAGAGCAACCGAATTTTGCTTCTTTGAAGCCCAAGACACCAAGGATCTTCCCAAGAACTGACAAGTCCCTGATGTGCTCTTTCGATTAATCTTGCACCCTGCCCAATCAGCATCCGAATAACCAATTAAATCAAATGTGGATCCCCGAGGGTACCAAAGCCCAAACTTAGCAGTATAAGCCAAATATCTCAACATTCGTTTTACGACCGTAAGGTGAGATTCCTTAGGGTCGGCTTGGAATCTTGCACACATGCATACGGAAAGCATAATGTCCGGTCGAGATGCACATAAATAAAGTAATGAACCAATCATCGACCGATATACCTTTTGATCGACGGATTTACCTTCCGTGTCGAGGTCGAGATGCCCATTGGTTCCCATGGGTGTCTTGATGGGCTTAGCATCCTTCATTCCAAACTTGTTTAGGATGTCTTGAGTATACTTCGTTTGACAAATAAAGGTGCCCTCTTGGAGTTGCTTTACTTGAAATCCTAAGAAATACTTCAACTCCCCCATCATTGACATCTTGAATTTTTGTGTCATGATCCTACTAAATTCCTCACATGTAGATTCGTTAGTAGACCCAAATATAATATCATCAACATAAATTTGGCATACAAACAAATCATTGTCAAGAGTTTTAGTGAATAGAGTAGGATCGGCCTTGCCGACTTTGAAGCCATTTGCAATAAGGAAATCTCTTAGGCATTCATACCATGCTCTTGGGCTTGCTTGAGCCCATAAAGCGCCTTAGAGAGCCTATAGACATGGTTAGGGTACTCACTGACTTCAAAGCCGGGAGGTTGCTCAACATAGACCTCTTCCTTGATTGGTCCATTGAGGAAGGCACTCTTCACGTCCATTTGGTAAAGCTTGAAGCCATGGTAAGTAGCATAGGCTAATAATATACGAATTGACTCAAGCCTAGCTACGGGTGCATAGGTTTCACCGAAATCTAAACCTTCGACTTGTGAATACCCCTTGGCCACGAGTCGAGCTTTGTTCCTTGTCACCACACCATACTCGTCTTGCTCGTTGCGGAAGACCCATTTGGTTCCTACAACATTTTGATTAGGACGTGGA